>JARYZH020000002.1:8943880-10143880 GCA_030021035.2 Notholithocarpus densiflorus
AGTTTATTGAGTTAGATATTTCCAGGACTCATAAATCTTTTCAAGTGAGTTATACTTTACAATGGCTCATTATTAAATCTTTGTCTATTACTCCAAATCAATCAAGAGAGCTCTTAATTCCACTTGGTTGCTTCTCCATGTTCATGAGGTCTGCTGAAGGCCTTATGGTCATGGTTTTGTTGAAAATGCCTTCTATAAGCTGTCATGCCAGATAACTAAGTAACAACCCTCATAAAAGTTACTTTGACAAGATCAATTGAGGTTGACAGTGGCAATGAGAATGAGCAAACTAACTGGAAACTAATCTTCAGTCCTTGAGAACTATAAATATAGCAGACCTCCAAAGACTCTAGTGGTATATATGCCCCTGAAGACAATAGATTGAAGCTAGTTCTGATTGTAGCATGCTCAGGCTCTTTATTATTGTAAAATGCCTTGGAGAAACCCAATTACTTCATGTAGAAGTGGTTCCAAATGTGTGAGGCAAATTCATTATCTTATAGAATTTGGTACAATGTTTTCCAATCTTTGTGCAAAACTTTGACAGTTATAGTGGTGATGGAGCCTTGGGTTATGTCAAAAGGTGGTTTATGTATTCTTCTTTTATTTGATTTATGGTAAATCAAGTCCTGCAGAAGTTTCAGCTCTCAATAATTATTGTTGTGGTAACTACCTTTTGTTTAATGAAGGTTAAAAGAACTCTTTGCAATATCTTAGGTCATATGAGCCAAATCCAGGCTGTAGAATTTTCCTTATTTAAGGACCTGTTTGCTTGATCAAGGTAACTAAGAGTGTTCACTGTGTTAGCACCTTTCAGCTAGTTTCTAAAGTATGCCTCTACTTTTAATGCTAGTGGATATTTTGCGTAGTTAAATATGGGAATTTCAATCTGTCAACAGTATAATTACTTGGGTTGGACAATTTCACCTGTTCGTTTCTCCCTTCTACTCTTAAGCAAAGGGAGAATTCAGAGTTCTGTCCCTGTGTCAACTGTCACTTGGCACATGGTTTACGCTTACCTATCAATTTGCAGGCTTTTGTCTACTGAAAGGCTAGTAGTGTGGCTGATTGGCGATTGCGCATGAATCAAATGTCAGGTCATCTATGTCAGTTTGCTTTGGCCTCATTGTCGACTAGTCACCTGTTGATTCTCTTGTTGAGTAAGGGTGACTTTTGTCATTCCCATAGCTGCTCTAGCTGAAAGAACTCTCACTACTTTCCCCTTATGACAATCTATATTGCAATCACCTTTTAGCTTCTTAGTCATTTTAATCTTGTTCATAGTTTTAGGGTGGTCATGAGCAAAAATTACAACTTGTTTGATGTCAATTTTCCCCCATGTTCTTTTTTCTTGCCTGGAAGTTGGTTATTAATTTAATGGATTCGCAGTTGGTTATATTTCTTTCATATTACAAATTTTCCGAATTACTTCTATTCTTTCCTCGTGTAGCTGTACAGATACTGATTGGAAAAGATGGGATTTAAATGGTGTATCTGTATTTGATAATCTCCTCAACTCATGGTCACTTTGTTTCATTTCAGTGGGTTGTTCATAAAGACTTTGGCAGATGAGCGACACTCCCTTTCAGCCCCACAGATTGTCTTCAACATTGTGGGCTTCTCTGCAACTGTGGCTACCACTATTTTGTTCACAATGTATGCAAAGAGGCAGCTCAAGGTATTGCAAAATGAAGACGAGCTATTATTGCAGTAAGCTTCTGGTTCTACTTTAGGGGGACACCAGCTTCCAGGAGCTAGCTCTGGGTTGCATGTGAAACATGGTGCATGACTGGATGAGGTTTTATTTATTTAAACGGCTTCATCCATAAGATAAAATGGTGCTGCTATGTAAGCACTCTGGTAGGTGGCGACAGAGAGGAAGCCAAGACAAACACATCTAACATAACTGACATATATGTTAACACCATCATTTTTTTGCTTAAAAAATTGTGTTCTCTCTCTCAAGATCTCTCATTTGTAAATGATTTAATTGTCTGCTTCAAAAGCAGTGAAGGCAAGATTCTTGACTGTAAAAATTGAATGTAAACAGTATTTGGATTATTGCAGTAAGATTCTTGACTGTAAACATTGACGTAGCATGTATATAATGTTCTATAGAAGTTGTTGGTGTTATTTATTTATTTATCTCAGTTGCTTTGTTGTATTGCTGCTGCCTTTAGACCGAGTATGGGTGTAAACAATGCCAAGAAAATCTTATTAAGGGTTATTTTTATTCGTATCCCCCAAAAATTAAAAATTTAAACTTCTTGTTTTTCTTTTTAACCATTTTTTTTTATATGCTTTTTTATTAGTTAGGTGGATCCCTTTAAATTTAAAAATAAAAAATAAAAAATTGACAGTTTTTGGGACACTTAACAATAATCCTCTATCGAAAGTGGACAACTAAGCGTGCGTTTGGGAATGAATTATAAATTAAAATTATTTTACTATTTAGTTTATTTTTGCTACTATTTATGAGTTTCACAACACTTTTTGACACTATTTATGGCCTTATTGTACTATTTCAACTAACTTTTACTTTTATCTATAGTATTTTCATCAATAATTTTTCAGTTTCAGCAAAATAAGCAGTATTCAAACACTCGTGTGCGTTTGGATTTGAATGAAAATTATAAATTATTTTATTATTTAGCTTATTTTTGCTATTATTTATAGGTCTCACTGCAGTTTTTGATACAATTCATAGACTCCACTGTACTATTTCAACTAACTTTTACTTTTATCTACCGTACATTCAGTAGTAAGTTTTCAGTTTCAGTAAAATAAGTGATATCCAAAAAAATTCAAATTAAATAAAGTTAAAACTTAGAAGATTGTGCAATTTGTAATTTAGCTTAATTTTTTACTATGAAATAGATTATCTCTTTAAAATCATCACGTTTATTTGCAGGGTTGCCGATTCACATTGTCTCATTTACATGAGGTGAGTCTTAACATTTACATGAGGTGAGTCTTAAGAGTAAATAGTAAATAATTTTATTGACAATACATACTTCCTCTTTTTTTTTCTTTTTTTTTTCCCGATCTTAAAAGTTAAAATGCATTACATTTCCATGTCACCTGTTTGGCTTTACCTCAGTTTTATTTCATTGGGCAACAATTACCAATTCTTTTTTTTTTTGTTGAGAAAAACAACAATTACCAATTCTATGTGATGATTTTATTTATAATTAACTGAGATTATTGCGCTTTTAAAAAATAGGTGCATTATCCATGAGGTTATTGTTTCTTAGCACAAGTGCATCAGCCATCATATTATGAGTACAGATATTAATTTTTGCTGCCATTTGTCGAATCATGTTTTACTGGAAAAAGAACTCATTCGAAAATATTTTTGTGAATAAGGAAAACATCAAAGATAAAATAGTGTTCTCGAAAAGATTTAAGTTGTCTGATATCCATAAATACAAGAGATAAACATAATAATCATGTCAGAATGAAGCTAAATGATAACAATTGTTATGATTGTAGCAGAATTAAAGTCACTTCTCTAAAGTTCTCTTCAACTCTGTCATGCATAAGCGTTCATTAATATGTTGCATCCCTCCTCTCTTAAAGGACCTTTGTGCTTGGAACAAAACAATGTTTTTTGTGTGTGTTACACATTGTTAAGCTTTGTTCTAATAAATAATATTCTCTTTAACAAAATATTTTTCTTTGGTTGATAACATATCTATTTTGGGGGGATAGGCCCATTTCCTTACAAAGGGGATAAGGCAATCAGGTTCAAGGGCCCTCAGCTTAAGATGGCCACTTAATTGGAGAATATCTGCACAATAGCTCATGACCATGACCATGACCATGACCCATGTATTCCTTAGGAACCCTGTGCAATCTCGTCCCAAACTTTCCAGTCGAACTAAGAAAACCTAAGGATGGATGATGACTGTGCTAAGAAAGGCCCGAGGACGGAGGATGACAGAGTTGAAAATTGAAATAGCCCGCGCAAGGTAGACACCTTGGTTCGTTTATGGGATAGTGTTTAGGTGAAGCACATTAATTATTATTACCTCCTAATAGCCACCCAACATAAATGTTGAATGACCTATCTGAACAATAGAGGAAACAGGTTTAGGCCTACATCCGCCTCATTTTTTCTGATGACAGTGAGGGAGATGGGGCAAGTGTCACTATAAATAGAGAATGAAAAAGATTGAAATGGTGTATGCAATTTGAGGGTGAGAAATTTGAGATTAATACTTGACTGAACATCTAAGGGAGAGACTGTGGTAAAGGCGTATTTCTTCTTGTACCATTCTAAATCAAATTCTAATCTTTGAGCTTCATTTGTAATGCTCATAAAAAAAAACTATAATTCTAATGTATTGAGTTTAATTAATTTGTTTTCCCATTACATCTATCATCTTGATTTTGTGGTGTTTATTTAGTCTAATGTTTTAAAGAACTTACTTATTTTCTTAAAAATAGATATAAAACTATTTTAAACAAATATGTTGGCTTATAGACACACTAAATATTAGAGTAAGATTTCCGTTTAGTTCTTTTATACACTCGATAAAATTAAAATATGGGATTAAAAGTGATCATTTTAAGACACGTGTCATGTTTGTGTTACCTCCAATACACAAGAGCATTGAAAGCAAGCCAAACCCTAAACATTGGAGGCAAGCCAAACCTAAACATTATTTTATCACCAATTTCAAAGAAAATAATGTCTATATATAATAGACATCATTACCATATATACACGTAACATGTGAACAAGCCTCATGTATTTTTTATTGCCTACCCAACTGAATATCTACATTTGGGTTCTATTAAACTTGGCATATTCATCCAAAGTGTGTTACAATCTTACCTCATAAACCAAACTGAAAGGGGTGTCTAAAGACTTGTTGTTTGGTAGTTGAAACATCCCTATTTGAACAAGTTTTTGGTAGGTTAAATTCATCCAAATCTATTATCTTTGAGTTGAAGCATTTCCACTCCATTGTAAAGATTGGATTGCTTAAAAACTTTGCTCCAAGTTATTGTCTCATTAACGAAATGTTGAAATTTAAAAACCAAATTCCCCATATAGATTATAAAATTGTTTCATTTCAGAAAGCTACAGAAAGGGACTCGGGCTTAATACCATAACAATTGCACATGACCAAAGATTCTGCATAAAGCAAGAGAGACTGTAAACAATCCACACCTACCTCACCATCGTGTACAGTGCTTGCTGATTACAATTAACCCATACTACTAATTTTGTGATTAATGTTTACCACGCGCTGTTAAATTTGTTAAGAAAAGTTAATGGATACTTTAAGAATATTGAGTTAGAAAATTTTTATGAAAAAAGAAAAAAAAATTCATTTTTTTTGAAAACTTTTTACATTTTTCATAAAAATAGTGTCACAATTTTCTTTTTTATTTTTATTTTTATTTTGTGTCATAATTTTCTTAAAATAATTTATTAACAATTTTTTTTCTTTTAATTGGACCCAAATTTGTTTAGTACACAACAAACGATATTTAACTGGAGGGTGATATACACGCACCTTAATGTTGCGTGTACTTAGAGTTAGACTTGGCCAATGCACCATTTTGGAGCCATATTAAAGTGCTTCGCAGCAGTGTTTTTGCTTAAAAAAGTGCTTTGTGACGTTGATATTGGGAGCAGAGAAAATTAAAAAGAAAAATTCATAAATAGTGTTATGGGGTCAGTGTTTGTGGACCACAAATGGAAATGCCAACTGTTTATGAACGTATTAAAAGCATTTCATAGACCAGCCAAACACGGCATAGAAACCTGGATGAGGACCTTCTGATAGTTAAGCCGCAATAAATCGGACGGTCATTAATAGCTTAATGTTATTGGCTTAATGGCTTCTGCTAGTGTACTTTTCTTGACCATTGATTCTTCTTATTCCCTTTAGTCAATGTAAACGGACAAAAGTTTGAAAGGGAAAATAAGGTTAAAACGGCCCAATTTTAAGACTAAATCAAACCTTTGAAAAAAATATAAAAAGGAATAGCCCTTAACACAATTGGCCCTGAGGGCACAAAAGAGTCATAGACCCAGTCACCTAGATGATCCTGTCTGCGTAACCCTATAACATAGGGAAAACCATGTAAATACTTCTGAGTAAGATTAGGAACATAGTATTTTTTACAATATTAATATTTTTTTTTAAAAACAAACACACACAAGGAAGAATGAATAAAATTCTAACACAAAAGCATATTACAAACTCTACTCAATAGCCATAGTAACATTACTTTTTAACCTGATTTGTTATGAGTAGAAATTTAGAATAACAATACTTTTATTTGTCAGAAACTTTATAATTCAATTGGTTAACACATTCAGGTGTTTTTAAGGGAGACATTCAAGAATTAAATATTATCTCTCAAAACTGTCGAATTATTAATAAATAAATAAATAAATAAACATCAATTTTATTTGGTTTTACCATTAACATTATTTTTATAATACACTAATCATAACATATTATGTGTTAAAAATGTTGTTTCTTACTTAGTAAGAGTCTTGTAACTTAACTTATTGATATGTCTTAATGTTTTTAAGAGAGACATCTGAAGCTCAAATCGTCATTCCTCTGACTATTGAATTATAAAATAAATTTAAAAAAAATGATGTTTCATACTTATTTAATACTTTTATGTGATTAATTAAAAAATAACAATAGGCACCGTTTTATGAGAGTGACCTCATTAACCTTGTTACATGCACCTTCCATAATCAAAGAGAAAACTGATAATCACTCTAAGTACATAAGCGAACAAAACTATGTTGATTATTGACATTAAGCATAATTGCATAAATCAAAATTGAAAGAGTCTTATCCATCCAACTCAATCAAATGAGAGAAATTATGCTACTTTGATCAACATGTGTGGCAATTGAATTCAGCTTTCTAAGAAAGTTCTCAGTCATATCATCTTTATACAATTTGCTAATGATTTTCCACCGACAAAAAAACAAATGAGCGATTAGGTAAATGTATTTTTTTATGGGTGGTTGGAAATACAAGATTTAACTTAGATGTGGGGCAAAAAAATTCATAGCAGTTATGGCTATGTCAGATCCTTTTCCAAATCATAAATTGGAAGAAATTTAACCTTTTTTTTTTTTCTTCATTTAGTTAGAGTAGAGCCTTAGAAAAGTTTTGAAAAAAAAAAAAAAAAAAAACTGTGACGTATCATCTGCTGAAATTAATATTAGTAAAACACTTTTAATAAATAAAAAACAATAGATAAAACAACGAAAGTCACGATCGAAACGGATAGAAACTAGAAAGAAAGTTCAAAGCCAAAAAGCAAACAAAGCAAAGCAAAAGCCCCCTCTCTTTGTCAAACAGTACAGACAGATAAAGAAGGCAAAAGCTTCTCTTCCTCTTCTTCTTTTTTTTTTTTTTTTTTTCCTCATTCTTTTTTTAGTTTTCTTTTTACTACTTTGTCTTTATGTGTTCTGGGTGGTAGAGTAGTAAATAGTTGATAGTGATGGTGGTCTTGTGGGTGGTGGTTGATTATGGCAGTGGTGGCGAGGTTGGTGGGAGAGAGTAAATGCTGGGTTTGAGTAAACAAAAGGGCCTACACGGTGCTTATATGAGATACTAGAAAGAGAAAGAGCTTGGGTTTCATATTTGATGCATAAGATTCATTGTTAAAAAGAAAGTTTTTGAAACAAAAGAGAGAGAGAGAGAGAGAGATAGTGTGTGTGTGTGTGTGTATAAGAGATTCACATGCACGTGGTTCAGCTTCTGTTGATGGCAACTGCTAATACATGGTTTTTTTTTTTTTTTTTTTTTTTTTTTAAGCAGTTAAGTATTAAATTTGGCTCACTCACTCTCACCTGCTTTCTTTCCAGCCAAGACAGTCACTATTTCACCATTTTCATTACAATCACTCCCATGCCTGCCTGCCTGCCTGCCCTCCATTCATTCTCTCTCTTTCTCTTTGCAAGCCTAGATTTTTGGTACTTTTATTTGATTTGATGCAAACCCAGAACACAAAAAGTCCCAGATCTCTGTTGTTCAGGCTAGACTGAGAGAACCCAGAAGCAAAAGAAGAAGATATTTCAATAGGTACTTGCATTTCCATTTTCTGTTTGAATTAATGCGTTTAGATTGTCAGAGTACTTTCCTTTTCAATTCCAGTGAGAAAAAAAAAAAGTATTTTTTGTTGTATTTTTTCTTTCTGGAAAAGAAGTGTTACATTCAAAGCACAGTAGCTAGAAGGCTCGGATCTTCTGTCAATTGGATCCAACTACCATAATGCCAAACGGATAGACACTCTGACCAGCACAGTGTTGCGAGCATGAGAAGACTTTATCAATTTCGTCTTTCTCATGCTCTTTTATGCTTTCTCTCCTGCTTTATTGGGATTGCTACAGTGTCACCAGCAACTGAGAAGGAGATTTTGCTTCAATTCAAGGGAAATATCACCAGTGATCCGAAGAGTAGCTTAAATTCATGGGTTTTGAGTGCTGACCCTTGCCAAGATTACAGTGGTGTGTTCTGTAACTCGGCTGGATTTGTAGAAAGGATTCTTTTGTGGAACACTAGTCTTGGTGGGGTGTTGTCACCGGCCTTGTCAGGTTTGAAATATTTGAGGATTTTGACATTGTTTGGGAATCGGTTTTCAGGCAACATCCCACAAGATTATGCTAACATTAAGACATTGTGGAAGATCAATGTGAGTTCTAATGCATTATCCGGGTCAATCCCAGAGTTTATTGGTGATTTACCGAGCATTCGGTTTCTAGATTTGTCAAAGAATGGTTTTTCCGGGGAGATACCATCAGCTTTATTCAAGTATTGTTATAAAACCAAGTATGTTTCTCTGTCTAGTAACAAGCTTTCTGGCTCGATTCCTGTATCAATTTTGAATTGCAGGAACCTTGCAGGGTTTGATTTCTCTTTTAATAATCTTAGTGGTGGCATTCCTTCGGGGGTTTGTGGTATTCCTATGTTAGAGTATCTGATTTTAAGAAGCAATGTGCTATCAGGAAGTGTTCAAGAGGAGATTTCAGCATGCCAGAGCTTGAAAGTTTTGGACCTTGCTAGCAATTTGTTTACAGGGCTGGCACCATTTGGGGTTCTTGGATCCAAAAATATTTCTTTGTTCAATGTATCCTATAATGGGTTTCATGGGGAGATTCCTGAGATAGCCTGTAGTCAGAGCTTGGAGTTTTTTGATGCTTCAGGCAATAATTTGGATGGGGAAATTCCACTTAGCATTACAAATTGTAGAAGTCTCAAGGTTTTGGACTTGGGGTTTAACAGGCTGAATGGGAGTATCCCAGTAGGGATTGGAAATATGGAGAATCTATATGTGGTTCGATTGGGTAATAATTCAATAGGTGGGACTATTCCAAAGGAGTTGGGAAGCATAGAGCTGCTTCTCATTCTGGATTTGCACAATCTCCACCTTGTTGGCCATATTCCTGATGATATAAGCAACTGCAGGTTTCTTCGTGAGCTGTGAGTTCAATCACCTTTTTAAATTATTCTACACTCCAATCAAACTTCTTTAATTCAAAACTGAAGAAATTCTAATTTGTTGATGCAGGGATGTTTCTGGTAATGCTTTAGAGGGAGAAATTCCTGATACCCTTTACAACATAACTTCCTTAGAAGTTCTTGACTTGCATCAAAACCGGCTCAATGGAAGCATTCCTCTGAGCCTAGGGAACATTTTAAAAATCCAATTTCTGGATTTGTCAAATAATTCACTTTCTGGGTCCATCCCCCCTTCTCTGGGAAATCTGACGAATTTAACACATTTAAACGTCTCCTACAACAAGCTCTCTGGCACCATTCCTCCATCCATACAGCATTTTGGTCCATATGCATTTTTTAACAATCCCCTACTCTGTGGCGCCCCCTTGGACACACCTTGCTCAGCAAACGGCAACGGTACAAGTTCTGCACGAAGGAAAACCAAGGAGCTGAGTAATTCTGTCATTGTCGCAATTGTTGCTGCTGCAGTGATCTTTGCTGGTGTTTGTGTGGTATACATCATGAACATCAGGGCTAGCAGAAGGAAAAAAGTTGATGAAACAATGGTTGTTGAGAGCACACCACTAGGTTCCACGGAATCAAATGTTATAATTGGGAAGCTGGTTCTCTTCAGCAAAAGTTTGCCATCCAAGTATGAAGATTGGGAAGCTGGCACCAAAGCTTTGCTTGACAAGGAGTGTCTGATTGGTGGTGGGTCCATTGGTTCAGTCTACAGGACTAACTTTGAAGGCGGGATCTCAATTGCAGTGAAGAAGCTTGAGACTCTGGGAAGGATCAGAAGCCAAGATGAATTTGAGCAAGAAATTGGACGCCTAGGCAACCTTCAACACCCGAATCTGGTTGCTTTTCAGGGTTACTACTGGTCCTCAACAATGCAGTTGGTTCTATCTGAATTTGTCACAAATGGGAATCTGTATGATAATCTACATGGACTTAATTATGAAGGCACCAGCACTGGTGGCAGCAATAATGCGTTGTTTTGGTCTAGGAGGTTTTACATTGCTCTTGGAACAGCGAGGGCCCTAGCTTACCTTCATCATGACTGTCGGCCTCCAATTCTTCATCTCAACATCAAATCAACAAACATACTCTTAGATGAGAAGTATGAGGCTAAGCTGTCAGATTATGGGTTGGGGAAACTGCTTCCCATTTTGGATAATTATGGTTTAACTAAATTCCACACTGCAGTTGGGTATGTTGCACCAGAGTTAGCTCAAAGTTTGAGACTGAGTGAGAAATGTGATGTTTATAGCTTTGGAGTTATCCTTTTAGAGTTGGTTACAGGGAGGAAACCAGTAGAGAGTCCAAGAGCAAATGAGGTGGTTGTCTTGTGTGAATATGTTCGGGAGTTGTTGGAAAGTGGCTCCGCTTCAGATTGCTTTGATAGAAGTTTGCGAGGTTTTGCAGAGAATGAGCTTATTCAGGTTATGAAGTTGGGGCTCATTTGTACATCTGAGGTTCCTTCAAGGAGGCCAAGCATGGCAGAGGTTGTTCAGGTTCTCGAGTCTATCAGAAATGGATTGGGGTAATATGATTATGTATACATTACAGGATTTATTGGACAGCCTCCAAGTTAGATTAGCAGTATATTTTTGGAGCAGAGATCAAAGCAAGTAGTCTAGCTGCAAAGGGGACATTGTTTAGTTGTGCAGAGGGGACAAAAGAGTTGCTTATTTGACATATATAAGAAATAGAAATTGATTCTTTTGTATTTGTTCTCCAGTTACCATCATCAATTGTTCATGACTTTCAATTTTTTGCAATAAAATCATTCGTTTATTGTATCTCATTTGCAGATCAATACTAAACATTTCTCCCAATTTTTAATATTCTCTTTAGTGCATGTGCCCGGGAATCAGCCTCTCAAAAAAAAAATTGGGGGTAAGGTTACCTACCATAACCTCTCTCATACCCCACAAAATCTTTGTACATTGGATACGACCTTTTTTTTTTTCCCTTCAGTGCATGTGCGCACGCGCACACACACTGAAGGACACACCTAAGTGGAATGCTACTAAGATCAAGTAAGAAAAAAAGGAAATGTGAAGAAAAGAAATTTAGACAAGCTGAGACAAGCAGCAGCAGCAGCAGCTAGCAAGCTCCTTATATGCTGCAGCTCTTTTACTATTTTCTACTATAAATCTATTATGACTGTTTAGAGGAAACTGCATTATGTCAGGGTGTATCAATGGAGGGACTCATTTTAACACTACCACAAGAAACAGTCTGGGAGAGATTCTTGAGTGTACCACTTATTGTTTCTTTCAGCTCTGGTAATCTTGATGGAGTGGATTCCATAAGGACTTCAGAGGGGAAAAGGTGTTTCAATTATGTAAAGCTATAGTGGCCTATGACTAGAAGGCCACTAAGAGTTGAATTCTGACAAACTAAAATAATTCAATCAGAAGAAGATTGCCATGGGGACCCTCTCCCTGGAAGTTTCTGTTTGAAGTATCTCACTACATTTAAGGAATCAGTTTGTGATGTTTTAAAAGAAAAGCATGTAGCTTTCACGGATTGCCATTGATTAATTTTCTAAAAATGTACCCTTGTAGAATCATTTTTAGCCAAGTTTGTCTAATCACAAGTCACAACTACCGCTGCATCATTTCAAATAGGGCCGCTAAACCGCAAGAAGAATCAAAAATGTTTCTAGCTGTCTGCAAATCATTGATATTGAAGGCGTAAAAGTGCACTCTAGAATGCCAAGTGGCAGAAAATAGAAGGTGACCTTCTGCCTTTTCCTTTGGGCCATGCAAATATGGGCATAGAAGCCAGAATTTTTACAATGAACCTGGTTTATTTATATCTACACAGTCCAGGTAACCAAGTTTCTTTTAATCACCTCCAGATCCATATTCCAAATCTTAAGCACAGGTCCCAGCACATTAAGTATAAGGCAACTTAATCCATTGCATTGCACTTGGTTGATTCAGAGTTGAGGTATGCTTCTGCCTTCTACAACTGTGACCCTAAAGCTACAGAAACAGCTTGTAAAATTAAATCTAACCCTGTTTGACATTTCAACTATGAGATTTACAGGTTTCGGTAATTTTCCGAATTCGATCCATAACAACAGGAATATCTTTTTCGGTCAATGTAGTAAAACAGAACCGAAACCATCCAGGTTCAATACAGTGACAACAAGATCCAGGAGTTACATTAACCTTAGCTATATTCAACAACTTATCCCAGAGCTCAAGCTCCCCTTTCTCACTGTAAGAGGGGATATACCCACGCATGTCAGCCCAACAGTAGAAACCCCCATGGCTCTTTATGCACTCTATTTCCAATTGCTTTAACCCTGCCACAAATTTTATGTACATTCTTCGGAGCCTCTCTCGATTGATCTCAATGAATTGTTGAATAAAGTTTGAATCTGAAAGCATAAAGACAAGCAAACGCTGCGATAGTGCTGAGATAGAGGAGAACCTTGTCAACTTTTTAGCAGCAGCCAGTACATTATCATTGAAAGAGTAGATAATGCCCACCCTAAAACCTGGAAGAGAGAGGTCTTTTGATAGACCATATACAATATGAACCCTGTTCCTGTCTAAATCTTCCAAATCAATGATTTCGGCCATGCTCACGAACTCTTCATTTCCATGAGTGGATCCGGCAAATAATTCATTTGAGACAATATGTATGTTCTTCTCTCTGGCAAAGTCTAGAAGGCTGTACAGTGTTTCCCGATCAAGCAGACTGCCCACAGGATTTGAGGGGTTTGATATGATAATCCCACGAACTTTTGTACCACGTTTCTTTGCCTGGTTGAATGCTCGATCAAGAGCTGTTATACTTAAGCTGAAATTGTCAGCACTGCGGCAGGGAACAGGTATTATTTCCACCCCAGTACGCCATTTTACATCCCTGTCAAAACTGCATAGCATGTTCAAATTCTCAGTATTCTCACCGGATAGCTGGCAGCCTAAAGATAACTTTTGAAACACTGAATAAGTAATTACCAAGGGTAATATGGGGTGGGAACAAGAAATGCATTTCCAGTGTCAGCTAGGCAGAAGCTAAGCATCTCAATTGCAGGGGTTGCACCAGCAGTTAATATTATTTGCGAGGGGTTGAAGAAAACTGACTTTTTCATGACTTGAGACATGAACCCTGCCACTGCCTGCAGAACAAGAGAATGTTGATAAGACAACAAGAGTAATTGTAGTCCAATGATATACTACACATACAAGAAAGCTACATACATAGTCCACTATATGTTTGAATTTTAAGTGCCACATAAATGAAAGGTCATAACTCTGCCAAAATATGATGTTGGCATCCATGAAGGGATTAATGTCCATCCAGAGAACCAGGCTTTTATCAAAGAGAGGAGAGAAAGGATGCCCCAAACTAATAATCATTACTTACATAACTCTTCTAATCAAATGGATTCATGTGTCTTTTCTATAGGTAAATTAAGTACACAGAGTTATAAACCTCATCCTAATTATTCAAATTTCCAATTATCTATAGGAAATAATGTGAACAATAAACTATGACATAAAACAAAAACGAAGTTCTAAAGTGGCAGTACTAAAATCCCAGAGTACTGTATGGCCAACTAGCCATGCCAGAGAATATCAGCTCTTAGTCTTGAATAACTTAAAATGGGCACTTTTACACAAAGTTGGGAATATACAAAACATTGAACAATTTATATCTATACTTGAACATAATTGTGTATTGCCAAACATGGTAGCAACTGTCCATCCATTCTGTGTTAAATCCAAATCAGATATAGTTAAGACAGAAGCCACCAGATCAAGAAGGTATCAATAATTAGCTCAAAAATATTGTATATTCCACTCGACCATCTATAATCTAGTCTAAGAGCATGCTTGAAAGGTCAACTGCTGCAATGGCAACAAATAATAGCAAATCATACTGAAATTTAATTGAGCTCAGCATCTGTTATGTAATACCTAAAGAGTGTGCTATCATTCTTTAAGTTTTATCTTGACTAGGACAAGCACACAAAATGATCTCTGCCAGGGCTGTTTAAGATCAACAGCTAGAAGAACATCCATTTGCTTTAAACTGCAAAGGATTAGTAGATTCCTTTGGCTGGAAACAAGTCGTTCTCAAGATGCCAGGAATCTATAGATGAGGAACCCACAACTGGAAATGTTAGATTAATAGGAGAATATTTATCAGCCACAGAAAGTTGAGCCTGCTGAGGCACAAGACAGAGTTAAGACTAATAAACCTGCTATACATCCTAGTCCAGTGAAGTAGGACTTGTTTCTTAAGGACATATCCAACAATTACAAGAAGAAAATTACACGTACTTCATTTAGTGCAATTCTTTTAGTGCTTACAGACACATTGAATTAGTTAAGAGTTTTTTTTAAAGTAGTGGATATGGAACTCTCTCATGAATTGCCTTCAGAAATCATAAAATCATTACCAATTATAAATCAGCAAAATCACTCTAATACACAACTTCTATGTAAGCAGCCTAGAACAGTCTACGACATTGTCATTGCCAATCAATCACATTTACCAAGAAATACAATTTTGTAAAATGTCCAATCAAAACCAATTCATACAAATAAAACCTTGGATTCCACCACACTATCTAAGCAATACAGAACTAGAATAAAAAAAACATCACCAGACAAATAAAACACAACCGCAGTTCTACTCCTTGCATGCAACAACCCAAAAACATTCAAACCAATTACAATTTACACAGAGACAAAAAGCTCATATCACAAATATAGATTTATAAGTATTAAATTACCACTTTGAGCTCCATCAACCCATCAAATGGCTGGTAACTAGCAATCCCACCAATACTCAGCTCTTCACCAAATATAGCATTCTTCGCAAGCCATTCTCCAACCAAGTCCAATGATAACTATAACCCACCAAAACATTAAGGAAAAAAAAAAAAAAAAAAAAACCCAATAACCAAAACTAGTTTACAAAAAACAATATTGAATTTTCCAAGCAATCATTGAAATGAACAAAAAAAAAAAGCAAAACCCACTTTGTTTTCAGCCAAGCCAAGCTGGATAACCCCATCCGGGTTACCCGACTGGTGATACGGATCCTCCAAGGCCTTCCTCAAACCGACATCGTGTGGCGAGTCACCACCCTTAACAATTGAATTAGCACGACCCGACACGTAAGCGGGTCCACCGGGGCTCCTCGGTGAGAGGTGGACCCGAGAGAGCGAGCGTGGCAGCACGGACACAGACACCTCAGCCAACTGTCCCCCCGAATTCTCCGGCGGTGGCTGCGGAGGCGGAGGGTTCGGCTGAGAACGATGGCGTTTGAGGTAGAGCTGAAAAAAGTAAAAGAGAGCGCAAGGAATTACAGAGCCTAAGAAAAGGCCACCTCGTCCTTGAACCACGCCTTGTAGAGGCACTATAACTCTCATGCCTGTGCTTGTTGTGATATTGTGCTTGCTGTAATGTTGTTGTTCTTCTTCTTCTTTTTCTTCGGAGCTCCGAGAACGGAACAAACGGGTCCGGGTCATTATTACAGTATAGACATGTGGGAGCTCGATGAAAAACGCTGCGGTTTTTTGTGTGTGGCAGTGGTGGTCGGAGAGTTCGAAGAAGAAGGAAAGTGGATTGTGTGTTGCTGTTTGTGTTTGTGTTTGTGTTTGTGTTCGCGTTTGCGTTTGTGTTCGCGTTTGCGTTTGCGTTTGCGTTTGCGTTTGTGTGTGGGAGAGGGAAGTGTGAGACAGTGAGAGTGCCGATTTTTTTTTTTTTTTTTTTAGTTTTGTTTAAATTTTGATTTTAGATTTTTGAAATTTTATAATGTTGGTGTGCGGCGCTCCTTGTTTGAGGCCGAGGATAGATGATGGATCTAGGATCTAGTTGCTGGGATTTTTTTGTTCTTTCTACTTGAGTTTTTACTTTCTTAGCCTAAAATGAAACAAATTGTGACTTATTAATAAATTTTTGTCCATTTGGATACAACTTATTTTACTGAAAACTTTTTAATAAAAAAATTTGTTGAAAAGTAAGGTTTGTGGGTCCCATAAACAGTGCACGGGATCTACTGGTGTACACTATCCACAACTTATTTTACTGTGTGAATAGTGCACTAACGAAAAAGTCAAAAATTACGGCTAAAAAAAAAAAAAAAAAAAACAAGAAATGCAGACACAAAATGCGCTGCTTTTCATCCATATCCAAACATATACTTTGACATCATCTACTCTCTTTTTTTTAAAGAAAATTTCAACATTTAAACTTCTTTTGTATCATTTACTTAGTACTTAGTAGAGTTTTTTAACTCAACTGATTGATTGTCACCTTCTCAAAACAAAAAAAAAAAATTATTGTCACCTAATAAATATTATGTCTCAACCAAATTAGCCAACAAAAATAAATAAATCAGCCAATAAATTTGTAATTTTCCATTTGCTTTTAGAAGCTAAGGTTTAATTTATTTATAAACCCCTCAAAGGAAAAAGTATAAAATAAAATGGAGGATTAGTCTTGATTACGATTTACAATAGCTTATTGTCTAATTTTGGGGCATTTTTCTTTGTATTGTCAAGTGTTGTGTTTGGATTGACTCTACTTTTAGACGAGGGTTGAATTTGCTACTCTCATCAACACATATTGTGATGAAGGCTAGTAGTATTATCCTAGGAGACGCACACAAAAACGTTAATTTGCAAATAAATGGGGGTTAGACAATGAATACAATAAGCAAAGGCATCGAGCCTTAAAATATGACCGAAGGAGAAAATTTTAGAGTGATGTGACAGTGAAGATGAAGAGGATTAGGAAGAGGATTCTCCACATGTGATCATGAACCTAAGAAACTTGTTTCGACTTCTATTATTTTTGGCACAAAAATGTTGTATTTTGTGAGACAATAGTAAATAAAAATATTTGAGGTTAGTGAAGCTTAGGAATGGCAACAAGGCGGGTTTCCTATTCCCCAGCCCCGCCCCGCTTCCACTTCAGTGCAGGTTTTATTTCTTCGCCCCGTTCTAGCGAATACCTGCGGGTGCCCATAGGTACCCATCTAGCCACATTCCAAAAAAAAAATTTATATATAATTTATTATAAGTTTGTTTTGAATGCATTAAATTAAAACTCATAAAAAAATAAATGTTCTAACTTTTCAATACCTTCTCAAAGCATAACAATACAACAATTTAAGTAATAAGAAATACAAAAACAATTCAAACATAGGAATACAAAAATTACAAAATATAAACAATGTAAATATTAAAACATAAAAGTATAAATTCAATAATACAATATGCAAAAAATCATAAAATTTAAAGTTAGAATACTAAAAGCACATATGTATGTCTTATAAAAAAAACCTATAAATAAATAAATTTTAATTGTTAAAATATAAATGGGATGAATTTGGGGGGGGGGGGGGGGACCCTCATCTCAGCCTTATTTGTTATATTGGTTGGGTAAAACTCGTACATCAAGGGCGGGTGAGGCGGGTACCCACGGGTGCGAGTTTAAATTACCATCCCTAGTGAAGCTTAGGGCTTGTTTGGATCAATATTTTTCATCACTTAATTTCCGTCACTCATCACTCATCACTTAAAATACCCTACCCGTTTGGCACCATCACTCACTTGTCATCACTCAATATTTTTCACATTGTTTGTGGGCCCCATATCTGTCACTCAATGCAGTTTTTTTTTTTTTTTTTTTCAGTACCCAAACTCACCGTCAATTTATTCCTCAAAAAAAAAAAAAAAAATCATAGCCCAACCACAATAGATGACCAGTTCACCACACAGCATCACACAAACAACCCAGAAAATTCCAAAAAAAAAAAAAAATTTCATAGAAACCCCATAAACCTAGAAAATCATAGCAACCCATAAACTTAGAAAATTTCATACCCATAAAGTCATAAACCCAGAAATTTCATAGCCATAAACATGCAACCCATGAAGCTAAGAGAACTGAAGACCGAACCCAGTGAAAGAAGAAGGAAAAAAAAAACTCAGAAACCCGAACCCAATGAAAAAAAAAAATGGAAGAACTAAGAAGATGGGGGAAAAAAGAAAAAGAAAAAAAGAGGTAGATTGGTCAAAAGGTGCGGCTGAGTTATGACTAGTGGATCCCATGTGTGTTTAATTACAAAAATGCCATTGAGTTATGAGTTATGGAAACTAAAAATGGCTATTTTTCCTCATTCTCTAAGGTTTTCAACTACTTCGCTTTTATAGAGATCTTTAAGGATGTCTAAAATTCCTAAGGGGCTACTCTTAACTGATAAAACTTGTGAGTTTTTGTAGTCTTAAGCTATGAGTCTCGTAAGGAGGTGAAATTGGTTTGGTTCAAAGTCGATTTTGGGTAATCTAGTCCGTGGAGGTTAATTGTTTTGCTTCCCTTATAGATTTGTAGGTTGCTGGGAGTTATGGATTTGGAGGATTATGTCGATGAGCATTTAATGGTGATGAATAAACATTCATTCAAAAATTAAATATGTTCATGCAATAGATCTTGGATATTGGGGTAATTTCCCCCCAAAGAGATCCCTTTAAGTGTGCTTGGATCACATGGGATAGGATAAAATAAAAATGATCATGAGCTTGATCTTGATTTGCATGTTGGGTTGTTTTATTAATTGGGTTTACAGTGAATTAAACATTAAGTGACATTACAAAGATTTTTTTTTCTTAGATAAATAGGAGGAAGTGAGGATGGATCTGTTCTATGAGAATTGTTTTTTTTTTCATTAAGCCAAAATATCAATTGGTTTTATGGTGTAAGAGAGTTTGAACCTCAAATTTTTTAATCGACAACAAGAGACTTTATTAATTGAGTTAACTAGATACACAATAATTATAATTAGTTATTAAAGAAGTTCGTAATGAAAAAAAAAAAATTGTAGTACTATTCTATGCAGTAACTTCTGCAATAAATAATTGATCGCATAAACAAATAGTAAAATTGAGTATATGAAGGTGGATCCCAACTCTCTAACTTAATGCTCAATCTATATTAAAAGATCGTGGTGATCACCATAAATAAATATTCATCCAATAGATCTTTGGGTATTTGGGTAATTTCAAGGATACTGGTAATAGTTTAGCATATAAAGCAAACATTGTTTATATCTCAACCGTTGTACGATTCTCTCGACATTATAAATCCGAAGAGGAATCTTAAAGACAAGCATGGCCAGAATTAGCCCATTAATTGGTCCACAACTACGAAGTCATTGGCTCCTTCCTAGATGACAAAAATGCCGGTTTTGTCCCCTCTCATGGTTTACCACTACAAGCCACGCAACCAAAGACTTCCAGCTAGGCAAGCCACCATACCATACATCCCCAAAGCCATTATACAACACATAATAAACTATGCCCTCATCTTGTTAATCATTCATAGAATCATAGTATACATACATGTGTCCAATAAATATAATGCCATATGCAATGCCTTGTCACTTTCCTTTACCTTTTACATTGCACCATGATACAATCTCCTTACTGAGGAGTAAGGACCATGCATATGGAGTTCTTCCGCAATATGTGACCATTTGACATTGTCTTAGGAAGTATAGCTTTAACAGTAGAGTTTTAGTAGTTGCGCTTTTGCAATAATATAGAGCTTTAATTGAAAAGTTTTCAAGTGTTTCGAGTATCTTAGTATTTGACAAATTACAGTGAGTCGTTATGAACAGTAAATTGTAGATTTTTCATCTTTTATTAGAAGCTCAACGCTTCAGTTTTTGTAAGTTGCCAAACGCCCCTATTTTTTTGTCCCAGAATTTTTCCTAAAAATTTTAAATTTTAACTTTAAGAACCATTAAAGAGCTCTTTAATGAAATTGCCAAGCCATTTCAGTTGAAAAAGTTTTAACGCCCTTTAAGACACTTTCTGTCCTCTCCAAAAGCAAAACCAGACAACCCTATGTTAATAAAATTTGCATTTGGATCAATGGAAACTTATTTAACCAAGGACAGCACATAATTACTATACAAGGACAATATAAGTAGGAAAATAAAAAAAAATTTAAACATTTTTTTTTTATTTGTGCATGCTCGGCTTCTCACACACTTAAGCATATGTTTTTTCAGGAAAATACTATTTTTTTTTAACTTTTTTTTCGGTAAAATAACATTCTTTTCAAGTTATTTAGGATTTTTATGCGTGTGTAAAGTCATCCTTTGAAAATGCGATTTCAAGGGAGAAAGTCGTCACATTCTTGTTGTGCTTATCAGGTAATGTTGAGTTGGCATTATTTCACGTGTAATTAATTATTTTTTGAATACATTATAAAGTTGATCTTTACCTTTTATACCATATTTCAATTTAGTCCATAACCTTTCAATTGTGTCAATTTGGTTCTTAACATTTTTAGTATCATGTCAATTTAGTCACTGCAGTTATATCTTAGATAGAAAAAACTGATGTGTCAAATGGAATAGTAAAAATTTATTTTTAATGTCATATTAACTGCCAACTGTACCGCCACATCAATTAAAAAAAATTTAAAATCTGCCCACGTAAGATAAGTTTGGGGAAACTAGGGCCCGTTTGGTAAAGAAGTTTGAATAATATTGTTTGTATTTTTTTGAAATACGTGTGGGTGAAAAAGTGTGTGGAAATGTGTGTATGTTATTTAAAAACTAAAAATATGTTATTTAACTATTCTACCAAACAGGGCTTAAATAGATTCTAAAATCACTACTCCATCTCTGATGAGGTAAAATTTCTCTATTTATAAGCAAAGTACCAGAAATAAAGGGGAGACCAGATCATTCATTCTCAAAACTACGCAACCTCTAGGCTTTGCTTACAAAAGGGTTGCTATGTCAATTGTCAAGTGCCTTCCTTCTAATCTGATATGCCATTTGCCATTGCAGATAACCAAACTTATGAAAAGGGTTGACACTACATTCATCCAACATTTATCTAATTCTAACTGCACCAAAGGCAATGAGAAAAAGACATAGGACAACATTTTTCACAGGTAACATCTTTTATTATACTATGTTTAAACTTCTTAACAGATAATTGGGACCAATTCTGATATCAATTTCTTTCCTTTGAATTTGGTCTTTGTAAAAACTTTAGGTCTCTTTTACTGGCTACACGACAGCTCTGATATTAGCCCTTATTTTAATTATTCGTGCACAAGACCTTTACAAAATCTCTAGAGAGAAAGAAATAATGATATAGAGAGAGAAATCACAAAATAGAGAGAAACAAACCTCTCACGTGTCTCAATTTAAATTGGGTTTTTTCTGACGTAACGGCACAGTTAGCAGTTGACGTGGCATGAAAAATAATTTTTTATTATTCCATTTGATACATCAGTTTTTTTCATCCAAAAGATAACAGTAGAGACAAAATTGACACAACACTAAAAAGATTAAGGACCACATTGACATAATTGAAAAATTAGAGACAAAATTAAAATATGGTGTAAAGTACAAAGACTAATTTTGTAATTTAGTCCTTTTTCTTTTTCTTTTTTTTTCAAGAAACCATTCCACCATTTTGGCTGGATCATTTCCCAAAATGGCTATTGACATACTAATTTTTATCACTTAATTTTTATTTTCCAGTAATGACAGAGTATTATAGAGAGATAAATGTTTAACTCCCCTTGTACAAGCAAAGATTACCTTCTCCTCGCATTGTGAAGTAGCTCTAACTTTAAGAAGTTAATTAAAAACTACTTCTCTTGTGGAGGGGTTGTATGATAAGAACAAACTATCACATTGCTTTGTGAACTAATTACAAATTAGCGGAGAAAACTACATTTTTTTTTTTTGGTCTATAATCTATGATTCTATATAAAGAGAAAGACTACCCATAAAGAAGGATTTTCCACTGCAAATCAACAAATTCTCTTCTTTTATCTTAAGAGTAGGTCTAACTTCGTATCAAAAAAAAAAAAGAGTAGGTCTAACTTAGTCCTTTGCAAATAGTGTTAACTTATAAAATGACAAAGTTTAGCTACAAAATTGGTTATAGCCTAAAACTACAAATTCACTCAATAAAATAAATATTATTACATATTTTGAAAATCTAACTGTTGAATTACATATTCTTTACACTCTTAATACACATGTCAAATTTTGTGTCAATTAGATATTATTTACTATATGATCTATAATCTTATATTTTATGCATAATTTTAAACTACAAAAACTTGCAATTTAAACAATTTATTGATGACATAGCTGTGGGGTGCTTTTTTGCTCCAGGCCAAAGGACTTGGTCCTTTGCAAATTTGATTTATCTAACTTGGTTGAATTTGTTTTACCTGGTGGGATTTGCTAATGACCAGTTTTCTTTTTCCTTCATGCGGTAATGCAGTCTAATTATCAATAAGAGTTTTGTGTACGCATATGAGTGGTTAAATTTTAGGAACAGCTTATTTTTGTGTGTACATTCGGGGTGGGCATGCCAGCTTCATGTTCTTCTGTAACTAAAGACTAACCGTATCATGTAGTTTGTCTGAATTTTTCTCCTTTAATTGATTTTATTTATCTTGGATGTTGTTTAGTGGACTTGATGAAAGAGGGCAGCACTGTAATATTGCGCAATGCTAAAATTGACATGTTCAAGGGATCAATGAGGCTTGCTGTGGACAAGTGGGGCCGTGTTGAAGTCACTGAACCTGCTGATTTCACTGTGAAGGAAGATAATAACCTGTCACTGATTGAATATGAGCTTGTGAATGTTGTTGAAGAGTGACTTTTCTGGACAGTGTTCACTTTCCTATTACATCCTGACCCAAAAATAAAATGAAATGCAGAAAGAAAATTACTAGTCTTTGGGGCACCCGTTCTCCCAAATGCTCATTAAAGTTCACGTTTAGGCAGAGGAAATTTGGAAGCTAGTACTACCCATGTTGTTTCTACCTTTGCAGCAGATCCGCTGGAACCATTGGTTGGACATCCAAGCAGTTGGTGAAGGCTGCAGCCTGATAAAGATAAAGCAACTAGCTTTTGTTTGTTTACCGTCTATTTGCTTTTGGAGAGTAAAATGTTCTGTCTATTAGATTATATATTTGAGATTGATATTATGAACTCCATGTCTCTATCTCTATACTCTGTATAACCTAGTATAATTTTGCTTGCACAATGTTTCTCTTTTCTTGTTCTCATGCCGTCAAGTTATATATCTGCATTTATCCATCTGTAGCCAGTATTATATGAAACAAATGTGATAAATTTCCCTGGTTTCATATGTGAATGGAGAGCATGCTGCTCACCTGTTTTGTCCTACTGATAATTAATACCATTAGCGAGTTTGAAGTAGCTGTACCCACAGTGCTGTTGTGGTAGGACGGCGTTTATTGTCTGGAAGAGTTGGCTGATTTTTTGAACTGGTTTCTTAAGGGAACATATCTTTCATTGTCAAGAAATGCAACTGAACTAATGCAGATAAGTTCACTACACTGCTTATCGAGCCTGAAGAAGTGGCTGTCCCTTCTACCCAAATGTGTGCTTGCTGGGTTGCATATCAGTAACTATCAGCTAAGGTAAAGGAAGTTTAAACTAGTATTGTCTTTGGGTCCTTGCGTTATCACAATGATGATTGATGATAGACTTCAACAGCAGAAATACTTGCTAGTGTGGGGCTGGGTTTGGTGAGAATGAGGGTTCTATCTGTGATTTCTACTAGCCTGGGGCTTCAAGCAGTTGCTTGTTTTAACGCCATACCAGGTAAATGCTATCATCAAAACAGTAAGATTTGAAATGGGCCAGCCCCTATTGTTGCATTATTACGATGACCATGACTGTCATGAAAAGGCTGAAGTCCTTTATGCAGTGTTTGGATCATGGATTTGAGGTGTTTTCCTTGTTTAAGTTAGCTAGAGTTGTTTCTCAAAAAAAAAAAAAAAAAGTTAGCTAGAGTTATTTTAAAAATTAGTGAAATATTCAACTATTTAAATTCCAAGTTCCAGAAAGGATTTGATCACCATTGTTGCTGAGGAAGCCATTTATTTCATTGTTTTGTGTGTTCTTGGGAGGAATTAGAGCTCTTCAATAAATAAATAAATAAAAATTCGATTGCTGCTCGTGTTAGCAACTCCTCAATCATATATTCTACTTGCTATTTTTATTTATTTATTTTTTTTTTAACATAACATTTAAGATAGTACTCAATTTTTCTATAAAAAAAAGAAGAAGATAGTACTCAATTACAAGTGTGGGGACAAATAACCAAGAGTCACGCATCTTGGGCTGTGGGCTTGGTCCGAGGAAGACTCATGGGCCGAGCAATGTGGCAGTTATTAAAGCATTCTACTTTGAAAAGATTCGCACATAGGAATGGCGATTCTGTCCGAGGAGGGTATAGTTCTCGGATAAGAAGATTTCGGTTCAAGGATGAATCCTAGTGGTTGAAGTAATCCTCCTGGAATCCCCAATGACAGAATCGACTTTGGTGAGCTTACTGGGAAGGAAAAGATCCCCGAAAATATCTGAAGAAAGGCTGCTACCACCACATTGAATACCCTGCAACTACTTTTCTGGCCGCATTTATGTGGAGAAGACCTCTGAACAGTGCTACCAAGACTATGACCTCTCACAGGGAAGCCAAAGAAAAGATCTGATGAGATAAGTATCAAGGGGCACCTTAGATGAATGACAAGTGTAAGGATAGGATGCTTAGAAGATGAATATATAATGTCATTCTTCATCCATTGTAGGGGAGGTCTTTTTGGAAAAAAAAGGAAAAGAAAAGAAAAGAAAGAACTAGAACGTGAATAACTTAAGAGGATTCCTCCTCGGACCTAAATAAAACAGACTTATGCCAAGTTATCTTGATGTGCTTTGGGCCTTCTGATAAACTTTTTAGTTCATTTGTAAGAATAGGTAAAACGAAGTCCTCACCATTCAGATCTAATTCTTAAGCCCACTCTCTACAAATATATATTGCAGCGGACTTATTGGGCCCGGGTCTTGCATGCTTTGGACTTGAGTGCACAATTTGTTGCCCTACAATTGGCGCCGTCTGTGGGAAGAATTTGTATAATAGTGAGCGCGACGTTTCACCATGGTAGGATCAGGTTCCCATCAGCAGGAATCCAGGGGCTCCCATCGACAAGATGCCTTCCACAATCTTGAGCGTAGGAGAGATAGGGAGGGTAGCCCACATACCACACAGACCAGCGGAAGTCACCCGCAAATGGGGAATCACTTCCCTCAGGAGCGGAGTAATAGAGCCATGCAAAGGGAAATCGATGATTTAAAGCGGGAGTTACGCCATGCACACTGACGACGAGCTCTTTCTAGTTCTGGTGTTTCCTCAAACGATGAAGATGATGTTACGTACAAACGCGATCCTAGGACACCGTCGAGCGAGCCTTTTTCCTATCACGAGGAAAATGTTCATAAGCGAAAACGTAAGAGTCCACCTCTAAAGGGGCTGGAAAATGATGCCATGAGCAAGGCGTTGAATCAAATCTCTAGATCCCCCTTTACGCATCGAATCGAAAGGGCAGAACTTCCTCGGCGATTCCATCAACCCACATTCACCACTTATTACGGCCGAACGGATCCAGTAGAGCACGTAAGCCAATTCAACCAGAAGATGGCCGTCTACTCTAGGGACGAGGCTTTGATGTGTAAAGTCTTTCCCTCCAGTTTGGGGCCCGTGGCCATGAGGTGGTTCGATGGGTTGAAACCTAACTCTATAAATTCCTTTAAGGAACTTACGCAGGCTTTTGGTTCTCGCTTTATCACATGCAGTAGGGTGCCTCGCCCTTTGGATTCTTTATTGTCTTTGTCCATGCGGGAGGGGGAAACCCTGAAAACGTACTCGGACAGATATTCGGAGACGTATAACGAAATAAATGGTGACTTTGAGGACGTGGCCATCAGTACTTTTAAGGGCGGCTTGCCTACCGAGCATGGATTAAGGAAGTCTCTCACTGGTAAACCGGTCACCAGTGTGCGTCAGCTTATGGATCGAATAAGCAAGTACAAAAGGGTTAAAAAAGACCAGCAGCAAGGAAAGGGTAAAACAAAGGTTAACCCTCAAGAGCGTAGGGATTTCAGGTCGGACCGATTCAGTAACAATCGGCCACGGAGAGACTTCGTCGGGCAGTCAGATTCCTCCAACGCCTAAGCTGTCAACGCGGTATTCCGAGAACCAGTCAATAAGGTCTTGGAAAAAATTAAGAACGAGCCATTCTTTAAATGGCCGAACAAAATGGCTGGGAACACAATGAGGCGCAACCAAAGCCTTTATTGCCAATATCATTAGGATCAAGGACATACTACTGAGGATTGCAGGAATTTATGGGACCACTTAGATCAGCTGGTCCGAGAAGGAAGATTGAAGGATCTGTTGCATTCCAGTAGCCAAGCAGGACAGACTGGGTTCGATTCCAGAAGAGGGGCTTCCTCAGGCCCACCCCTGGGAACGATAAATGTCATCTTCCCTGCCCCCGGAAGAACAGGATCCTGTCCGTACAGAGTGATGTCTGTGGCTCGGTCGTTCACCGAGGATAGTAAGCTTGAACCAAAAAGAATCAAGATGGAAACACAACCAGTTCTGGGTTTCTCAGACGAAGACAAGGTCGGAACTATCCAACCCCACGATGATGCCTTGGTAATTACGCTTAGGATAGGTGGGTATGATGTGAAGAGGGTGCTGGTGGACCAAGGGAGTGCCGTGGAGGTAATGTATCTTGACCTGTTTAGAGGTTTGGGGTTAAAGTCCGAGGACCTAACTGCCTATGACTCCCCTCTGGTCAGCTTCGAGGGAAGAACCGTTATGCCAAAGGGTCAGATTAGGCTACCTGTGCAAACCGGTCTTGAGGTGGTAGAGGTTGACTTTATTGTGGTGGATGTTTATTCTCCGTATACGGCTATCGTGGCTAGACCTTGGCTTCATACTCTAGGGGCTGTCTCCTCCACTTTGCATCAAAGGGTGAAATACCCTTCCGAGGGTCAGGTTAGAGAGATCCTTGGAAACCAGTCCATGGCTAGACAATGCCTGGTGGCGGCCATATCACATTAACCTAAAACTGAATCGCCGATGGCCGCGGAGGCAAGTTCATAGCAATTAAAATCTCTCGAGTTGCCTATCGACGGGCATTCCGAGGAGGCAAAATGTGATGATTTAGAGAGGATCATTATAGGGGATGATCTGGAGAAGTATTTCCAAGTGGGGTCCCAGTTGCCGCCTCGCGAGAGAGAAGAGTTAATAGAATTCCTTAAGAAGAACGTCGATGTATTCGCCTGGAGCGCTTATGAGGCACCGGGGGTGGACCCAACCTTTATCTGTCACCATTTAAATGTTAATCCGTTCATTACTCCGAAAAAGCAACCACCTCGACGTCCGTCCAAGGAGCATGCCGATGCCGTTAAAGAAGAGGTGAGAAAGCTTAAGCAAGCAGGAGCTATCAAAGAGGTGTTCTACCCTGAATGGTTGGCTAACACGGTGGTGGTAAAGAAAAAGAGTGGCAAGTGGCGAGTGTGCGTGGATTTTACCGATCTAAATAAGGCTTGTCCAAAAGATCCATTCCCCATGTCACGAATAGATCAGTTGGTGGACGCGACGGTGGGACACCCTCGGATGAGCTTCTTGGACGCCTTCCAAGGATATCACCAAATACCTTTAGCCTTGGAAGACCAGGAGAGGACTGCATTTGTCACCCCCATCGGAAACTACCATTACAAGGTGATGCCTTTCGGTCTAAAAAACGCGGGATCAACCTATCAAAGGATGATGACGAGAATGTTCGAGCCTCAATTAGGGAAGAGCATTGAGGTCTACATAGACGATATGGTGGTCAAAAGTAAGGTGGTATCCAAGCATGTTGATGACCTCGGAAACATCTTCGAAATCTTGAGGAAACACAAGTTGCACCTAAATGCGTCCAAGTGCACGTTTGGTGTGGGATCGGGCAAATTCCTGGGATACATGGTAACACA
Organism: Notholithocarpus densiflorus; assembly: GCA_030021035.2. NCBI lineage: Eukaryota > Viridiplantae > Streptophyta > Magnoliopsida > Fagales > Fagaceae > Notholithocarpus > Notholithocarpus densiflorus. Next base: position 8,972,266 of record JARYZH020000002.1, read on the forward strand.
CAGAGGAATCGAAGTCAATCCCGATCAAATCAAGGCGATTAACAATTTACACCCTCCTCGCAATCCCAAAGAGGTTCAGAAGCTTACTGGAATGATTGCCGCTTTAAATCGTTTTATCTCTCGTTCAGCAGACAGGTGCCGGCCTTTCTTCCTCTTGATGAGAAAGTGGAAGGGATTTGCGTGGTCCGAGGAGTGCTCTAAGGCTTTCCAGCAGCTTAAGGAATATCTTTCTCGGCCTCCGTTCATGTCCAGTCCTCAGGAGGATGAGGTCTTATTCGCCTACATAGCCGTTGCTCCCCATGCTGTGAGTCTGGTGTTGATTCGAGTTGACAGTGGTGTGCAACGGCCGGTTTATTACGTTAGCAAATCGTTGCATGAAGTCGAGGTGCGTTATTTACCATTGGAAAAGGCCATCCTGGCTGTAGTCCATGGTACGCGGAAACTCCCCCACTATTTTCAGGCACACTCTGTCATCGTCTTAACTCAACTCCCGATTAGGGCTGTACTCCGAAGTGCTGACTATACAGGCAGGATAGCTAAATGGGGTACGATTCTAGGGGCTTTTGACATCAAGTACATGCCTCGCACCTCTGTCAAGGGTCAGATCCTCGCAGACCTGGTGGCCGAATTCACTGAAGCCTCGTTAGAGAATGTTCCAGCACCGCAGCACATGGATGAAAAATCGGTTGGCGTTATCTCGCTCCAGGAATCCCTATGCTGAAAAGTGTACGTCGATGGTGCAGCGAACCAAAGAGGTTCTGGATTGGGATTGGTTCTAATCTCTCCTGAACAACTAACAATAGAGAAATCGCTGAGGTTGGATTTCTTAGCCACCAATAATGAGGCCGAGTACGAAGCTCTGTTGGAAGGAATGAATATGGTTCAAAGGCTGGGGGGAAAAGAAGTAAAAATATTTTCAGACTCCAAATTAGTCGTTGGTCAAGTGATGGGCGAATTAGAGGCAAGGGATGAAAGAATGCAGAAGTATTTAAGTCAAGTTACACAGTTGCGATTAAAATTTGAGTCATTCAGTCTACTGCACATCCCGAGAAGCAGCAATTCGCATGCAGATTCTTTGGCTACACTTGCAACCTCCTCGGCACAAAGCTTACCTCGAATTATCCTCGTAGAAGACTTGTACAAACCCACGGAGGTAGGGGTAAAGTTAACCCAGATTTGTCATGTCCGAGTGGAACCTAGTTGGATGGATCCCATCATATCATTTTTAATGAAAGACCTCTTGCCTGAAAATAAATTGGAGGCAGAAAAAATACGAAGAAAGGCACCTTGTTTCTGGTTGTCCGAAGACCGAAAATTATACAAGCGCTCTTTTGCCGGACCATATCTATTATGTATTCATCCTGAAGCGACAGAGGTCATCCTAGAAGAGCTGCACGAAGGGATTTGTGGGAGCCACACTGGAGGCAGATCTCTATCTCTTAGAGCTGTCACACAAGGCTACTGGTGGCCAAACATGCAAAGAGAAGCACACGAGTACGTAAAGAAGTGCGACCAATGCCAGCGATTCGCACCAAACATACACCAACCAGGGGGGATCCTTAATCCGATAACCAGTCCCTAGCCATTTGCTCAATGGGGCCTGGATATTGTCGGGCATTTTCCCAAAGCAGCTGGAAACAAGAGATATTTGCTGGTCGGCACTGACTATTTTACAAAGTGGGTCGAAGCCGAGCCTTTATCAAACATCAGGGATGTGGACGCTAAGAAGTTTATTTGGCGGAACATCGTTACTCGGTTCGGGGTCCCTCGTACTATTATCTCGGACAATGGTCTTCAGTTCGACAGTAAGGCCTTCAGGAGATACTGCGGCGAATTAGGAATAACGAATAGATATTCCACCCCAGCTTACCCCCAAGGGAACGGACAAGCCGAGGCCGTTAATAAAGTCATAGTAAAAGGACTGAAGAAGAGGTTAGATGATGCGAAAGGAAGATGGGTGGAAGAACTGCCGCATGTCCTGTGGGCCTATCGAACCACGCCTCGTAGATCAACGGAGGAAACCCCTTTTTCGATGACTTATGGTGTCGAAGCTGTCATTCCTTTGGAAACTGGGTTCCCAACGCTAAAAAGCAGTTCGTTCAGTTCAAATAATAATGATAATCTGCTGGAAAGAAGTTTAGATCTCGTTGAAGAGAGGAGGGAAAGTGCACTGGTCTAATTGGCGTACTACCAACACAAACTTAAGCAAGGATACGATGCTAAAGTGAAGCTAAGGCCACTAGCACCTGGTGACTTGGTCTTGAGGAAAGTTCTGGGCACTGCAAAAAACCCAGCGTGGGGAAAGCTAGGGCCCAATTGGGAGGGACCATATCGCATCACCTCGGAAGCAGGTATAGGGGCATACTTCTTAGAAGACTTAGACGAACGTGTAATACCTCGTCCTTGAAATGTAAATAACCTGAAAAGGTATTATTACTAATAAGAATTTCCTTTATCATTAAATTCGTGTGTTGTGTGACGAAATAGCTTATGTTTTTTATAAAGGTGTTTAAACAGAACCTTAGGCATGCCTGATGTCCTCGGACCAGATGCTTTGGGGAATTTAATACACTTATGTCTGTTATAAAGGTGTTTAAACAGAACCTTAGGCATGCCTGATGTCCTCGGACCAGATGTTTTGGGGAATTTAATACACTTATGTCTGTTATAAAGGTGTTTAAACAGAACCTTAGGCATGCCTGATGTCCTCGGACTAGATGCTTTGGGGAATTTAATACACTTATGTCTGTTATAAAGGTGTTTAAACAGAACCTTAGTCATGCCTGATGTCCTCGGACCAGATGCTTTGGGGAAATTAATACACCTATGCTTATTATGAGAGTGTCTGAACAGGAAGTTAACACACCTTTGGGTTACTAGGTAATAACATTCCATTAGTATGATCGAATAAATCTTAAGTTATTGCAAGGCCCTCTAACCATGCACGATTGAATTAATTTCCTAGTATTTTCTTTATATAATGCATTCACTGGAACTTAAGTTATAACGAGTCCTTGCTGTTATTCTTTATTACGAAAATGTCGAGCCTCGAAATAAGAACATGTTGTGGTCATCCATTACTTAGTATCATTACTTAGTATATAAATAGGAAGTCATTTCAAACTCTAACAAAAGCAAATGACAAAGGTATAAATGCAAAAGATAAGAAAGATAAGTTCATTCTTTAATCAAAAGTAGAATAAGTACATCATGAGTGTTTGCTGGAGCTACACTTAAAAAAAAAAAAAAAAAAAACAATTTTGTTACAGCTACTTTTTCAAAGGCTGAGGGTCCTTTTCGGGACATACAGCTTTAGTCTTGGCACCCTCAGCCTCAGACTTTTTCTCTACTGCCTTGGCTTGAGAAACAACGTCCTTGATAGTAAGGGAGTCCTCGGCAGATTTATCTTTAACGACTCCCCTGGAGGCCTCAGCAGCTCCGACAGGGGCACTTGCTGTAGCTATCTGCTCTGGAGGAGGGAGGGGCAGACTAATGGCAAGCGGAGGGCTGTTCGGAATTTCCCTGATGTGTTCAGGGAAAAACACGCTCTCAGGTCTCCTCAGCTCCGAATCAGCAGGAACCCCTGCATGATTAAGTGCCTCCCCCCAAGTCTCTGTGCAATATTCCCTGCACACCTCAGCCACTTCCTCAGCTAACCTCTCCTCCGTTTCCATTATTCCGCTTTCGTATGCCGCTTCCTCCGCAGACTTAGCAGCTTCCATCGCTTTTAGTGCTGCCTCCTTAGCCTTCTGCAGTTCAGCTTTCAGGCTTAGCACTGCTGCTTTCTCAGTAGTCAGATTCAGCTGGGTCGTATATAGCTGTTTTCTCTGGTCCTCGGCCTGGGCCTCGACGTTTTTTAGCCCAGCCTTGGCGCTTGAGCATTCTCGCTCTGAAATCTTCAGCTTCTCGGCTAGCTGCAACTTCTCCTCTTTAAGGCTCCCTAGGTTCTTCTCAACTTCACGGCGAGAGTGGGACTCAGCCTTACATCTATTCTGAGCATTTCGAACCCACTCTTCGGCCACGTAGACTTGTTGAGTGACCTGCATAACAGTAGCAAAGAAGACATGTATGTAAAGGCAAGTATAATAATACTAATAAGATGCATAACTTTATAATGTTCAAATCATTACATAAATCTAACTTACCAAGGCAAGATCCTTCTTCAAGGACATGAAGAGCTCGGGCTGCCTAGTGCGCCTAAGGGCCTCCATATCTCGTGGGAGCAAGAGGGGCTGCTCTAAAGCCTGGGCCAGATGGGCTGAGTGACCTCTCTGGGCCTTCCTGATTGTGGCATCCCATGGAATCTGAGCCCTATCCAATTCAATCCGAGGGGCCTAGAAGCGCTGTTGTCTACGCACCTCAGCCTCTTCTCTGCTATCAACAGAGCTTGCCCTATTTTTCTTCGGGTCTTTAGTCTTCTGTTGTTTGGAGCCCCTCGGAGGAATCACCTCGCCTTCTTCAATCTCCTGCACTGGCCTCTTCTTCTTCAGGTCAAGAATGGCGCGAAGTCCAAGATCAGCAGGAAAAGGAGGCGGAGGGGGTAGACTGGCAGGAGCCAAGGCCTGAGATGGGCCCTTCGTGGCTCCTTTCTTGCCTCTGTTGGCTACCAAGCCTTTTAAAGATGACCTTTCCTTCGGACTCATTTCTCCGTGTTCTTCTGAACTTGAATCTACTCGGGAAACAATAAATGCTGGCTGGATGGCTATGGAGAGTCTGTCCGCGTCGTCCTCAGAGTCCGAGAGCTGCACCGGCCTCTCTGGTCTACCCTCTTCTCCTTCAAAGTGGAACTGATCTATCTCCTCATCTAAGGACGCCCGTGAAGAAGCTATTTCCTCTTCTTCTGCGACTTCAGCTCCGAGAGGGACCTGTTGTAGTGGAAGCACAAGTGGAGGAGGGATTTGAGAGACGGGTAGAATGACAGGAGGAAGGTCGTCTCGAGACAGAAAGTCGGGTTTTGACACGTCGATACGGTTAATCCGACGATCACCCGCTCTAATAGCATTTCCAACCTCCTGAAAAACCCTCGAGATGGGTTCAAAATCTAGGACGAGGTGGACAGCTCGTAGTTGTCGATCCTCGCTCACAAAAATCTCCGACCTGAGAAGGTAATTGAGAGCAACCACGTTGGTGTGACTTAGCCGAGGAGCAACAAGTGTTCTATCTGCAAAAGTAACCAAAAGGTCAAGTACGATTGAACAACGAAAATCTATTATCAAAAGAGATTGTAATGGGAAAACATGGATGGAGGATAAAGACTAAACCCTATGTCAAGGGATCTAACTCTAGGGTACCCCACCTGTCTCTCTCTCCCGAGTTGGGCAGGGTTGACCGTCGTGCCATGCCCCTGAAGCGATGAGGTAGTCATCTTTCATCCCTTTATTGGACTTGGGGAGATATGAAATGAGCCTTACAACGGACGACCTAGACTTGAGATAAAATCCTCCATCGGCTTGCGAGTGGCACTCGTACAGGTGAACCACATCATGCCAGGTGAGGCCCAAATGAAGATGCTGGTCCAGAGCATCGATACACCCAAGAATCCTAAACATGTTGGGTGCGCATTGGTGAGGGCATAACCTATGATTTATAAGGTACTCTCGGGTTATCCTACCCATTGGAAGGGTCATTCCCCATTCTATGAAGGCTATTATAGGAATGACCACTTCTCCGGCCTCTCTAGGTATAACGACCTTTTCTGAGGAACAATACCGCAGGCCAACCTCCTGAGGTATATTATATTTCTGCTTAAAGGCTTCTATTTTGGCTGGGGAATCTACCAGACGCTCAAATCTACCCATATTTTACAACCTAAAGATAGAATGGATGATTTTTTGAGGGTAAGGAAACAAATAGAGAGGCCGAGGAGACAGACCGACAAGCAAACTCTAATACAAAAACTAAACAAACTTACGGGATTACAAATGCTAGTATCTGAAAGCTTTCTGAGAAGACCTTCAAAGACCTCTTACGAGAAATAACGACAGAGATTTAGGAGTTGGCGTTTTTAGAAAGACAGGAGCGTTAGAGTTCTCTGGAGCGCTTGAAGTTTCTTTGGAGAAGAAGGAAATGATTCCTCAAGGCTTTATATTAACAGAGAGGGAGAGGGGAAATTATCCCGCTCATAATTTCAAGGGAAATATCAGTCGTTGGATCTGCGCCTCAACCGTAGGATGTGGGAGACAAGACGCCTCCTGGAGTAATTAATAACTGCTTCGGGGATTGCGAAGCATCAGAAGTTATCACGAAACGCAATTAAGTCACATCCCCGCACGTGCGAATTAAATATTCCGTCTTTTTCTCTTGAAAGTCAAAACCTCACTTTTTCTCCTCGGATGGGAGGGAAAAATTGAAGTTTTGAGGGGCTATTGTGGGGACAAATAACCAAGAGTCACGCATCTTGGGCTGTGGGCTTGGTCCGAGGAAGACTCATGGGCCGAGCAATGTGGCAGTTATTAAAGCATTCTACTTTCAAAAGATTCGCACATAGGAACGGCAATTCTGTCCGAGGAGGGTATAGTCCTCGGATAAGAAGATTTCGGTTCAAGGATGAATTCCAGTGGTTGAAGTAATCCTCCTGGAATCCCCAATGACAGAAACGACCTTGGTGAGCTTACTGGGAAGGAAAAGATTCCCGAAAATATCTGAAGAAAGGCTGCTACCACCACATTGAATACCCTGCAACTACTTTTCTGGCCGCATTTATGTGGAGAAGACCTCTGAACAGTGCTACCAAGACTATGACCTCTCACAGGGAAGCCAAAGAAAAGATCTGATGGGATAAGTATCAAGGGGCACCTTAGATGAATGACAAGTGTAAGGATAGGATGCTTAGAAGATGAATATATAATGTCATTCCTCCTCCATTGTAGGGGAGGTCTTTTTGGAAAAAAAAGGAAAAGAAAAGAAAAGAAAGAACTAGAACGTGAATAACATAAGAAGATTCCTCCTCGGACCTAAATAAAACAGACTTATGCCAAGTTATCTCGATGTGCTTTGGGCCTTCTGATCAACTTTTTAGTTCATTTGTAAGAATAGGTAAAACGAAGTCCTCACCATTCAGATCTAATTCTTAAGCCCACTCTCTACAAATATATATTGCAGCGGACTTATTGGGCCCGGGTCTTGCATGCTTTGGACTTGAGTGCACAATTTGTTGCCCTACAACAAGCATAACAAAATTGAGTAATTCTAGTATCACATACAAAGTCATAATTTTTACCGCAACTATCTTACGTGATAGATTATGATTAACTATTTGTCACTTTCAAATGAACCTACTAATTTTTCTCTATCACTTACACATTGCCACATCACAGTTATGGCAAGAAGTTGTGAAAATTTATGTGGTCTTAGATTTTTTTCTAACAACATAGGAATGATGTGAAAAAGTAAGTAAAACTCTAAACTTTTCCATCAAAAGAAAAGAAAAAAATCTAGAACCATAACTTTTTATGCCACAAATTTGTCATAATTTTGATGTGACAAGTTGAGAGTGGTGAAAAAAAAGTGATGCATTTATATGAAAATTATAAACAGCCAGTCACATTCTACCACATAGGAAAATGTTAGTTGTGGAAAATGTGGTTTTTGAATTATTTATGGGAAACAGATATTATTCCTAGCAAGGTGAAGGGGGGCAATGATCTCCCAAAAAAACTCTTTACATATAGACATTAAGTTTGCTCTTGAAAAATTAGTTTGTCAACCTCCCAAATAAATAAATAAATAAATAAAATATATATATATATATGTATGTATATATGTATGTATGTATAAAAAAGATACAAAGATATTTTGATTTCAAAAAAGGAAAAGAAAAGATCTGTAGGGCAAGAAAAAACTACAAAGATAAGTATGATATATTGTTTTAAAAAAAAATCAAACAAACAAATAGATCAACCACGGTGTTGCTAGCTGTCACATGCAAACGTCTGATTCGAATCCGAATCAAGCTAAATTAACTATAGCGTCAGGTCCTAGTCAGATCGAGGCTTGCCACTGGGGTTTTAAGAATCATCTGATCTAGACAATTGTTGACTAGTCACTACAAACCAAGGTGGGTATTGTTCTTGTGGAACGAGGCTTAACTACCGACTAGACACCAAGTTGATATATTTTAAGGGTAGTGATTATTGCGCACATGTATAATCGCAACTTCAAATTACGATTTTGGTTGTTGTATGTAGTGTGTCTATGTGCATACTGTGTGCAATAGAAATTGCCACTATTTTAAAAACCGAACCGGACTAGACCGATTCAACTAGCTGAATTGGGAATAGGACTTGGAACTAGTATCAAAAAAAGGGTCAAGAACAAAAAAAAAAAGAAAAAAAGAAAAAAGAACCATTCCATTTTTTCAGTTCTTTGGCCGTTCTAATTTTTAAAACCATGAAAATTACCCTTATTTTAAGTCAGATGAAAATCTTCAGAAATTTTAGCTTTAATAAGAGAAGTAAGTTATGGATTTACTTTCATTCGTAATATACTTAATACTGCTAATTACAATTTGAGTTTTGATGAATTTTTCAAGGTTAACCAAAAAATTGGACGGCAAATGAAAAACACTAAAAAAAAAAATTGTGTTTGAATGAGTTTATCTCATTGGTTTATTTTTTTTAAAGAATAAGTGTAGAAATAAAGATTAGAATGTTAACAAAATTACTAGAAAAACTAGTGTTTTAAAAAGAATATTTTAATGCATTAATTATTATTTTTTATTGTAGGAGCATCCTTGTTAGATCTTTTATTGGTTTTGATTCGGCACATATAATCATTATGATGTGAAGCTAATAAATGTGCTGATAGTTTGTGTGTGTTTTGAACTTGCCTTTCATCTATGTGTTTGTTGTAGAGCTTTGTAGATTTCAATCCAACACATATAATGTAAAGCTATTAAATATACTAATAGTTTATGTGTAATTTGAACTTGCCCTTCATCTATGTATTTTGTGTATTTATGGAAAGTCTAAGGTCTAGCTACTTCTGGACTAGTTTAATTAGGTGTAAAGCTTGTAATATATGGACTTTCTCAATCAACAATCCTGGTACATATTTTTAAATTTTTTTTTTTGGGTACAAGATAGAAATTCTACTCTAGCATAATCTAAATGTATTTGTGTGAAACTCCCTTTTGGAGATTTGAACCCCGACTTTTGCCCATCACGCCTCACAAACATTTATATTTGTGGAGTAACCATCATACCAAAACATATGTTTAAATTCTAAACTATGGACTGTTTGTAATTTTTCTATACTGTGAAATTTTATTATTATTGTTTCCTTTAATACTAAGCTAGGATTTATATAGCATGCATCAAGTGTATATTGTTATTTCAGGCTTCTTTGGTTTAGTTTGTAATTTTCAGTGTGTTATAAGGTCCTACTGTCATTGATCTATATTTTTATGGAGCATAATTGTTTCTTCTTCTTCCAAATTGTTCATATTTATTCTTAGTGATGACTAGATTATGAGGGTAAATATTGTGGTTGATAATTGATAATTGTTTACAAATTTTCATTTGGTAAGAAAGAAATAAGATTTAATTTTGAGGTTTCTATCAAACAATTAACATTTTTTTTTTTTTTGCTCTAAGGAGTCCTGAAAGGTAGCCTTGTGGCCGGGGTTCCTGTAGATGGTCTGATGTAGTTATTTGTTCAATAGAATTGATTTTCATTTAGGTCAAACAAGCTAGAGTATTATTCAAGAAAAAGTGTTAAAGTTATAAACTTTTTTTCAAATTACTGATATAATGAGTGGTTATTGGTAAATAAAAGGATAATGTAAGTGATGTACCCAAATAAAAATTGTTGAAAAATTGTGCTATTGAAGGCTGTCTATATGTAGTCAAAGGGTAGCCCTCTCCTTCAGCGTTTAGATTCATTTTTAAGTTATCAATTGTGTTAAAATATGAACGTTTTCACATGTCATTTCAGAGTGCTGAGAATACTGTGCTAATGTTGGAATTCTTAAACATTCATTCATTTGAGGGCTAAGCTCTCTTTTGCAAAACTTTGTTGGAATTGATGTTTATGGTTATGATGATACCAATATGGGCAAGCCAATTTTTATTTTTATTTTTTTGTAAGAAGACTTTATTGCAAAAAAGAGATACAAAGGAAAGATAAGGGTCCTAAACATATCTCTATCTTCTACTGACAAAACAGAGGCAAGAAGTGAGGAAATGGGATCAGCCCCTCCTAGTTACAATTAAAAGCCCCAAAGGCCAAAAAATGGGGAGCAAAATTTGCTTCCCTCTTAAAATGGGAAAGGCAATTGGGCCTTTTCTTTCTATGTGATCATTATGTGTTTTAGTATGCAATTCAAAGAAACAAAGATAGAGAGCAAGAGAAAAGGGAGAGACAAAGAGCTACAAGGCAACATAGAGGGAAAATTATTATATAGTCCCAGACTATACACCTTCTCTCTCACAGAGGGGTGGGCCCTATGGTAGGTGGGACCCACCTCTCTGTGAGAGGGATGGAGCATAGTTTGGGACTTGATAACGCATTAAAATGTCTACTTGTTATATATTTTTTTGAGCGTTATCTCCTTATTACTATACTTAATTTGTATAATTAAGCCATGATTTGCATTAGTTCCTATTATTTATCTTTATATAATTTATTGAATAAGATGTCATTCATTACGTGTAATTTTCTACTTTCAAAAAATCATGTGAAAAAGATAAGTTTACAGGAGTTTGTGAGAGAATGGAAGCCAAACTATAATTAAAGAGGAGCTAAATGACCATGCTTAAATATCTAAGGAGGTGCAGCTGGAGTGCTTCGGTCATCTACCATGTTCGAAAGCTTCAAATAAAGAAAGAAATCAAAGAGGTAGAATCTAAAAAGAAAAAATCAGATTTGAGCACTGATCAGTATTTTGTGCGTATCTCTCTTCTCAAAAATCTAATTGACACAAGGTCAGATGGGTTGGAACCATGACTTAAATATCTACAACTTTCCAGTTTTGAGTTTTTCAAAATTCACAATTTTTGAAGGCCGAAATTAACTCACAAGTTACTGCTGTAAATCTGGACGATTAAAATAGTAAAAGTTTTGTTTTCTTTGGACACTTTGACGTTAGGGTTTGGAAGGAGGCTGTAGAGAACGAATTTTGGAGAGAAAAAATTGTATTTTCTTTTCTCTAATGGCAGCCTAAACTCTTTGCTAGGGCTAGGGTTATGTTTTTTCTATACGGTATGAATATTCAATGTGATTCTTTTTAAGATTTTAGACAATAACATATTTGATTGTTCAATTAGATTTCTTTTGATGTATTAGTTCTTCCATGCTTTCAATAAGTTCAATCATGTTTTTCTTATTGTTTAGATGAATTTCTAATAGTTTCAAATAGAAATCACGTTTTAGAGTGAATGAGTTTTTCTGAAAACTATTCTAATCGCATTATTAATCAAGGTTATCATGCGTTCTTGAATTGTTTTAGTTCAACCGAATCATAAGTTTTTAATTGTATAAGAACAATCAATTATGAAATATATATTTTCTTAGATTACAAAGAATTTCATACCGATATAGGGAAACACCCCGATGCCCTGATATTTACATTATTGATTTAAATCAGCTTTATTATTATTTTTGTTAACAATCACCAAGCAAAAATACTTTTCTTTTTCACCCAAATTGTTGTTTAATTATATTGTTTTTGAATTTACCTTGCTCCTTGTGGTTCGACCTTGGTACTTCGAAAATTATATTGCTATGATCTCCTGCACTTGGGAGTGAGCAAGCAGGACTATGCAATAACAGCTCAACATAAAGAGATAAAGGGAAAATACAAAGAGTGAAAGTGATAGAGGAGTGCAAATGGAAGAGAAAAAAATGAGAGATACGTTTGTTTTTTTTAGTGTGGCAAATATGAATTTAAAACGTTTATATTTTATAAATGTTGAAGTGATATATTGTAATTTGTGATACGTGTATAATAAAATAGTCTAAATAGATGGTTGCCCATTTAAAAGTGATTTTATATCAATTATAATTTAACACCTAAATAAATAATGAAATCTTTTGTGTCTCTGTTGCTCTGGAGAAGAGCGGTAGATTCATGCGCTAATTAACTATCAATAAGTGAATTGCTGGGTTACTTTTTAACTTTTTTTCTATAATTTTTATTTATTTATTTTTGGATAATCATCCCGTCTATGTTTTGGTACATATGTTTCGGATAATCTAGCTATTGATAATCATTTTTTTTTTCTAAAAAAAAGAAAAAAGAAAAAAAGCTAATCATCCCATCTATCAATAATTGATGATTTCTTTTGTCACTAAAACATTCTCTTTTTGACCTTGGGGCAAGTAATGGTATTGGGAATCTACTGTTTGTTCTAATAATTCCTTGCATCTCCATTAGTTCAACCTTTTCCCACTTTTCCCACTACACTACAAAAAAATGGTTCTAAGGCCGCGTTTTAAAAACGCAGCCATAGGGCAAAAAAACGTGGCTATAGCCCGATTTGGCCTATAGCCGCGTTTTTTTAGGCCGCGTTTTTTAAAGCAGCCTAAAAGACTTCAACTAATTTTGCCCATAATTAATTAATTTGATTGAAGTCATTGATTCGATAATTCAGGAGACAAAAGTAGAGCAGGATCTAATTATTTCATTGTTTCCTTTTCCACGATAACAAACAATTAGAAAATCAGAAACAGACACAGACAAAAAGAACCAAACCCCACAAACAACACACAAGACAACAACTTCATTATTAAAATTAGGAAACCAACAATATGATAAACTTTCAAGGTGGAACAACTTTATTTAAACCCATAAGATAACAATGACAGGCCATTACGAGTTGGGCAATTACAGATTCTTACTAGCGATGAGATACGAGATGGACAGAAGCTGAGAACTCCTTTGGATTTGGGCACAGAGAGAACGAAAGTGACTTTTCCAATTGCCAGGGAACGAGAACTGAAAGTCGATCATGAGAGAGAGACACCTTTGCTGGTGCTAGGTTGGGGACTTTGATTGCGAGACCCTCTGCCGGTGGTGACCCAGGTACCATTACACAACATTACTCATAAGTCATAGACGTTTTTTTATTTAATTTAAAATAAATAAATAAAAGAAAAAAGAAGAGAGAAAGAATAGAGTGATACTTGAGATCAACGGAAAACCAAAGCAATGGGCTGAGGAAGGCAGCGGCGGCTTCGGCAGAGATGAGTTGGGCTTCGATGGTGCGTGGGTCGGCGATGATGTGTGAGCTTCAGTGGTGGCGATGAGGAGGTTGATGAATCGGTGAGAGTTTATGGATGAGGATTATGGGAATCGGTGAAGCTAAAGCCTTTGTGGAGGATGAGAGTTTGAGCACTGTTTGTGAGAGCTGAGAGCTTAAGAAGAAGAAAGAACGAAAAGAACTAGAAAGCTAGGGTTTGTCCATTGTTTGCTATTTATACAAAGCCTAAAGCCGCGTTTTTAACCTGCAGCTATAGGCAAAACCTGAAGCCACGTTTAAGAAATGCAGCCCCATCCCAAACTAAAGCCGCGTTTTTAAAATGCGGCTTCAGACTAAATTTAAAGCCTTCAGACTAAATTTAAAGCCGCGTCTATAAAACGCGGCTTTAGGCAATCTAGAGTTGCGTTTTTTAAACGCGGCCATAGTTAAGAATTAAAAAAAAAAAAAAAATGAAATACGCAGGTCCTATGGCCGCATGTTTTAAACGCGGCCATAGCTCCACCCCCAAAAATGCGGCTACAGCTCAAGAAAACGCGGCTTTAGACGCGTTCTATGGCCGCATGTTTAAAACGCGGCCTGAGGTGAGAGCTTTAAGCCGCGTTTTTTAAAAACGCGGCTTTAGCCGGTCTGTAGCCACGTTTTTGCAAACGCGGCTTAAAAAAACGCGGCCTAAGACCCGTGTGTTTAGTAGTGCTAGAGATAAGGAAATTATATCGATTATAATTTGAGTAATTCTAGGACTATGCTTTCTACCACATTTTTTCTCACAATAACATGTTCACATGATTAGAATTTATTGCGTGCACGCACACACATATTCACTATATATTTCAATTTTGACCTAGAATGACTGCAAATTAGAAATAATAATGACCAAATTAATTGAAAATTGAAAATAACAATGACTAATTTGATCGCTACCAAACTGTATAAACCAAATTAAAAGTAAATTGAAAATAATATGTATTAAATTAACAATAACCTCAAAATATAAAGACCAAAATGGTATTTTATACTGACTTACTTTTTAATTTTTTAACTTTTTAAATTTTTTTATTTATTATTTTTTTCAACAGTTCATAAGCTTTCCCTCCCATCTATGTTTGGGTACGTATGCTTTACCAAACATTTGATTAAATTGGTGACCATTTCTTTTGTTATTAAAATATCCTCTTTTTTAATTAAAAAAAAAAAAAAACTTCTTTTTGACCTTGGGGAAAGCAAAGATATAGGAAATCTACTATTTGTTCTGATAATTCTTTGCATCTCCATCAGTTGAGTCTTTTGCCACTACCAGAGATAATGAAATTAAGATAAAATACCAAGTTATTATTAATGTAAGAACAAAATTTAGCTACTCCCACTACTAGAGATAAGGAAATAAAGATAAAATATCAAGTTATTAGTGTAAGAAAAAAGTTTAACTACAAACTAGTTTGTAGCCAGCCAATGGTTACAACTCCCACTAAATATCTTTTTATTGGATGTGAATTTTGACAAATTCACCATTGAATATATTTCCTTCTTATACCTTCTATGCTTACAAAATTTCAAGATCAAAGATCAATAGTCATTTCATCAATCAAATGTTTAAATTTCAAATTTTTGTAGTCTAAAATTATTTATAAAAAATAAGTTTATAGATTAAATAGTAAATAACATCCAATTAGCACGAAATTTGACATGTGTGTTAAGAACATAAAAAGTATATAATCTAACGATTAAATTTTCAAAACATATATAACTTTGTTAATTTTTTAGGATATTTAACATGACCCACATATATTTTATTTACTTATTATTTATTTAGATTTTATTTATTTATTTATTTAATAACAAGAGTAATTAAATAAAGATAGGGCCTTGCACATTGAAAGGTAAAGTGTATATATATATATTTATATATATATATATATTTTTTTTTCCTTTTTCATTTTCATTTTTTTCCCGTGTGTGTGTGGCCATTGTCGTTATGTCGTAGTTATAAAGTATTACATGTTGTAAATCCCGTAGTTTGAACATTTTCTCCTTGGGCGCCAAGCACTTATTATATGAGAAAGTGCTAATTAAGTTATAAAACTTTTAACTATTGATTATGTACTTAGTAGCTCAAATTTACTAACAATTGGCATAGTTTTTTTTTTGATAATCAATATGAATTATTACATTTGTGTCCCCCCCACAAGTAACATTTACTTTTGCTGTTGTACGGCAAAGCTGGTAGCTTTTTGCAAAGGTCCACCTTGTGGCATCCTTCTCTTGTCCCTTGTGATATTCTTAATCACAATCTCGTTGTCACCACTAGGCAATAATGCATGAATCGATCTTGTTTTATTATCCATCATAACATATATCTTCTTTTACGTACTATATGTTTTTTGATAATCACTTTTATGTACTACTTGATTACTTATAGTTCTGGTATTCTTTTATGATTTTCCTATAAATATCCACGTACTATAACCCAACAAACTCGCCAACACTAATCTCATAATAATGCACACAAAAAAACTCAGCCCCATGACTCCTCTCCTTCTCTTACTTTTTTTCTCGTCTCTCACTGTAAGCACTCTCACTCTTGCTCTATCTTTGACATGCTCCTATTCTCACATTCTCAATGTTTTCCTTTTGTGTCAATGCAGGTTGGGTCTGCCTCCGCTTCCGCTGGTGAAAACTTGTCCACCCCAAAATCCAATCTGATTCGGTATTGGAACAAAGAGGTCAAAAACAACCATGCCAAGCCAACCTTTCTCCTATCCAAAGCGTCCCCATTGAGCGCAGTTGACGCAGCAAGATTCACCAAATTAGCAGCCCAGAATGCTCTCTCCTCTCAGTTCCCAGCTATCTGCCCCACCGCCAACCTTCTATGCTTCCCCGATTCATCCACGACTCTTCAAGAACTCATATCCCATCCCAACATTGTTGACTTTAGAATAATTTGGAAAGGTATTTTCTTTCGGGAATCAATGTTAAAGAAAGGGAAGGTGATGCCAATGCCAGATATTAAGGACAAAATGCCTGAAAGGTCATTTTTGCCTCGGTCGATATCATCGAAATTACCGTTTTCGACCTCGAAGATTTCTGAGTTGAAGAAGATTTTTCACGCGGGTGATAATTCCACTATGGAGACTATGATAGTGAAGTCGTTGAGTGAGTGCGAGAAGGCTCCGAGCCTAGGCGAGACCAAGCGGTGTGTGGGCTCAGCTGAGGATATGATTGACTTTGCAATCTCGGTCTTGGGTCGAAAAATTGCTGTTCGATCAACCGAGAATGATAAAGGGTCAACGCAGAATATAATGATCGGCTCAGTCAAAGGGATCAACGGTGGCAAAGTCATGCAAATAGTCTCTTGTCATCAGACCTTGTTACCATACATACTCTATTCCTGCCATTCGGTCCCAAAGGTTCGTGTCTATGAAGTGGACATACTAGATCCAAATTCCAAAGCTAAGATCAATCACGGTGTTGCCAGCTGTCACATGCACACGTCGGATTCGAACCCGAATCAAGCTGAATTGACTATAGCGTCAGGTCCTGGTCAGATCGAGGCTTGTCACTGGGTTTTCGAGAATCATCTTATTTGGACAGTTAATTACTAGTCCTTACGCACCAAGGTGGGCAAGACATGAAGTTGGTTAATATACCTACTATATGAATCTCTTAAGAAATAAGCTATTAGTTTATTTTACATCTGGAAGATGCTTATTATACCATGATTTGAGTTTTGTTGACCCTTTTCAAGGTTTTTTAAATATTAAGAAGCATGGACACTTCATTTAGAAGGGTTGTACTGGTGTCGTATTCACTGTTTCATGTTATAGTTTTTCAAAAATTACTTGTGACGTTGTGTCATGTCAATGTCCGTGCTTCCTTATCTTAAATAATTGGACGACAAATTAAAAGCACAGCTTTTAATTTTTTTTTTTTTTTTGTAAAAGTAATTGTGTTTGAATGAGTTTATTTCACTGTTTAATTTTTAAAGAATAAAGATTAACATGTTAAAGAAATGACTAGAAAAACAAATTGGGATATTAATGCATTAATTTTTTTTTTTTTAATTGCAGGAGCATCCTTTCGTAGGTTTCGATTCAGCACATATGATATAAAGCTAATAAATGTGCTGATAGTTTATGCGTATTTTGGATTTGCCTTTCATCTATGTATTTTGTGTAGAGCTTTGTAGATCTCGATCCAACGTATATAATGTAAAGTTGAAATGTGCTGAACTGCTGATAGTTTATGTGTAATTTGGACTTGACCTTCATCTATATATGTGTTTCGTGTATTTAAAAGTCTAAGGTCTAGCTACTCCTAGACTGGTTTAATTATGTATAAAGTTAGTAATATATGGGCTTTCTCTATTAATTTGTGTTTATATACTAGTATAAGGTAGAAATGATATAGGTACATATTTTTTAGTTCTAAACTATTGACTGTTTGTAATTTTTATTTATTGTGGAATTTTATTACGGTTTCCTTTAATTCTAAGCTAATATTTTTATAGCATGGAGCAAGTGTATATTGTTATTTCAGGCTTCTTTTGTTTAGTTTGTGATTTTCATGTGTTATAAGATTCTATTGTCATTGACCCATATTTTATGGAGCATAATTGTTTCTTCTCCCTGCAAATTGTTCATATATATTCTTTTTAATTGATGACTGGATTATGAAGGTAAATAACGTTGTTGGTAATTGATAATTGTTTAAAAATTTTCATTTGGTAAGAAAGAAATAAACTTCAATTTTGAGGTTTCTATCAAACAACTAACTTTTTGTGGCTATAGAGAGTCTTGGAAAGGTAGCCTTGTGGCTGAGTGTTCCTGTAGATGGTCTGATACAGTTATTAGATCAATAGAATTGATTTTCATTTAGCAGATCATGAAGAAAAAAAAAAGATTTTCATTTAGGTGTAGCGGCTAGAGTATTATTCAAAGAATGATTGTCAAAAGTATGTGTTGGTGAAAACTTTATTGCCAAAAAGAGATACAAAGGAAAGATAATGGTCCTAACCATCTCTGTATCTTCCATACAAAACAGAGGCAAGAAGTGAGGAGTTGGGAACAGATACAATTAAAAGCCAAAAAATGGGAAGCAAAATTTGCTTCCCTCTTAACATGGGAAAGGCAATTGGGCCTTTTCTTTTATGTTCGATCATTATGTGTTTTGGACCTTTTGTTATGCAATTCAGAGCCTTGTTGATTTTCACATACAATCACTATTCTCGTGCTTCTTAATTGCAATTTGATATCTCTCACATTATCATATGTATTTCAGGCCATTGGTTTGGGTCAATATTTTCCTGCAGCATTTTTTGTGGGGAGGGGGCATTAGAGCATTCCCATTAGCTTCCCTCCCACAACAAAAATATTAAAAGCCACTTTATTTATTTTACATTACAACTTTTACAACACATCTTATATCCTTTTTTATTTATTTTAATTAACGTTATTAATATTGGTGTGAATGTTATCATGAGTAATATTTCTTTAAAAGGATTGAGACTGAGAGTTGTAAAACAGAGGCTGGTTTATGGTACAAGTATTTTGAAATGCTTGCACTAAGCCACTAACGATTGTGATATATTTATTCAGTAATATTTCTTTTTCTGTTATGTGTCTCCCAGCTTACTGGGAGCACCAGTACTCTCTTCTTTGATTTATCTAACTAGTCACAAACTTGTGTGATGCATAGAAAAATTTAAAAATTTATTTTTTTATTAAGAGAAACATGAAAATAGTAGATGAGAGGTATAAGTGTTAATTTCAAATCCTTCTTAAAATAATTTAATTATTTTCTTAATACAATATATTATATTTTCTATATATATATATATATTTTTGAAACAGAAGCATGCCATTCAATTAATCAAAAAAATTAGCATCTTGGTACAAAGCTTCCCTGGCTATTGGAGGAACATCTTCCATCCAAAACAAATCATGACTAATATTCCGAGCAAACTGAGCTAACTCATGAGCAACTCTATTCCCCCCTCACCTAGTACATTCAACCCTTACCCATTGCAAATTCCTAACCAAATGATGAATATCCCCATGTACATTCCCAAGCAAAGAACAATCATCCTACAAAGCTGAAACAGCTTTCATAACAGAGCAATTATCCCCTTCAATGATTAATTCAGAGAAGCCAGCATCTATGGCAAATTCAATAGCTTTTCTATATGCAAGTAACTCAACCTTCTCGCTGCAAAATACCTCAGGACCCTTAGTTGCCATGGCTGCCATAACCTCACCTTTTCATTCCAGATGATTGCACCAAAACCAGAGCTCTTGAAGACCGAAGGTGGAGGGGCCTGCCAGGTATCTCGAGAAGACTGCCCTCCATGTACAGGTCCCATCAGTGCTGATGCAGTCCAAAATTCCTCAAGAAACTCCCTTGCCCGATTGTTCAACCACCCTGGATCATGAAACTTGCCTCCATGCACAACCCGATTCCTTTGATTCCAAATCAGCCATGCTTAAACGAGCACTACCTCCATAACTTGAGACTCAACCCGTTCCAATAAATACTCCATTAACTAAAGCATATCAGCCATACCTAACCCTCCCTTCTGCAGAATTTTTAAGCTACCTGCCCACACATCTCTAGCCGCATCACATTTCCAAAGATCGTGGACAACTGATTCCGGAAACCTCAAACAAATTGGGCACATCGCATCTTCAATAATTCTTCTCTTAGACAGATTCAACTTTGTTGGCAAGATTTCATTACAAGCTCTCCACCCAAACACCTTAATTTTGTTAGGAATTCTAAGCTTCCAAAGTGCATACCAAATTCCCTTTCCAACACAGCCCCTAGAACTCTCAGCTGCCCTTCCTCCTTTCAAAACTTCCCTAGCCACCTTGTAAGTAGATTTAACAGTAAAAATCCCTTTCCTTTGGTGCAGCTAGATCATAAAGTCCTCTACATGTCTTCGACTGAGTTGTATTCTACAAATAGCTTCGGCATCTTCTTTTTCAAACATATCCATGATAAAATCAGACCTTCATGCATGCAAGTCTTGGTTAGTTAATTCAGCAACAGTCACCTCACGAACTTCATCCTTCACTAGATGTAAAGGCGCATTTGTTGGATAATTTGGTATCCATTTATCCCCTAGAATTCGAATTGAATGGCCATTTCCAACTCTCCAACAACACCCAGACTTCAATATAGGAAAAGCAGCCATAATACTCTTCCAAACAAAAGAGCAATTTGTGGACTCCTTGGCATCAAAGAGATGAGTTCTTGGGAAGTATCTAGCTTTGAGGCATTGAAATACTAAAGAATTATTATTATGCAGCAACCTCCACCCTTGCTTAGCTAACATTGCTAAATTAAAGGCCCTTAAATCCCTAAAACCCATTCCTCCCTCCCTTTTTGATAACGTCAATTTTTCCCACCTTTGCCAATGAATTTTCCTTTCATTCCCCACCTGTCCCCACCAAAATTTAGCACACATTGCATCTAGCTCATCACAAAGTTTCAAAGGGAGTTGGAAAACACTCATGGTGTAAGTAGGAATAGACTGAGCAATTGCTTTAATAAGAATTTCCTTACCGGCCTTAGACAACATCTTCCCTTTCCATCCTTGCAATTTTTTCCATATCCTATCCTTCAAGTATGAGAACGTGTGATACTTTGTTCTCCCTACTAAGGTAGGTAGCCCTAAATAAGACTCAAACTGGTTCACTTCCTGCACTCCCAAAATCCTTAGAATACCTTGCTTCTGACTAGCTGAAGTATTGCTGCTGAAAAAGACCGAAGACTTCTCCAAATTTATGCATTGACCCGACACATTGGCATAGGTCTGAAGCACCTCAGAAACGACCTCCACTTCATTTTGTGTTGCCTTGCAGATCAAAAGAGAATTATCTGCAAACAATAAGTTAGAAACTTTCGGTGCCCCTCTGCAAATGGAAGAGCCATAAATTTTCCCATCAGACTCTGCTTTTGCCAACAAAGATGTAAATCCCTCTGCACATAACAGAAATAAGTACGGAGTCACATTCCCATAAGGTTTTCTATTAAGTAGAATAGAGAATGATGTGGTGGTGACACATGTCATCACTCTCTCATTCCACTTTTCTGGAAAGCCTAACTTCTGCATAATGCCCTGTAGGAATAGCCATTCCACTCGATCATATGCTTTGCTGACATCCAACTTCAAAGCCAAAGCACTTGTTTTGCCCTTCTTCCTTACATGCATAGAATGCAAAGCCTCATATGCCACAATAACATTATCTGTAATAAGTCTACCTGGCACAAAAGCACTCTGGGTGGGAGAAATAATATCAGGAAGCACTTGTTTCAGTCTATTGGCAAGGACTTTAGAAATAACCTTGTAAATGACATTACAAAGACTGATAGGTCTAAATTCAAACATTTTCTTTGGATTCTTCACTTTAGGAATGAGCACAATATTGGTATGATTTAAATCTGGTAACATAACTCCATTATTCAAAAAATCTAATAAAGCATTCACTACATCACCACCCACAATATGCCAGAATTTTTGATAAAATAAGGCATTCATACCATCAGGTCCAAGTGCCTTTGTTGGTCCCATCTAAAATACAGCTTCCTTGATTTCATCAGCAGTAAAATCCATGGAAAGCATCTCCTACATGTCTGTAGTTACTTTGGCCAAAACTGTGCTTGAACACTCCTCCATTTGATTGCATGATCCTGCACAAAAAAGATTATCAAAATAGTCAACTGCAACTTTGGCTATATCCTCCACCTCCTTCACCCATTGCTCCTACGGATTCATGATGCCCTTAATATAATTCCATCGTCGCCGTTGTGATGCTTTTGAGTGGAAAAACTTAGTATTTCTATCCCCATGTTTCAACCATGCAACCCTAGATCGTTGTGCCCAGTAAATCTCCTATTTTAACAAGAGATCATCCAATTGTTTATTGATCTCCAAATATTCCACCTTACTCTCATCAGTAGTGTCAGCTCTATTAATTCTATCAAGTCTGTTCTGAAGGGATTTAATCTCTTCTTCCTCAGGTCTGGTCCTTGTGTCTCCCCACGCCTTTAAATCATCACCACAAGCCCTTATTTTTGCATGCACATCTGCCAAACCCGAATCCCCACTACCTGCCAAACTCCATGCTTGCTGATCCTGAGCCTCACATTTATCCCATAACAGCCAACTCTCTTCAAACTTAAAACCCCGGTCAGCTTTACGATGTTTCTGTTTGAATTTTTGAACCTGGATAGCAATGGGAATATGGTCCGAAGCATGAGGAAGAAGGTGCACTACATTGCTGACCTGAAATTTTTCAATCCATCCCTTCGTTGCCACAGCTCTATCAAGTCTCAACTTAGTATTTGCATCATCGGGTCTCTTGTTAGTCCAAGTAAAAGGATATCCTTTGTAACCTAGATCTTCTAATTGACAACTCTCCAAAGCCTCCCTAAACTCATTAATCTGGGAAATATGTGGCTGCCTTATGCTTTGCTTTTCCGAGGAATGGAGTATAGCATTAAAGTCTCCAAAACATAACCATGGACCCTCAATTAAATCCAACCCAGTTGGCTACCCCATCACTTCTCTCATCTGCTCCACATCAGCACCCTTAAAATCCAGACCTGATACTATCCGCATAGAATTTCCTTCTTGCACATCGTCTTTGCCTCCCAAGTTCACGTTATCACCTTCTTGGAAAGTAGGTAAATCTCCTAAATTCTCGGACTCAGCTTCAACCCGTTTACTAGGGTTCGTACTCTCCAATCCCGCTGCCGGAAAAGTCCTTTGCATCGGATGTAATTTGTAGACTCCCTTGACTTCTGTTCTTTCGCAGCCCCAGCATTGTCATACATATTTCTTGGTGAGAAAGAGCGTGGACACCCTCCCATAGCTCTTAGAGAATCCCCATACTGATAATCCACCTCCCCACCATTCTGAATAACAGCAAAATGTGATGCACAATGCTTTATTTCATGCCCTAACAAACCGCAATAATGGCAGAACAAAGGTAACCGTTCATACTTAAACGATACCCAAGTACGAACCCCATCTGAACTAGCAATAATACCTCCTCTTTGCAAGGGCTTCACAATCGGCAAAGCAACTTTAACTCGCATAAAGTAATTAAGATCATCTTGCTGCCGCTGCCCTTCTACTTCCTCAACTCTACCAAGTCTATTACCAACTTCCCTTGCTACTTGAGGGGAAATCATATCAAATGGTGCACCCCATATTTGAATCCATAGAGAAGCATGCTCCAATTTAATGTTCCCTACTGTCAGCCCTTTCTGCCACCTTTGAAGCAATAACAACTGATTATCAAAAGACCAAGGACCATCTTGTAGAATACGGGCCATATCAACCTTTGATTGAAACTTGAATTAGAAAAGATTCGGACCCACTTCAATAATCTGCAAATTGTTTTCCAGTCCCCATGCCCTTCTCAAAGTATTCTTTGCTGCACGTTTGTTGAAAGGTTTACATGTTAAGAATTTCCCAATAAGACTCAAACTACAACTATCCAATGCCTTCAATCTGCCTTCATCAGAGATATAAATAATCTCCTCTTCATCAGATGTCAACTTCATATTACCCAAACCGTTAGCCACATCATCTGCCATACTGTTGAGATCACGAAATAATGAAAGGAAAAATCAATACCCTTAGACCTAGGTCAAGGGAGGAAGAACTCATGAAACACGAGAGAGAGAACTCCACGACTGGGAGAGATAAAAAGAGTCTATTACATTAAAATTGTGATAAGGCGAGATATCTATATTAAGTTATCTATATTTGTTATTTGAAAGTGTTTTAAATTTAGTAATTTTTTTTTTAAAGGACATAATGCATGTTACATTCAATTATTATATAAGGCGAGATATTTTGTAAATAATGTAATGTGTGGTTGGAATTTGTTTCTAGTGCTCTGTTTTCACTTACCCAATGAAGTATCTCCTTTTTCTACACAACCTTGTGATAACGCCTTAAAATGTATACATGTTAAATATTTATGTGGGCATTATCTCCTTATTACTATGCTTAATTTGTATAATTAAGCCATGATTTGCATTAGTCCTTATTATTTATCTTTATATAATTTCTTGAATAAGATGCCATTCATTGTGTGTAATTTTCTACTTTCAGGAAATCATGTGAGAAAGATTAGTTTACAGAAATTTGTGAGAGAATGGAGGCCAAACTAGAATTAAAGTGGAGCTAAAGGACCATGCCTAAATGTCAAAGGAGGTGCAGCTGGAGTGCTTGGATTGTCTACCATGATTGGAAGCTTCAAATAAGGAAAGAAATCAAAGAGGCAGAATCTGAAAAGGAAAAATCTGATTTGAGCACTGATCAGAATTTTGGGCGTATCTCTCTCCTCAAAAATTCAATTGACACAAGGCTAGATGGGTTGGAACCATGACTTAAATATCTACAACTTTCCAGTTTTGAGTTTTTCAAAATTCTCAATTTTTGAAGGCCGAAATTAACTCACAAGTTACTGTTGTAAACCTGGGCAAAAATTAAAATAGTAAATGTTTTATTTTCTTTGGACACTTTTTTACATGAGGGTTTTGAAGGGAGGCTGTGTAGAACGAATTTTGGAGAGAAAACCTTGTATTTTCCTTTCTCTAATGGCAGCCTAAACTCTTTGCTAGGGCTAGGGGTTATGTTTCTTCTATACGGTATGAATATTCAATGTGATTCTTTCTAGGATTTTATCAACAACATATTTAATTGTTTAATTAGATTTCTTTTGATGTATTAGCTCTTCCATGCTTTCAATAAGTTCAATCATGTTTTTCTTATTGTTTAGATGAATTTCTAATAGTTTCAAATAGAAATCAAGTTTTAAAGTGAATGGGTTTTTCTGAAAACTTTTTTAATCGCATTATTAATCGAGGTTATCATGCGTTCTTGAATTGTCTCAGTTCAACTGAATCATAAGTTTTTAATTGTATAAGAACAATCAATTATGAAATAGATATTTTCTTAGATCACAAAGAATTTCATATCGATATAGGGAAACAACCCGATGCCCTAATATTTACATTATTGATTTGAATCAATTTTTATTATTATTCTTGTTAACACTCACCAAGCAAAAGTATTTTTCTTCTTCACCCAAATTGTTATTTAATTATATTGTCTTTGAATTTACCCTGCTTCTTGTGGTTCGACCTCGGTACTCTGAGAATTATATTGCTACGATCTCCTGCACTTGGGAGTGAGCAAGCACCTTTCCTCCCAAATCATCATCGAAGTGGACCAACATGGACCGAAGTGGATTAAAAGCGACTGAACTGAATTGAAATGGACCAAATTGATTGAGGTGGACTGAATGGGACCAAAATAGACCTAACTAGACCTATTGGACAAAGTAGACCGAAATGTACTAAATGGGACCCAAGTGGACTGACTGAACCCAAGTAGACCGAAATGGACTGAATTGGAAGGAATGGACCGAATGTTACAAATGGGACCAAAGTGGACCAAACTAGAAGGAATAGACCGTAATGAACCAAAATTGACCAAATGCTACGTTAATGTGACTTAACAGAAGTGTGACAACAGTTAATATTACACTTAAACTTTTAGATATTATATAGATTCTTAATAGAAGTGTGACAACAATTAATACTATACTTAAACTTTTAGATATTATATAGATTCAGTTGAATTTGTTAACCTAGAGGGATTTGCTAATGACTGGTTTTCTTTTTTGTCCATATTGTAATGCAGTGTAAACTTTTTATTTTTATTTTTATTTTTTAATAAGGATTGCAGTGTAATTATTAGTGAGAGTTTTGGGTATGCATATGAGTGGTTAAATTTTAGTCATAGCTTATTTGTGTATTGTAAGGACCGTGTTTTGATCCCTGGCCCAAGAGGTAAATGGATCCAGGCCTAATAAGCCCAATACAATGAATTTGTAGAGAGTGGGTTAGAAAATTAGGCTATAATGAATGGGATAACGGTTAGGATGGATTCAAAAGACAATTAAACAGAAGTAGATTGGATTTATCTAAGTAAATTCAGTTCTTGGCACAATCCGAGGAGGTCAGTTCTTATATATATATCAATTGAAAATGTTTACAGATACAGTTTGATTGCTACAGACCTTTCTCCTCTCAATTTTCCGATCCCCCTCTTTCAGGGTCTTCCCTCTAATTTATACTATCTCTGTCTTCTCATCTTCACCTTACACGTGGACAATAAATTGCTTATGTTGATCCTTGTCCCATCAGCACCCTTCTGAAGTCTTTGGAGGTAGCTGTAAAGCTGAACAAACACTGTTCAGAGATCATTTCCTCATTAATGCGGCCAGAGAGTTAGCCACTGAGCATTCAATCCGGTGATAACAGCTTTCTCTTAGATATTTCTGAGCTCCCATCTCTCTTGTACGTTTGTAATGCACGTCCTTATTAATGGAATTTCCTGGAAGGTCACCTTGAACGATAGGATATACATTTGATCTGTGCTTTGTTCATCCGAGGAGATACTCCTCCTCGGACCACCTTCCCCAACCTTTCCATTTGCAACCTACTCATGGGACTTTGAGCTTAACACCCTCACAGCTGTTTATTCGTCTTCGGACCAACCAACGTCCTCGGCCAAGGCCCAAGGCCCAATATATAATTTTGGGCCCTTATCCCTACATGTATGATACTATGATTACCTCCAGAGTGGGCAGCACTGTAATATTGCGCAATGCTAAAATTACAAAATGATTGAAGGTAGTTTGGTAAAAAAAATGAAAAAAGGAAAGAAAATATTGATTGGATGATTTCTTATTATAAAATGACATGGCAATCATCATAGGATTCATAATAGCTAAAAAAGCCCTATAACCAATTGAAAACAGAGTAAGTGTTTCCATAAAATAAAATAAAGGCGAAAACAACATTTTGTTCCCTACATTTTGAGGTTACAGTCAATTTGGTTCCTACATTTTGGTAACAGTCAATTTAGTCCCTGTTATTTTCAACTAGTAGTCAGTTTAGTTCCTATCGTTAACTTTTAACGGAAAATACCTACGTGGCAAACGGATTGTACAATTAGCACATTTAATATTAAAAGATTAAATAAAATGTTGATATATCCAAATTTTATTGGCCACGTCAGTGATTAACTGGTAAAAAAATACACATCAGAAAAATAAAATAAAAAATTAA
The DNA here is from genome assembly GCA_030021035.2 of Notholithocarpus densiflorus. Lineage (NCBI taxonomy): Eukaryota > Viridiplantae > Streptophyta > Magnoliopsida > Fagales > Fagaceae > Notholithocarpus > Notholithocarpus densiflorus. The sequence continues at coordinate 8,999,616 of JARYZH020000002.1, forward strand.
AAGGATGAATTTAAAGAATTAAATTAATTAAATAATTTTTCAATTTTCTTTTACTCTTCGGAACCAAAGTGCAACCCAGATACACACAACCAATTGAAATAATCAAAATAGCTTACATCTTCATTTCTCATTCTCACGCTTCCCACCTCCACCACCTCGTAAGTTTATATTGTTTTAATTGAAGTGAATGAATTTCATTGCTAAAAGTAAGTTTTCATTTCCGGATTGGTAATGTTTAAAAAAATGATATTTGTTTTGATTTTCTTGGGAAACAAACTTGTTTTTAGTATTGAATTTTCCAGAAAACATATCAAAGACTTGTTATTATTATTATTATTAAATTATTATTTTTTTAATATTTTTTACACAAGAAGATCATTATTATTGTATTAGCGATCGGATCCTCACAAGCCTCGATTGGATCAGATCCAAAAAGGATCATCGATCTCTGGCTCTGGCATATGCGCACTGCGTGTATAAAAGATCAAGCTTGAAGGCATGAAGCCCATTAGGAATTTCACAGATCTTTCACGGAATTGTAGCGATCTTCTGGCAAAACCATCTTTATCTAAACCAGATGTGCTATCTATTGATGAATTGGTGTTGTCAAATCTGTATTTTAGGAGGATTTGGATTTGTTTTGTGTAAGGTTCTGATTCCTTGAATTGGGATGAAAAGTTATGTACTGGGTTGGTGTTTAGTTGTCAAGAAAGTCCAAGAAAAAATTAAAATTTTATTTAATAAAATTTTATTTTGTTTGATTAATTTGATTCGTTAATTTTTTTTGCCTGTTAATCACTAACGTGGCCAATAAAATTTAGACATATCAGCATTTTATTTAATCTTTTAATATTAAATGTGCCAATTGTGCAATCCGTTTGCCACGTAAGTATTTTCCAATAGAAGTTTACGGTAGGGACCAAATTGACTACAAGTTGAAATAACATGGACTAAATTGATTGTTACCAAAATGTAGGGACCAAATTGACTGTGACCTCAAAATGTAGGGACCAAAATGGTGTTTTTGCCTAAAATAAAATAAAGAGTTGTGTATTAAAAATAAGGTTGAGATGTAAATTACACTCTCTAACTTTAACTAAAATTCAATTTAGGTCTTTAATTTTACTTTTGTTTTTTTTTTTTTTTTTGAGAATGTACTTTTGTTCATTTGAGTTCTCTAATTTTAATTTATTCAATTCAAGCATTCCATTAACCTCTATTAAAAATGCACAGTTAAAGATCCTTAAATTACTCCTTTATTTGGATAAAGGGAAAATGCACTTGGTCACTAATCCTGTTAGGATATATTTGGAACTTGTTAGAACATATGTCATTGTAAATTGGCTAATCCTTTGACAAAACACACTTTACTTGTAATTGGGTAGATCTAGGATGTGTTTAATACTTCAAGGAACAAGAGTTCAAGTCTAGTATTGAAGCCATACAAATCTGTCCAAGAATTAAGTGAAGAAGTGCTGATCATTAAATCTCAACAGATGTATCTATCGAGATTTAATGTTTGATTCTCGACAACTCTCGACAGAAGCTCTATCTATTGAGAATTACGAAATTTAGATTTTCAGATCTGTTTTTCACGCATATCCAAGTTATTTGTGTAGGGTTTCTTTTCTCACAACCCTAGACATATATAAGGATTATTTTAAGGTCCATCTAAGGTGATGCAACTTGATGAAAAGTGATTATTCACTCAAATTGTGACTGTAGACAATTTGCCCTAGTTTATCTTCTTCCTTGTAGAAGCTGCTGCGTTTGTACGCCAAGAGTTTTGTAACCAAGGAGCTTTTGGATCTTCATCGTCTGGATGAACTGAAGAACTTTGCAGCCAACATCTTTCTCAAGTTGGTGTGTTAGTCATGTACTGGGATTCGTGCATTGATTGGTTAGTCACGTATTTGGAGCCGTGCATTGAAAGGAGAGATTGTCACTACATTACAAGTCCAATTGTGTATTGGGGTAAGGGTTCAACTGTAAGTTAGTATTAGGTACTAAGATTCCTTTTACTTGTAACCGCTTGTTTTGATAATAGTGGATTCTCGGGAGTGGTGACCTTAAATTCACCCGGTGGGGTTTTGCCTCGGTGGTTTTCCCCATTTGTAAACAAATCACTCGTGTCAAATTTATTTTCCGCTGTATTTAGTTATTTGGTGATTTATTTGTGCTACCACGTTTATTGCATGTAATTGAATCTAATTAATTTCACTTGGCTAAATTAATTGATTAAGTTACCAAATGGGTCAATACATTCTTGGCCTATCAAATCCTAAATTCCTAATTACTAAGAAGGAAGATGGTTTGGGGATCTTCAAAACAAGAGCTTGAAATTTAGGTGTTGTTTGGTTTGTGTTGGGTGTGTATTCATTTTCTATTTCCAACTCATTTTATGTTTGGCACAAATTTTCTAATCTACTTTTTTTTCCCATTTTGTATTTTTCAATTATAAATTGAATAATTAATTTTATAGCGATCTAGTTCAATGTGTCTTACACACTTAAGACACATCAACACATCAACTAGAAGTCTTCACTTCTATGATGAAGATAAACCATCTTAGTTGTCATGATATAGTCTTCGCAGATGAAACGCTCAATTACATCACCAACTACGAATTACGTTTTTGAGTTACAAGGAACTTGTGATTTATATATTCTATAACTAAATCACATACAATGCATCTCAAGGATTATATGATAATGTCCAATTAATTCATATACAAATAGTCTCATATAATTAAACAATTTAATTATTTATAGCATACCAATAAATTTAAGTCTTATTTATAACATATCAATCAGAAGTCTTTCACTTTCATGATAAAAACAAATAATCATAATTGATATGTTATAGTCTTCTTAGATGAAGTGCCCAATTTCATTATCGATTATGAACTAATAATTTTTGAGTTTACAAGGAACTGTTTATTTACTTTTGTATGTGAATCTCATTCACAACACACCTAAATCATATACAATGTATATCAAGAACTACAACACATAATGTCTAATATTTTATAAACATACATTCTTAGAAAATAAAGCACTTTTGTTATTAAAAGATAAATTATTTAATTGGGTTTTAGGGCACTAGTCCAAAACTATCTTGTGCCCATAGAGAACCAAAAAAAAAAAAAAAAAAAAAAAGTTTTTTTCCAAATTGATTTGGAGGAATCTTTTCTAACTCATTCTGTGCCAACTCATAAAATCATCCTCGCATATTATTCAAACGAGTTACATGACTCATTAAAGATTTCATATGCTCAAAATTACACATGGATAGTTTTATGAAACACTATGTAGTGAGTTGGAGGAATTTTCCTCAAAACTGGCCGAGAAGAAATTCAACAATCATTTATAATGTACTAATTTAATTTATCAGTTAATGAGCCAAAATCAGTTGGAGACTCAATTTATACAAAGGACCAAGTCCTTTGGCCTGGAGCAAAAAAGCACCCCACAATAGCTATTGATCTTTAATTTTCTAGAAATTTTACAAGTACGAAGGATATAAGAAGAAAATGTAATCCAATTGTGGATTTGTCAAAATTCACTTTCAATAAAAAGATATGAAGTAAGGTTGTAACCTAAGGCTACAACCAATTTTGTAGCTAAACTTTGTCCCTTATAAAATTCATTAACTTGTTTTATAATTTAATTGAGACTAATTTTAAGGTCTTTTACATTGAATAATTAATGAATTTCGATTGAGATTACCCTTGAAATTTTTAGTATAATCTTCTTTGACTAATGTAAGTAAGTACTTAGACATTTAGGAATACTTTGTTCATATAGTATTGAGGAATGGCCCTGTAGGTAAATAACATTAGACTTGCATGAAACGATGGATGCGTAAGTTTGATGCTTGAAAGCTTGAGAGCAATATCGGTGTGAGTTTATGGTCTGAATCTTTGATAACTTAACGGATAATGTTTTTGGAGATTGATAGTTATAGGATTGGCTCTATGTTAAACCAAGTCCAAAGGTGATTTGTCTTAGATGTCTACTTTACTTTGGCATTATATAGCTTGCAAATGATGGCTAAGTAAATAGCATTGTATTTGGATGGAAATGTATGTGTGTGTATATATATATATATATTTTTTGGATAAGGATGGAAATATAGATACTTAATTCAACCTCTCTCAGTCACATTTAATGTCCATTTGTTTTTTATGATTTTATTTTAAAAAAATGTTTTTCATAATTTTTTTTTTATGTTTGCTACCACAAAAAATAAAAATCAATACAATATAGCATTTTTTTTTAATGGAAAATGCGTTAAAAATTATTCAAGATATTCTCATTCGTTAACAGCATATATGGATGTTGGGGGGAGGGGGGGGGGGAGTCCAAAGAGAAGAAACCCTTGACGAGATCAATTTGAGAAGTAATTGGACCAAACTATTTATCAAATCAGACCCAGCCCAATTAAGACAATCTAAGTATTAGGCGGATCAAGAAAACCGAGGGTGGCAGCCCGCTCGAGGGGGTCAAGGAACGGATACCTCTCGAGAGATAGGAGGTAGGCCGCAAGAGCTATGAGATTGGAAGCTGAGAAGGACCATGGTGATGTACAGATAAAAGAGGGAGGAAATTTATAGATAAAACATTCATCACCTTTGCATTAAAATGCTTTGCAACAACTCGCCCTGTCGCATTAATGGCATAATGACCCCTGAATAGTGCCCTCATAACCTATATCCTACTCTACCACCACCAGCAAGGCAATGATGGGAAAAGTATCCAAAGAAAGACCAGTAGCCTTCTAAGTGGAAGGCTGAGATGCAATTCGAATGGCTATAAAAGGAAGGAAGATCCTCCTTGAAAAGGGATGGGAAAAATAGGAGAGAGAAAGAGAGAAGAACCATACTACAGGTTGTAATTCCATTCAAGCACAATTCATCCTCGGCGAGCCCGAGGAGAGTAATAAACAAGAATTCACTTTTCCTTGTCTAATTTCTATCAATATTAGGCCATCTATAGAGTCTACCTTGTTTCTTTAATCATTAAGCCGCATGTTTTAAGGAATCTAAGCGTTGACCTGTTTTTCCATCTCTATAAATTAATTGTATTAGGTTCCCATCACCAGCCCATTCTAAGTGGGTTGGGCCCGAGTTAATATCTCCCTTACAGATGTATTGCCAAGAAATCAAACACTTCTATGATTTGATGATGAGCCCTTCATTGAAGTGTTGGAAAAAACCATTGAGTTCTCAAAGCAATAGCGGTTGCAAGAAAAAGATCTAATAAATTCAATGGATTTACATCTTTTATTAATGGATTTTTTTTTTTTTTTTTTTTTTGATGGGGTGAGAATAGGAGCTTCCTTGTGTATGCAAAAAAAGAAAAAGAAAATTGGTCCATCCCAAGATAAAAAAAAAATTTGTTAAGGTATTATTCAGTGTGACATGAAATACCAATGAATGTGATGAGGTTATTGTCATGTGTAACATGATTATTAGTAGAGGAACCATACCCAAAAAAAAAGAAAAAAAAGAAAAAGAAAAAAAAAAGAAAAAAGAAATTGTAGAGTTTACATATAATTCACTCCTTGTTATATTGATGTCAGTTAACCATCCAAATTACTTCAAGACAGTCATAAGTAATTACTAGATAACAAAATTATACAATAGACTTGCAATATCATTAGAAACGGTATTAAGGCTTACCATGATCAAAGAATTGACAAGAGGGATATATTTTCTTGTGTGTTGTTCTTCATAACACTACAAATCTCTAGCAAAAATTAAACCATTGCACTTACTGATAGGTAAGGGGTGGTTTGGTTATTTATGATATACCTTTGATGTGATGCATATTGCGATGATGTGACATTAAGATTTTTAGTTTATTTTATTTTTTCTAACATTATTATAATTTAAAATTACAAAATATATCACATCATCTTAATCTTATCACTTTCCTAAACAATGTAATGTTGTATTCTTGTGTTGAGATTACATTAATGGAAGATTACAATAATGTAATATTACGACGTAATGTAACATTACGGTAAACCAAACGCTCCCTAAGAGATATGACGTCAAGAGATTGCTTGCTCACTCCTAAGTGCAGGAGATCGTAACAATATAATTCTCGGAGTACCGAGGTCGAACCACAAGGAACAAGATAAATTCAAAGATAATATAATTAAACAACAATTTGGATGAAGAAGAAAAGTACTTTTGCTTGGTGATTGTTAACAAGAATAATAATAAAAAATTGATTTAAATCAATAATGTAAATACTAAGGCATCGGGGTGTTTCCCTATATTGATATGAAATTCTTTGTGATCTAAGAAATTATATATTTCATAATTGATTGTTCTTATACAATTAAATACTTATGATTCGGTTGAACTGAGACAATTCAAGAACGCATGATAACCTAGATTAATAATGTGGTTAGAAAAGTTTTCAAAAATACCCATTCACTTTAAAACTTGATTTCTATTTGAAACTATTAGAAATTCATCTAAACAATAAAAAAAACATGATTGAACTTATTGAAAGTATGGAAGAACTAATACATCAAAAGAAATCTAATTGAACAATCAAATATGTTGTTGATAAAATCCTAGAAAGAATCACATTGAATATTCATATCGTATAGAAGAAACATAACCCCTAGCCCTAGCAAAGAGTTTAGGCTGCCATTAGAGAAAGGAAAATACAAGGTTTTTCTCTCCAAAATTCGTTCTACACAGCCTTCCTTCAAAACCCTAACATCAAAGTGTCTAAAGAAAATGAAACTTTTACTATTTTAATTTTCGTCTAAATTTACAGCAGTAATTTGTGAGTTAATTTTGGCCTTAAAAAGTTGTGAATTTCAAAAAACTCAAAACTGGAAAGTTGTAGATATTTAAGTCACGGTTCCAACCAATCCAGCCTTGTGTCAATTGGATTTTTGAGGAGAAAAATACGTCCAAAATACTGATCAATGTTCAAATTTGATTTTTCCTTTTCAGATTCTGTCTCTTTGATTTCTTTTCTTATTTGAAGCTTCCAAACATGGTAGACGACCCAAGCACTCCAGCTGCACCTCCATATACATTTAAGCATGGTCCTTTAGTTCCTCTTTAATTCTAGTTTAGCTTTCATTCTTTCACAAACTCCTGTAAACTCATCTTTTTCACATGATTTCTTGAAAGTAGAAAATTACACGCAATGAATGACATCTTATTCAAGAAATTATGTAAAGATAAATAATAGGGACTAATACAAATCATGGCTTAATTATACAAATTAAGTATAGTAATAAGGAGATAACGTCCACATAAATATATAACAAGTATACATTTTAAGGCGTTATCAGAGATGCATATTGCATAAATGATCTTTAGGTTAACTAACACTTATTAGTGTTTTTAACGAAGATGTTCATGGACATAACTATATCGGGCTTGGCCTAACCAATATTTCAAATAAATAGGTATCCATTAATGGAGACTAGGAATCGTTAGCTTAACCAAAAGTCTTGTAACTGAATTGGTACCTCTCTATGCATAAAGTGTTTGGGGTTTAAGGGGAAATAGTTCGAGTTGCAAATTTAGCAGCATATTATAATTATCTATATAAAAAAAAGTAGTTGTTAGCTTAGAGTAGTTCCACAAGGGCAATATTTTCATTTTCACAATTCACAATAAAATCTAGGTAAGAGGTTATTATTAGTTTTCATTTAAGTCCATCACTGACATTATTTTTTAACTTACTATTAACAACATTTTTTTAATTGTATTTTTGTCATAAACTTACCATTAACAACTTGTTAGTTAGACTTTGTTGTGAACATGTTGTGCCCCAAGATGTACTTTTTATTTTTTATTTTTGAGGTACCCGTAGATTTATTTGGTAGCTTATATAAGAATGTAGTAAAATTTCTCATCTTTTATAATCTTTATTATTCTTTAACCATACTGAACGAACGTACCTCACCACCAGTGGTATCCAATGCACACACTGAACGAACGTAGGCAGTGAGTGGCATCCAATGCAGACGCTGAATGAACATCTATAAATTTTGGGTGCATCTGACAATTTTTATCTGCAAAGTATTTATCTCATTTATCAAGCAACCTGAGCAAGGGAACCCACCCAGTTAAATGCAAACCAGAGATGATTCCTCTTATTTTTATCTTCAAAGGACTTTTTCTTGTAATTTTTTTTTAAAAAATGAATATGTCTAAAAAGGACTTATTTTTAACAAATGAAGTGCAATCTCATAGGTGCCTTTTTCACCAGAAGAATATGCCATTTTGTGTTGACTTTTACCACAAAGATTGCCTCTTTTAACTCAGAGAGAGGTAATGTCATACCACATATAAATATATATATATATATATATTTATATATTTTGCACTCAAGGCAAAATTGATGCATTGCTATCCTCATTTCCCATTTCCCATTTGATGACTAATAAATTCTCATACCACCTGTTATTACTTTTTCGTGTAGCTAATAATAATAATAATAATAATAATAATAATAATAATAATAAAAATTACAAAACTCCCATACCCACACAAATTACTTCCAAATATCATGTTTTGGCCTGAACAAGTTATCACTATTCTAAAATTCCTCAACTGGTTATAGATTCATGTAAAACAAACATAATTTTATTACTACTTCCGTCCCAGTTTGTTTGTTCTCTATTCTATTTTGGGATGTCTTAAAATATTGTCCTGTTTTTAAAAATAAAAATTATTAGTTTACTAATGTTCCTATTATACCCCTACTTTATTTTCAAAACTATTTGAAAAGAAAACTAACTAATATTTAAAAAAATAATTTAATTGGGGCACTATTTTAGTTGCCTCATTAAGAATAACTATTTTTTTAAAAGCTGATAAATTTATTTAAGGGTAGTTTTGTAAACTTATACATTTTTATAAGGCAGATAAGATAATAAATGATATTCCTTTAAAAAGTTTGACTTTTCAAACATGACAAACAAATTGGGTCGGAGGGAGTATTTTTTAATGTAGAGTTAGATTGTTGCCTCATATATAGTTAGAAACTTAGAATAATATTGGTCATTTTAAGAAATGTGGGCTCTTCCAAGGTAGAAAGGTCAATAACATTAATATATTTCACCAGTATTTATAGCAGTTCCTATTTACAACAATAGTGGAGGATTCTTAGGCCCGTTTGGTACATGTGTTTAAACAACAGTTTTCAGTTTTTTTTGAAAATACGTGTGGGTGAAAAAGTGTGTAAAAATACGTGTAATGTTATTTAAAAACTGAAAAAATGTATTTAAATACATGTACCAAACAGCCCCTAATATTATTAGATGTCAGAAATTTAAGGAAATTTATCAGTAGTATGAATTTTTTTCCTTAATTCCATTTTTACCCTTTCATTCTAATGTCTTATTTGAATTTTGCTGATGCCTGGGTGGGCCCCCTTTCTTTATCAACCTGACAACGAATAAAACCGTTAGGGTCAATCTTGCAATTATCTTGAAATCCCAAGGGCAAATCCCCAACGCGCCGAAATTTCAGAGTGGTCCGACAAGGTTTCGCCGCCCGAAACGAAGAGCCCAAACCCCGATACTACTTGCCTCCACCCTGTCTTTCAAGAACTAAAGACCCGAAATTACAATCATACCCCTCACCCCAAATGCGAAATTACCAAAAAGCCCCTTGCTTAACGAATTAAATAATGTTTCCCTCGGAGCCATTAATTCAAAATTTTTAGATCGTTACAAAAGTACGAAATACGAACCCTCGGCACTATAAAACAAAAAATAAAATAAACAAACAAACAAAAAACGAAATCGTGCTGTTTATAGTCGTACCTTGTGCTTCAACATTTGTACACCCTTCAGCTACTTGAAATTTCGGTTTCTTTGATTCTTTGTTTGCTACAGTGAAACGCAGCGAAATCTGCGCCGGTTCTCTGCTACAAAGCACTGCTTGGATTTCCAAACTTTTTTATTATTTGAAGGGGATTTTTATCGGATCGGATTCGAGCTCCATACAGAGAGAGAGTAGTGAGAGAAAGGAGGTCGGATGTAGAGAGAGAAAGAGAAGGTTCTAGAGAGAGAGAGAGAGAGAAGGAGATGGAGGTGGAAATGGAAATGGAGGTTGAGCCAGTGTTTGAGGTTCGTGAAGTGGTGGACTTTGACTATGAGTTCGAAGCGGCAATGTACTTCGATTTGAGTCGAGCCGAGACTCGAGCGGAGGCTTGTGAAGCTGAGCTCTGGTTCGAGTCCGCTAAGGAGTACCCTCCTTCTCGTCAGTACCTCTATCTTAAACCCTAATCTCATTTCAATCTTATAATAAAATACTAATTATTTCATTTCCATAAAAGTTTTCTATTTTTTATTTTTTATTTATAAAAAAAATCTAATCCAATGCTGAGTGCATTATGTGTCACTTTTCATTCTCTATTTGTGCGTTTGTGTGTGATTTTGATTTTCCTAATAAATAAATAAAAAATCAATTTCTGTGAGTTATATAGGCTTATGTGTGTGTGTGTATATATATATATATATATATTTTTTTTTTTTTAGTTTAATTTGAATTTTGTGTATTTTCTGTTCCAGCTTTTGTGACAAAGTTAGTTAAGAGAGAGGATATTCTGCTGGAAAATGTGAATACCTCACCAAAACCAAAGAATGTGGAAAGTACAATGGAGTCTGATGTTGGCGTGGGCCGAGATTTTTGTGCATTAGATGTCAATAACAAAGGTATTGTTTATGTCTGTTATCTTCTATTCAACTTGTTCTATATGACCCCAAGTGCTATAATTCCTGCCAATAAGATTATTGCCGTTATTTAGTGTTCGTTTGGGTTAGCGCAGCTGTTTGAAAAGTTGCGTTTTTTAAAAAAGTTAATTTTTGGAAACATATAGTCAAGTGTTTGGTAAAATTTGTGAAAAGATGCCATTGATGTGAAAATGGGGTTTTTTGAAAAAGCATCCCATGAGCTGTGATTTGAAAACAAGCTTTTTGCCTGGCTTTACAAATGCAAAGAAAAACGCCAATTTTTCCGTATTATCATTTGAATTTGTTGATTTTCCGCACGAAATCACAGAGACAAACAGGCTCTTTATCTGGTCAATTCCTTCATTATACCAATGCTGTCACTCTGTTGCTTCCACTGCTAGTATGATATAGTACTTTTACAGGCATTGTAAAATAGTGGAGTATATAGTTCAAATTGTAGCACTGTAGCTGGTTGATTCCATCGGATGATGGCAGTGCATCATTCTTTGATGATAGCCCATATTTATTTTGATATGAGGTGCGTATTGTAGACATAGTTCACTCTCAAGGTTTAAGGCTTTCACAAACAGTTTCCTTACAAATTACACCTTTAGGATTGAGTCCCAAACCACAAGCATCTAAAGCCCTTTATTGCCAAGCTTGTTGTTGGCTAGGAACTCCTCAAGTTTTCTTTACTGCAATTTTTTTTGGTTTTTTGCAACCAGCTGTTAGTAATTAAAGAATGAATATTGTGACTCTGTAGTTGGACTATCTATAAACATAATGAGACAAATTTCAGTGGATCTGTTGGTGGATGGTGTGGGAAAAAACAAAAAAAAGAGCTTTCAAAACTACCTTTGTAGCATCTTTATTCTGTTTCTTGTCTAGACTGTGGTTGTCTAATAGTATGAATGTATGGTGTCTTACATGGTCTTCCAGAGTGTGAAGGAATGGATAGAGGGATCTTCACTAAATTACAGAGTGGCAATCTGCAGAAATTTCTGAATCAACCCTTGGAATTAACTACAGGTGACCATCTTTCTACCCTGACAAATTACAGAGTGGCAATCTGCATGTCATAAATGATCTTTCCAGAGGGTTAAAGACTTACCAATACAGCAATTTGTAGTGATTATTCAAATTCACAGAGGCATATAATTTTCACTACTATAAGGTTTGATTAAGTTCTGTTGAGCCATCTTAACTTACAGTCTGGAATGTGTGTGGTCTCTTGATCCATGCATTACAACTGTTAATATTCAACAATTTTAACATAAAAATAAGTTGCATCTTCCATAGTTTAATCATGTTTCTTAAGATTGTCTTCTTATTATTGCTAATTTATTATGACTTTGTGTTTCTGATGCTCTATCTTTGCAGGCATGACATATTACAATCACCCATCCACTGCCAAGCTAAAAGCTAAAGCAAAGTCTGCTGTCAAACCCTTTTTTCCTAGGAGCTCAACCTTGATGAAACCTACGGCTAGCCAGTTGGCTAAGCAAAATCGGCCTGTCCAAGTTAATGGTTCCAGGTGACTTTTGGAAACACTGTTTTCTTCATTTATGTTGTTATTAGTCCTTATGGTGATGGGTGAAAATCTTAAACAAACAGTTATTGAAGTGATGTTTTTAAAATTCTTGAGCCTTATCCCATTATTTTGGGGCCGACTATGGATCTTTCGTAGATTAGTCATAGTCAATAACAAGTATTCTTTTCTGCCATTCTATTCAATCTAAAGGCATATTCTTGTTAATTCCTTAACTGCCATTCCTTTTTTTACTACTTATATTAATGTTATTTTTAGTCTTCCTTTACATTTTTTCAATTTCTCAACTTGCATCAACTCACTCTCTCTTTAGTACATTAATTCACTCTCCTTTAAACATGACCAAACTATCTCAAGCAATTCTCCCTCATCTTTTCACCAATAGGGGCCACTTATTACAAGATAAATTTTTTGCAAGTTTAATACTGTATCTACTCTAATATGTTCTCTGTACCTTTTACTACGCAGTATGGTATAAAAGCCCTGAATTTGTACATTGCCCTTGATTCCAAGGCAGTGCCCATTTAACAAGATCTGGCAGGTCTTCTTATATGCTATATTCCCCTTTTAATATTCTGCTGCCCTGTTGTTAGATTTCAGTCTCAACTGGCTCAAAACAAGGAGAGGAGCTTACATTATTCTTCTGGGGTTGAAACTCAAGCTTCTAAAAGGCAGAAGCTGGAGGGAGGTCACTTGCATAAGGTACAGAAATTGTGTCATCCTATGTTGTTTCTTTTGCCAGATTATATTTTAAAGAGCTCGTCACAGAGGATATTTGCGCTGTGTTACTGACCATATTGGAAATTTTAGTGATTGTCTAGAAGTGTGCTTGTTTTTGTTTTTGTTTTTTTTAATAAAAAAAAAATGTTGTAAGAATTTTGTATGTCACAATACTAATAATTATGTCATGAATGCATGTTATTAGATATGTTTTTATGATTATGTTATTGAAAATTATTTATGAATCCTTCTAGAACGCTTAAAAAGGTTTTGATATAAGGGGGCTGCTATGTTCCAGGCAACCTACCTGACCCAACTCTTTGGAAGACTAGTGTTGATAATATTTTTGAAAATATTTTTTCATGATAAGGCAGGCCACAGCCTCACCATTTGTTCTGTGTAACAGGTTACAGGCACAAACCAGGAAGCCAATTTGGTCCACAAACCATCTAAAAAGGTTAATTACATACTCTTGGTGCTTGCATTTTCCCCTCACATTAAACTTTGACTTTTTTGTTACACATTAACTTCTGTGCATTTCATAATTGTTATAGGCTGAATTTTTTGTACACATTAACCCCAGAAATATTAGAATATACACTCTCATAAATTTCTATTTGTAATTTGCAACTATTTGATAAATAACCCTTGCTACTAAGGTTTCATTAAATAGAATAAAAGTCCCACCGAACTTAATGAATCACTTCAATCAACAACAATAGCCTAGACTTGTCCCAAATTTTTTTTTTGGGGCCGGCTATATCTCTCAACAAATTAGTCAGGGTCAGCCACATGTATTCTTTTCCGTCATTTTATTCTATTTGAAGTCATACTCTCTGTTACTTATTGAATTGAGACACATCCTTTTTTACTTCTTCTACTAATGGACCATTTCAACCAAAGGGGCCAAAAAATTGTAGTTTGGCTTTGAGGTTATGCTGGGAAGCAAAAAAAATGTTTTAGAGTTTCAAAGTGTTTACATTTTGGATCTTTTATGTAAAATGTGACTATTGGAAAGGTGGACTCGAAAGAAACATTGAACATTTCAAGGTGGTCTTGCAGGTTGAAACAGTTGATAAAAACTCTGCTCATGGCAGAATGAAGATTACTATTCCAAGAGAGCCTGAGCTTGAAACAGCTAACAGGGCCCAAAGGATAAGGTTAGCCCTTGTTGCTATTTTGTCATATCTTCACAAATAAAATGGTCTTTTGTCTAAGCAGGCAGCAGGGCACAAATGACAATTTTCATATTTCAGGCCTAAGAATAGTACAGAACTAGAAGATGTGAAACCAGCTGCACGTAGATTCAAAGCACGCCCATTGAACAGAAAAGTTGGTACTTGAAATTTATGCGGATGGAATTTTGTATGTGTTGCTCCTGTTTTGGATCCCTCCCCTCAACCATATCAATATGTTTGTAATTTGCAGATTCTTGAGGCCCCTTCATTGTCACTTCCAAAGAAGAGCATTCCAAAGTTACCAGAGTTTCAAGTAAGTGTTCCATATCTGTTTCCTGCTTGTTGTTAGGGTAAACTTACTCTAGGCACAATTGTCATGGAAAACCAAGAGTTTTGTACTTGCTTTTGGAGAACAAGTTTGTGTAGTATTTGCAGGCCTAATTTTTGTTTTTCTATTGCTTCCCAGGAATTTCACCTAAAGACATTGGAGAGGGCTATGCAACACACATCTTCTTTTACATCATCCTCTCTTAATTGCAACAATACTGACAAGGTCATCATCAAGTTATTTGAATTTTCGACATTACCTTATTCTAAATCAGAGTTTCATTGGTTCAAACCTTATGCCCAAGAAGTACAAATTGGAATAATCATTGTGCCAGTGATACATGACTAATATTATTCATGCTGGCTGCAGTTGGTGATTTCCCTGTGTAATCTTTCCTGAAAATTTAAAAATTCTACTCTTTTCAGGGAATGGACAAACCTCGCACTTCAATTGTTGCAGGAAATGGAAACCTGGAGCCCAGAAGGTAATACCGTAATAGTTTGAAACTTTTCATAACTTCAACATAAGAAAAAAAAAAAGGAAACACCCAAATTACATTTGACAGTGTATTTAATTGAGACAATAGTGCTTACTTATGAATGACTCTTGCTTTGTTTAGACCAAGTACCATGGATGTTACAAAGCAGGATGGATGTGATGTAACACACAATTTTAAAGCTCGTCCTCTAAATAAGAAGGTAATCTTTGTTAGTTTAGATCATTTGCTAAATACTGTGCTAGCAATGCCAGTTTTGGACTTATTTCCTATCCTAATGCAGATATTTTCAAGTAAAGGAGATATTGGTGTTTTCCGAAATAGCAAGCGAGAAGCAACAGTACCGATGGTAGTCTATGGATTTTTATCTATTTCCTAGTCATTGTATCAATTAGATTTCTTGTTGACAGAATTATCTGAGATTATATGATGTTGTGATTTCCTCTATAGGAATTCAATTTCCATTCTGAGAAAAGGATTCAGCCTAACCCACCAACAGAACTGTTCAGCAAGGTATGCCTTGAAATAATTAAGTTGCGCTCTGCTGTGCCTGTGTCTCCCTTTTCTTTATTTAAAAATTGTATCTCCTGGTTTTCTCATTTCTTCTCCTTTCGGCATGCTAGCTCTCTCTGAAAGCTGAGCTCCAGCCAAATAATGGATCTCAGCTCAGATTGCCTCACCCTACCTTTATGTCTATGAAGGTTCCTTGCTACTTTAACTTTCAAGTTTTAAATGGATATATCTAAAATTGATTTTGTCATCATTTTGTTTAGTACCTTACTGAATATTCTTTTCTTTCACTTTTTTGGTATAAGGGCTCAAAAGAAAACAGATTGAGTTCTTTTCAACCAGAACATGAGGTAAGCATGCCACTTTATTTCAATATTTATTTGTACCCAAACAGAATCCTTGCACCTCATCCTCCACTACTTGTTAATGGAGGGACGAGATGCCATTTGGTCTGAAAGAGCATTTGCGTTTAATTATGGATATATTATTTCATTTTTTTCCCTTCTGCAATGATAAAAACATAACTAATAAATGCAAAGCTTTTGGTGATTCCTCATTGTGATGATGTAATGTCATGTCCTCTTGTAGATACTGCATCCGATGAAGGGAAAACCTCCTATTTTTGGTGGACAGCAGATTCAAAGTGACGGGTGCATCTTTGAAGGTGGTCTGCAGAGTAAGAGGTATGCCAATTGAATAAAGGACATCTGATGCAAGAACTCTCTCTCTCTCTCTCTCTCTCTCTCTCTCTGTTCTTAAATTTTCACATTCTCAGTTTGGTTGTATAACAACAACCAAGTCTTAGTCCCAAAACTCACAATCTGAGTTTGGTCATCTTGCTTTTAAATTGCCATAGGAGCATGGGTATCCGCTGAGAGCAAAAGAGGACAAAGTACCAAGAATGATTTTTCTCATTGCCAGCAGATTTGAGCTTCTGCTGTTGACGATGGAAGATTGATGAATGTACATAGGAATGTACTGCACATCAAAGATTATCAAGCTCTTTTGCTGTATATGGAATCTTGTTATCTCACCTTTGAAGAAACTGACGTTCTCACAAAAATTATGTTGAATTAGCTTTTGCTTTTCATACAGTTTCTAGGTTTTAGTTCATAATCCAATAAATATGTTAAAAGGCCGGTGTTGTATAGGCAATTTAAGCCACCTCACCCTCATAGCATCTTTTTCCACCTTTTTATGTAGAACCAACACCAAATGTAATGATCAAAGTAAAAAAATATATGAAATACAGATGTTTCCTCCAAAGTTAATGTATGTTAATGAATTTTTGCACTATTTGCGGCAAAGATAAATTTTTGTGGGATGCTAGTGGGCCAGATTCTTATTTAAAAACCTGGGCTGACGCAAGGGTTAATTGATGCAAGAAATAGAGAAGCAAAATTTACACCAACTTCATTCATGTTCTTGTATTCTGAACTGGACTTATGGCAAGAATCACCAGGGATTTGCATTGTGCATCACTGGATTTATTGTAAAATTATATTTATACATGTTCTCTTTCTATGGCAGTGATGCAACTATTTAAGAGCCAAAACGGCATTAAAAGGAAATTGACCGTAACACCATGGTAAATGAAATTCAATACTTTCCATTTGGATGAATTTTTTTCTTAATTTTAAATTCTTGGATTTGAAAGTAATTTTCACAAAGTTAGGGCACGTTTGGTAGACTGTAATGTAATAGATATTCTTATGGCATAACTATTCGGTTGTTTGGTTATATTTTTATTATAATGAATATTTATTCCTTATCAAAAGTACTGAATATCTATTCATTCACCTAATGTAATAACTTTTTTTTAAAATTTCCTAAAAAACCATTAGTTGCCACATCTTTAAAAGGAAAGAAAATAAATTTTCCTTGTTGCTAATTATTAGCTCTATTTTGAACACCCTAAAATAAGTGTATTTTAGGAAATTTGACTTAAAAATGATTTAATTACACATTCTTTTTATACTCTACTAAATTGTGGATGCATATTTAGGATTATATTCCTGAATAGTCACTAAACTAATGAATAGTAATACTTATTACATTCCAACTTAATGTATTTCTTGTAATATTTATTCCTATTCCTATGTAATAATTATTACAGTGTACCAAACGTGCCCCTAGTTTTGTGGTAGCATACTTGCACAGTATGTATAAGATGTGCATTTTAAAATCATTTAGACGCTACACGCATATAAGTAAGCTTCTCATTGTCGGGAAAATTATTTCCATGTGATACAGAAATTGTGACTATAGCTTCTGATTGAATCATTTCAGTACCCTGCTTTGTCAGAATCCTTGTTTACTGAACTGTTCTTCGTTAAAGCTTGCTTTGTCCAACGCTTAATATCATAGGCTCTTTTGAAGGGCTTTTTCTCTTTGACAAGTCTTCTCTTTTTAATGGCGATGGCAAGATCATTTGGAAACAGTGTGTGCCAAACAAAGGCATGAAGAAGGGTGGAAATGAACAAGATGGCCACCATTGTTGATGACACAAAAGAAAGGGTAAGCGCAAGGCCCTTGCTTATAATTGTTGGAACCTGCTCTGCGTACTTGATGGTTGCCACAGAGGCTGTTGTCATGGGAAAGGTGTACGACCACCATGCCACAGAAAACCTGCAAGATTTATGAGTGAAGGTTAAATTTAGTGGTAAATGGCTAAGTTTGACAGTATTTAGAGATGATGCTATAACTTCATTTGAATGGAAAATGGTGTTTAGCTAAATTATCAGTAGGACTCATTGCATAATTTTTTTTGTGAGGTTTTTTACTTGATTAAAATACTATCAATAATTAAAGATTTTGCAGTCTTCAAATTATTACTTACATGGGGGGTAAGCTAAGCCTCCCTTTTCAGCGTGAATAATTTATGAAGAAATAATAGCTTACCTAAACCCTGTGAAGAAGTTGATTCGTACAACCAGTGAGACATAAAGAAACAATGCTATGAAGTAGCAAGTCCTTGACAAGCCATCAAACTCGCCATAGATTGTTTGCCAAGCAAGGCTTGCAGCAGATGGAGCAGCAATGAACATGGAGTATACAGGGTGTAGCTCTTTAGGCAATGTTTCACTTGTTGGTAATCTCTGATACAAAGTCACAAACACCACAAGATAATGTGCAAAGCCTACTGCCCAAAAGAACTTAGCAGCCTCATTCCACCCTACTTTAGAAGCTAAAATAGCACCCACAAAGTTGCCAACTACTGAGAGATGAGAAGAGGGATTGGCTACTTTACAAAGACGCCTCTTCCCACCTGAAAGCCACTGGCCGTAGATTTTCAGCTCGAGTAAAAAATATGGAGCCATGAAGGTGCACCATATGGCAGGGTGAAGGATTTGAGGGTCTAGCATGGGAGGTGCACCAATGGCTAGGAACATGCAGACAACCCAGGGGGCAAAGAAGAAGTTAACACGGACAGGGTGGAAGAACTCTCTTTTGACAGCTTCAAAGTAGAATATGCATTTGAGTATGTAGGTAAAGGAGACGGAGATAAGGACTGCAAGGGCTAATAGCCAGAGGCCAAGGTTGATGAATGGTGTAATGTGGAGAAATTTGGTTGCAGGGCTTGTCGCCAAAGTACGCCATAAGACCGCTTGGCTGCTAAGGCCAAGACAGATACCAAAGCATCCAATTGGGAACCGGAGGAGGAAGGGCCATTTCTCATCTTTTGGGAGGAGAATGTCTTCGTAGTCCTGCACGATAACAACATAAATGTAAGTTGAGATAATGGCAATAACAAAGGCCTCTCCTTGCTGAAAATATTAACTTGGTCATATAGCATTTGGCTATCTGATTGAAAGGGTTCAGGAGTTGCATTTAAGTTCAAGAGACTAAACCAGATACAGTTTTGAAACATTAGCCTCTTCATCGAATTCTGAGAATAAAATCAGAACTCGAAAAGTAAAAGATCAAATTATGCAGTTCAAGTACACTAGATGGTAATAAAGGATAACTTGTTCTGATAAGAATGAAAAAAAAAAAAAGAGTAGAGCCAAGGTTTGAACTTAAAATTAAAACCACTTTGCTTTGATCATACCATGCCATGATAAACTACTGCTTTTATTAAAAGTTTAAGCTGGAAAGGGTTAATTAATTACCTAATCATTATTCTAACATGAATGGAGTTTGGACATTTCGGTTGGAAAATTAAGAGTTTTCCAGTATAGTTACAAAACTCTCGGTGAAAATTATATTCATTTTTCAGTAACCAACCGAATGCGTATTCAAAGTAACTCTAAAAAAATGAAGACAGAGAAACGTATGCTTTCAATCACTAATCATACTTGCCTAGTACGTACATTTTGCAGCATATAATTATGTTTAAAGAAGCTGTCATGACGAGCAATACATTAGCAAGAACAATCCAAGAGATACAATCATGCAACACACACGCATATATATACACACACACATATACAAGTTTACCATGAAAATGTGAATATTACCTTGACTTGGTCTAGTTCAGGTCCTCTAAGGGCAGCAAAGTATCTTCCAGCAGGAACACTTTCATAAACCGAGTCATCAAGCCCAGTAGAGCCATCATTCCTTTGAGACACCATCTCCCTCTCTTTACATGAAGGCAGCAAAGGATTCTGCTTACTGAGAGTTGGTTTCGTCTTGAACAAACTGAAATCGCCTTTCGGTGCTCCCAAACCAATCCTGTTAGCCGAATCAAATCCTCCTAAGCTTCGTCCACTTCTAGTAAGAACCCTCCTATCATCTTTGGCCTTGGACTCCCAATTGTGCACTGAAAAACCCGTCTCTAGAGAAACTTGCCTGTTTAAGCTCCTATGTGGTCTCTTATTAGTGTCTCTAACTTTGATGGGTCTGTTTATACGCTTATGATCAGCTTTATCTATCTTTTGGGTTTTTCCCTTATCTTCTTCTTCGGGTAAGACTTCATGGATATCTATAAAATGGGTCTCAAAAGAACTAGGAAATGCTGGCCTTCTTTCCATTTTGCTTCTTCTAAAGACTTAATTAGCAAATACTATGCTTAGTCCAAGGGCTAGTCTTTAGTGTTAAGTTTTTTATATATAGTTGATATATGATATTTTTTACAAGTTGTTTGTCTCAAATCGTGGGATGCTTCACGAGAAGTGGAAAAGAAGTAGGTTTTATTAGGTGGTTGATTATTTGTTAGATGAAATGGGAGCCAATACTTTATCGGATAAAAGTTGGTGTTTGGAAGGATATCCGTGAGAGGGTATCAAATTAAGGTTCTGTGGCTTCGGAGCTTAGCACTATATTAAAGCTTTGAGACCAACTCCGAAGAAGATTGGAAGAGCAAATTGTGCCATGCACAAGAGGGAGAAAGAGAGTGATCATTCGACAATTCACGGGTGGTTCGGGAGACCCCTTCATGCACAAATCTAACTATCCTAAGCCACTGTTGTATGCTACACAATGTGGCTTGTTACTGTTTTGCTATTCTTTAATCCAAAACATCGACCCCACCTTCCCTTCGACCCTTTCCCCTGTTTCCCACTATCTATATAACCAAGAAAAAAAATTCTAAAACGTCAACATGCAGAGAAAGAAGAGGGAAAGAGAGCGAGAGGGATGGGATGTTATTGTAGCATGTTTGGATGCATTCTTTGAGGGTAGATAAATGATTAAATGTGGGGCAAATTACAACTTATCCATATGTGGTTTGTCTAAAATTTAAGTTACTCACATGTATTTTGAAATTTGACACTTTACCCACCTGAGGTTCGTCCAGTTAAAGTTTTGTAACTCACTAATATTAAAAATATGACTAAATATGTAATTTTGCTTAACTTTTATGTTTTTGTCCTCAAAAAACACAAAAAAGAATTCAGTGGAACACTTGTATTACAAGATTTCAAACCATAAGTTGGTAATTTAAATTTCAGTCAAATCTCAGGTGAGTAAAGTGTTAAATTTCAAATCACAAGTAGGCAACTTAAATTTCAGCCAAATCACAGGTGGAAAGTTGTGATTTCCCCTTAAATGTGACTTAAGTGGTATCATAGATATCCACTTAAAGCAATTTTTTATTTTCCTTTAAGAAGGAAATTTTTTTAAAAAAATCATGTGAGGTTTAGTCTTCTTTTTTCTTGTTTTTTTTTTTTTTTTTTTTTTTTTTTCTAATTTAAAAAAACTCTTAATAATTAATTAAAATCTAAATAAAATCTAAAAAATATTATCATTTATCTTTCTTTATTAATTAGGAATTTATGAAAAAAAAAACTTAATTGATCATGCTGCTAATCGTTGCTAATTATTATGCTTATTAAAATTTTCAAATAAGTTCTGAAAATCAATTAGTATGAAAATCTAAATTGAAAAGACACATCTAATTTTTTAAACATCGCAAATTTTCCATTGAAGTTCAGTTCAGATTACTTTCAAATAGTTTGAAGTAACTTTAAATGTCCTTAAAGTAGTTTCAAATGTGTTGGAAGCAAATTAAATAAACGTGAATTTTTAAGTACTTAATTACCAATTAGATGTGTCATTTCAATAGATTTTCATACTGATTGATTTTTCATAAGTTATTTAAAAAATGTAGTAAACATTCAAAAAATTGATTTTATTATATAAAAAAGGTTCATTAAGAATTAAAACTAAAATACAAAAAATTTATTTACAATATTACCTACTTTTTTCTTATAAAAATATAGTAGTCAAGAATGAACCATTTAAGTATTGTTTCAAAAAAAAATCCTTATAAAGGCTTTTCAAGAGGATGCAAAAATTCATAAAACAATATTAGTAATACTAAATATAGGTATGAATGTTTAATATATATATCAAATCATATATAATATATAAAAGTGAAAGCTCAATCGAGAGTCTAAATTAGATTTAGATTAAATTCCAATTTTTGTCCAATTGTTCTAACTGTTTTATTTGATGTCCAGTATCTTTTGAATTTAGATTTTTAATGCATTTCAATTATATGTCAAGTGTCCTTTCAATTGGTATTATACTTTTATTTCAATTATATTTACATGTAAATTCATACATCTAAACTTAGAAAACATAAAAAAGCTCAATTTGAATCTTTTATGCTTCAATGTAATACAATGTAATACAATGAATATGTACCCTTCTGTTACTTATTTGGTAGAAACGTTATATATATATATTTATATTGTGGGATACAGAAATTTAATAAGGTAATAATGCCACGTGTCATACCCAAGGCCGAGGAGGCCAATAAAGTTCTGAGGAGTCCATGTACTCGGACGGTAAGGCCGGAGAGACGAGTCATGGCCACGTCAATGGCACATTACCAGAGGGGGCCACATTGTAGAGGAAGAGCTTTAGAAAGGGGGTTAGCCCTAATGTGATTGGAAGGATGGTAGCTGCCTCCACATTTAATGCACCCTACCAAATCGCCTGGCCGCATTTATGTGGAGAAGACCCCTGAACAATGCTGTCTTGGTTGCCGCAACTCACAGAAGACTTGGGAGGGCGTTTGATGGAACAAGCACTCAAGTAGTGGCCTGCATAATTAACAAATGGAAGGCCAAGATCAACCAAAAGAGGCTATATAATGTAAGAGATCCTCTAGGGATAAAGGGGGAAGTTCATTTAAGAATCTAAAAAGCACTATAGCACAAAGAACTGAAATTGTAATAAAGTCTAAGAAGAATGTACTCAATAACTACTCCCCTCGGACTTTGCCGAGGAAGGATTTCTTCGCATAAAACCTTTTTTTCTTTGTTTTATTTCAATCTTTAATCCATTATGAGTGTTGTCCAACTCACTGAAACTTAGTTTTCAGTCCACTCTCTAAAAATTCATTGTATTGGGCTCTTTGGGCCTTAATCCTGTTACCTTGTGAGCTTAGGATCCAAAACCTGCTCCTATATATATATATATATATATCAACAGAAATGTTATATATAATTGTTCTTAATTACATCTATGTATTTGTAGAGGTTATAAATTAGTTTTTTTTTTTTAATATTTCAATAATTGAAGGAGGGAGATTTGAATCTTAGATATCAAAGATATCAGGAGGTGTCAACAAATTGAGTTATAAAACTCTTGACAGTTAGTCTTAATTATTCTTAAACCGGAGAATTACAAACTCGTTGTTTAAATATTAGAATTACTTTATGGTAATCACATAATCTTAGTTACTAAACGCAATCATTAAACCACAAGTACTACTACTTATATGGTTAAATCCATAAAAAGATACAGTCGTATTCTATCGTGTACGGTTTTTATTTATTTTTTTATTTTCAATGTAGGATCTTCATGGAACCGGAAACAGAAAAAAGTTTATGTGAAAAGCTCCAAAAAAGAATTATTTGCCTTTCATATACGTGTAGGATCTTATTGTACCATTCGGCATTGCCGTCAATAGACGGTCAATAAGTTAAACATTTTAAATTATAATAGATGTAAAAAATCTTTTTCCCAAAAAAAAAAAATAGATGTAAAAAATCTATAAATAGGCACAATTTTAAACTTTGAGGCAATCACTTCCACAGCGCCAACATAAGAAAATCAATTTGATAAAATAGATTGAGCTTCTGATTATAATGGCCTCTACCCAATTCTTCATTTTTGCCATTTTAGCAGTTCTTGTTCCTTCGATTTTGGCCACGGATTTCGTGGTTGGTGACGATAAAGGTTGGACCATTGGTTTTGATTACCAAACTTGGGCTGATGGGAAGGAGTTTCACGTCGGTGACCGACTCGGTAAATTAGCTCTCAAACCTCTCTCTTTACTATGCTGTCAACTCAAATGCTTTGCCTTCAACTCTGAATTGTAAATGAAACGAGCGGATTATGTATAAAAACAGTTTGAGAAAAAAAGTTTTTTATTTTTATTTTTTTAGAAAACTAGCTATGTTTAAAAATAATTATGTCTTCATAAATAAATTTGTGATCAATGTGGAGCTCGATTTAGTTATATATGTGTGTGTAAAATTGTACATGTACTCATATAGATTTAAAGGTCCGTTTAGATACAGCTTATTTTGTTGAAAACTGAAAATACTGTAGTAAAATAATTTTTAAATGTGTGATAGTGTCGTTGGACCCATTTTTAATGAAAAAAGTTGCTGAAAAGTGAAGTTTGTGGGTCTCGTGAACAGTGCACAGGACCCACTTATGTTGCTGAAATGTGCACTGTACACTGAAGAAAAGTCAACAACTGCGGCTAAAAAAGAAAAAAAGAAAAAAAGAAAAAGAGGAAAACGCAAAACGTGAATCCAATTGCACCTAAGATTGAATTATGTATGTTTGTAAATAAATTGATGAGTTATCGTTTTATTACTAATAAATTATTAATAATATATAATAAAAAAATGTTTGTTTCATAGTAAGACTTATATATAATTTAAAAAATATATAAAGTTGAAATTAATTAATATGTAGAAATAATAAAATATTAGCTAGTGGTTAATTATTAATAATATACCATATTGTACAAATAATACCAAGCTTTTAATAATAAAATATAATCGATCGGTACATATTATCCATTCCGATTGATGATAGAAGAGATTAACTTCTTGGTGCAGTTTTTAAGTATCAAAAGGGAAACCATAATGTCCTTAAAGTTAATGGCACTGGCTTCCAACAATGTGTGGCACCGGCTGGCACTGTGCCCTTGACTAGTGGAAACGATGTATGATACCCTTAGCAACCTCAGGAAGAAAATGGTACATTTGCGGTTTTCCCACTCATTGTGCAAATGGAAAACAAAAGCTTTCCATAACAGTGCTTGATGGACTGTCTCCTGCGCCTTCTCCCACACCAACACCGGCAGCGCCTTCTCCCAAGGCAGCAAGGGGAAGCGTTGCGCCTGTACATTATTGGTGGAACTACTAGTTTGTAATACAATGTTTTGAATATTGAATAATGTGATCATTTGGGTTAGCAATAAACTTTCAACTTTTTTAATCTCTTATTTATGTATTTTTTTTTTAATCATAAAACTATATACTTTCTTCACTTTCAAACAAATTAACAAAAAGAAAAAAAAAAAAAAAATCAAATGAGCATCACCCTTTGTACTCTATGGTGATGTGATTGCCACACAGCACACTAGTTAAATTTCCACGCAGTTTGTAGATGGGTCTTATATAGGCAATGTGTAAAATCAAATGACATGCATTTAATAGACTCTTTAGGTATTTAATTTTCTCAACTAAAACATAATTCTGGTGGCCTATCTGAGCATGATGTTGAACCCTACAAACTTAAGGCGTTTATGGGTAGCATGTATTCTGCTTTTAGCCATTGTTTAAAACGTATACGGGCATGAAAATCTTACGATCTTAGTCAATATTAAGCACCCAAAATTAGTAGGGTAAGCTTTTGCCACCGGCAGGAACATTATTCTACTCATGGGCAAGACGGCAAATATTGCGAAAGCTAGCATTGCCCACTTTGTTCGTAGGTTGAAGGACCATTCATACTATTCATGAGAGATTTAACGATTTTCCTATCAATCTGTACTGGCCTTCTTAATCATCAAATGAGTGTAGAAGGTGCGGATTTTTCTACTCTCAATTACTACTAATAAAAAGTGGAATAGAAAATTTGAATTCATAAAAAGAATAGGTTATTATGGACCGGAAAGAAAAATTAATGAAGCGTTTGGACATGGCATTTCTATCCATCTTATTATCGACCCAAATTGTCATTAATATATTCTTCTCTCTTTTTTTTTTTTTTTTTAATTTTAATTTTTTAAAAATTTTACTCATGTAAGGCGACAGATACATTAATATATTCTTCTAGAAGTACATTGGCGGCTCCACATGCAAGCCATGGTGGTCACAGGACTACCATGACTTGCACTTGACTTGCAAAAAATTGTATGTATACACTTACTAAAAAAAAATTATATGCCAAATTAATTTATTGTGACCACCCTAATAAAAATGTTGAACACCCTGATTTGAGAATTACAAAAATTTGGGTTCAACAAAAATAAGAATAATGTTACATTCACAACATTTTTATAATAATTTCACAACAAATTCAATGTAGTAAGCTGTTACTAATTCTAATTTGACACAAATACCGATATTATTTTTTTACCCCCCAAACATAATTCTTAATCCCTTTTATAAATTAAAAAAAAAATCTTAAATAACAACAATAAATATTAGCCCAAATAACAACAAACATAAACCAAACAAAAATAAGACAAGACCAAACAACAACAAGTGAACAAATTGTTCAACAAAAAGATAAAAATCTCTAATCATTTAAATTTGTAGATCGTTCAACCTATTCAATAAAATAATCTCTAATTTCATTTCTCCTTAAAAAATAGTACTAAGAAAAATATTGTGGTTGTGAGTTTTCTTTGATAGTGACGATAGTTATACTCTTTTTGGCTTTGCAATCGCAACAAATTTGCTCTTCTTAATGACTTGACTCGCAATTATAGCAAATATACAAGTTATCGCTTTATTAGATTTTATATAATTTAAATTTCTTAATGACCATCCTAAAAAAAATTCCTAGAGCTGCTCCTATAGAAGTAGCAAACAATCAAAACAACATGTCAACATCCCGGCTATAATCAAATAACATATTACATATATATTATTCTTGAATGTCCTTGCCGGCTATGTGCAATCTTTCAGAAATTATCAACTACATATTTTTACCAGGAAAGTTTTTCAAATAATACACAGTTTTTCAACTAGAGAGATTTATTCTTGTTAAGGAACTGTCACTCTGTCCTTGTTGAAGAAATTCCATGATCCATGCATTGACTGGAACTGAATGTCGGTCCAAATCCTAGATGAGTTCCACAGTGATCACTGGGGACAAAGAAGATGTTAACCCGGATAGACAAAGTGAAAAGTACTCTCTCTTGACAAGTTCGCAGTAGAATATGCATTTGAGTACGCAGGTGAAGGACTCGGAGATTAGGAATGCAAGGTGTTGTAGCATTTTAATATTATCTAATAAAAATGAATAAATATGACAACATAAATATAAAGATATGAGACTTAATATAAAAGATAAAGAGTTAGTGAAATGTTTAATCTCACATTGAAAAGAAGAAAGACTTTTTTGTTGTTTTTAAATGGAACAAAGTTTCTTTTCAAACTAGTCTGAAGATAAATCCTTCAAATTTCTCGTATATCTTTATATTTAGTGTAAATTTTGAAAATCTAACCATTGGATTGAATGTTCTTATTATATCCTTTATGCTTGCAAAATTTCAAAAAGAGCAAAAATCAATTGCTATGTCATCAAACAAATGTTAAAATTTTAAGTTTTTGTGTTCTAAAATTGTGTATAACAAATAAGTTTATTAATTGAATAGTAAATAACATCCAATTTGAACAAAATTTGATATGCATGTTAAAAACATAAAGAATATGAAATTCAATGATTAGATTTTCAAAATTCACACCCAAAAAAAGAGATATATGAGAAGTTTAAAAAGTTTCTCTTCAAATTAGTTTGGAGAGAAACTTTATTTTAGGAAGGAGGAAACTTTGTTCTAGGGAGGAGGTCAGAGAAGGTTTGCATCAGTTACAAAAATTAGCCAACCAAAGGCTTGAATTTTTTTAAAGAGAACGAGTATAAGTTCAAATAGTATTGTGTATTTTTGACAACAAGCCATAGGACCGCTTAGCTACTAAGGACAAAACATATATATATCAAAGAATCTGATTGGGAACCAAAGAATGTCCTCATAGTCATGCACTACAAGAACATAAATGTAAGTTGAGATAATGGCAACAAGGTCTCCTTGCTGAAATTATTTACTTGCTCATATAGCATTTGGCTATCTGATTCATAGGGTTCATGAACTCTATTTAGGAGGAGGAATTAGAATGGAAAGATCATTTCCTTATTTAGAAGTTTAAGTAGAAGGGAATAAAAAGGGTACGAAGGAATATTTATTTCTCTCTATTCCCTAAAAAGCTCAAATTTACATCCTTCCAAAATTTGAAAGAATTAGAAGAAATGAAATTTTCATTGAAACTCCCAAAATACCCCTATATATTCAGCCATTTAATTATTTTAAAATAAGGGTCTAATAGTAATATCGTCATAAAATGATATCATTCATTTTCCTCTATATTACTCCCAAACAAGGTTACTTACATTTCATGCATTTATTTTAAAATATCCAAACAAGATTACTTAATTCTTTTCTCAAAAAGAAAAAAAGAAAAAAAGATTGCTTAATTCCATTTCATTACTTAAAAATTTTCATTTCATTTTACATATATATATATATATATAAATATATATAAATTCATTCCATTCCATGCCATTATAATTTACTAATTCCATTCTTTTATGAACTCTCAAATAAAGTTAATTTATGAGACCAATAAGATATTGTTTTGAAAAGAGTAATGTTTGGGAAACTTTTATAATAATAATAATAATAATTTTTACAACTCCACAACTTGTTAAAATATCAAGCATGTGATTGAGGTGATTAAAAAAAAAGACATTTGTAATTGAGATAACATCACTTTCACATGAACCCATCACTAACAAAACTTTTATTATGCGTCAATCACATAGGCTAATAAAGAAGCCACACAAATAAATCAAAAGAAAATCAAGGTATAAAACATATATGGGTTGGGCGATCTTCAACTTAGGTCCCAATGGTAATCCAATCGGCCCAGATCAGCAGTTGTGTGGAATTTTATGCCCCTAAACTTATTGTTAAATTCAATATAGTCCCAATATTGACTTTTGAGGATCAAATCAGGGATTAAAATGGAGAAGAAATAGATCAAATTATTCAGCCAGTTACACTAGATGGAGTACCGGCTAACCTATGATGTGAAGTCTAATGGCCTGTTTGGTCGGGTGGAATAGAGAGGATGGAAAATGAGAGTTTTCCATTATTTAGTTTGGTAGAAATGAGGGAGATCAGAATGGAGTGGGTTGAGTTTCAGGCCCAATAAAACTCATCTTAATTCCCAAATTGGGAGGAAAAATAGGAAACAAAATGTTAACCATAGAAGAGTTTTAATCAAGAAAGAGATACAAAAATCAAGAACTAAAGCTATGTTTGGTTCAACGGGAAATATTTTCGGATCGTAAAATATTTTTAGGTGAATATTTTCTAGAAAAGAAAACATTTTCAATTGTTGGTTGTGTTCCTGAAAATGTTATGGAAAACATATTTTCTTTTACTTTCTCCAATTCCTCATATCCCAAGCATATATATAATATAAAAAAAAAAAGTAAAAATTTAGATTAAAAAAGTCATGATCTTGGAAACTAGGACTAGCGGTGGTAGTGGCCAGCGGCCATTGGAGACCGGGAACGTTAGGTGGTGGTTGGATGGCAGACAGTGGGGTGTGGAGGGTGGAAGTTCAATTGAAGATTTTTAGGTGAGGTGGAAAATGGTTAATGGAAAATGAAAGTATAAACTAATTTCTATCATAAGTGCCTTTATTTTACCGTTAACCAAAAAACAATTTCTGGTTAACTAACATTTTCAGTTGGCCAAAGCACCCGTAAATGCCAGAAATGTTTTTCGAACAACAATTTCATTTAAACCAAACACAACATAACAAAAAAATTAAAATTGCGCTATGGTCCTCCACACATATGTTTACAAAGGCTTGAGGCCTTGAACAAAAAAAATCAAAATAATTCCATAATAGAAAATATTTTTCTATCATCTCTTGATGTCTAAAGGGTATAATAGTAAATTTATTTAAATCATATTTTCTATCTTTTCACTTCTTCATTCTCTCTACCAAACACACATGAAAAAAAACTAAAACATTTTATATCTTTCAATTTTTCTATCATTTCTACATTTTCTATCTTTGTTCATTTTACTTATCTTTAATATTTAAACCTTATAAATTATAAGAGATTTAGTTTCAAATTTCTCATACACAAAAAAAAAAAAAAAAAAAACCAATTAGTATATGGGTCTTATAATTAAGAGCGTTTATTATACAAGGCAGCCAAGCTGCCCATGCTCTAGCTCGACAAGCACTATCTGAAGATGATTTCACAGTTTGAATGGAGTCTATTCCACCATACATACAAGCCGTACTTGATAAGGATTTAAATTTGTGTTGAATAAAGTTAATTTATTCAAAAAAAAAGAAAGGAGTATCATAGAGCGTATACCATAAATTCAAATTTTCAAATCATATAATATTTATATAAAAATAATTCTCAACCTTATTAAGAGAAATCAATTGACCAGTTCACTATGTAATGTTTTTATATACGTTTCATTTTCTTTGCCAGCCATTTTTAGCCTGCAGGTTTTACATATATTAATTCATTTTCTTTTATAACCAACCAAACACAATGGTGCTTCGGTTTTGCCAACAATGAAGACATATATAATTAACACCGATGCTCGATGCTTTCAATAACTAAACATACTACTTGCCTAGTATATTTTACAGCAATGCATTAGCAAGAACAATCCAAGAGATGCTTCCAGTAACTAAACTGAAAAATATAAATAAAAAATTTAACTGACTCGGAAAATATAAATTTCAATGGAAAATTTACCATGCTCTAAAAACCTAGATGTGTCTTTTCAATAGATATTTATATGCATTCGTTGGATTATTTTGATTATAAAATGAGTTGTGTAAAAATAAAATTGTACTTAAAAGAGTTGAGATTTTAAAGTTGAGTAAAAGTGTAGTTCTCCCATAAATTATGGAGAATTATGGTTTAACTCTTCCACTGGTATAAAATTTTGAATAACCAAACCAGTACTTAAATGTGAATTTCAGTTATCTCAATTTATAAAGTCTCCCGTCGTATAAAATATTTGGGGTTTTATCCCCGCTTATATAAAAAAATCAATTAATGTTTTCATTTGATAATGAAAAATATTCATCTGGTAATGAAAAGTAATCATCCACCAGTGAATTAAGTCTATACCAGTCAAAAGACTCAAAACTGTAATGTTAAAAATGAATTTATATTCATGGAACTAGTCACAGAAAAAGTCTTTGTGAACGGCTCCAAAAGAATTAGCCTCTCGTAAAACTCAAGGATCTTATTAATCGGCATTGCCGTCCACAGACGGTCAATTTGTTGAACTTTTAATTTATACACGCCAAAAATCTATAAATAGGCACAATTTTAACACTTTGAGGCAAGCACTTCCATAAAGCTAACGTAAGAGAATCTATTTGATAACTTAGAGCTTCTGATTATAATGGCCTCTACCCAATTCTTCATTTTTGCCATGCAACTTCTTCAAGAACGATTAACTAGGGCAAATTCTGTCTCCAGTCAAAATTTGCTTGAACAAATTTTGCTTAACACTTGTGCAACTTGTGAACTCTTTGACGGCCCTTAGAATTATCCTTTTATATGTCTAGGGTTAGGGGAAAAGAAGTCCCAAAGACATATTCACGGATCCCAAGAAAACAGAACAAAAAATTTGTTTTTCTTAAACCTCGACAGATAGGAGCTGTCGATCAGGTGTCTAGCACACGGGCTGAACAGCTTCTTAAACCTCGACACATGCTAGCTGTCGAGCTTTAATGAACTTGCACTTCTCAGCTTGTTTCTTGGACAGACTTGATGACTTCAACACTTGATCTTGAAACACAGTTTCTTGAAGTATTAAAAACATCTAGATTCTACCCAATTACATAAAATAGTGACATGTGTTCCTAACAGGTGAATCACATATGTCCTAATAATCTCCCCTTTTGGTAATCCTTGACAAAACCACAACAAACAAATGAACATATGAGAGAAGTCATAAATCACTCAACTCATATTCACTTATTACATACAATAAAATCTATCCTAATACAAACTCTTGAAAAACTTTGCAAGAAGAGAGTTTATGGCAAGTATACTTTGACAACTTGTATTTTTGAAACACTTTAAACAAAACTCATCAAGGCATCTTAGTGTGAAACAGAAATAATAGATTGTATACAAGTAATAAAAGGCATGTGTATAAAGAGAGAAAAGAAACAACACATGTAAGGGGTAGGTGAACGAAAAACATACATCCACATATAGAGAAGAATAAATACAATGTATATCAATAAATGGTCACAATACCTAAGGTACAAGAACAATGTATCTATGAAAAAAAGAAAAGAAAAGATACATAAAATCCTCACTACATCCCTCAAGGTATCAACACTCCCCCTAACAAAAGTATGTCCTATACTAACTCTCTTCCTAAGTATGACTACTCTCATATACCACCAAAACTACTTCCCCTTTTTGTCACGAGTGACAAATGGTAGAGTGTCAAGTAGACATCTCATTGGTAGAGCTAGCATCTCCATCATCATCATCACCATCATCATCATCCTCATCCTTAGAATCAGAATCAGAAGCCACTGGAGGTGGAGGAGAAGCCTCAGGAGAAAAACCGCCTATAGTTGCCTACCGTCTAGCAATGCGGCCAACACAGACGTTCACTTGATACAACTCTGTAGAGAGTGTATCTAGGCGAGCATCCATGCACTGAAGCTGCGCCATGATGTCTCCTAGTGACACATCGCTCGTGGAAGAAGAGGGAGTGGATGTGGATCGAGCAGATCGAGATGGAGCCGGACGGGTGGGATATGCTGAATTCGTCTGTTGCGACCTAAACTACGCCTCACTACGTTTAACCGTAGCGTAGTCTATGGCACAAATATGAGTGAAGTGGTCGGACACAGGAAAAGGGACCGAAAAATGGCGTAATATCCTCATGATAGCGGAAGGAAAGATAAGCTTATCACGGGACGCCGAATCCAGATGAACATCTATAATGGAAAGAATAAAATGAGAAGGGAAATCAATAGTAAGATGCTCAAGGAGGGATAACAAAAACTGAGCATAAGGCTCTATTATGGAGTTATAATGAGAGAGAGGATGAAGTACAAAGGTCATCACCATGTTCAAAAATCGAGGGCCTTTTGCAAAGCCCGAACAGTAAGTGAACTGACACTCACCCCACTCGGAAGGTCGCTCACAAAAACAGTCCGCAGACACTCACAACCAGGGTAGTTAGGGAACTCTACCCTAGGAACCCGAAGCACATCCACAACAAGTTGCAGTGTGATAGGAATGCGCGTACCTCAAACGTGAGTGAAGAAAAGAGGTACTGAACGATCAATCCCGTGCATGTTGGAGTAAAACTCCTAGATAAGCACGAGAGGACAGGTGACCAAGACGTCACACAGTGACTCCCATCCCCGACTGTGAATGACATCGGAAAGGTCGATGTCGGCGAAATCCGCCAGAATGACTTGGCATTTCGAATGAATGCCATGTCTAGAAAAGTTCTCCGAGAATGCCTTGTGGGCATCATCATCACGGAACCGAAGAGAGAGAGAGGAGTAGAATCAAAAGATGAAGAAGCTCCGGAACGAAGAGGGTTCTGAGCCGGAGTAGATTTACGCTTAGATATCATAGACATGACTAATGTAAACAGAAGGAGAGGGAGAAAAATAAACAATCAGAAAAGCTCCAAAACATTTCACATATAACAAGTATATTGAAAAGGAGTACATATGCATGGAAAATGCATGGACATGTGACATGCAAGATAAATTGCATCATGGGCTCAGCCCAATCCAATCCTACCAGCACACAATCAATTACACACATCTAAAATGCATGATAATATTGTTATTATGCTAATGTGATGCAATGCATGAGATTTTAAACTCATTTAAGCAAAACCCATCCCAAAATTTCAACAAACACTCATCAATTTTGAAAAATCCAAAATTTTTTCAAAATCCCTAAAACCTATGTTTCAAAACATGAAATGCATGAAGAATGAGAGATTAGAAGCTTACCAAGTGAAGAAACTCTTGAAAAAGCTTGAAGAAACCTTAAGGAGAAGATTGGGAGTGAGATGAGAGTGTTTGGGAGATGAAAAGATAGAGCTATCGAAAGAAAGATCGAGAGAAATGAGGTTCGGATCGCACGAGGAAGAATATATAGAACCTCAGTAAAGCTCAACAGATGAAGGTGTCGAGACAAGTGTCGAGGATTTGGCCGTCGATAGATACAGGTGTAGAGAAAGTGTCGAGGTACAAAACATCAAACACAAGAGATGAGGCTCGATCGATCCACTAGGTGTCGAGAAGCTATCGAGGGGACATGAACTTTCTCGATCGACCCACCAGGTGTCGAGGAGGTGTCGAGATTGCAATAAGAAAAAACTTAGTCCAAAGCTTCTCTTTCCCTTTCTCCACTATCCTATACAGTACAACAATTCCATGAATTCAAAGTTTTTTTTTTTAAAAAAAACGATAAACAATTTTATATAAAATAAAAATAAAAATAAAAAGAAGCGTGTTTATCGGAAATGAAAATGAAAATGAAAAAAAAAAATCTTTTTTTTTTTCCTTAATGGGTAGTGACCTTGGACCGTTTCTTGGCCTCGCTATAAAGCACCACACCCATAATTGTAACCGCGAAGCCCGTTACTCCCATAACGTTAACGGGGTTCTTGAATATCAAAACGGACACAACTGCCGCAACAGCTGCTTTAGCATTCCCCAAAACCTGTAACGTCAAAGCACTCGTGTGCTTCGTCACCAAGAAGTTGGTTAAATTCACCAAATACGCCACCGTGGCATTCCCAATCAGAAGGAAAACTATAAAACGGTCCCCACGCGCCTTCTCGACCGTAACCGCCGCCACGTTTCCCTCAATGTAGAGCGTGAACGGTAACAGAATTAGCGCGGCCATTGGGGCCATATATAAGAGAAGGTTCATCGAATGTAGCTTTTCGGCTTCGGAGGTTAACAGAATCCCTTGAACTACGGACTTCAAAGCGCGTCCAGCTGTGGACCCCACGCAGATTAAGAAGCCGAATAGGTGAAAGAGAGGCTCACTGTTGCTGGCTATGACGATTCCGAAAACGACAGGTAGGAGAGCGAGGTAGACCTCCGCGGTCTCCTTCTTGCACGTGATGATGAAGGCGAAGACGGCGGTGAAGAACGGTGTCGTTGCGCCGATCGCTTGGTTGAACGACACCGGGAGGTAGCGCAGCGACGTGTTGCCGCAGACTACGGAGAAGCAGAAAATGGCAGAGAGTGCGAGGATCTTGAAGAACTGCCGTTTGGAGTGGATGTGTTGGAGAGGGACGATTTCGAGGAAGTTGATCGAGGCGTAGCTGTAGGCGGCGCAGGCGATCATGTGGAGCATGGTGAGGAAGATCGGGTATCGGTAGCCGTAGAAGCTGAGGAGGTACTTGTTGAGGAGGAGGACTCCGATGTTGGAGAAGTACCACGACGCTATAATCAGAGCCGTCGTTACCGTCGGCGAGAAGTAGGATCCGCCGGTGTAGGCGTTGTTGTTCCGTACGTCGCCCGGCGGAGTCGCCGGAATGTCGAGGACTTGGTCGTTCGCCGTCGTGTCGAGTCTCGGGTTGCTCATTCGCCGCGTCGTCCATGTCTGTGCCTCCACCATTGCCGGAAGGACAAAATCGTAATTTAAACTTCCAACTCTGCCCCTTCCTTTGTGTGTGAGAGAGAGAGAGAAAGAGAGGGAGTGGTTGCTTAGATCTGAGAGAGTGAGGGAGATGGGGATAACATAGATAACGAATGAGTGTGGATCTAATCGGAGGGTGGAGATTTAGATTTGGAGTGGAGGAGTGGTGGGAGCCGTTGGATTAGGATGGGGCATGGTTGGAATAAATATTATATGGGGAAGCGAGCTGAAGGTAGAGAGTTTAAGTTAGAGTGTCGGTGTTGGAAGATGAATCCTTTTGCTAAAGTACTACGGTCTGACTAGGAATTTTTACCACGTTTTGTCTTTAAATTTTTTTTTTTTTTTTTTTTTTTACTGATAGTTAAAAAATACACTGTACAACGCATGGTCTACACGTGTGGGTGTTGACTGTAGTAGCCAATGGGATGAGAGAGTAAATTCTGGGCTTTGAAAAGTTTTGTTTTTTGATTGGTTTATTATTACCAGAATCTGGGTGGAATCTGGTCTGGAGGTTAAGACTTGAGGCCAGAGGGAATCAAAAACAGAAAAGACACAGAAAATCTTGGAAATTAGATTAGGAAATATCCTTGCTAGTATGACTTTTAGGTTGAACCATGTTTTGTATGACCGGGAGAGAAGCCCCATGGGCTTTCTTTGATCCGCAAGTCATTTTTTTGCTAAGAATTATTAAAATTTGTTTGATATTAAAGGATATGTTTGAGATTCGTTTATTTTGCTAAAACTAAAATTTTTTTTATTGAAAGTACTGTAAATAAAGGTAAAAAATAGTACAGTGAGACGTATGAATAGTATTAAAAAGTGCAATGAGACCCATGAATAATAATAAAAATAAACTCTTGAAAATCTTCTAAACTTAGCAACTCTTTCTATAAATTTATAATGCATATTTTTTTTCAGAATTAGAAATTGCTTGGCAGATTGAGCAGATTTGGGTAATTTGACTATGAGAATGAGATCCATCCATTTGGGTTTCCATTTTAGGTGGTAGCGTAATTGAGTACATACGGAAGGATGTCGTCTTCAATCCCTTTCTCTAGTTTAATAGTAGTGATTAAATATTATGGTATTGCTGTCACATCCTTGAATCATGTTTGCATCTCACAACACAAATCAAGGGCCTAATTGTTTTTTTATTAATAAATTAAGTGTATTAAGCAAAAGAAGAGGAAACACCACCTTCTCCCTTCTTAAAAGTTAGGAACAGAAGAGACTGGGATGTTTCCCCTAAAATTTCGAACAGAACCCCACTTTGATAAAGAGTGAGGAAGAAAGTTAGAAGGTCTTAATATGTGATTTACACTTCAAAAAGAGACTGAATTCGAAACATATAATATTCATTCTACAATAAGATAAATTGACCAATGTAGAGGAGAGGAGGAGCATCTGATTGGTTAAAGAAGACTGCCTTTATTAGCGTATTAGGACCACATGTATTTTCCAGAGGGTACAATCTAGCTTTGTAAGGTAAGCTTCTTGATTACTTCCTACTGTGATTCCCCTTACTTTAAGGCCAATCAACCGTTTAGATTTCATTTATTTTAAATATTTTATAATAAATAAATATGCTGAAAGCCCAAAAGTCATTGTAATTGCGATTGTGAAGCACTGAAGTCGAACTTTTAAAGGGTCATTGGGATCTAATTCCACCACCACATAAAGTTTTGCATAACTTAAAAAATCTCTACAAATTGTGAACAAGAACTTTAATGTAGACTTGTAGAAGCAATTGAAGGGAGTTCCACTCATCTTTGTGTAAGAAAATAGGATATATACCTCTATAGGATTATATATTTAGCTTTTCCACGTTGTAATTCATGTTGCCATAACCTAAACAGTTGTATCTTATAGTAGTGCAATTTTTTTTTTTTTTAATCTTCAATTTTATTAAATGAAATCAAACTACAACTGGGGAACAACAGTCAACCTCACAAACTGTCTTTAAGACATCTGGAAGACTAAGATTATTGAAAAAAAAAGACTAGAAATTAGAAAGTGAGAGTTTAGCAGTAGCATGAGCTACTGCGTTACATTCTCTCTTGACCCAACTGAAAGAATGTGGTGGGCCTTTTTGTGTCTTGGGCTAGATTGCTCCTGCTGTACTACGGCCCTATGATTCTAGGGTAGGAGAGTCAGGACTGGCCTAACTGAAATACACCTTAGGCTAGCTTGTGTGCAAGTTTGGGCCCTTCTTGTGCTGACGCACCCTATCAGGAATCTTAAGCATGTCACTTGCTCACAGCAGGAGATATGGTTACAAAATGTTATGGCAGGAAGAACATAATACAGCAAGATAACTAAAACACTTTAAGTAAAATATATTCTACTAACAACAATAATACTTGAACAGTTCCACAAAGGAAAGTATGACAACGTGATTACGGCAAGAATAGATTAATAGCAAAAAGTCACGTTAGTCCTTAATCAACCATGGCAAAAGAAAAAGAAGATTAGTCTACTAAAGGAATGGGCTTGAGTCTTCAGCAGATTCAAGTCCAAAAAAGGGAACCAATCTCCAATGTAGATAACCTCAGAGGGGAATCCTGCTGTAGAAGTTACTCACTTTGGAAAATGGACCTAAGTGGCTTTGATGGGATAGTAAAAATTACAACTCATAGTCGTCCATATGGATCGTCCATGATCTTGAGCCAAGTATTTTTGTTGATCGTCTGAGCATTGGGGTCGTCCACGGACAAAGCACATGGACGACTCACACAACGTCAGAGCATTGGGGTCATCCATGGACAAAGCACATGGACGATACACAACGTCTGAGCAGTAGGATCGTCCATGGGCAAAGCACATGGACGACTCACATAACACTCAGAAAACCAGTCTTCCATGCACGAAGTGCATGGACGACCACATAACACTTAGAAACTCTCAAGTGTAAATTCACTTGAGAGTATGGAAGATTCGAGCCCCAAAACCTTGAAACGGTTACTCAACCCGAATTCATCGCCATGGATTCCTCTTAAGTACATAACTTCCGTCAACGGTTGTAACTCCTATAGCCGTTGGGGAAGTTATATCTAGACTCAAGAGAATTTTCCACAAATCTTGGAGAAGTTACCAAGCCAATAACCGCTCCGAGGTCCTCTTTATAAAGGACCAGTCTGAATCAAAGTGAAGTAAGTGTATTCTGAGATTTTTCTTCTAAAAGTTGAAACTCTTTCCTTGGAAGAAACTAACTTAGTCATCGGAGGGTGTTTGGCCGGTCCACATCGGTCCCCTTTGATAGTGTGTTCATCTTTGTAGGCCTTCGCAACCACCAGTAGCCCACCGAAGCCGAAGCATTCAGCCTACTGATTCTGTGCAGCATCAGTTGGCGCCGTCTGTGGGAAGGAGAAACTTCGAGTTTTTGCAATTCTATCCTTTTCCGACCAAAGGCTATATGGTTCGGACAAGATCAAGGGCTACTAGCCCAGGCCACCAAGAGAGTAAGGATGCTTCTAGCAATCCCCATCGAGATCGCCAATCAGCGCCTGTCGCACAGCCGCCTTCCATCCAACATATACAATCCATGGCAGCCACCGTGGCGGAGTTAACTCGTCAAAACCAAGAGTTGACTAGGGAGATCAATCTGAGGCAGCATCGTGAAGGATATGCTGAAGGACAAGCCCAGAGTCAAGGAGATAGGGGGGAAATGCTGAGCCCGAAAGTCAATCAAGGGGCACCACTTCGCGAAGGGTGCCACACTTGGAGAAGGAGATGGATCATATGAAAAAGGTGATGGACGAGATGAGGGAAAGCATGAGAAGGGCAAATCCCGTAGAAGATTTGGTTCATCGAACAGATTCCCTTTTCACGGCTTCCATCAATGGTCATCCTTTGCCCCCAAAGTTTAAAATGCCTTCCTTGGATTCATATGACGGGACGCGTGATCCTTTCGATCATATCGCTACTTTCAAGACTACGATGCATCTCCAAGGGGTTCCAGACGAGATTATGTGCAGAGCCTTCCCTACCACCCTTAAGGGCCCAGCGCGAGTGTGGTTCAGCAAGATACCTCCAAGCACAGTCAGTTCTTTTGAAGAGTTAAGTAAGTTGTTTGTCAATAACTTTATTGGAGGGCAAAGACACAAACGTTCTTCGTCCAGCCTGTTGACTATAGAACAAGGGGAGAATGAAAGCCTGCGCTCCTTCATCTCTCGTTTTAACAGGGAAGCACTGACCGTGGACGAGGTAGATGACAAGCTACTCTTGGCGGCCTTCCACAATGGGGTTAACTCAGACCTATTCATCCACAAGCTTTATGAGAAAGAACCTCAATCCATGGCTGAACTCGTCCATTCAGCCCAAAACTTTATGAATGCAGAAGACGCAATCATAGCTAAGAAGAAGAAGAGAGCTGAAAGGATGGAAGAAAACCCCGTGCGACACTCCGAGCAAGGTCCTCGTCCAAAGAAGGGACGAACGGAAGATAGAAAGGACCGAGATAACAAGAAACAGGGCCCCCCAGTCAGGAATCAGAGTTATACACCCCTAAATGCCCCTCTCGATCAAGTGCTCATGCAGATCAAGGATGATCCTTCCTTGAAGTGGCCAGAGAAGATGAAAGGAGATCCTAACAAGCGCAATAAGAATAAATACTGTCGCTTCCATAGAGATCATGGCCATGACACGGACGAGTGTTACGACTTGAAGCAGCAGATTGAGAATCTTATTAGACAAGGAAAGTTAAGGCATTTCGTTGGTAGAGATCATAAAGATGAAAAGTTGAAGGGAAAGATGGAAGAATCATCACGGCCCCCGCTTGGAGAAATAAGGGTTATCATAGGAGGGACTTCAGCAGGACAGTCTTCCAAGTCAAGAAAAACATATCTCAAAGTGGTGCAAAACGTCCAACTCTCTGGACGATCACCAAGGACGAGAGGGACCGACGAATCTACTATCTCATTCACTGACGAAGAAGCTGAGAGAATCCATCATCCGCATGACGATGCCATTGTTATAACTTTACTCATCGCAGATTATACAACCAGGAGAGTGTTGGTGGATAATGGAAGTTCAGCAGATATATTGTATTACCCTGCCTTCCAACAGATGAGGCTTGGACGAGATCAACTTCGTCCAGTATGTTCACCATTGATAGGGTTTGGAGGAATAAAGGTGCAACCTGTTGGCACCATTACGTTACTTGTAGTGGTGAGATCATACCCACAGCAGATAACCAAGGAAGTCAATTTCCTCGTGGTGGATTGTTCGTCCTCATACAATGCTATTATTGGAAGACCGACTCTAAACAGTTGGAAGGCAGTAACGTCTACCTACCACCTATCAGTCAAGTTCCCTACGGAGTGCGGGATAGGACAAGCACAAGGAGATCAGTTGGCAGCTAGAGAATGTTATTTAGCCATGATGGCTTTGGACGAGCAGGTGCAAACAATGAATATTGAGGAAAGAAGGTTCGTTGCGGAGCCCACTGAAGTATTGGAAGATGTTCTTTTGCAAGAAGATGATCTTGAAAAATTCACTAGAATTGGAACAAGTATGAAGGAGAAGACGAAAAAATACCTCGTCCAGTTCCTGAGGAAAAGTATTGATGTTTTCGCGTGGAGTCACGATGATATGCCAGGAATCGATCCAAGTATAATTACTCTTCGATTGAATGTATACCCCTTATCTAAGCCTGTTCGTCAGAAAAAGAGGGTGTTTGCTCATGAATGAGATAAGGCTATCAAGGAAGAGGTTCAGAAACTGACCAAAGCAGAGTTTATCCGAGAAGTCTATTACCCGGATTGGTTAGCCAACGTGGTGATGGTGAAGAAGGCAAATGGAAAGTGGAGGATGTGCATAGACTTCACTGACTTAAACAAGGCTTGCCCTAAGGATAGTTATCCTTTGCCACGCATCGACCAATTGGTGGATTCTACAGCTGGCCATCAGTTGTTGAGCTTTATGGACACCTTCTCAAGATATAATCAGATAAAAATGGATGAGGCAGACCAAGAAAAAACCTCATTTATTACCAGTTAAGGTTTATTTTGTTATAAGGTGATGCCCTTCGGTCTAAAAAACGCAGGGGCAACTTATCAAAGGTTGGTGAATCATATGTTCCGTCCGCAGATAGGACGGAATGTGGAGGTATACGTTGACGACATGCTTGTGAAGAGCCTAGACGAGGGAAGCTATTTGGACAATCTACAGGAAACCTTTGAGACACTTAGGCAATATAAGATGAAACTAAACCCAAGTAAATGTGCATTCGGAGTATCGTCAGGGAAGTTTCTAGGATTCATGGTTTCACAAAGAGGAATTGAAGCAAATCCAGACAAGATCCAAGCCGTATTGAGCATGGAATCACCGAAGAACATTAAGGAAGTCCAATCCCTCACTGGGCGAGTTGCTGCTCTGAACAGGTTTGTTTCGAAAGCCACAGACAAATGTTTACCTTTCTTCAAAGTCCTCAGGAAGGCATTCGAATGGACGGACGAGTGTCAAAAGGCCTTCCAAGATCTAAAGGAATATCTCACAACGGCTCCATTGTTAAGTCCGTCCGTGCAAGGAGAAGAACTGTATCTGTACTTAGCAGTGT
Organism: Notholithocarpus densiflorus; assembly: GCA_030021035.2. Lineage (NCBI taxonomy): Eukaryota > Viridiplantae > Streptophyta > Magnoliopsida > Fagales > Fagaceae > Notholithocarpus > Notholithocarpus densiflorus. Next base: position 9,042,093 of record JARYZH020000002.1, read on the forward strand.
CCCCACATGCCGTGAGTTCAGCGTTGATCAGGGAGGAAGAAATGGTGCAAAAGCCTGTGTATTACACTAGCCGAGCACTCAGAGGAGCAGAAGTAAGATACCCATTAATAGAGAAGCTAGCTTTTGCACTAATAATAGCTTCTAGGAAGTTAAGACATTACTCCAAGTTCATGTCATCAATGTCATGACGGACCATCCGCTCAAGAAGGCAATGAACAAGATGGAAGCTGCAGGACGGCTGATTCAATGGGCAGTCGAGCTTAGCGAATTTGACATTCGGTACCAACCGAGAAATGCAATAAAGGCTCAAGCCTTGGCAGATTTCATAGCAGAATATACTCCAAGTTATGAGGACTTAGGCGGAAGAGAAGATAATCAAAAATGGGTTGTTCATGTAGATGGATCGTCTACATTGCATGCTGGAGGAATAGGAGTTGTTCTAGAGTCACCAGAAGAAGACAAATTAAAGCACAAGGTTCGCTTGCAGTACCAAACAACTAACAATGAAGTGGAGTATGAAGCCCTTCTTAAAGGGTTGAAGTTGGCTAAATCTGTAGAAGCAGAATCAATACTCGTCTTGGGAGACTCTCAGCTAGTTATAGGCCAAGTAAATGGAACATATGAAGTCAAGGAAGACAGAATGAAGAGGTATTTAAAGAAGGTGGTACGCCTTGTGAAGAAATTCAAAGAAGCTGATTTTGTTCAAATCCCAAGGGAAAAGAACATGGAAGCTGATACTCTGGCAAAGGAAGCCTCCGCGAATGAAGCAATGGACGAGTTCGATGAAATACAATACATGGCAAGCATAGACTTTCCAGAAATGTTGCAGGTAGAAGGTGAGGGAAATTGGATGACTCCAATAGTATCGTACCTGAAGGACGGAAGGCTCCTAGAGGGGAAGGACGAAGCCAGAAAGCTAAGGGTTAGATCAGCCAGGTACACTCTCATGGACGAAGTGTTATACAAAAGAGGCTTTTCCCAGCCCTTCTTAAGGTGTTTGGCTCCGGACGAGGCGAACTACGTATTGAGGGAGGTTCATGAAGGAGCATGTGGTAACCACTCAGGAGCTAGATCACTCGTCCACAAGATCCTCCGTGTAGGATATTACTGGCCAATCATCCAAGCTGATGCTAAAGCATATGTTAAGGTATGTGATCAATGTCAACGTTTTAGTAATATTCCTAAACAGCCATCAGAGTATCTTACCCCAATAATGGCCCCTTGGCCTTTTGCACAATGGGGATTGGATATTTTGGGCCCCTTTCCAACCAGAATTAGGCAAATGAAGTTTTTAGTGGTGGAAATAGATTATTTTACTAAGTGGGTGGAAGCTGAACCCTTAGCAACTATTACACAACAAAATGTCAAGAACTTCGTCTGGAAGAACATTGTATGCAGGTTTGGGGTACCTAAGGTACTAGTGTCTGACAATGGACGACAGTTTGACAACACACCTTTCAAGGATTTTTGTGAGCAATTGGGAATCAAGAATCATTACTCCTCACCCTCCCACCCACAAGCCAATGGACAGGCAGAAGTAGCAAACCGATCCTTGTTGAAAATTATCAAGACTCGGCTTGAAGGGGCAAAAGGAGTATGGCCAGACGAATTACTAGGTGTTTTGTGGGCTTATAGAACAACAGTGAGAACCCCCACTAGGGAAACTCCTTTTAAACTAGCCTATGGAAGTGAAGCAGTTATACCTGCAGAAGTACACATGACCAACCACAGGGTGATGAAGTACCAAGATGAAGAAAACGAAGAACAGCTTCGTCTAAACCTCGATCTTATAGACGAGGTGAGGATGGATGCGGAGCAGAGAACAGCAAGGTACAAAAATTTTATGGCAAAGCAACATGATGCCATGGTGAAACCCAAGCGTTTCAACATTGGGGATCTCGTCCTTAAAAGGGTTTCTTTGGCCACCAAAAACCCGGCCCACGGGAAGCTTGGACCAAATTCGGAAGGACCTTATAGGGTCATCAACTGCAAGAGGCAAGGATCCTACTACTTGGAAGCCTTGGACGGACGGAAGCTAGAACACCCTTGGAATGTTGAACACCTAAGAAGATATTATCAATAGGGTGATCATGGACGAGTATCGTCACGGACGAGTATCGTCACGGACGAGTATCGTCACGGACGAGCTTTTTAGACGTTTGAAGTAATGTGTTGCCTAGTGTTGTTTTCTCATATTTGCTTACTACTACTACTATGTGTTTCATATGTATAAGTATTTAGTGCTGCTCATGGACGAAGTTATGTTGTATTAAGTATTTTTAATTCCCTAAAGGCACTAGCTCTCAAGCATGTGCCATGCCTGTGGACGAATGTTTTGCATAGTTTGGATTTCCAAATATATATATGGTGTATTCTTAAGTCTATACGTAATTGTATGGGAATCTTACGTATTTTGTAATTTCATTCAGAGTGATCCACGAAAGGCAAACAATCAAGGACGAATAAAATCCTTGGACGCAAGGATGTATCGTCCATAAGTTTTCCTTAAAGGATAAATCAATGAAAATAAACCGAAGGTATGTCCGTCTAAAGCTTAAGACGAGATGAAACCTAATGATCGTCTAAACCATGGACGAATAAAAATTGTGTAACGATCAAGGATGAATAAAATCCTTGGACGCAAGGATGTATCGTCCATAAACTTTCCTTAAAGGATAAAGGAAGAATAAGATCCTTGGACGCAAGGGAGTTCATCCATAAGCTTTCCTTAAAGGATAAAGTAATAAGAATAAACCAAGGTATGTCCGTCTAAAGCTTAAAACAAGATGGAACCTAAGGCATCATCTGAACCATGGACGAACGAAAGGTGGTGTAAGAACTCAAGCCCCTAGGCAAATCCAACCAGCCTAACAATCCAGTATAAGGACGAGCCTTTACTGAGGACAATTTAGTTAAGGACGAGTAAATGATCGTCCCAAATCGGTTGTCCAAATTCGGTGATGTAAGAAGAAATTCACCATATACTCAAGACGAGGTAAAATGATTTGACAAATGGACGATGTAAATAAAGTTCATACATAAAGATTCAAACATTCAAATATTATAAAAGCTGAAAATGGAAAACATTCATAGAATTTAAAAAGAAGGGTGGACGACCAACGTCCAAAACAACCCTTGAGTTACAATATAACTGATTGTATATAAGGCTCGTCCATAAGCTTAGACGAGATAATTGTACTCCAATAAAGCCCAAAACAACGGGCACCTTAAATAAAGATAAAATGAACTCTAAGGAAAATATAAAAATTACTTGGATAAACCACTAGGGGCATTGCCCCCAGACTTAGGATCGTCCTAGGTCACTTCGTTATTAGCATCGTCCATTATGTTGACGTCCTCAGAACTCGTCTGCAGCAAGGAGCTCTCAGTAGCAAGGGGAAGCTTGAGAATCAAAGTCCAAGTCAGGAAATGTTTCCTTGGCATCAGCACGAAAGTCCTCATAGCCAGCTGCATAGTGACTGTTTAGACGATTCTTGTACTCGTCAGACTTCTTGAAGGCTGCTATGGCTTCCTCACGTGCTTTCTCCAAGGACGAGGCAAATCCAGAAACTTGTCCCTCGAGATGGACGATACGAGTATCTTTTTCAATATTATCGGCCTTAAGTTCTTCCACCTCGTTTTTAAGCTTCGTCTCACTTCCTTGCAGACGATTGAAGTCTTCAGTCAACCTAAGTACCTCCCCCTTTTTTAGCAGAATTTCATTGTTCAGCTCCTTAGCCTTCTCCTTAGCAGTCTTGGCCTTTGAAGCAAGCTCCTTAGCCTGACAAGTTGCTGTGTAAAATTTTGACATAGCCTGTGTATGGACGAAAGAAAGTTAGATATTTCATTTTGAAAACTTACTGAAAACACACAAAGACGAATGAAACTTGCCTTAAAAAGGTCATGGATACTAGAACGTTCAAACTCCCTCACTGACATATTGTAGCATTCATTGACTTCATTATCAGTGATTATTCCTTTGAACGTCCTTCATGCGTGGTTCTCGTCCAACACCAGGTTAGAAGGACGCTTGGATGGCTCTGACGGATGAGGCTTACGAGGAATCTTGTTTGGAGGGGGAGTAGGATCAGTCTGGACGGGATGAACTGTTTGGACGGGCTCCACATCAATTAGAGGGGGGTCGTCCAGCTCCACCGTCGGAGGTGTAAACTTGGGAACTTTGGGAAGAGGAGCCTTGGCAGGTTTTTGCTTCTTAGGACCTCGACGACTTGGGAGGTCGTCCAAATCCACAGCACTGGATATAGACTTAGATTTTCTCTTCCCAGTCTGGACGGAAGATTTCTGGACGACTGGAGGTGCAGTAACATCCTCGTCCCCACTAGTAATGTTCTTTTCTCTGTTCTCTCTCATCGTAGCCATCCCTGCGACGAGGAAACTCTAAGTAAAAAAAAAAAAAAAAAAAGAAAGAGAAAGAAAAAGACGGACGATGCTTACTTCGACGAGTGGTCTCCTCGTGACCAAGATTCTCAGCAGTAGGTACTAGGCCGAGTCCCCACGTAGCTAGACGACTGAGAGTCACTAGATCGTGAAAAGTCCTCCCAGGGAAAGCACGTACTTGGTCAATTCGATCCAAGTAAAGTTTGTCCAAACGTGGACGAACAACAGCTGCGTCAACAAAGAAAAAAGGGTTAGACGATTGAAAGTGGTAAAACATGTAGAGAAACAAAATAAAAATGGAAAGGAAACGTACCCTCAGGACGAAGACGACCTAGAGGACTGGTAAAGGGTGGGAAGGGGGCATTACCCACATCAACTGGGTCCCCAGCCCAATTTCCAGAAATAATAAAAAATTCTTGTTTCCAAAGTCTGTTAGACGAGCTACGGCCCTTAATTAAACTATAGTAAGAGCCTCTGGACGAGAACTGGTAAAAACCAGTAGACTTCTTTATCTTAGAGGGCTTATAGCAGTAAAGGAACTCGTCCACTGTGATAGGACAGTTCCCTTCCAACGCCTCACGCCACAGCACTTGCATGGCAATTATCGTCCTCCATCCATTGGGGTTGAGCTGGTTAGGTCCAATACCCAACCTATGGAGAAGACCTCTACAAAAAGAGTTTAGAGGAAATCTAAGGCCAGCTAAGAGGTAAGAGGTGTATATTCCTAAACCAGAAGAAGGAGAACAACACCATTCTCCGTCCATGGATAGACGAGGATTAAACTCTTTAGAAATTTGGTACCTATCTACAAGGGTTTTTAACTTAGCAGCATCTAAAATGGACGCTACTTCAGGGGCACAACTATAAATAATCTCCTCCTCCTCGTCTTGAGGAGGGCTAGGTGGCTGTCTGGACGAGCTAGCCCCAGATCCAGAAGCCTTCCTACGTTGTAATTCCTGGAATTCCTCCAAAGGAATACCAGGAACCCCAGACGAATAATGCTCGTCCGAAGAATTACTACTAGCTGTACTACTTTCACTACTCTCATAACTACGCTCACTTCCAGAAGAAACGTCCTGGTACTCGTCTATCTCCTTCTCTAAACTACCACTAGACAAAGACATGACTTAAATGAAGATAGATAAGACGAAAACCTAAGAAGGAAAAGAAAATACCTGAGAATTAGAAAGGAATGCTAGACGAGGCTTTTGGACGAGATGGCAGAAAGGAAATTATGAGAGATGTGAGGGGTAAGAGAGGGAATGCACCTATTTATAGGGCCTAGAAATGGGGTCAACGAAACGACACCGGATGTAGGTAAATATTATCTTGGTGATGCTGGGTATGGTAATAAAAATGGAATACTGTCACCTTATCGGAGTGTGCGATATCACTTGAAAGAGTTTAGTGATCGTCCTCTTGAGAATGGCAAGAATTGTTCAACCTCCGACACTCTTCATTGAGAACTACCATTGAGCGAGGGTTTGGAGTGTTGAAGAAACGTTTTTGAGTGTTGGATGCAGAACCATTTTGGTTTTTTGAAACCTAAGTGAAAGTAGTGAGTATTTTTGTTGATCCTCTGAGCATTGGGGTCGTCCACGGACAAAGTACATGGACTACTCACACAACGTCAGAGCATTGGGGTTGTCCATGGACAAAGCACATGGACGACACACAACGTTTGAGCAGTAGGATCATCCATGGGCAAAGCACATGGACGACTCACATAACACTCAGAAAACCAGTCTTCGTGCATGGACGACCACATAACACTTAGAAACTCTCAAGTGTAAATTCACTTGAGAGTATGGAAGATTCGAGCCCCAAAACCTTGAAACGGTTACTCAACCCGAATTCATCGCCATGGATTCCTCTTAAGTACATAACTTCCGTCAACGGTTGTAACTCCTATAGCCGTTGGGGAAGTTATATCTAGACTCAGGAGAATTTTCCACAAATCTTGGAGAAGTTACCAAGCCAATAACCGCTCCGAGGTCCTCTATATAAAGGACCAGTCTAAATCAAAGTGAAGTAAGTGTATTCTGAGATTTTTCTTCTAAAAGTTGAAACTCTTTCCTTGGAAGAAACTAACTTAGCCATCGGAGGGTGTTTGGCCGGTCCACACCGGTCCCCTTTTGATAGTGTGTTCATCTTTGGAGGCCTTCGCAACCACCAGTAGCCCACCGAAGCCGAAGCATTCAACCTACTGATTCTGTGCAGCATCAGGCTTAATCTCAGATTCTTGATTTGTTAGAGAGTGGGCTATTGAGAGGGAGAGAAGTGGGTAGCCTATTGGTGCATGCTTTTACCCCTATCACTCATATTTTTCTACCTCATTCTTGGTTTTTTGTTTTTCTTTCCTACTCTTACTTGTTTTCCTTGTTCTCTCTTTTTCCCACCGTTGTTGTTGTTGTTTATTGTGCACGTCCATGGCCTTTTTATACTGCCTGCAGTGACAGGATTTACCATTTTTACCCCTTAACTGCTTTTGGCCTGTTATGGGTGTCCTTCCAGGACTGCCGGCTGCCCAGCCACCACCCACTACACTGTGTTGGCCGTGCCACGCCTCATTCCCAGACAAAAGTGGTTTTGTTTTGTTTTTTACTTTCCTTGACACTCCCATCCGGATAAGGGCTGGACTTCTCCCTTACCAACCTCTATAGCATGCACCTAGTGATTTGAGCTCATGTTTACCTCTTTTGGGTGAGATGTCATCCCAACAAGACATTTCCCCCAAAAGAGCTTGAGCGGGAACCCTAAAATAGGCTCCCTCTTCTCCCCACCACCAGAACACACCATCTTTTACCTCTGACCCATGGCCCACCTCCCCTGTATTGGCTGGGTACAAGTAGATGGTGCCTGAGCCCTGTGTGCGTGCTCCATTTCCATATGAGTCCATTGCTTTTCTGGCTCTCACACGTTTGCCATTGCCTACAGGTTTGTTTGACTTTGCTGCACGCTCTAGTGCTTGTTTAACTCTTGCGGCGTGAATGAGTTCTTAGGTGTTCATTCTTTGCATCTCACTTCTTCTTCGGGCTGAGCATTGCTTAGGTGTGGGCTTTCCCTTCTTTAATTCGGCTCATGTCTCTTTTCATTCTTTGTCCGTGGGCTGGCTGGTGCTCTTGCCATGCCACTGCATTGTTCCTGCTATGATATCATTTACCATTATTTACCTTGTTATTACTTCTGGGCTTGCGGGCTGAAGCGCCTGTCATGCCAATTTCTCATATTATTCCTTCTTTTAGTCTTTACTGCCCAGCATTCCTACTGGGCCAATTCATTCAACATCTCGAGCTTCCCCGACCCATTTCATTCTTTGAGCATCCTCGGCCCGTTTCATTCTTTGGGCATCTTTGGCCCGTTTCATTCCTTCCTACTTCTTACATTCTCATAGGTTTTTGCTAAATCCTTTAGGCTTCCCTAGCCCAATTACCACATCCTTTGCCTTTGGGTTTGTTGGCCTTCGAACCAATCACATTTACTAATTCCTTTCTTTGGGCTCCTCCGGCCCCTTTTTGCTTTTTTTCCATTTCTTACGATTCTCATGGGCTTACTACTTCATTATTTGGGGCTTCCTTGGCTCGTTTGCTTTCTTTGGGGCCACTTTATTATTTTGTGGGCATGTGGACCATTATTCCTGCCATTTCTGGCCCAATGGTCATTACTTTACTGCTTTCTTTCTCCACCTTTTTCATATTGTTGGATTTCTTCTGCCATTGGGCCCTTTTGTCAAAAATGGGCATCAGCAAAGAACAAATAAAAAAGAGACTCTTTAAGACTAAGAATGCTACTAATGGTGTTGCTAATGGACCAATCTAGGGCAGTTGGTGAGGAGGATAAAGGATCAAAACAATTTTTCACATCTCCCTCAATGACAATGTGGGGCCAATTTTCATCCTTAACAAGCTGGATAGCCCAAAGTATGGCCGTTGCTTTTGCTCTAGGGGGGGGGGGGAGCATGTAGGAATAATTCTTGCCCAAATCTTCTGGACTTCACCTCTATAGTCTCTAGCAATAACAACAATTGCATTGCTATTCTTGGCTGTGGCAGCATCAGTGTTAAGCTTTATGCATCCAAGGGGAGGTGGGTGCCACTTGCAAGAGTGAACAATATTGTTGCATGAGGGGTGAGTCCTTGGTGGTGCTTATTGAGGAGAACTCTGTAAGGCTTTGATGTATATGTTTGATGGAGGCATGAATATCCACTATCACACCGTGCTGCACTATGTGATTTCTTACCCACCAAATTTCATTAAGGATTACAGCTATATTAAGAGTAATGAGCCATTGGTCTTCTGACGGGCATGGAGCTTTTCGCAGGTCAATAAGCAATTTGATGATATCTACACTAGTGGAGATAGGATGGTCATTTGGTTTAAAACCCCATCAGCAGGAATACCACAAGGTTCTAGCAGTTGGACATTTAAGGAATAGATGGACTATGAATTTGGTTTCTTGGTGGCACAGGGCACACAAAGGATTATGATTGGGTATTTTCCTTTGAAGGTTTTCATTGGTAGGAAGGGTGTTTGCTCTGGTTCTCCATAAAAGCTTCTTGACCCTTTTCAAGGGCCTTGATTCTCCATAATTTCTTCCAAACAATGTCTGAGCTTGTGAGGCTATGGTATTGCTCATATTAGTGCTTGCTACTACAGTAAGTCACACAATATCTACAATCTAAGAACCATAGGAAAAAACTCAAAAACTAGAGAGAATAGTGGAGAGGAAGAGATGTTCTATTTTTCATGAGTTTCACAAATGAGGGAGGCTACTACACCCTTTTGTAATCCACTTAAATGTAACTTTAATCCTATTAAATGTGGCCAACCAAAGGTCATGCCCACTAAGGAGTAATTAAAATTATTTTATTTTCCTATTTGTTCTAGAATTTCAAAATTTTGACACAAGTTCAAAATAAATTCACATGTTTATGAATCAGATGACTCAATGAAATAGTTTTATATGATTTATACAATATACGCATATATATATATATAAATTGAGTACCCGAAACTTTGATATTCCTTTGTTTTATATGATAGTGTGGTTGTGTTCTCTGTCTCTCTGTCTGTGTCTACCCGAAACTTTGGTACTCCTTTGTTGTGTTCCCTTCTTACCATCGTTGGCGCCACCCTAGTCGTAAAGTGAATTCCCAGAATCAAACTGTAAGGCCCATTTGAGCCAAAGAGGGAGTGTAGGGCATGAGAGGTATAGGGTTGGTTAGGAATGTGTTACGAAATACAACAGTTGTGAGAAAAACATAATAATTGAGTGTTAAAACTAGGATAGTATGGAAAGATTGTGGAGATCCAACTCCTCTGTCAGCTCCAAGACTGGTTGTCCTCCTGATATTGTAAATGAAGAAGATCACAATGTTGAAGAACATGAGATCCCTGATTTTCAGAAATGGACTATTCCTAAGATTGATACTAAAAATGTTTACAAAATTAGTTGGGCTGAAAATGCTTTTCATTTTGCTTACAAAGTTAGAACTGTTGAACAAATATTTTCTATTTCAAGAACTCAGGAAAAATGTTGCTTGTTTTCTAAGAAGAATATTGGTGAATTTATTGCTCCTAAAAAATTCAGTTATTTGCATATTGGAATGGTTCAAGTTGCTATTAAACCACTCACCCGAAAGGGTATTAATGCTTCTGTTCTCATGTGTTTACGTGATGCTAGACTTAAGAACTTTAAAGATAGCATTCTTGGTATGATTACTGCCTCTTTGTATGATGGTCCTGTATATTTCAATTGTTATCCTGATCTTACTCTTGCTTTGGATGATCCTAATATTGTTAAAGCTTTGACTTTGAATATTGCTTCATCTGGTTATCACATGGAAGAAGGTAGTAAACTTTTTGCTTTGATTTATCGTATTTATTACAGATTGTTAGGTACTCAATTAAATCCTGGTGCTATAAATCATAAAGAACCTTCTGGAAAAACTATGTTAATTCAATGTTCAACCCCTAATGCTAAAGTTCAAGTTCCAAAAATGATTCAATGGCAAGACGTTAAGCTTCCCACTGAATGGTTGTTGGAACAAGAATCTTCTCTTGCTAAACCTATTTTTGATGAACTTGATCTTACTCATATTCAACAATATCTTGATGGTACTATTAAAATAAGTTTTCAAAATAATCAACCTTTAAGGATCAACGAAGGAAGACATTCCTTTGCTGGATCTGAAAGTATTTCAAAAAGAGATTAAGATCTCAATGATTTTTTACAAAAGAGTTTTGAAAAACCCACTGATTTAAAATTAAAAGGTGTTTCAAGTGATAAATCTCAAGTTAGCTCTGTTTACTATTCCACTAAACTTGAAGCTTCCTCTCCATATAGTAAAACTGCTAATGAAGAAGAAGATGACACTAAATCTGTTTGTCCATCTGATTCTGAATTTCCTCCTATTGAAAATCCTGCTTTCCAAAATCAATTAAGAGTTTTGAATGTTTTGGATGAAAGTTTTAAAGTTGATATGGTTTCCCTGTACAATGAATTTATGCTTGCAAAAAATAGAAATAAAAGAAAATACTTCCAAAATAATTTTGCTTAGTCTGAAAAAGACTATGTTAAAAGAAAATGGTTAGAAAAGATGAATCAATTGAAAAAACATTTTTTGTTTTTTGATTTTCTTGAAAACCATTATGTTTCAAAAGATGAAGTTTCAAAACAACATTTAAATGTGATAAAGAAATCAGATTTTGTCAAAAAAGATAAATCCATTGTTAGGTCTAGTCATCCGCCTCTTAAGACAGTTTTGATAACTTGTCAAAATAGTCAAGATCAAAAGACGGAAGTTAAGGCCTCCCCTTTCAAAATTGCTAATGATCAAACTCCTATCATTAGCATTATTGAACAAAACAATTTTACTAATGAATCATTGCATGTTATTGGTCAACAGCTTGACCGTATTGAAGGAAAAATTCCTGAAAAAACTATTTCTGTTGAAAAACCTATTTCTGAAAAATTTGTTTCTGTCAAAACCAAGAAACCTTTGATTGATTTACCCAGTCAAAGAGAAAAAGTGAATTTCAAAACCTCTCAGTCTAAAACTCTTGAGATTGTTGAGAAAATGCTTGCTGATTTAAAAGTTAAAACTGAAGGTACTTCTTCAAGCACTCCTACTGCTCGAACTATTTCAAAAAATGGAAAAGAAATTGTTTCTGAAGAATATACAGATTTTGATACTGTATCTTCTGTTTTTGCTAAAAAGGTTTTCGATGATGATTTACCAGAAATTAAAAGATTTGTTGGAAACTCCAAACCCATGTCTTTTACAAAAAACTGGTATTCAAAACCTACTCCTCCTGATATGCAGTTTGAAGAAAGATCTTTTCAAACACATTTTTTTGTTTCTGCTGATAAGCTTTATGAATGGAATATTGATAGTTTGTCTGAACATGAAATAATCAATAAAATGGGTCATATGTCTATGATTGGTATTGCTTACCAGAATAACCATGATCTTGACCAACCTGAAATTGTTGATTTACTTGTTACTGGCTTTTCTGGTACTCTTCGTGGATGGTGGGATTCATATCTCACAGAAGAATCCAGAGATTCTATTAAACATGCTATTAAAAAGAATGATGAAGGTTCGCCTATTTTTTATGAACGTATTAGTCGAGGTATTCCTGATGGTGTCAATACCTTAATCTATACTATTCTCAAACATTTTGTTGGTACTCCTTCTAATGTTTCGTCTCAAATTTCTGATTATCTGTGTAATACCCTAATTTTGTTTTTATGATTATCACTGCACCTTGTCATTTTTTTTTTAATATAGAATTGAGGTACTATATGTGTGTGCACAGTAAGATGGGAGTAGACAATTTTGTGGTGCTACAAATAGGTGAGAAAATTAAAGTTTTAGTGCATACAATTAGGTGCGGCAATTAAAATAAATAAATAAAAGAGAAAGATGTTTTATGGGCCTCTTGGAGACTAAAGGGATAAGCTCAAGTGGATTTTAAACTCCTGCCCACTACCCCACCAAGCCCACATCTCTGATGTGTTAAAATATAAGTTGGAGGAAAAGATAAATTAGGGTTTTCATAGGAAGGGTTTTATCAAGGAGGCTAAGAGGTGTTTTTCCTTGGAGTTAGAGCACATACAATTGAAGAGACAATCAGATTATTCAAGGTATGATTTCTCACCGTTAGAAACAAAGAATTAAGGAGTTAGAATTTTATTATGGAAAACTTTAGTGATGTGTAGACGGTGAGATTGATAATTTCTTAGATTACGATTTTTACACTCTTTCAATTATTCTTGAATCTTAGAATGCCACTATTCAGAGTCTAAAAGAACAGCCGAAATTATTTAAAGCATGAATAAGGCTGCATCGTTTTGTAGGACTATAAGGGCTTTAAGGTCTATTGGAACTTTTGGGCTGTTGATCTATGCCGTAGGGTTAATTATGAATTGCTGGAGAAATTGCAACCGACCCCACACATGAAATCTCATTTTGTCAAAGTCCAAGTCCTCTAATGGATGATTAATGGCCTTGGTAGTATTTGCCTAGACTTTGACTTTTTCCCTACCACAATGAACCATTAGAAATCAACATGTCTACAATTCTTTAAAGGATAATGGCAGACTTGTTTCTTCTATCAAATTCTAATTTCATCTCAAAATAATGCTTAGATATTAAATACTTTAGGGTCAATGATATTAAGTCCATGAACAAGTCATATTAGTTTTGGCCCACGGTTTTCATTATTGGGATATATATTAAATTCTAGGTTTACCCATAGTGTGAATTTTAGAACAAAGTTACAGTTATAGAGCCTAATTCATGTTTAAAGTTTTACTTTGGTTTAGCATATATATTAAATCCTAAAGTATTAGCTGCTGCCTCTGAGTTTTGATAAATTCAAGGAAACACATTTTTGGGTAGAGATACTTTGCATTAGTGCTATCATTTAGTTCAGCAAAGTATTTTACTAGTGAGTCAATTTGTATAGTTCAATAAGCTTTATATTTTGTGGAGGATATTAAGTAATTTCCTTGATTGATTATAGGTCCTATTTAAGAGTGTTTTGAGGCTTTTGGAGGTTGTTTCGGCTGGACTGTCAAAGTGATTCAAGTGCTGTAAGTAATTATGCATAATATGCACAAGTTTTGTCATTTAGGTTCTTAGATGTCAAAGGTTTTCAAAAGTTATATTTTTAAGCTTACGTTTTCTAAAGTTTATCGAAAGCATTTTTAAATCAATGAAAGAGAAACTTCGACTTTTAAATAATTTTTTACAGAGAAACTTTGAATTTTAAATAACGTTTTGAATGTCTGAATCTCATTTAAAAGATGATTTCTAAACTAAATTATTTTCTGAAAATAATTGAGTTTCAAAGTAAGTTTTCTAAAAAGGTTCTTGTTCTTTAAGTTTGTTTAAAACCAAGTGATTTCAAAGTCATATTCTTATTTTTCAAATGGTATTTAAGACGTTTCTTTTAGCAAATTGGGTTTTCAAACTTACTCAAGAATTGTAAAAATATTTATATAAACCCTTCAGTTCTTATTCATTCCCTAAGAGAGTCAAGCATCCTTTGATTTATGTTTAATTCGATATTGTGATATTCGCTATGCCTTTATATTTGGAATAATTGATAATATTAAGAAAATTATTCTATTTTATATATATTTTGTTTTGTGATATGTGACTCAAAATGAATGTTTTTAGAATTGATCAGATAAATGTGTAAATCCGCTCACAGGATTGTATGTGAGAATATGTGTTGATCCCTCACCAGCAGGGGTTAGATGTTGGTATCCGCTCACAGGATTGTATGTAAGAATATGTGATGTGTATATATGACACTGTGCTCTGATCAATTATCTGTATGCGTTTTCGAATGACTTTAAGATTTGATTATATATGTATTAAGAGGTTCTCTATATGTTTGGAAAACTCTATGTGATATTTTGAGTGAAATTGTGAAATCAAACTCGTGCTTTGCTTGACTCTATTCCGTTGTATGTTCTGTATAATTACTTACTAGATGTGTGGCTCACCCCATCAATTACTATCTTTTCAGATTAAAGTGTAGTTGGGAATATAGAACCTTTGGATCGCTTTGTAAGGTGCAAGGTAAAGCATGGAAGTTGTAGGCGATTTCAGTATTACTTAAAGACTTATAGAATTTTAGTTACCTTTATTTTGTAATTCATGTTTTATACAGTGAAGATTATTTCCAATTTGTGGAGTTTAGATTTTTTGTGTAAGAGGTTTTTAAGAGTATGATTTCTTTGGAGTTTTAATTTATTTTGGATTAATTATGTTTATGGAGTTATATAAGTTTAGCAGGTTAGTCATGCATCTAAATTCATGATTCATGGATTTGGGTCGTGACAATCTGAATAATTTGAGATGTCCTACTATGTCTGATTACAGATGGTACCAAGATGTTTTCATTTCCAGAGTGATGCTTCGGAAAGATTGCTACAAGCCTTATTGGAAAGAAAAGTTTATTGACGGTCTGCCTCCTATCTTTGCTCACAAGGTAAAACAAGAGTTAATTGGTAAAAATGATTCCATTGATTATGATAATTTAACTTATGGTGATATTTTAAGCACTATTAAAAAACTTGGTATTAATATGTGTAATGATGAAAAATTGTTAAAACACCAGTTAAAAACAAAAGAAAAGCTAAATATGAAATGAGTAATTTCTATGAACAATATGGTTTGCCCCCTATTGCTCCTTCCAGGCAAAAGGGTAAAAAACATTATAAAAGCTATAAAAAATACAAAACCAACTTTGTTAAATCCAATGATTTTTATGCTAAAAAGAAAAATGTTTCTAAAAGATATGATAAACAAAGATCAGGTAAAGGTAAATGTTTTAACTGTGGTAAACCTGGACATTACAGTAAAGACTGTAAGCAAAAACTTGGTAAGTTGAAAAACAAGTTTAACATGTTAAATATTGATGATAAAGAGCAAAAAAAAGTATTCATCCTTGAATCAAACAATTCGTCTGATTCTTTGGAAGATGATTTTTCTTCTTCATCTGATTCTTGCTATCAATCTGCTGATGATTCCTCTGATTCTCCTAATGTTAAAATTGGTTGTAGAGATTCTTGTTTTAATGTTATTAAATCTATTAATGTTCTCACTAAAAGTGAAGAAAATGAAAGTTTGATAATCAAATTAATAAATCAAATTGAAAACCCTGAATTGCAAAAAGAATATTTGGATAAGTTTAAGAAAAATTTGATAAAAGATGAAACTAGTAAAAAACTAAAATCAACTATAAGCTTTGAAGAAACTTTGGAAAGATTTAATAAAAAGAAATCCAAAGAATTGACTGTTAATGATCTTCAACATGAAATTAATGTTGTTAAACAAGAGATAAATGAATTAAAACATGAATTTAAAAGCATTAAAAGTGATAATAATAATCTTAAACAAGAATTGTTAATGTTAAAAATTGATAAAAATCTTAATAAATCTAATAATGAACAAGGTGAACAAGACGAGCACAAAAATAGAGATGAATCCAGTCAACAGGCTCTTCTTTTTTATAAAGGTATTGTTGATAATTCTCAACTTAATCTTGTTAATAAAGTGCTTCCTCCAAAATGGTTTACAAAAGTAAAATTGTTGTTTCTCATGATTATCATTTCACTATTATTGCTATAATTGATTTTGGTGCGGATATGAACTGTATCCAAGAAAGATTGATTCCTTCAAAATATTTTGAAAAATCAACTGAAAGATTAATCTCTGCTAATGGTAGTCAAATGAAGATTAAATATGAATTGAATAATGCTCATGTTTGTCATGGTAATGTCTGTTTCAAGATTCCTTCTGTCCTTGTTAAAAACATGACTGATAAAGTGATTCTTGGTCTGTCATTTATAAATGCTTTGTATCCTTTTCTTGTTGAACATGATGGAATTACTACTGATCCTTTTGGACAGAAAGTAAAATTCAAATTTGCTTCAAAGCTTGAAATTGATGTTGATGCTTTAAATCTAATTCATGCTAAAATCAAACATCTTAACTTCCTTCAACAAGAAGTTAGATACAAGAAAATTGCTGAACAAATTTCTGATAAATTGTTGCAATCAAAAATTGATAATTTTCAGAAAATGTTGATTGATGATGTTTGCTCGGATGTCCCTAATGCTTTTTGGCATAGGAAAAAACATATTGTTGACCTACCATATATTAAAGATTTTGATGAGAAAAACATTCACACTAAAGCTCGTCCTATTCAAATGAATGCTGAAACTGTTGAATTTTGCAAAAAAGAAATCCATGATTTGTTGGAAAAAAAACTAATTAGGAATAGCAAGTCTCCTTGGTCTTGTTCTGCTTTTTATGCCCAGAAAAATGCCGAGATTGAAAGAGGAACCCCTCGATTGGTAATTAACTACAAACCCTTGAATAAGGTTTTGGAGTGGATTAGGTATCCTATTCCTAAGAAGAATGACCTGGTCCATAGGTTGAGTGAAGCTGTGGTGTTTTCCAAGTTTGATATGAAATCTAGGTTCTGGCAAATCCAGATTAGTGAGAATGATAGGTACAAAACTGCTTTTACCACTCCTTTTGGACATTATGAGTGGAATGTTTTGCCATTTGGTCTTAAGAATGCCCCCAGTGAGTTTCAAAACATCATGAATGATATTTTCAACTCCTTCAGTCATTTCACCATTGTTTATATTGATGATGTTCTTGTTTACTCTAGCTCTATTGATGAACACTGGAAACATTTGTATTCATTTCTGGATACTATCAAAAGAAATGGTCTTGTTGTCTCTGCTAAGAAAATCAAATTGTTTCAAACAAAAGTTCGTTTCCTTGGCTATGACATCTCTGAAGGACAGATTCGTCCTATTGATAGAGCCATTCAATTTGCTGACAAGTTTCCTGATGTTATTACTGATAAAACTCAGCTCCAAAGATTTCTTGGGTCATTAAATTATGTTGCTGATTTTTACAAGGATATGAGGAAACAATGTAAACCCTTGTTTGATCGGTTAAAAGGTAATCCTCCTCCTTGGTCTGATGTTCATACTTCCCTTGTTAAACAAATCAAGTCTCATGTTAAGACATTGCCTTGTCTTGGCATTCCTATTGTTGGTGCTTTCAAAATTGTTGAAATTGATGCTTCCGACATTGGTTATGGTGGTATTTTAAAACAAAGAGTTTCCCTAGAGTTACTTGAGCAAATTGTCCGTTTCTATTCTAGAATCTGGAATAATGCACAGTTAAATTATAGTACTATTAAAAAAGAGATTTTATCTATAGTACTATGTATTTCAAAATTTCAAAGCGATTTGTTAAACCAAAAGTTATTGTTACGTATTGATTGCAAAAGTGCTAAATATGTTATTGAAAAAGATGTTGAAAATATTGCTTCAAAACATATTTTTGCTAGATGGCAAGCTATTTTGAGTGTTCTTTATTTTGATGTTGAATATATTAAAGGATCCCAAAATTCCATCCCTGATTTCCTTACCCATGAATTTTTGCAGTGTCACAATGGCAAGTACAAGATCCAAAGATAAACATCCTGCTGAAACTTCCAAACAAATTGTCAAAAAAGAACCTGCTTCCCCTATTGAAATTACTAATCGTTTCACCACCCTAGGAACCATCCCTAGGCCTAATTACTCCACTGTTCTTGCCTCTTCCTATGACCCTTATGCTATAACCCCTGTTAACCAACCTATTAAAACTGCTTTTCCCAGAAATTCCAATAACCCTCAATACATCAAAAAATAATACTTCCAAAACTTGTTTTGTGTTGAACCCAACAGGGTCTCAATTTCTGATCCTCTTAAACTTGCTAAAAGTTATTTCCCTCCAAGATTTCATTGGATTCATGAGCATAAAAAAAAAGAATTTACAGTATTATTCTGATCTTTTGCATCATGACAAATCTATTGTTATTAACACCATATCTGACAAAGCTGATTCCTCCAAAATTATTTACCACAGTGTTTACCTAGCCCATATTATTTCCGAAGAAAAATGGGGCCCTTCCCCTAATTCTACCAGAACAATGCCCACTTCTCCCATTCCCTATTCATATCATGATTATATCACTGCTTGGTCAAGATTTATGCTTCACCAGAATGAAAACTTGTCTCATTCCTGGTTTGTTAACTTTGATAAAACTTTCACTAGTTATCTGCCTCTTTGGTTCAACCGTTGGTGGACCCAATTTGGCCCTATTAATGACATATTTCCTGAACCGTTACTTGATGCTTTTGAATGTTTCAAGAAATTTTATAAGTATGATGCTCATGGTGCTAAGTTCCCTACTTTGCTTCACTTTGTTAAGCGCCATAAAATTCCTTGGATATTAAAATGGCAATATGAAAAGGAAGGTGATGTTCTCTCAAGACATTGGTATGTAAAATGGTGGGGTAAATTCCCTCATACTCAGAGTATTATTGCTACCATTTCCAAAGAGTTTTCATCTACTGCTGCTCTCCCCATTGCCAAGAATTATTCACCAGTTCAATCCCCTGTCCTTGCTAATGCTCCCTTTTCTTCTTCCACCAAGAATGCTAAGCCTCCAGCAAAAAATAAGAGCTCCCCTATTGATGACTTAAGAAAAAATCATGATGCTCTTTTTGCTTTACTTAAATGGGCAGAAGAAGTTGTTGCCAATCAAGGAGAATCCAAAGCCTCTTCTGAGGAATCTGTTGCCCACAACCCTTATTTCCCTTACGATCAGGAACTGTTTGGACATGACGAGGGTAACACTCCTGATCTTGGGGAAAATTGATACCATTTGTCTGGCCTGCACAAGGGCAAAAAATGCTTCAATATTCAAAAAATGCTTTGCTGATTACCCATGCTCTACTGAGATGCTCTTTGGAAAAGGTGCTTCCTCAGGCTTATGATGATGTGCTTTGAAAGTGAAGTGTCCTCAGGCTTTTGGTCACCTCAAACTCTCTTTTGTCAAGTCCTGGCACTTTAGAGAATGACAAGACCTTGCTGTTGGTTACTTTGGTCAAAAAAGTGAAAAACACTATTCACTTTTTACTGTTCACAGATTACTGTTCACGGATTACTGTTCATGGATTAATGTTCACTGATTACTGTTCACCGACTACTGTTCACTCAGAATTTTTGCCTATTTAAGGGGGGTTGTCCCTTAAGTTTAGGACATAATTCTTTATTTAGAACTTCTTCCTTTTAGAAGCCTTTCTCTAGAGAGAGTTCCTTGTTCCACCTTACTACTTCCTACTACTACCTTACAATCTTGTAACTAAGTCTAGTACAAGCTTTGTAACTACTACTACTACTGTAAGTGTTTTGTTCTATTTTCAATAACAAGTATTTTCAGTTTTCTGTTCATTATACTACTTGTTGCTACCGCCATCTTGGACGGTTCTAAATTTTTATTGCTTTCATATATATTGCTTGGCCGATTCTACCGCCTTACTACTGCTTTTAAATTACTTTGATTATAACTGCTGCAATACCGCCTCCTTGGCTAGTTCTACTTTGCTTTTATATTATTTTCAACATATATATAACAATACGTGAGAATCATTACTACACCCAAATGACACTTATAGCCATACACAAAAACTATGTCACAATTAGTAGAAGTTGTGTAACAAAATTTAATAAAACCTACAATCATTCAAGAAAAATAACTTCAAGATGGTCCAAAATATTCTCACACACATAGAGAAAATTATGCCAACTAAATTTTAGGGCAAATTTGTGTTTTGACTTATTGGATCAATTGGTCAAACCCATACCCAACTTGTGTCAACGGGTTAAGTTTTGGGTTGACCATTGTTATATAGGGTTACAAATTTATTTACCCATATTCACTAATTTTCTTTCATGTTTGAGTGAGTTGATGAGTTTGAGTCTGGTTTTATAAAGTTTATGCATGGGAATATTACTAATTAAAAATAAAATTATAAACAATGTTATTAGGAGTAAGCCGATGAGGCCCTTGTTTGAAGTCTAATGAACTTAAATATTATGTTTGGTTGAGAGGATGTAAAATACAAGAAATAAAAGATTGTTATTTTTTCTTTCCCGTATGTTTAGTAAAAAGAATAGAATAATGGGATGATAATAATAAAAAATTGTATACAACTTTACTTATTTGGTTGGGAGGAAAATAAAAATAAAAATAATATTTTGTTTTAATTACCATTATAGCCCTATTATATAAGAAATTACATTAAAGAGTTTTACAATTTTATTACAACAATATTTGTTTTTTCTTTTTCTTTTTTTGAATTCGATAATTGGGGAATGAGGATTTAACCTCCTGGACATCTCCGTTGAAAATACTAAAAAGTGCCCATTAAACTCCAAAGTTCTTGGCATAATAATATCTTATATTAACAAATGAATATTAAGATCAAACAAGGTGCAAAATTGTAATTGTGTTTCCACTCTTTATTTTTCCTTCATCTTGTCTAATAATTACATGGGTACGGGTGAAAAATGCCAGTCATCCTTAATTCCATTTTTCATTTTGTACCAAGAGTGTATTTGGCACGAGCTTATAACTTATAAGCTCAGTTTTTTACTTTTAGCTTTTTTATGTACAACTTTTAAAAACTTTACTTTTTCCCGCCTTTTGTCACATTTCAATTTTTTTTTTCAAGATACAAGCATACTTTAGCACACTTTCAGTAAAAAAATTTCAGTTTCAACTAAATAAATTGTTCCCAAACGAACCCCAAATAGATGAAAATTTCAATCTCTCTATTTTCCTCCTGTTTCTATAATCTCTTAAATCCCCCAACCAAACAGACACGACATAACCGTTATCTCCAACCACTTCTTTTCATTATTTGGGTTTGTTGAAAGTGGATTAGGCTTTTGGGTTTATAACTGATTTATGTCCCACTATAAAGAATCTTCCATGAATAGAAAAATCAACAAATGTCAAAGAAGAAGAAGAGGGCATTGAATCAGTGTTCCTACTCAGGTGGGTAAGTCTTTAAGATTTCCTTATTGACGAATAATTGCTCATTTCAAGCCCAACGGGCCCTATTTCCCCACTCCTGTCCCATTGAAAGCCTATTTGTTTTCCTAATCTTCAATGTTGCAAGTATATAATTAAGAGGTGCGAATTAGAGTACTTGTTGAAACCCTTGGTTCAAATTGTGGTCCGTAAAGCCCAGAAAATTTATAACCAGGGCCATCGCTCTCTTACGCTAGGCTCAGTTTTGGACTGCAATTTCTTTTTTCTTTTTTTGGGTCGTGGACTTTGAGGTTCTAGATGCTAGACCATGAAGTTACTCAAATCCAGCTGATGTCTCTGCGGTTCTAAGAGCATTCTTATCAAGGATGGTATAAATGCTAAAATGTAAATTTTAGCATTTGAAACCATAAAAATCCGGCCAAATCGGTCATTTATCACTTTTCGCGGAAATTATTAGCAACATATCACTGTTTGCAAAATAAGTAACAATATACCACTTTTTTGAAACTTGAGTTCATGAAACTTGAGTTTGTTCTGTAAATAAGTAGCAATATACCACCTTTCGGTGTGCCCATGACTAAAAATGAACAAACTCAATTTACAGAACAAACTCGAGTTTCATGAACTCGAGTTTCAAAAAAGTAATATATTGCTACTTATTTTACATACAGTGGTATGTTGCTAATAATTTCTGCGAAAAGTGGCAAATGGCCAATTTGGCCAAAACCCACTTCATCAAAGATGCCATGTACTAAAAAATTTGACATTTTGCTACAGTGCACTCTCATTTTTGAGAGCATATAGCAAGATGTTATAATTTTTTTTTTCTCTGCTGTGGGAGAGAGAGAGAAAGTCCACTGTAGCTCAACACTAAAAAAAATTAGTTTTTTATTATTGCCCTCATTTAAAATAACATTTCTCTCTCTCACTTTTGTTCGTTCTTTTTCTTTCACCGGTCTATTTTTCTTCTTTCTTTTCTTTTTTCTTTCACCGGCCTTTCTCTCTTTCTTATTTCTTCTTACCGGCCAATTCTTTTTTATTTCCGTCATCTGCAGCTTTGCTTATTATATCTTCCTAGGCTCTCTCTTTCAAATGTTAACTTCCCTTTCTTGGATATGCTGGACAGCCCCCAAATGTGTCTTGGTCCAACAACTTGGATCTGGTCTTAGTGGCCTTGGACTTTTTGCTTTTGGGATTGATTGGTCCACCATCTCTTCCTACCTTCAAAGCTCACTTGCAAGTCCATGGTTTTCACCCCTCTCTCTTTCTTCTTTCTCACCGATCTGGGTTTTGTGATTGTGATGGTGGTTATTTTGTGATTTGGAAGAGAAAGGTAGTGGCTGGGCTTTTTTTTTTTTTTTTTTGGTGGTGGATTTTGGTTACCACGATGGAGGTTGAGGCTGATAGTGCAGTGGTGGAGGTGGCTGTGACAGTTGTTATTGGATTTTGGGGAGGTTTTATTTTTTATTATTTTAATGTGATGTATATATTATTTTAAATGAAGCAGTAAAAAAATAAAACTTTTAATGTATGGTGAAATGTAAAATATGGTATTAAAATAAATAAATTAAGTTTTTGAGATATTAAATGTTAAAATTTTTGAGATCTTTGATGTGAATGCTCTGAAAGCGTCAAGGCCACAACAAACTTGAAACTTCAGAAGGTTGTTGAATTAGAGGATTGAGTGACTTTTTTTATTTTGAGAAAGAGGATTGAGTGATTTGATTGAGTCATTAAAGTTCATTTTCCATTAAATTAAAAGGCAAGATTGCTTTGGCATAAAAATGGTTAGAGCATTAGCATTAGAGAATGCTAAACCCAAATGTAAGAGCATCTTCAGTCGGAATGCCAAATAGGAAATGTAAGGATTATTTAGCATTAGGAGCCAAAAATCACCCAGCATTTAGACTTGTAAACGTTCAGAATTGTAAAATTTTTTACAATGCTATTGTAGCACAATTGTATTTCTAAATTTTTTTTTTAATTGTCTCTCTCATACTTTTTATAAAAAAGTCCAACCAACTTTCTCTCTCCTCTCTCTCTCATTATTTCTTTTCTTTTCTCTATCTTCATTCTCTCTCTCATTCTGCTCTCCTCTCTTCAAACTTAAAACCTCATAGCCACCACACTATGGCCTGACCCACTGTCACCGGCCATGGCAAGCCACCACCCACTCATTATTTCTCTTCTCTCTCTCGTTGCAGATTAGTGTGGTGGTGTGGAGATTGGCGTTTAGGGTTTGGCACAGAGATCAGTGTTTGGGTGTGGGGTGGAGATCGGCGTTGGGTGTGGTGATCGGCGTTGGGCGTGGGATGTGGAGATCGCTGTTGAGCGTGGGATATGGAGATCGCTGTTGAGCATGGGTTTTCGGCGTTTGGGTCGGATTTGGGTGGCGACGGTGGTGGCAGTGGCAGCTTGAAGACTGGGTTAATGGCTGTCTGGTAGTTGTTGTGGCGGCGAGATCGGCGTGGCTGTGAGTGATTTTTTGATGGTTGGTTAAGTTTTCTAGGTGATTTTTTGTTGTGATTTGCTGCTTGTGATTTTGCTGGGTATGGGTTTGCTAGATGTGGAGGGAGAAAGAGAGGCCAATGCTAGAGGTTGAGGGAGAAAGGGAGGAAAAGGAAGAGAAAAAGAGAAATAGTAAAAAAAGATTAAAAAAGAATATTTAAATAAAATGGGGAAAAAAATAGAGTTTTGGGATGTTGGGTGTGTTGTAAAATGGTATGTTATAATTAATAAAGTAGCTTTTTAGGATGGTAAAATGGGATATGATGGCATTTCGGGCTGTGGATGCTCTAAGGGAAATTTGGCATTTCAAGCCTCAAAATGCTCTACATCAGGAAATGCTAAACCCAAGTATTGCAAATTTTTTTGCAATACTACTACAGTGCAATTCTAAAGGTAGAATTGCATTGTAGCACAATTGTAAAACCAAAAACAATATTTTATTCCCTCAATCCTCTCTCATTCTGACTCACTTCCTCTCTCTATCTCTCACAAGTCACAGCTCCTCCCTCCTCACACCCTCTCTCACATCTCTCTCATTCAAAGCTTGCACCGGTGCTGGGTTTTAGATTTTGGAGGTTGGATCAGCGTGGATCGACGAGCTGGGTTCGGATCGGTGGGCTAGGATCGGTTGATGGTGGGTTTGGATAGGTTGATCGGTGGGTTTGAAACAGTGGATCTGTTGATCGGTGGGTGGATCAGTTGGGCTGATCATCGATAGCTCCGATGGTGGCTCCGGTGATGATTTTTTTTGAATGGGTTTGCTCCGGTGGCGTTGCTTTAGTTTTGGTTTGGTTTTGGTTTTGGTTTCTATTTTCTCATCTACCCACTCTCACTCTTTGACTCGCTGTTGGCCGAAGCAAGGTCCGACGAAGGCGTGGCAGTGATGGCGTTTGCTAATCAGTGACGGCGTTTCTCACAACGGTGATGGCGTTTTTCTGGGTATTTTCGACGGCCTGGATTTCAAATCGGTGGCGTGGGTTTCTGATCGGTGGCTTGGGTTTGCTGATCGGTGGCTTGGGTGGTAACCGTTGTTGGCTCCAACTAGTTTGATGGTTTGTGTGTGTGTGGCTTTGTTGATGGTTTGATGGTTTGTGTTTGTGTGTGTGTGGCTTTGTTGATGGTTTAATGGTTTGTGTTTGTGTGTGTGTGTGGCTCTGTGTGTGTGGTGATGGGTTTGGATAGGTTGATCGGTGTATCATGGGTCTGTGTGTGCGTGTGGCTCTGTGTTGAACCGGTGCTAGAGGTTGAGGGAGAAAGAGAGAAAAAAATGATTGTTGGAAAGCCCAGGAAAATGTGACGAATCATGCCAAGTCTGAAAAAAAAGTGACGGATGGAAAGAAATAATAAAGAAAGATTAAAAAATAATATTTTAATAAAAATAAAGTTTTGGGATGCTGGAGGTATTATAAAATAGTATGGTATAATGATAAAGTGGCTTTTTGCAATAGTAAAATAGAGTAGAATTGGAATTTTTCAATGCTAATGCTCTTGGTTGAACTATTTTTACACCTTTTTTTTTTTATTAAAAAAAAAGATTAATTGGAATTGTTTTGAAATCAATCCCTTTAAAAAACTCCTACTATAAATTCCTTATAAAAACTTGTAATTTACACACTCGTTACAATAATATCTCAATTTGTTCATTCTATTAAAATTCGTTAAAATCTTGCCATTAAGCCTCTAAAAATGACGTTGTTTTGAATAAATAATAAAAAGAATAAATATTATTTTAAATTTTTTAGGTGAGTTAATGGTGAAAAATAACAATGAGACATATTATAACGAAATTCACATATTGACATCGTTATAATAGTTGATGATTTCAATTGTAAATTTTAAGAATTGAAATACCGGTTTAAAAGCAAACCATAATTTTGAAGAAGGTTTAAAGTGTAGTTAAACCGAACAGTTATTAGAATTCAAAGTGGAACACAATTGACTTACGTGAATCGGTGAATGTCTCCTCAACCAGAGACAAGTGACTTGAATTTCACCATCCCTCTGAGCTGCAGCCCACAGCTGGACTTAGAGTAACCGTATCGTGCAAAATTTCTGTCTATTTTACAAAAAAAACCTATTTTTTCTATTTTATATATCTATAAAAAAAACCTATTTTTTCTATTTTATATATCTATTTTTACAAAATATTCACATCAGTTTCTCTATTCTATTATCTATTTTATTTAAATAATCATTTTCCTCACTTTTTTTAATTATTTATCTCAAACTCTCTCTCTCCACTCATGCTTATCTCAAACTCTCTTCATTCCCCATCTGAAACTCTTCTCTCTAACAAGCACCGATCAGCCACAAGTGCCGATCTACAAGCGCTGATCCACTCTCTCTTTCTCTGTTGGTGTGTCCATGTGTGAGTGTGTTTGATTTTGTGGTGTCTGTGGTTGATTTTTTATTTTTGTGGTTGATTTTTGATTTTGTGTCTATGGGAGTGTGTATTAGAGGAAGAAGAAGATGATGCGGGAGAGAAGATGCGTTGGTTTTGCAAATGGAGAAAAGAGAGAAAGAAATGAGCGAAATGTGAAATTAATAAAATATTAGTACTGTAACATTTTTGTATATATGCACAATTTTGCAAACACTGATGTGGGTGTTTTTTTGGTTAAAATGTGTAAAATTAATCACTTTTTTTTATTTTGCACTGACTGATGCGGTTGCTCTAAACTCGTTAAAAAATTAGAAGAGATATCTGAATTTAACCAAATGCTTCCTGGGCTCACATTTTCATTCACAAGTCACAACTATGCAAATCAATGCCAATGTATTAGGCTGCTTAACATTACCGAATATAAATAAGATGATTAAATCTCTTATCTTTTTCTTTTTTTTTCTTTCTAAATTAGTTTTTTTTAAAAATGTTTTTAAACTATACATGCCAATATGCCAACCAACGTCTTAGTCCTACTTTAACTTTTTTTTTTTTTTTTTTGGTAGCTTTTGCTAGAAAATGAAAAACGAGAATAATGGTGAGAATTTATTACTGAAACAAAAGTAAGAACCAAGCTGCAACTTAGGTTTGACTTGATAAAAAGTTAGTTCATATATATTTACTTATAAACAAACTAAGATTGACCCTTAATTTACGGTCTGTTTAATAAACAAGCCAAATCTAAGGAAAAAAAAATTGTTTGTGATCACGCTGGTGATAGGGCTTGATATAAAACAAGTCAAGCTTAGACTGGTTTATATAGGCCTTGGTGATGGGCTTGAATTGGATTTGAAAAATAAACTTATATCTTGTTACGCCTTTGATTAATTAGAAGTTGGAACCATATGTTCAAATCGAATGGGCTTGATTATATGCTTAATATGGGTATAATAATATACTTATATTAGATTTCAAGCTCAAAAGCTTGATATTGAGTTCAAGCTAAGCTTGACTAGAATCAAGCCAAACCAAGATGAGTTCAAGCTTTTGGACTTTTTAATGAGCTCAAACTTAAATATAATTTGTAGGCTTTGATTTGAGCTCAACCTAAACTTGAACCCGATATAACATTCAATACTCAACATAATTCGACTAGTTTATAGCCGGTACAAAAGTGACAAAAATTTTAATTTTTTATAAATATCATAAAATTTGAACTAGGGCTTTTGCTCCATAGAATTTTCAAACATAGAAAAAGATTAGATAAAACAAAAACCAAAAATTAATAAGCAACAAACTTTCTTGTCCCAAAGCCAAAGCTGATTAAAGGTGGAGCCCATGAGTTTTTCCTCCCTTCGCTAAACAACAGCACATATGTCAAAATTGTTTCATCCATCTGAAACAATTCACCGACCAAGCACCCCCCCGTCGAGAAAACATGTAAACCCCAAACTAAATTTTGGAATACACCAACCCAAAAAAGGCACTTCTCAATACTTACAGAGCAATGTTTTCTGAGTACCTACCTCCATGAATAACACTCTCAGGAGAGAACCCCAATCTTGGAGAGAAATTACTGCTGCTGCTACTGCTGCCACTGCTATTCACAGAGAGTGAAATAGAGAGGTTGGTGTTTGAGCTAGAAGCATCCCAAGTAGTAGGTTGAGCAGGTTCCACAAGCTTTCTTGAACGCTGACGGCCTCTTTGCATGTGCCTCTCACAGTACTTTTTATGTGGAACAACTTCCTTGCTACACCTCCATTTCTTCCCATCTGTTCTTCTACATCTCCCAGCCTCTGGATCAGGATCCATGCCCATTCTATGGTCCCAAGACAAGGGGCTAGGCCCCAGAACTGGGGGCAAAGAACATTTTAACAAAAATAAATAAACAAATAAACCAAACCAAACCAACCCAATTCAAATCTCATGGACATTAAGCAAATTGAATTAAATTAGAGATATTGAAACTTAAAAAATCCCATGCAGAATGTCATCAATGAGACAGAAGGGTGATGATTTGAGGTACTTACAGCTAGTGTAGCCTAGAGGCACCCCATCATTGAGACCACCAAATACGTTAGCAACACTCTTCCATATAGGGAGAAGAAGATGATGTGGCACGGGAAGCCCAGCTTCGATGTACTTGTAAATGAGTGCTTGAAGCTGTAACTCCTGCAGCTGAAAAATGGTGAAAACACGCGATTTTGTGCTGTGTCCAGACCCACGTCCAAGCTCAAGATTAAGCCCAACTGGCGTTGAGCCATCAGCTCCGTTTGATCCAAATCCAATGGTATTCATGTCCCAAGAATTATCACAACTACTTGGCCCAATCCCTACTGTTAAGACCAAAAAATAAAAAATAGTGATTAAAATTTAACAATCAAACAAAAAGCATCAGAATAATTGCACGATTGTGATGGAATACTGAGTATGAGTACCTGTATTTGTGAAACGAGCAATCTTAGGAGGTGGGGTCATTCGGTGCTCCATTTTAAGCTCAGAGCATCAAGATGGATGGTCAAAGTAACTGAGCAAAAGTAACTGCAGGGATAGAGTCTGAACTCTGAAGCACAGTGTAAAAAGACTATATAGATCTCAGTTCCCAAGTCAGAGAGATTGGCACAGCCCGTGGGAACGACGACCAAAAGATAATTATTATATAAACATAAAAATATATGTTTCCAAAACGACAATGTAGCTCTGACACCACACGTACCTGTTGTCCTCTTTGCCCACCTATGACCTATCCCACCCCACTCCACCACAACTGTTGCGAGTGGAGTAATTGACAATCACCTTGGATTATCACTGTACTTCTTTTACCTTTCTAGTTCTGAACAGAAAAAATATTTACTCCAACATGCATGTGAATCTATCATAACAGTACTGTTTTTATTTGTTGTTATTTTTACAATATATAATTTTAATAAGGATTTTATTAAAGTGTGTCGTAAGAGCACACAATAATAAACTAATTTTAGAAAAAATTTATTGAAAATTGAAAAAATTTTGACAACTTTTTCAATTTCTGATAAAACTTTTACAAAAATAGATTTGTTAACGTGTACTCTAAGGACACACATTAACCGGACCCTTTTAATAATTCTACCAAAAAATTATTTAATAAACTATTTTTAAAAAATTGTGTGATTGATGATAATACAACTATTTAACAATTTTATATTATAAATTACAGTAATGGTAATCACTAAATTGAAGCATCTTCAACGTGACCTTTATTTCCCATCATCAGAATATTCATGTCAGTATTTGTAAAATAGAATAAGATTTACATTATGCCTAATTAGTAGGTCCTGTTTGGTATACCATTTTAAATATATATTTTGAGTTTTTAAACAATTTTACACGTATTTTTACACATTTTTTACTCATACGTATTTCTAAAAAAACTGAAAATTGTTATTTAAACACACGCACCAAACGGACCCTAACTCTCAAAATCTTTTGCATCAATTTATATATCATTGTTAAAAAATATATTTGTGCTACAAAAAATTTTTAAATATAAACAATTATTTTAGCTTTGTAAATAAATATTTTAATAATTCTTTTTTTTATTTGGTTTCATTATTAAAAGAGGAAGAAAGGTAAATGATTTGGAATAATAAAATAATATTGTAATAAAATAGTGTTAAAAAAAATGGTAGGAGTGATAGGCTTAGGGATGCACACATATTGGGCCGGGGGCCCAATCCGAGGACAGGAATAGTCCGAGGACGGTAAACGCCTTCCTAAGAGTTCGTGTTGGTAATAAAGAAGTTAGTTTTGGTCATAAGAGCCCCTGAGGGTGGTCCGAGGACGAATGTCTCCTCGGCTAACCAAAGCCGAGGTCCGAAGGGGTGGTCTCCCGTTTAGGGGAACATTCCAAGAAATTCTGTTTATACGGATAAGAATTACAGAAACATAGGACAGGGGGGAGTCCTAAAATATCTAAGGAGAAAATTGCTACCACCGCATTGAATGCTCTGCAGCTAACTTTCTAGCTGCATTAATGTAAAGAGGACCATTGAACAGTGCTGCATTGACTGTCCCAATGCACAAAGGGCTTGAGAGGGTGTTCGATGGGACGAGCATTCAAGTAGTGATTTGGATAGTCAACAAATGGAGGGCTAAGATCGTCTAAAGAGAACTATATAATGGAAGAAACCTTCCATGGAGAAGGGGAGAGAATCTAAGAGAAAAATACTGTAGCAATCAAGAACTGCATTTGTAATCAAACTTTATATATATATATATATATATAAACTGACCTACTCGGACTTTGCTGTGGACGATTTTCTTTAGTTCAAATCAATTTATCTTCCTTTCCTTGTCATCTAAATCTATTTTACTTGTTGTCCAACTCATTAAAGCCAGTTTTCCAACCCACTCTCTACAAATTCATTGTTTTGGGTTTTTTGGACCTAAGTCCATCCACCTTTCGGGATAGGGACTCAAATTCGGTCCTTACAAAGATAATGATTTTTTAAAAAGTTTGTATATAAAATAGAAAGGCTAAATTGCAAACTTAACCCTTAAAATTTGGAGGTGTTTGAATTTTACACCTTAAAATTTCAGAATTTGGATTTAATCCTCTAAAATTTGGGAGTATTTGAATTTTATACCTTAAAGTTTCAAAATTTGAATTTTATATCCAAATGTCCTATTCTGTTTGCATTAGCAGTCATTTTATCCATATTCTTCGTTAAATGCTATATAAACTTTTTACGCATGTTTAGTTCATCTGATGAAATAATGTCACATCATTTTTACTATGCCATATTATTTTAAATTATTCAATTTTTTAGGCTACGAAAATTATGTGAAAAATTAAATTTCAGAGGATAAAATTTAAATATTCAAAAATTTTATGAGGTAAAATCTAAAATTTGAAATATGAAGATGTAAAATCAAAAGTCCAAACACCTCCAAATTTTAAAGTATAACTTGCAATTTAATTTATTAGAAAAAAAAAAAGGTTCTTTTTCTTAATTCTTACGTTTATTATCGTTATGAAAAAAAAAAAAAAATTCAGTTAATGTGTATCCTTAAGAGTACACATTAACTATCTATTTTGAAGAAAAAAATTATGAAAAATTAAAAAAGTTATCTAAATAATAAATTATTTTTTCGTTTTTTTATAAAATATTTCTTAAAATAGATTACTAATACACGTTAATAAATCTAAAAAATAATGGTGAAAAAAAAGGAAGAATAAATCTAGATTTATACTTCCCACAAAAAGACATAGAAAGTGATGATGGTTGAGGTGAGAGCGGTGAGACTGCAACTGCTGAGACTGTCAGAAATTGCAGAAGCTGCTGCAGAAGCAAGCGCGTTGATCAGAATTTCCAGGTCTTGAAGTGAAGTAGGGTTGCAATATTATATTTATATTTATATTTATATATTGGAGCTGAATGATGTCATTGTCTGACAAAGAGCTTTTGTCTTGGCCTCGCTTCCGTCTCCCACTTGTGCAGTTTAATCTGAAGCGCATCCAGACCGCGTGTATTATTATATTGTCTTGAAGACATGAAATTCCGTAAGATTCACGTGAGCCATGACCACCATGATAATAAGCAAGTTGTGAAAAAAAGAAAAGAAAAAAAAAGCAAGTTGTGAAGATGATATGTACATGTATATTATGGTGGCGTACGACATGTCGCAGACACTTGCACTTGTTGACTTACTCTGGTTGCCGAATTGGACATCAACTATAAGCTGCAAGTCGAGGAGCACTACTTTGGACAACTTATGCTCTATTTGTTTTAGCAATAATGTTTTCTAAAAAATGAGTCATTTTTCAAAAATATATTTTCTATAAAATTATCTCATTTTCTTATATTTGATAGCAATTTTAAATGAGTTGAAAAACAATCTCCTAGCTTTTCATTTTTTAAATTGGTGTGAGATGTAGTTGTTTTTCAAAATGTATTAATGGAAAACAATCTCTAAAAATAAATCATACTTTTTAAATTCAATTGAGAAACTTAAAAATAGCTTAAGTTTTATTCCTGCTCTTTTTACTATAACTTCACTTTCCCAGGACTCGTGTTGCATTGTGATTGGATTAAGTTGTTTAAGTGGAGGTACTTATTCTGTTTAGGGGTGACAATTTTTATCCATATCCATAAACCCACCCATTACCCACCTAATTTGGATAAGTCTTAACCCAATCCATTTGAATATTTAGGTTAAATGGGTAAAGACTCATTAGGTTATTTAATTATATGGGTCTTAATGGATAAACCCACTAAACCCATCTAAAATTTAAATAAACAACAGACAATATAATAATATAGAAAATGACCGAAATACCCTCGAAACCTAAAAAATAACCAAAATACCTCATGAAACCTAAAAAATGAACAAAATACCCCAAAACCTAAAAATTACCAAAATACTTCCGAAACTTAAAAAATGACCAAAATACCCCCGAAACATAAAAATTGCCAAAATACGCCTGTAGGAGGCAAAATTTTAAGCCAATTATAAAATGCCACATCACATTGGCATATTAAAATTTGCCACGTGTCATTTGGCTCACAAGATAAAAGATAAATTTCCTATTCAATATTGATGGATAATTATCTTTATTAAAATAAATAAAATAAAATAAAGATAAATTTTCTATTCTTTATTAAAATAAATAAAATAAAATAAAGATAAAATTTTTAGTCAAAATGGATGGATAATTATCTTTGTTGATCTTTATCAAAATATGATCTTTATCAAAATAGATAAATTGAGATAATTATTTCTAAGTAAAATTTGGGCCAATCAAGAGTCTACTACATATTTTCAAGCATATCAATTCAAAGTGGAGCTTATCCTCTAAAGTCACTATAAATAGAGGACATCCTTTCTCATTTTCAACACCAAGTTTTCAAGAAGTCTAAGCTCTAGAGAAATTATGTCTCAAGAATTTGAAGAACTTGAAGAACATTCGAAGGACTTGAAGAATAACAAATTTCTAACAAGCTCAAAGCCAGAGATTCGTTGTGAAAACCATTTGATCCGTCTTCAAACTAAATTGAAGAAAATTTTGCATTTGAATCAATACCATAAAGAAGATAGAGTTAGAGGAGCACTTTTTGTAAAAGAGTCAAAACAGAGATTGTACTCACTACTTGATTAATACAAAATTATATTTGTGGAACACATTTTTCAATTTGTTTGATTTTCCACAATTGAGAAATTTTGTGTTTACAACACCCTAAACTTAAAAAATGACCGAAATATTCCTGAACCTATAAAATGACCAAAATACCCCCGAAACCTAAAAATTACGAAAATACCTCCTAAACCTAAAAGATGACTGAAATACCTCCGAAACCTACAAAATGACAAAAATATCCCCGAAACTTAAAAAATACAAAAATACCCCCCTAAACCTAAAAATGACCGAAATACTTCCGAAACCTATAAAATGACCAAAATACCCTCGAAACCAAAAAATTACCAAAATACTCATAAAACCTAAAAGATGACCGAAATACCTCCGAAACATATAAAATGACCAAAATTCCCTCGAAACCTAAGAATTACCAAAATATCCCATAAACCTAAAAAATTTACCAAAATACCCCCAAAACGTAAAAATGACCAAAATACTCTTGAAACCTATAAAATGACCAAAATACCCCCGAAACCTAAAAATCACCAAAATACCCCCTAAACCTAAAAGATGACTGAAATACCTCCGAAACCTATAAAATGACCAAAATACCCCCTAAACCTAAAAAATGATCGAAATACTCCCAAACCTATAAAATGACCAAAATACCCTCGAACCCTAAAAATGACCAAAATATCCCCTAAACCTAAAAGATGATTGAAATACCTCTAAAACCTATAAAATGACCAAAAAACCCCCTAAACCTAAAAAATGACCGAAATACTCCCAAACCTATAAAATGTCCAAAATACCCTCAAACCCTAAAAATTACCAAAATATCCCTAAACCTAAAAGATGACCGAAATACCTTCGAAACATATAAAATGACCAAAATACCCCCAAAACCAAAAAATTACCAAAATACCTCCCATAAACCTAAAAAATGACCGAAATCTATAAAATTACCAAAATTCCCTCTAAAACCAAAAAAAAAAAAAAAAAAAAAAACCAAAATATGCTCTTAAAGGTTAAAAAAAAAAAGACCGAAATACCCCCCAAAACCTTAAAATTACCAAAATACCCCATAAACCTAAAAAATGACTGAAATACTTACGTAACCAAAAGATTACCAAAATACTCTTGAAACCTAAAAATATGTCCGAAATACCCTCGAAACTTAAAAATGATCAAAATACCCCTAAACCTAAAAAATGTTCAAAATACCCCCAAAAACTAAAAAATGACCAAAATACCCCCAAAACCTAAAAAATTATTGAAATACCCCCAAATCTAAAAATTGACCAAAATACCCTGAAACCAAGAAAATTACCAAAATACCCCCAGAACCTAATAATTACTAAAATACCTCTGAAACCTAGGAATTTACTGAAATAGCCCCAAAATCTAAAAATTACCAAAATACCCCTAAAATCTAAAAGATGGCAGAAATGCCCTCGTAACCTAAGAAAATGACCGAAATACCCTTAAAATCTAAACAATGACCAAAATAACCCCGAAACCTAAAAAATTACCGAAATTCCCTCGAAACCTATAAAAGGACCGAAATACTCTTAAAATCTTTAATTTGTTGAAAATATGCTCGTAACATCCAAAATACACCAAACCTCTATTTTGGTAATTTTAGATGTTTCAGGTGTATTTTGGTCATCTTACAAGT
Source organism: Notholithocarpus densiflorus (assembly GCA_030021035.2). Taxonomy (NCBI): domain Eukaryota; kingdom Viridiplantae; phylum Streptophyta; class Magnoliopsida; order Fagales; family Fagaceae; genus Notholithocarpus; species Notholithocarpus densiflorus. Next base: position 9,077,111 of record JARYZH020000002.1, read on the forward strand.
TTAGGGGTATTTTGGTCATATTTTAGGTTTCGGAGGTATTTTAGTCATTTTTTAGGTTTCAAAGGTATTTTGGTCATTTTCTAGGTTTAGGGGATATTTTTTAAATTTTTATGTTTTGGGGGCATTTTGGTCATTTTATAGGTTTCAAGGGTATTTCGGTCATTTTTAGGTTTGCGGGGTATTTTGATAATTTTTTAGGTTTTGGGTGTATTTTGGTCATTTTTAGGTTTCAGGGGGTATTTTGGTCATCTTTTAGGTTTCGGGGGTATTTCGGTCATTTTATAGGTTTCGGGGGGCATTTTGGTCATTTTACGTTTATGGGGTATTTTGGTAATATTTTAGTGTAAGGGCAGGTTTTGGCTCCTAAGCCCAAATGATGAATGGGTTAAGGCCCAAAGAGCCCTACACAATGAATTTGTAGAGAGTGGGCTGAAAAGCTAGGCCTCAATGAATCAGGCAATGCGCACAATGGATCAAAGATATTAAGACAGCAAAGAAAGACAAGTCTAAAGCAAGGAAATCCTTCCTCGGCGAAGTCCGAGGAGAATGATTCTTGAATTTAGTTCTTTTGGACTTGGATACAATTTCAGCTCTTGTTTCTATAGTGTGTTCTCTCTAGATTTTTCCAATCCCCTCTCCCTAGAGAGTCTCTTACATTATATAGCTCATTTTAGATGATCTTGGCCCTCTATTTGTTGATCGTCCAGACCACTACTTAAGTGCTTGTCCCATTAGACACATTCCCAAGCCCCTTATAAGTTGGGGCAGCCAAGGCAGCACTGTTCAGGAGTCTTTTCCACATAAATGCAGCCAAAAGGTTTGGTGGAATGCATTAAATGTGGTGGCAGCCACCATCCCTTCAGTCATGTCAGGGCTAGCCCCCTTCCCAAAGCTCTTTCTTTACGGTATAACCTCCTCTGGTAACGTGCCACTGACGTGGCCTTACTGTCCGAGCGTGTGACCTCCTCGGCACGATAATGGCCTCCTCGGCCATGGGTATGACATGTGGCACAAATACCTTATTTAAATTCTTGCACCCCACAATAGCCCCTCAAAACTCTGGTTTTTCTTCTTTTATCCGAGGAGAAAAATGGGGTTTTGACCTTGGATAATTAATCCCACATGTTTCTTTGACTTCCACACTTGAAAGTGTCACTTTGCGTGCCCCAAAACCGTTTTTGCTCTTCGGAGTCCGCAACGTCCATTAAATGCTCTAGACAGCGCTTTGTTCCCCATGTCTTACGGTGAGATGGAGATCCTTCGGCTGGCATTTCTCCTCAAATTTTGGGCGGGATAACTCCCACACAATTCCATCTCCTATATAAGGCACCTGGGGGATTCATTTCTCTCATTTTACCAATCTTCGAACTCCCAAGACTTCTTAAATCTCCAAACTCTCAAGACTTCCTAGATCTTCAAGCTTTCGAAAAGCTTCCGAAGTAACCTTTGTCCTTATTTCGTAAGTTTCTTTGTTTTTAGGCTATTTTCTCCTCGGCCAATCTTTTCGCCCTTCTACTTTTTATTTTTTCCTCACAAATATCCTCTTCACTTCTCTTTAGTCTGCTCTAATGGGTAGGTTCGCCCACCTAGTAGATTCCCCTGCCGCTATGGAGGGATTTAGAGGCTTGTACCACATTCCCCGGGGCGTTTCCTTGAGATACTGCTCTTCGGGTGAGTGGCTTACCCACAGGAACGAAGGGGAGGTCGTCATTCCCATGATCGCCTTCATAGAAGAGGGAATGACGCTTCCCATGGGTAGGGTAACTAGAGAGTATTTAATCGCCCATAGGCTGTGCCCCCACCAATGTGCGCCCAACCTATTTAGGATTCTGGGTAGTGTAGACGCTCTTAACGAGCAAATAAGGTTGAACCTTACCTGGCACGACGTTGTCTAGATGTACGAGTGTCATCTGCTAGTAGACTTGGGCTATTACCTTAGGTCTAGGTCTTCAGTGGTTAGGCTTGTCTCGTGTCTTCCCAAGTCCAACAAGGGCATGAAGGATGACTACCTGATCGCCTCTGGTGAATGGCACAACGGTCTTCACTGCCCAACCGAGGGAGAGCCAGGTGGGGTACCCTAGGTTTAGGTCTTTTAACATGGGCACTAGTTCCTTAGTTTTGCTGCCCTTTCCTTTTTCTTTAGTATTTCGTTTCTTTCTGATGGAGGGCTTTACTGTTCTGACCGTACTTTTGCTTCTCGACTATTTTTGCAGATAAAATGTACGTGGCTGCTAACATCAACTTCGTCAACATTGCGGACCTCAACAAAGTACTAAGGTCCGAGGTGTTTGTGAACGAGGACAGACAGTTGAGAACCGTGCACCTCATCCTCGACTTCCAGCCTTTATCCGACAATTTCCAGGATGTGGGCCATGCAATCAGAGCAGACGATCCTTGGCTAGCTAGGATAGATGTCTTGGTGCCCGAATTTTTAGCCTGAGAGGATATTATGCCAGTTGAGTTACCCTCCCGTCGCTCTCCCTGCAAAGTTGCAGTCTTAAGAGAAGAGACAGCTTCATCGCGATTGTCACTCGAGGCGAAGATAGACTAATTTCGTCTCGAGGAAGAAGGAGAGGAGCAAGAAGAGCCTGTGATTCAAGTCTTAGACTCGGAGGCGAGCTTGACAGGTCCTCCGCCGTTCGTTCCCCTAAGTTCGTAGTTGCCCGGGTGGACAACGGTTTAAAGGAGGAAAAAGAAATGACCCTAAACAGGAAGAAAGGCTTGAAGGAGCTCCTTGCGGAAAGGAATAAGGGGTCGACACCCAGGGACACTTCAGGGTCCCAGCCTCTTCCTGCTCTCCCTCCCCCCTGCCTCCTCCTGTGATTAAACTGCTCCTTATGCCCAACTTGAAGAAGAAAAGGAAGGAGAAGGAGGTAGCCGAGGAGGGGGAGGTGGTCCGCCAAAAGGAGTTGAAGCAGTAAAAGACGGCCAAGGGCCAAGGGCGGGCCTCCTCGGTTGAGAGCAGGGAGGACCAGATCGTGGCCGAGGTGCGCCACCAAAACCTCGCATGGGACCCTCAACTAGAGATGGACGGGGCGGCCATTCCATGGAACTCCACCGTCAGGGAGTTCCAAAAAGGGCATGCCCACTATTTGGCCGAAGCCTTGGAGCAGCCCCTCCTTTTACCGAAGGATATGGCTACTTTGAAGAACATGAGGCAGCCAGACCTCTTTCTATCCCTAAAAAGGGATCTAGCCCTGGTAAGTTCCTCATCATGCCTTGCTGACATCATGTTGGGTCATCTTCCCCTTTTTTAATAACATGCTCGCCCATCGTTTCTATGCAGGCTAACCAGGAGGTGTTCACAGCCGAGGAATGGGTGAAAGACACCTGAAACGAGGCTAGGGTCGAGGCCAACTTTCTCACCAAGACCAGTAAGGCCCTGGGCGCCGCTGAGCAAAAGAACAAGGAGCTCACGGCAAAGCTGACAGCTGAGGAGAGGGAGTGAAAGAGCGCTGAGGCCAGCTTGAAGAATGCCTAAGACCAAGCTAAGGAGCAGCGCAAAAGGCTTCACTATGCTGAAATAGAGCTAGCCACGGCCAGACAACAGGTCCTGGGGCTGAAGGCAGATTTAGAGAAGGCCAAGGAGGCTACTCGAACGGCTCAGGAAGCTGCAGAGGCTTCGGAGCAGGCATCCTATAATCGTGGGGTGCAGGAAACCGAGGTCCGTTTGGCGAAGGAGCTGGTAGAGGTCTATAAGGACTACTACCAGGAAGTGTGGGCAGAGGCGCTCAACCTAGCAGGTGTCCCTGTTGCTTCCGAGTGGAGGAAGGCTGAGAATATTTATTACCCTACAGACATCCGTGAAGTTCCAGCTGCACTCCCTCCTCCCGCTGCCCTTGCACCAACCTCCTCTGAATAGCCCTCCATCACCCAGGCCTCTCTTCCTCCTGTTGAGGTCTCCAAAGGGCCTGGCAAGGTTGGTGACCAAGGCCAAGGGACTGAGGTGGCTAAGGGTAAGGGGGCTAGCCCAAGGTGGTTCTCAGCTAGAGGACAAGGGCAAGGGCAAGGAGGTTAAGCCCCTGCCAGAGGTCAAGGGTTCAGAAGCTACCCTCAAGTTTAAGGATGCTGCTTCCAAGGCCAAGGATGTTGTTTCCAAGGCGAAGGAGGCTGATTCTCAATCCAAAGAAGCTGACCCAAGGCCACCAATCCTCTTGTCTCCCAGCCAGGCAGTAAAGATGACCCTCATCTAGCCAAGGCATAGCTTTAGGATCTTTTCCTTTTACTTATTGTTATTTTTTCTTTTTCTTTGTATGCAATTTTCCTTTGTTATGGCAGTTTGCCATTGTTCATAATGTACTTCTCTTTTGTTCAATGAAAAGATGTCAACTTTTGCTTTATGAGTCTTTATTTTTCTTGCAATATTTATCTCTGGTTGGCTGTAATCATTGTTTTTGCCCTTTGCTGAGAATTTTAGATTGATGGTGCTTCCAAGGGTGAACACCCACACTTTAACAAAAGTGAGTGGTAATAATATGTTGTTAGCTTAAATAAATTAAACCTATATAAACGGTGAGAAAAAATGACTATGTGCTGGTACTGAAAATTGTGTAATCAACAGGGAGGTCTAAGTCTTTAGAGATAAACAAAACACTTAGTAGGAAAAGGGATAAGCAAGTGTTAATTTATCCAAGGCGTGTGATCTGAGGAACCAGATATAGCCCAGGTTCTGCTCAACACTTAAACAAATAATGAAGTGTGTTAATTTACCTAAGGCATGTGGTTTGAGGAACCAGGCATAACCAATGTTCTGTTTAACACTTAAGCAAATAACCAAGAATATTAATTTACCCAAGGTATGTGGTCTGAGGAGATAGGCATAATCAAAGTTCTGTTTAATATTCAAACAAGTAATAGAGAGTGTTAATTTACCCAAGGCATATGGTCTGAGGAGCTAGACATAACCAAGATTCTGTTTAACACTTAAGTAAATAACCAAGAATATTAATTTACTCAAGGCATGTGGTTCGAGGAGCTAGACATGACCAAGGTTCTGTTTAATATTCAAACAAGTAATAGAAAGTGTTAATTTACTCAAGGCATGTGGTCTGAGGAGCCAGACATAACTAAGGTTCTGTTTAACACTTAAGTAAATAACCAAGAATATTAATTTTGTTGGGAAATTTAGACCCCGGTTGATAAAATTAACAAGTTTTTAAACCCAAGTTGTTAATTATATTTATTATGAATAAAACTTGTTAAAACAAACAAACATCAATATCATGTCAAAATCATGCAGCGGAAAAAAATAAATAAGACAAGATATGATGACCTAGGAAAACCAATGAAACAAACTAGTTTCACAGTAAAAAAACCTGTGGGGAAACCTTCCCGAAAAGCAATCCACTATAATGAAAAGGAGTTTCAGATCTAGTACAAAATCTTTGTCCCTAGACTCTACAATCCCCGTAGATGAACTCACAGCAGAAACCTTCTACCGCTTCAGAACCTCTGAACTCTTCAATATATGAACGCCACCCTTTGATGCACGAATCCCAAGTACGTGACTAACCAATTGCGTAGATCCCAGTACGCGACTTAATCACCAACTTAGAAGAAGATTGTTGGTTGCAAAGTTCGTCACTTCATCAACAATGAAGATCAAGAAGCACTTGGTTACAAAACCCTAAGGCGCAAAGATGTAGTAGCTTCTTTAAGAGAGAATAAGGCATCGGTCACCTTTTGCATATGTTCTCATTGTATTCTTTTATGTGGCGGCCTCTAAAATAAGCCTTATATAGGTCTAGGGTTGTGAGAAAAGAAACCCTACACATACATGTCATCATGGGCCAAAAATCAGATCTAGAAATCTGAATTTTGTAAGGCTCAGTAATTCTCGATCGATCGAGGAGGTGTCGAGGAACATCTCGATCGATCCACCAGGTGTCGAGAAGCTATCGAGGAGACAGAAGATTTCTCAATCGATCGACCAGCTATCGAGAAGGTGTCGAGATTGCGATAAGAAACACCTTAAGAGCTCGATAAATAGCCAGGTGTTGAGGAGGTGTCGAGAAGCTATCGAGCTTAAAATTCAGTACTTTCTTACTTGATTTTTGGACAGACTTGCATGGCTTTAACACTTGAACTTGAAACAAGGTTTCTTGAAGTATTAAACACATCCTAGATCTACCCAAATACAAGTAAAGTGCATTTTGTCAAAGTATTAGCCAATTACATAAAAGAATGACATATGTTCTTAACAAGAGAAACACATATGTCCTAACAATCTCCCATTTTGGCAATCCGTGACAAAACCACAACAAACAAATGAACATATGAGAGAAGTCATAAATCACTCAACTCATATTCACTTGTTGAATACAATAAAATCTATCCTATACAAACTCTTGAAAATTTTTGCAAGAAGAGAGTTTGTGGCAAGTAGACTTTGATAACCTGTATTTCTGAAATACTTTAAACAAAACTCATCAAGGCATCTTTGTGTGAAACTGAAATAATAGATTGCATACAAATAATAAGAAGTATGTGTATAAAGAGAGAAAAGAAACAACACATGTAATGGTAGGTGAAAGAAACATACATCAATATATAAATAAGATAAGATCAATGTATGCAAACATGGTCACAAGACCCAAGGTACAAGAAGAAGGAAGTAAGCACTCCCCCTAACAAGATGAAACACAACTCCCCCTTACAAAAGAATGTATTTCTCCTCCTAACATGTAGAATCTTAAAAAGATGCCACATTTTTTCCACAATTTCTCCCCCTTTTTGTCGTGATTGACAAAGGGTATAAGAAACTAGAAATCTTCACCCGAGAGACATAAAGAAATGATCAAGGATGATCAAGGGAGCACAAGAAATCCATATAAATGCATGAATGTAATGAAACAAGATACTATAGATGACAGGATAATAGAAGGATGCAAGACATGTGAAAGACAAATCTCTCAACAAAAAAATGTTAAGCATATAGATCCCAAAACACACACACACACTAAACAAGTCTAACCAATTTTATATTTCAAAAAAAAGTTAAGACAGTTTAGTGAGTATACATTAACACATGTAAAACCTTGTGATGGCCAAATTACATTGTACCTGCACATGTATCAAGAGTAGCAAAAAATATTACGTGTTGTGTGTGAAGAACATCGCAAGAATGCAAATGTGTCAACATGTTATGACAATCTGAGATATGAGTAAATCACTTTAACTCACACACAATCATAACTGTTTGATGGGAATTATCACCTTCGAGGTACATCCTATAACTTCCACATCTCCTAGGAAACACGTTTGCAATCATATTTAAAAGCATTTTTGATCTTTTTGCTTTTGATTTTTCTTTGCATATTTTTCTATTAAGCATATCATGCATGGGCATATAAGGGAGAGAAAAGAAATACCCAATTATGTTAAGCATTTGACATTTCAATTTTGCTATGTCGAAGCACACAAATGTAATTCATGATTGGCGGACAACAGTGGTGAGATGGTTATATATGCCTTTCTCTTAGGATTTTCTAATCCTTCCCGTCAAAAAGAGTGATACGAGTGTTAAGTGCAAGAGACAACTTAATCTTACTCATCACAAACACGAGCCACAAAGCTCACTTGCTTAGTTGTGCATAGAGATGCTGATCTAAGTTACAAGAGATACAAAGTTTAGAAAATTTTGTTTCAATGGCCATCCAAGGTACACAAGTACCAATGTACACAAAACACACACTATTTTTGTATTTTTCTGATTTTTTCTTTTTCTTTTTATTTTGAAAACAAAACAAAATAAAAACTAAACAACCAAACAAAAACAGACAAACACATGAAAGTATGAAAGAAAGATGCATATGCATGAAGGCATGATAGAAACATGCAGATGCATGAAAGCATGATTCCAAAAGAAGATAAGAAATCAAGCAAAGATAGTCCTACTTTAGATAGAAAGAATTAAAGCAGTGGACAAACAAAAAGACAATTAAGACTTAGACTCCTTTCTCACCCACACAGCACGAGTCTTTGGCCGTGAAGATGAAAAGACACGTTTCCTAGTATGTCTACTAAAGGACATAGAAGAATTAGAATTCTCCTGAAATTGAGTTAAAAAGCTCAAAACTTTTAATAACTCTCCAAACAAAGGTGTAGGTCCTTGAAAGGAAACCTGTGACCGTTTGGACAATTGGTTATGAGGATACAACCTAAAGTAATTAGGACGAATGTGTCCAGAAACACCACAATGGTGACAAACATGAGGTCTAACAAAGAATTTAAAATTAGTCAAATCAGTTTTGGATTTCATACCTTTATTACCTTTCTCAGATTATGGCACAAAGATAGTCCTTGATCCAGAAGCCGTGGAAGAGGAGGGGCTGGAGGAAACAGCATATCATAAACCAGTCTTATCAGAATTAGGCTTTTGAGCACTCAATACCTCATCAAGTTTTGCACTAGACATCCTCTCTAGTTGAGTTCTAGCTTGACTAAGCTCAACCTCAAGATTCTTGACCTTCTTTTCTAATGAGGTGTTCTCCACAACAAGAGTCTCAACTAACCTTGTAGTCTCATCTAGTTTGACTAACAGATCGGCTTTTTTAGTCTTTACCTCACTAAGCTCTTTTCTACAAAGATGAGAAGTCTTTTAAGATTTTATGAATTTAGTGCATAGCTTATCATAGGCTTCCTGAAGGGTCATCTTCTTGGGTACTTCATCATCAGAAGAATCCTCACTGTCACTAGAACTTTCCACAATCACCTTATCGGTTGAGACAGCAAAGGCCATAACATGACTACATTCACCCACATACTCATCAGAAGAGTTATTCTCAGTGTCACTCCAAGTAGCAACCAACCCTTTATCTTTTGACTCCTTGGTCTTTTCTTTCATGAGGTAGTTTGGGCATTCTATCCTCATATGACCAAAACCTTTGCACTCATGGCATTGGATGAGGAGTTTCTCATTCTTGCCATTCCTTAAGGATTTAGATTTCCTAGGAGGTTTACCCTTATCCTTTTTCCTGAATTGAAGAAGTTTGATAATCTCATCAGTTATGAAGGTTAGATCCTCATCCTTATCATCATCTTCATCTTTATCTTCGCTTTCATCTTCACCTTCAGAGTCCTCAATCTCTTCCTCTATACCCTTAAGAGCCAAGTTTCTACTCTTTTCACATTTTCCCATTAAACCTAATCCCATCTCATAGGTTTGAAGGTTCCCTACAAGCTCAGTCAAAGGAATTTGATCAATGTCCTTTGCTTCTTCAATGGCAGTGATCTTGGCATGAAATCTTTTAGGTAAGGACCTAAGGATTTTCCTAACAATTTTGAATTCTGCAATAGATTCTCCAAGATTGAAGGCATAATTCACAATATCCATGAGTTTAGCATAGAACTCATCAAAGGTCTCATCCTCCTCCATCCTTATTTCTTCAAAACTACTAGTGAGTCTTTGAAACTTTACAGTCTTTACTGCCTGGGTACCTTCATAGGTGGTCTCAAGAATGGTCCATGCTTTCTTAGCAACTTTCGTGGATGATAATTTCTTGAATTCCTCATTGGTCACCCCACAAAAAAAAGCATTCAAGGCCTTACTGTTGAAATTTGCCGCTATGATTGTTGCATCATCCCAATCCACCGGCGCTTCCTTTGGCTTAATCCAGCCAATTTCAACAGCTTGCCATACCTGTTCACATAGAGCCTGCAAAAAAATTTTCATACGAACTTTCCAGTACGCATAATTAGTTCTATCAAATAAAGGAGGAATCAAAAGAGATTGTCCACGATCCATGACAACAGGGGTCAAGGATTACACTCAGGAAATTAATCCAATCAGAGTGTACCCGCTCTGATACCACTTGTTGGGAAATTTAGACCTCGGTTGATAAAATTAACAAGTTTTTAAACCTAAGTTGTTAATTATATTTATTATGAATAAAACTTGTTAAAACAAACAAATAACAATATCATGTCAAAATTATGCAGCGGAAAAAAATAAATAAGACAATATATGATGACCTAGGAAAACCAATGAAACAAACTAGTTTCACAGTAAAAAAACCTGAGGGGAAACCTTCCCGAAAAGTAATCCACTATAATGAAAAGGAGTTTCAGATCTAGTACAAAATCTTTGTCTCTAGACTCTACAATCCCCGTAGATGAACTCATAGCAGAAATCTTTTAGTGCTTCAGAACCTCTGAACTCTTCAATATATGAACGCCACCCTTTGATGCACAAATCCCAAGTACGTGACTAACCAATTGTGCGGATCCCAGTACGCGACTTAATCACCAACTTAGAAGAAGATTGTTGGTTGCAAAATTCTTCACTTCATCAACAATGAAGATCAAGAAGTACTTGGTTACAAAACCCTAAGGCGCAAAGATGCAGTAGCTTCTTTCAGAGAGAATAAGGTATCGATCACCTTTTACATATGTTCTCCTTGTATTCTCTTATGTGACGGTCTCTAAAATAAGCCTTATATAGGTCTAGGGTTGTGAGAAAAGAAATCCTACACATACATGTCATCATGGGCCAAAAATCAGATCTGAAAATCTGAATTTCGTAAGGCTCAGTAATTCTCGATCGATCGAGGAGGTGTCGAGGAACATCTCGATCGATCCACCAGGTGTTGAGGAGCTATCGAGGAGATAGAAGATTTCTCGATCGATCGACCAACTATCGAGAAGGTGTCAAGATTGCGATAAGAAACACCTTAAGAGCTCGACAGATAGCCAGGTGTCGAGGAAGTGTCGAGAAGCTATCGAGTTTTAAAATTCAACACTTTCTCACTTGATTCTTAGACAAACTTGCATGGCTTTAACATTTGAACTTGAAACAAGGTTTCTTGAAGTATTAAACACATCCTAGATCTACCAAAATACAAGTAAAGTGCATTTTGTCAAAGGATTAGCCAATTACATAAAAGAATGACATATGTTCTTAACAAGAGAAACACATATGTCCTAACAAATTTATCCAAGGTATGTGGTCTGAGGAGCCAGGCATGACCAAGGTTCTGTTTAATATTCAAACAAGTAATAAAGAGTGTTAATTTACCCAAGTCATGTGGTCTGAAGAGCCAGGCATAACCAAGGTTCTGTTTAACATTTAAGTAAATAACCAAGAATATTAATTTACCCTAGGTATATGGTTCGAGGAGCCAAGCATGACCAATGTTCTGTTTAATATCCACACAAGTAATTAACGCAACACATAATGTCATAAATGAAAACATGGCAGAGTTGCATTTCATTAATAATTGTACCTTCGCAGGTTATTTACATTCCAAGGTTGCAGTACAACTTTTTCATCTAGATCTTCTAGGAAGTATGCTCCTATGCTTATTACCGAGGTGATACGGTATAACCCTTCCCAATTGGGTTCTAACTTCCCCCATGCTGGGTTTTTTGCTGTACCCACAACCTTTCTTAATACCAAGTCCCTAGGGGCCAATGGTCTCAACTTTACATTTGAATCATACCCTTGTTTAAGCCTCTGCTAATAGTATGCTAATTGAACCATGACATTTTCTCTCTGCTCCTCAATTAGATCTAGGCTCTTTTCTAGTAGGTGGTGGTTGTTGTTGTCTGGAGTGAACAAGCTAGTTCTCAGCGTTGGGTATCCGGTCTCTAGAGGAATGACAGCGTTGGCCTCGTAAGTCATTAAAAAGGGTGTCTCCCCCGTCGACCTACGAGGGGTAGTCCGATATGTCCAAAGGACATGTGGAAGCTCGTCCACCCACTTGCCCTTTGCATCATCCAACCTTTTCTTGAGTCCATTCACTATGACCTTATTGACAGCCTCGTCTTACCCATTCCCCTGGGGATAAGCCAGAGTGGAATACCTATTTGTGATACCCAATTCACAACAGTATCTTCTGAAAGTTTTGCTATCAAACTGAAGTTCATTGTTTGAGATGAGGGTATGAGGAATCCTAAACCGAGTGACAATGTTCTTTCACACAAACCTTTTGACATCCATATCCCTAATGTTTGCCAGTGGCTTAGCTTCAACCCATTTGGTAAGGTAATCAGTGCCGACCAAAAGCCATTTCCTGTTTCCTACTGCTTTGGGGAAAGGCCCCACAATGTTCAAGCCCTATTGAGCAAAAGGCCATGGGCTAGACAGAGGATTAAGAACGCCTCCTTGCTAATGAATGTTAGGAGCAATTCTCTGACATTGATTACACTTCTTCACGTACTTTTGTGCTTCTCTTTGCATATTGGGCCACCAATATCCTTGAGTAAGGGCCTAGTGAGACAAGGATCTGCCTCCTATATGGCTGCCACAAATCCCTTCGTGCAACTCTTCTAAGAGTAGCTCCACTACTTCGAGATGGATGCACAGCAAATATGGCCCCGAAAAAGAGCGCTTGTACAGTTTTTGGTCCTTAGACAGCCAAAATCGAAGAGCCTTTCTTAACACTTTGTCAGCCTCCCCCTTCTCCTCGGGCAAAATGTCATCCCTAAGGAATAGGACAATAGGATCCATCCAACTAGGTCCCACCCTAAGTTGATGAATCTGGACCTTCTCCCTCTCCATCTCGATAGGGTTGCGTAGTTCCTCGACCAGGATGACCTGAGGTAGACTTTGCGCTGAGAAGGTTGCAAGAGTGGTAAGGGAATCGGCATGCATATTTATGCTTCTAGGGATTTGGTGTAAGGAAAAATAGTCAAATCCTGATTGTTCGTGCCTAGCCTGGTTCAAGTACTCTTGCATTCTCACATCCCTGGCTTCTAGTTCTCCCTTTACTTGGCCTACAACCAACCTTGAATCTGTAAACATCTCCACTACGCTTCCACCCATTTTCTGAACCATAGCCATTCCTACCAACAAAGCCTCGTACTCAGCCTCATTGTTCGTGGCTGAGAAGCCCAGCCTTAAGGATTTCTCAATGACAATCCTTTTAGGAGATACTACAACCAGCCCCACTCCTGATCTCCTTTAGTTTACTGCATCGTCAACATATACCTTCCAAGATAGAGGCTCCTGAAAGGAGACCATCCCAACTGATTTTCCATCCATGCTCGGCCTTTTACCGTTTTCTTCAAACGAAGGCTCAGCAAACTCAGCCACTAAATCAGCGATGACTTGGCTCTTTATAGAGGTGTGAGGCATGTATTTGATATCAAAGGCTCCTAGGATCGTTGCCCATTTTGCAACCCTTCCTGTGTAATCAACTTTCCAAAGCAGTGATCAGAGAGGGAGTTGGGTTAGAACCACAACAGTATGAGCCTGGAAGTAATGTAGGAGCTTCTATATAGCATGCACTACTGCCAAGATGGCCCTCTCTAGTGGTAAGTAGTGAACCTCTGTCTCATATAATGATTTGCTCACACAATATACTGGTCTCTGCACCCCATTATCATCTCGCACCAATACCAGACTCACCGCATGTGAGGCTACAGCAATGTAAGCGAACAAAACCTCATCCTCCTCAGGTTTAGACATAATAGGTGGCCGAGAAAGATATTCCTTCAGCTGCTGGAAGGTCGAGGAACACTCCTTCGACCATTCGAATCCCTTCCACTTATGCAACAACTAGAAGAAATGCCTACACCTGTCTACTGACCGAGAAATGAATCGATTCAAAATGCTAGTTATTCCTGTCAACTTTTGGACCTCTTTGCGATTCTGAGGAGGCTGTAGGTTGTTGATTGCACTAATATGATCTGGGTCAACTTCAATTCCACGGTGGGTAACCATATAACCTAGAAACTTGCCAGAGCCTACCCCAAAAGAACACTTAGTGGCATTGAGGCGTAGTTTGTGTCTCCTTAGTATCTCGAAAATGTCTCTGAGATTATTTATTTGCTCGGACTCCACCTTACTCTTTACCACCATATCGTCTATGTAGACCTCAATATTTTTGCCCAGTTATGGTTTGAACATCCTGGTCATCATTCTCTGATAAGTAGACCTCGCATTCTTCAGCCCAAAGGGCATCACTTTATAATGATAATTCCCTGTGGGCATAACGAAAGAAGTCTTCTCCTGGTCACTTAGAGCCAATGGTATCTGGTGATATCCTTGGAAAGCATCCAAGAAGCTCATTCGAGGGTGGCCCACGGTTGCATCCACCAACTGATCTATTTGAGGCAAGGGAAAAGGATCCTTTGGGCACGCTTTGTTTAAATCCATGAAGTCCACACACACCCGCCATTTCCCATTTTTCTTCTTCACCACTACCGTGTTAGACAATCACTTGGGGTAAAACACCTCCTCTATGGCATCAGCCCACTTAAGTTTGAGTACTTCATCCTTGACAACATCAGAATGTTCCTTGGAGGAGCGCTGAGGCGGTTGCCTTTTGGGGATGACAGATGGATTGACGTTTAAATGGTGACAAATGAAGTCCGGATCCACCCCGGGGGCCTCGTAGGCGCTCCATGCAAATACATCGATATTTTTTCTAAGGAAATCTATCAGCTCTTCCTTCTCCTGAGGAGGCAGCTGAACTCCGATTTGAAAGAATTTCTCCTCATCATCGCCAATGACAATTCTTTCAAGTTGCTCGCACTTAGCCCCTTTTGCCACTGCCTTTGTAGGCAACGCTGGCACCTTTGATTGCTATAAATCTTGCTCGGTGAAAGCCGAGGATTCACTCCCAGCCTGATGTCTAATTGCAGCCACCAAGCACTACCTAGCCATAGACTGGCTCCCTACCAGTTCTTCAACCTGACCCTCAGACGGATACTTCACCTTCAAGTGTAGGGTGGAAGGTATGGCCCTCATGGCGTGAAGCCAATGCCTTGCCATAATGGCAGTGTAGGGGAAATAGGCATCAACCACAATGAAGTTCACTTCCACAACCTCTGTCCCTGTCTGAACGGGTAGTCAGATTTGGCCTTTTGGAAAGACAATCTTGCCGTCAAACCCAATCAGAAGGGAATCATAGCAAGTCAGGTCCTCGGACCTCAGCTTCAGTCCCTTAAATTGGTCAGGGTACATGATCTCTACGCCGCTGCCCTAATCCACCAACACTCTTTTCACATCATACCCACCTATCTTGAGGGTGACCACATGGGCATCATCATGTGGCTGCAAGGTCCCGACTTTGTCTTCATCGAAAAAGCTTAGAGTTGGTTGGGCCCCCACTCTACTCCTTTTCGAATCAGGGGGCGAGTCTTCAATAGATGGCTAAGCTATAGACAGCACCCTGGATGGCCGAGAACCAATCCTTCCTGGTGCAGCAAGAATGACATTAATTGTACCCAAAGGTGGTCTCGTAGAAGCGTCTCTCTGAGCTTTCAACCCCGTTTGACCACCCTACCCGCTGGGTTGATACAAGAATTGCTTCAACTTTCCAATTTTGACCAACTGCTCCAAGTGACTCCACAACGTTCTGCAATCTTCAGTAGTGTGCCCCCGCTCCTGGTGGTATTGGCAGTGGAGACTTTGGTTGCGCTTCGTGGGGTCTCTTCCCATCTTATTTGGCCATTGAAAGTATGGCTCATGCTTAATTTTCTCCAGGATTTGGTGTACTGGCTCTCGGAATATAGTACTGACTACCTGAGTAGTAGTAGTAGATCCTGAATGCCCCGCAAAATCTCTCCAAGGTCGGTTGTTATTATACCTATCCGACCTAAAATCTCTTCTATCCTGAGGGACCACCTTGGCTTTCCCCTTTCCCTGTTGCTAGTCCTCCTCAACCCGCTTATACTCATCAATGTCATCCATAAGCCGACACACATTCCTGACTGGTTTCATGGTCAAAGATTTTCTCAAGTCATGCTCGGCGAGCAAGATGACCTTGAAAGTCCTTATAGCTACGACATCAAAATCCCCATCTATCTTGTTGAACATCTCCCAGTACCTATCGGAGTACATTTTCAAGGTCTCCCCCTCCTACATTGCCATGGACAGCAAAGAGTCCAAAGGCCGAGAAACCCTGTTGCAAGTCACAAAATGGGTCCTAAATGCCCTAGTAAGTTTCTTAAAGGAATTGATAGAGTCTTCTTTCAGGCTGTTAAACCACCTCATCGCCACAGGCCCCAAACTAGATGGGAACACCTTGTACATAAGGGCCTCACTCTTGGAATGTACAGCCATTCTTTGGTTGAAGTGGCTCACATGCTCCACGGGATCCGTTCTTCCATTGTACATGGTGAATGTTGGTTGAGTAAAATGCTAAGGAAGCTTTCCTTCTTCAATTCTACGCGTAAATGTTGATTTCGAGATCTGGTTAAGAGTCTGCTCATAGCATCATTGCCCAGACCCTTGCGGGGTGGACTTTTACTCCTCCGTTTGTAATGACAGTCTTCATCGTACGAAAAAGACTCACTGGGAGGAGTCCTGGACCTGAGCCTGTAGCTACCATCTACTTCATCATTAGAAGAAGGGTCAGAATTCGAGGGAGTCCTTCTTCGTCGCTCACAGCGTAGCCTCTGGCGAAGACGATCAATCTCCAACTGTAAGCTTTTGGTATTCTCCTCGTGAGAGATGTGATTCCCGCCTCAAGACTAGCTACTGCTAGTATGCGTGGTGTGCACACTAACCTCACGGTCCCTCCTCTGCTCAAGGTTGAGGAACTGATCCTGACGTTGGGAATCGATAGACTTCTTCCATTCTTGCCCTGATCCTACCATGGCTAGATGTTAAACTCACTAAAGCTCAATCTCCCCACAGACGACGCCAATTGTAAGGGCAAGTTTTGGCTCCTAAGCCCAAATGATGAATGGGTTAAGGCCTAAAGAGCCCCACACAATGAATTTGTAGAGAGTGGGCTTAAAAGCTAGGCCTTAATGAATTAGGCAATGCGTACAATGGATCAAAGATATTAAGACAACAAAGAAAGACAAGTTTAAAGCAAGGGAATCATTCCTCGGCGAAGTCCGAGGAGAATGATTCTTGAATTTAGTTCTTTTAGACTTGGATACAATTTCAGCTCTTGTTGCTACAATGTGGTCTCTCCAGATTTTTCCAATCCCCTCTACCTAGAGGGTCTCTTACATTATATAGCTCCTTTTAGATGATCTTGGCCCTCCATTTGTTGATCGTCCAGGCCACTACTTGAGTGCTTGTCCCATTAGACACCTTTCCAAGCCCCTTGTAAGTTGGGGCAGCCAAGACAGCACTGTTCAGGGGTCTTCTTCACATAAATGTAGTCAGAAGGTTTGGTGAGATGCATTAAATGTGGTGGTAGCCACCATCCCTTCAGTCATGTCAGGGCTAGCCCCCTCCCCGAAACTCTTTCTCTACGGTATGACCTCCTCTGGTAACGTGCCACTGACATGGCCTTATTGTCCGAGCGTGTGACCTCCTCGGCATGATAATGGTCTTCTCGGCCATGGGTATGACACGTGGCGCAAATACCTTATTTAAATTCTTGTATCCCACATTTAGGTTTCAGGTGTATTTTGGTCATTTTTAGGTTTCAGGGGGTATTTTGGTCATCTTTTAGGTTTCAGGAGTATTTCGGTCTTTTTTTTTTATGTTTAGGGGATATTTTGTTCATTTTTAGGTTTAGGGGGTATTTTTGGTAATTTTTTAGGTTTCGGTGATATTTTGGTCATTTTAGAAGTTTTGGGGGGTATTTTGCTCATTTGAGAGATTTTAGGGGTATTTTGGTCATTTTAGTGGTTTTTGAGCATATTTGGTGATTTTAGAGATATCAGGAGTATTTTGGTCATTTTTTAGGTTTCATAGGTATATTGCTCATTTTAGAGATTTTGGGAATATTTTGGTCGATTTAGTGGGTTTTGAGCATATTTGGTGATTTTAAAGATATTGGGGGCATTTTGGTCATTTTAGAGGTTTCATGGGTATTTTGCTCATTTTAGAGATTTTGGTGATATTTTGGCCATTTCAATGGTTTTTGAGCATATTTGGTGATTTTAGAGATATCGGCGGTATTTTGGTCATTCTAGAGATTTTATGGGTATTTTGCTCATTTTAGAAATTTTGGCAATATTTTGCTGATTTTAGAGATTTTGGGGATAATTTTAGATGTTCAAGGGTATATTGGTAATTTTGTAACTGTAGGGCTATTTGGGTCATTTTAGGTATTTAAGGTTATTTTGGAGGTTAAGAGGGTATTCAAGTAGTTTTTAAAGGTATGTGGGTCATATTGGGTTATATGGGTGGGTTACTAATTAAATGAGTTGAGTTGGTAATGAGTAATTAATTTATATATAAACGGGTTATAAATGGATAAATGAGTAATTACACATCCATTCCATTTATGACCCAACCTGCTCCTATGCCCCCCTCTAATTCTGTTATTACTCTAGACTAGCTGTTAAGTTAGTTGGCTTTTCTTCTCCTCTGTTTTATACATTGTAGTGTATAAAAGCAGTCTGCCTTTGTACAATGAGTTCATGACTTCATTAAGATCAAAATAAGAGCACTTTCTCCATTTTCAATACTCTGATTCAGTCCCAAAGAACTCTTAGACTAGTTCTTAATATGGTACTAGGGCAGTTTTAGCAATTTTTTGCTTTATTAATACATTCGTACAATCCTTTAAAAAAAAAAAAAAAATTCGTACAATCATTCATGTATATATTTTTCATCATGTGGGTCTTCAACCTCTACAACAGCGAAGGATTCTTTCTAGTAATCGGAGCAAGGTGGGGTGGGGCGGAACAATGTTAGATCATAAGTGCCTCATTCTCGTTCTGTCCTATCTTCAGAATGGAGTTACATTGTACGAAGCAGGAGTAAGGCAAATCGGACTAGGAAGAGGTGGGGGCATTTTGATATCTCTAATTAGATAGCTCAATCATTGATGAGATAGAGATGAGATAAAAAATAAAAAAAAGAAGGGGGCACCAGTGAAAGCACTGAGAGAAGAAAAAACAAGTGTGTGTATATATATATAACACTCGGGATAAAACAGGACAAGATGAGTGTGCGCAGGCAAAACCCATTCCAGCTCCATGGGCAGTGGCGGTTCTAAGAATTTTTTTCAGAGTGTTCTTTAAGGAGTATAAATTACACAACCCATTGTGCATTATCCACAGCTCAACCCATTGCCTAACATAATTTAATTTGTTTGTCTTTTATAATGTATTGGTTAATTAAATTATTAATTATTGTTATTTAGTTACTTCATTATTTTTCTTTACTGACTGCTAGCAGTCTAGCACACATCCCACTGTGTATTAGCACACACCCCATGTGCATTATCCACGGCTCAACCCATTGCCTAGTGCTTAACATAATTTAATTTTTTGTCTTTTATACTACCTCTGCATGCCTTCAACCTTTACTGCCTTTACCTGTTCACTTCCCCAATTCAAGTGCCCGTTTGGGTTGACTTAACGCGCGTTTTCTAGCCTAAAACTTAAAACGTGTGTTTGGTAAATTTTTTCAAAAGTGTGTTATACAAAAGTGCATTTTTCAGCTTAAAGGATTTTCATGTTTTGGCATGGTAGTTTTGAGCTGCAGTTGCAAAACGCATAAACACGTTTTCTCAAAACAAAAATATTACCGCTGGTGGGTTTCTCTTTTTCTTAAATTGCCCATAGTTTTTTTTTCCTGCTCCTCTATGCTGCTGTGCTGCGGCATCTCATCTTCTTCTTCTTTTTTTGTGCTGCTTCTTCCTCTTCTCTTCTTCTTCTTTTTTTTTTTCTTTTTTTTTTATTTAATTTTTTATTATTTACGTCTTACATATCTAATCTCAAAAAAACCTTTTGAATTTGGTAGAGTTTTTGATAAATGGAACATATGGAGTAGAGAGAGGGAGCGAGAGAGAGAGCTCAGACTTGTGTGTGTGTATGTGTGGGGGGGGGGGGGGGCTTTGTGTGGAGGAAAGTAAAAGAAAAGGAAGATAAGAAGATGAGGATGAAGTGAATGAGTGGATGAGAAAAAAGTGAAAGAAAAAAAAAGAGTTTATGGGTTTGGGTAAAGCAACGTGGAAGAAAATATAGAGAGTAGGAACACAGATTATTTCACAACTTCTTTTTTACAATTGTGATGTTATAGAGTATGTTGTGAAGAAAAAATTGTGGGTACATGTATAATCCTAGAACAACTCATTTAAAAGATAAGTGTTAATAAAATTTTATTTTACAAAGATTAATTTTAAATTAGTATTGTGAAAATATTGTGACATTTTATTATATCTCTAAACTTTATTGTGAAATTTTTATAACAATTTCAAAATAAAGTTTACATAGTAAGTTGTTATTAGTTCTCATCTAGACCTACTAGTGACATTTTTTCCCCCTACCATTAACAACTTGTCATATAGACTTTATTGTGAAATTTTTGTGAAAATATTGTGTCCATAACTTGCATTAAGAGAGGTAATTAAAACAAAGAATTCTCTTTATATAGACATTGTCTTTTTTGGTAATTTTACCTCTCAAACTACCACTTTTATAAGTGCTAGCCAAACACTCAGCTTTTTCAAAAAACACTTTTTAACAACTTTTACCAAACACTCAGCTTTTACAAAAAGCCCAGTTTCATACCTCACTTTTTCAAAAAGCACAATATCAAAAAGCTGAACCAAACTCACCCCAAATATCCCACCCCACGGCCCCATGGCCCCCATCCATTGCCCACTCAACAGACGAGTCACAAGAGCCAATCAACATTCCACAATATTAAACATATAAAACATTCACAACACACAAAATTCATAATACACAAAACGACAAACTCACAAACCAATAAAGTCAAAATGTCAAATAAAGTTATAAAGTAAAGGCAATTAGACATTTAGACATAGAGAAACAGAGAGATAAAGAGAATCTCATTTCAGTTCAAAGAGAAAGAAAGAGAGAGCTCCGCTTTCACTCAGTCACTCTCAGATCATAGCACAGCAATTAGCAAAGCTAAAGATATAAGATTTAGATGAGATAGACTGATAGAGAAAAAGAGAGAGAAGTAAAGAACTGAAATACCTTGAGGCCTGAGGGGCAGCGCCGCGGCAGCACGTTGAGGTGAGGACTCGAGGGACGAAGGTTGATGCGACGAGGCAAGCCAAGCAATCTCTGATCCGATCTCCAATCTCGCCGTTGCTGTTGCTCGATTTTAAGGCTCGATGTGCTCTGTTGCTCGAGTTTCAGGCAGTCTAGGCGGAGGCGCCGTCGCGCCAATGTGCTTGGAGCTTGGTCATTGATGAGGTTTTTTTTTTTGTTTTGTTTTGTTTGTTTAGGTTAGGAGTTCAGTTCTGATTTCAGTTTTGCTAATTTGCCTATTTGATGATTTTGATCAGTCTGAGGACGCGTATTGGTAATTTGGGGTTTTTTTTTTTTTTTTTGAGAATCCGTTTGGGTTGGGCCGTATTTAGTTAATACAAATTTAACTAAATTTTTTTTGAGAATTTGTTTGGGTTAGTTTTGTTTAGGATTGATGTTGGACTTTTTTTCCCTAGGGTGGGCTTGCTATGTTAATTTTTTTTTTTTAAAGATTTTAGTTAAAAAAATTTTTTGGGCTTTTTCTTTTTGCTTGAAAGTAGAACAAATAATAGAGCAAAATTTAATTTTATTGGCATAAAAAAAATTGAGGGTGTTCCCAATTTTTTTTTAAAGGGTATTCAATTTTTTTTTTTTCCAGGTTAGGGTGGTCCTGGGGAAAAAAAATCATGAGATGCATGGCAAAACGCTGAAATAGGACAAGTCAAGTCTTGAGCAATATTGATAATTTTTGGTATACCTATTGACAATCTCATAGTATGCATTGTTTATGAACTAGATTGGTCAATGTTTTATTGTTTATAAATGTTTGACAAAAATAAAATTATACCCTTTAAGTTTGGTCAATTGTTATTTTGGTCATGTAAGTTCACATTTGTTGTCATTGTCATTTCTTTCTCCACTTTGTTAAAACAGTTTTCATTAAGAATGACTAATAGTGATAGCAAATGTGAATTTATAGGACCAAAATGACAATTAACCGAGCTTAAAAGGTGTAAAAAGGTGTAATATGTATTCTCTTTTATTTATTTATTTTAATTGTTTTTTAGTGTTAATATTTTTTTAATAGTTAACCAGAGTCATGGATGAAATGATTAATGGTGACAACAAATATAAACTTATTGGACCAAAAATAACAATTGACTAAACTTAAAGGGTGTAATTTTTGTTTTAGCCTAAATATTTTCATATTTCTATTTTTCTTTGTAGGGCTATAAATGAACTAAGTTGTTCATAAACAATTTGTGCTTACCTTAATAAAAAGCTAATTCATAATTGTTTGTTTATAAACAAATCAAGCTTAAATTTTAGTTTTAGGCTTGTTTAATAAACCAATCAAGTCAAAACATAAAAAATTCATAAAGTGTCTTGTGAACATTAGGACTTAATAAAAACAAGTCAAATTTAGAATTGTTTATGGGTTTGGTAATATAACTTGATATGAGCTTGAAAAATAAACATATATCTTACTAAGCCATTTATTAATTGGGAGTTAGGATCACTTGTCCAAAATAAATGGACTTGATAATATACTTATGTTGGATCTCAAGCTCAAGGGCTTGATATTGAGCATGGACTTAGCTTGACTAATGAATTAAGCCGAGCTTAAATTTTTGGACTTTTTGACAAGATTGAGTTCAAACATTGTTTGTAGTGTGTTTCGTTGAAGATGTTGAATTTGGACACTAATATCTTTAAAATTTGATATTTAGAGCACTCACATCATATTGTGTATGATAAAAAAGGTGAAAAATTTATACATTTTTTGTTTAAAAATGACTCACATTAGTGAGTGTATAATTGTGTAAATTTACAAATTTGCTATAGTATTTATGCAAATTTACACCTACACTATTTATTTTGTATTTAGTTTTTATTCTTTTTTTAAGTATAAAGGAAGATAAGAGAGTGGATGATGATTGTTGTGTAAAGAAAGAAAAATAATTAAAAAATTAAGAAAAAAAATGATATTTTAATTAATCATACTATAATATATATATATATATATATATATATTTGCATTATGTAAATGTAATAAAAAAATAGATAATCCGAGGGCTGTTTTACATTTTTACATGACCGATGCGAACGATCTTAAGCCTTTCATTGTAAGTCGGTTTTTTCTTCTTTTCAGCGAGGAGTTGTAAAGATGGCAAAACAAGCTAGTACTCTTTTCCTTGAAGAATGGCTGAGGAGCATTAGTGGCTGTAGCAGTAGTGTTAATTCCACAAATTCTTCTTCCTCATCAGCCCGAGCTATTATTCAAGCATGGGCTGAGCTTAGAGACTCCCTTCAAAACCAATCATTTCAACCACATCACCTCCAATCCTTAAAAACCCTCCTTAACTCTCAAACTTCTGTTCATGTTGCTGACCCACAAGCAAAAATTGTTCTTTCCATTCTTTCCTCTCCACACATATCTCTTCCAAATGAATCATATCCTCTCTTTCTTAGACTTCTTTATATCTGGGTCAGGAAATCCTTCAAACCCTCTTTGGTTCTTATTGATTCTGCTGTGGAGGTCCTCTCTCACCTTTTTAATGCTCAATTTGATTCTAGGAAGAGTCCTCTCTTGTTTTCCGAAGGTGTTCTCCTTCTGGGTGCATTTGCTTTTGTGCCTTCTTTGTCTGAAGGCTCTAAAACAGTCTGCTTGGACATGCTCTGTAGGCTGTTGGAAGAGGAGTACCGATTGATTGGCTCATCCGGAGAGCATATTTCGGATGTTCTTGCTGGAATTGGGTATGCTCTATCTTCTTCTGTGAATGTTCATTATGTTAGAATTTTAGATTCTTTATTGGGGATTTGGGGCAAAGAAGGTGGGCCTTGTGGTAGTATTACTCATGGGCTCATGATTCTGCATTTGATTGAATGGGTGTTGTCTAGATTGATCAATATCCGTTGTTTTGAGAAAATAAATGTTTTTGCCCGCGAGGCTTTAGAGACTTCAAAGGCAAACTATGTCCCATTTGCCATTGTCATGGCTGCAGCTGGAGTGTTGAGGGTTGTCAATAGATCTAAAATGAATGGTCTGGGGCTAGATACTGTTTCCAAATTAAGGGGCTCTGCAGAGGATCGGGTAGAATCTTTTGCAAGCGATATTATTTCTAGAAATGGAGTTACGAATGCAGATAATGATCCCACATGCAGTCTTCTACTGCAGTGCATTTCATTAGCACTGGCTCGAAGTGGCCTGGTTTCATCCCGTGCCCCTCTGCTAATGTGCCTTGCTTCTGCATTGTTGAATGAAATCTTTCCCTTACGACATTTATATGCAAAAGTACTTGACTTCCCACATAGAAATTCAGCTAGACTAGGGCACGATGAGGTCAAAAAGCATTTGGAAAGTGTTCTTTTTAAGGAAGCAGGGGCCATAACTAGTGTTTTCTGCAATCAATATGTTTCAGTAGATGTAGAGAGCAAGGGTGTGGTGGAGAATCTAATATGGGATTACTGTCAAGATATCTATTTGGGGCATCGACAAGTAGCTTTGATGCTTCGAGGTAAAGAAAATGAACTACTTGGGGATACAGAGAAAATTGCTGAATCTGCTTTCCTTATGGTTGTACTTTTTGCATTGGCCGTCACAAAGCACAAGTTTAATTCTAAATCCACCCAGGAAACTCAGTGGGACGTATCAGTACATATACTAGTTTCATTTTCTTGTTTAGAGTATTTTCGGCGCATTCGTTTACCAGAGTATATGGATACAATTCGAGGGGTTGTTGCAAGTGTTCAGGGGAACGAGTCTGCCTGTGTCTCTTTTGTGGAATCTATGCCCTCTTACATGGATATGACCAATGGAACAAGTATGGTTGTCTACCATTTTAACTGTAGTTTTCTTGATTAAATTTTTATTCTCCACTTTGAGGTCCCTAATGATCCCCCCCCCCCCCCCCCTACCCAAATTTTTTATGGGTAGACATTGCTAACCTCGATAAGATTTGAATTTTTGTCTTGTAGAGTTTTCATTATCTCAAAAAGTGGAGTATGTATGGTCCAATGATAATGTGCAAACTGCTCGCATATTATTTTACTTACGAGTCATTCCAACTTGCATTGAACATATTCCTTGCCTTACACTTAGGAAGGTTGTAGCTCCAACTATGTTCTTGTATCCTTACACAAAACAGCTCAATTTTATAAGAATTTTAGCTATTATATGTCATGGTGAACATTTTGCTTCCTTATTACAAACTCAATTAGATACATGGGACATCCAAATGGAAAAGTTGCTCGAGCCTCACATTCCATGTTTGCGGCATTCATGTCCTCTGGGAAGGATCTTGATCAGGATGAGAGAGTGTCATTAAAGGAGCAGCTTGTTTTCTATTACATGCAGAGATCTTTATTGGTATTGAAAGCAATTAAAATAATATTAATCAAACATGAGCTTGATCATCAAAGGTTGGATGCTCACACTTTTTTTGTTGTAATGTAGGGATATCCTGCCATCACTCCTTTTGAGGGTATGGCTTCTGGGGTTGCAGCCTTGGTCCGAAATCTTCCTGCTGGAAGTCCAGCCATATTCTATTGTATTCACAGTCTTGTGGAAAAGGGCAGCACACTCTGTGGTGAAATGTTTGCTCAGGAGGCTGATTTGTTGAGGAACAGGCAAGGAGATTCAGATGCTTGCAAGAAAATCCTAGAGTTGCTTCTACGGCTTATTTCCCTTGTTGATATACAGGTCATTTTATTCTTTTTAATTTATATTTGCAATTCCTCATAAAATTCCAGTTGATTCTCCCCTTCGTTTCTTTGAAAAGTAGGTCCCTTATAATTTATTATTATTACACCTCAAACAATCGTTATGGTGTGCTAAAGTTTTAGGTTTCAGAGGAAGATATTGCAATTAAACTGAAGCTATATATAGCAAATTTCAGATATTGGAAGTTCTCAAAATAGAAGTTGTAGAAAGGACTTACAGCATCTTGTCTATTCCCTCCCATTGTTCGACTTATTAATATCTGCATTTGTGTATTTGTCCAGGTGCTGCCAAACTTGATGAAGTTGTTGGCGCAATTGATTGTCCAGTTACCAAAAGATAGTCAAAATATGGTTCTTAATGAGTTATATTCACAGGTTGCAGAGTCTGATGATGTTACACGCAAGCCGACTTTAGTTTCATGGCTGCAGTCACTGTCTTACCTTTGTGCTCAAGCTACAAGCGAAAGTTCCACCCCCAAAGGGGTGCAAAAAGAAGTGAACATGTCTTCTGCACGTAGCACAGACTCATTAAGCCTTACTAGACTAAATGCACGACTTTGAGACATTGCGGTGCAGATTTTGGATTACCCTCCCCTCCTTTTGATGGACTTTTGTTCATTAATTCTTTTGTGCGTCTAGTGCTTGTTGCTGAATATCTCAGTATGTTTTCAGGATTGATATATAGAAATATGAACTTGTATCAGTTATATTCTTATTCACCTCACTAATGCAATAAATACATAAATCACTTGTAGTTTCTATATGTTCATACTTTCCCACTCAGCTTAACACTGTAGTTAAAAAATGATGATCTACATTTATTCATAATATATACATGAATGGTTTTTCTTTCTGTTTTCGGCTTGTGTTCTGGGATTAGTACTTAGCATTTCCAGTGCCAACCTCTAGAAACCCAGACCTCTGAGGGTATAAATTTGTCAGTTTGTGGGTGTAAACTTGATGGTATCTATATATATATATATATTAGTTGATTGCAGATCGAAGTCATACTTTATAGAGGGAATATCTGAACTTGGCCATCTTGTAGATTGTCTTTTGCTTGCAGAGAGAATTAAATATAAATATGGTTTTCTTATCTTGCTTTTCATATTTCACTTTTGGGGCAATTTGTACATACTAATGCTTCATTTCTTTTGATGAAAAGGAAAACATTTCGCATTTTTTGGTTTTAGGTAGGACAGAAAATAATTTAATGTCAACGGAAAAATTTAACAATTGATCAATGGAAAATCAACCCTTCTCAGTGGAAAATGTTTTCTGCTTTTTATCAGCAGAAAGAAACATGTATCTTCCTTTTCTCTCGACAAAGATCACGGGCACACAAATATCTCTCTCGACAGAAACATGTGTCTTCCTTTTCTCTCTCTTCTCCCATCTATCTAGTCGCCATCTCTGTTCCCAACGGTAAACTCATCGTTCCACTCTCTCAGTCACTCCTGAGCATGGCATCCAGGTAAAATCTTCGCCTCTTTTCTATTTTTGTATATTAAAAGCCTTTTTTTGCTGAATTTTCTTTGTATGCTTGTCAAATTTGGGATTATTTGGCTGGCTTTTTGTTGTGTTTTTGTTCTGATCTGTGCATTTTTGGTTTGTATCTGGGAATTTTCTCCGTTATCTCGATCTATTCGAGACCCACCCCCCCAACGTTTTATTTCTGTAAAAATAAGTTTTCCCTTTCTAACACCTCGGAACTTAGTGCTGGGAAATGGCCATTCTGTTTGTGTTACGAATTGCAAATGATGACTGCCACAGAATATTATTGGTTAATAATCAATACTTGTTGATTGGGGGAATAATTGGCATGCTAGTTGTAGTTTATACAAGCTGTTAGATGGAAAAGTACTAATTAAGCATTGTAATAAAAAAAAAAAAAAAGGGTATGTGGTGGAAAATAATGAGCGCATAATAATGGAATTATTGAAGTTGATTTCTTATTTTTGCCGTAGTCCATTTTTCAATTAAAAGTGTTTACCTCTTATTATCAGATGTTTTGAAGTATGTTGTAGGAACAAATGTAGACTGTAGAGTCTCTATATGTCATGGGGATGGGAAATATGTGAAAATGGCGAATTTTTACATCTGTATTCCTTGTGCTGTAAGACCAATGGGAAAGATATTTGGCATTTCAATTGTAACTCAAGAGCCTTTTTGGGGAGCCTATTGGGGTTTAAATTCTTACAGCTCTGAATCAGTTTTGTGCAATTCCAGTGGGGATTTGGGGTCTATCTAGTAAATGTTAAATTTTGGATACCATCATATGCCAAGGTTGTTTTGTGCAAATCTTATCTTGGATGCTTGAGCTGTTTGACATAGCGAGGTTTGTTTAAATATTTTCACAAGCTGGCTTTTGCCGAATGAGTCATGGAGGCTTAGACTTAGTGGAGCTATGCTTTGTGTTTTGTGGAAGATTGCTTAGTGCGTGGGCTATTAGAACCTGTTTATTGATTTTAACTTCCACATTCAACACTCATCTACATTTTTTTCTTTCACCTGATGTCTTCAGTAGTTGATATAAATTTGTAATTTGTTTCCACCTTTTAAATTTGTTTTTAACATGCTGATGTTTATTATCAACTGCTTCACGTTCACAAAGTAGAAAGATCAGACTTAAAGTTTCAATATGAAAGGTTGACAGAATTATGTTTACTAATGACTTTCTTTTGCTTGTCTTCTGTTTTTAACTGATTTATGTGGAAGTTCAGATGTTCAAACGTGTGAAACAAAATGCCATTGTGCCAACTAGAAGGGTTTGTTTGGTTTTGCTTTTGGCGAGGTCGGGAAATTGCCAAACGTTTGGCAATTTCAGTTAAAAGAGCTTTAGCCCCCTTAAAGCACTTTTCAACCCCTCCAAAAACAAAACCAGACAGGCCGTTCTTGGCAATTTTGCTAGAGAGCTTTAAAGGGGTCCTTAAAAGCTGAAAACGACTTTAATGCTAAAGATGATATTTGCAGTTTTTAGGAAGAAACTTTACAATTCACTGTTTTTAGTTAAAGATCTATATTGCAAAAGCTCTACTTCCTATAGCAATGCCAAATGGGCATTGAATGGGAGTGGGAAAACTGTTATGTTCAGTGCCCGTTCGGTAAAGCGGTTTCAAACCACATTTTCTCAAAGTACAACTTTTTTAAAATCCAATTCTTTTAGGTACAACTTTTTTAAGCTGTACCAATCGGGCACTCTATCAATATAAGTAAAATTTTTATGGTGTTTATGGATTATGTTTATCTATATTGAATTCCATTATGGCTTTCAAACATAAAGATGCATAGTTGTGCAAACAAAATCATTTAACTATATCCTTCTATGACATTTGTCAAATTAATTTGTTCATGTCATTCTGTGGCTTTGATATGTTAATGTTAATTTCTTTAACATTCCAGGTGAGTTTGGATAAGATAAGAAAGGCAATTTGATATTTCTTTTCTTCATCCTATGGAAGCTTATCCTGTTTACAGCTAGGCTACTAGCTTGGGATGTTTGATATGTTCTTGGAATCATTATATTTGGATTGTTTTGGTTTGGAAGTTCTTATGAGCGGATAGTCCCAAATAAATTGGGAAGATCATCGAAGACAGATTTAGCTGCATTTGAGAAGGAATATAATCTTTGGTGAGAACCTTGTTGTCTACCCAAAGGCTATTTCCTATTACAAGGCAAGTGTTGTTAGATTATTAGATTATTAAGTTCTTTATTTTTTGTTATCAAATGATTATGTACAATTAGATAATGATATTGGTGTTGAAATGAAATTGATGCTCTCAAACTTGTGAATGTCATATTCCAGTTGGCATGGTTGGATACATGTTGCTTGAATTGTTCAAGGTTTCTTGTAGTTTCTTTGATGATTAGTCAACAAAATGTTGTTGATGGGTTTCATGCTGAAGGGGGGTTATATTTTGAATTAAAAAAAAAAAAAAGTTTGTGAACTTGTAAATGTGTATTTAAAAAAAAAAAAAAAAAGATTTTTCATTGGATTTTCTAGTTACTCTACATGATATTCATGTTAGATTGATGCTAGGAATACTACAATTATTCTACATAGGTCTTATATACTAATGTGTCACTAATCATAAGAAATAATTCAAACACATTTATTATTTGTTGAGGTGGCACTAATTACATTCAATACCACATTAGTTTATAAGCTTTATGTTGTAAAACTTGTAGTGCTTTTAGCATTTTCCTTCATATTGTGAATGAAAGTTTTGGTTAATATAATTATTTGGAATTATGAGAAATATTAATGCTTTTCCATGAGTCAAGCATTAAAAATATTTTTCAGCTTATTATCAAGGTCGCAATTATACACTAGAATAATGAGTGTGCATGGATTAGATTGGATTAATTTATATGATTGCCGCTGTTAGACATCACAACCGATCTCATACTTCTCGCACCTGCTTCAAGTGCTATGCTGTTGATCTATTGGTGAGTCGTTGCTCTATAAATGATTTGACTACTGTGGAAATCGTCTAAGTTTTGCTGTACGTTGAATGTCTAAAGTTACTGTTAAATGCCCAAAGTTGGTATAAAATGTGTAAGACCACTACAAAACATGCATTAGCATTCAAGGATGTAAAATAGTTTTACATCCTCAAAATCTACTTTATTTAATTTACTATCTCATTTTACAATTCACTCCATATTTCAGTTTCTATTTTTACATATAACTCATTAAAATAATATAAACTATACCACCAAATAATATAAAAAATTCTGTCTCTCTCTCCTCTTCCATCTCTCTTTCCTCTCTACCTATCTGTCTCTCTCTCCAGCAAACCCACACAACACCTTCCACCAAAACTCAGCCACACTCAACCACCCAAATGCCACCAAATCTGATCCAAACCACCCAAATCCGACCCAAACCATAGCCACCTCCACCACAGCGAACCCATCCCCACCATCACCACAGCTACCCCCCACTGCCACCACCATGAACCTGCAGAGGCACCAATACCCACAACAAAAAATCAAAACAAAACCCATCAAATCCACACATCCCACAACCCATGCCCATCAAACCCATTAATCACCGAAACACTACTTCACAACAGACCCACCCATCACAGCAACCACCACAATTGGCACCACCACCATCACGACAATCCTACCCAGTAAAACCAGCCACAAATCTAACAACCACCGTGACCCACTACCTCCACGGTTCCACCACAGATGTCGATGTCCACTGCTCTACGCTGATCGCTGATGTCCACTGCTCCACACCAATCCCTCCACCGAACTAAGATAGAGAAAGGAGAGAACAAAATAGAGTGGAGAGAGAGGATGAGATAAGAGAAGAGAAAGAGAAAGGAAGGCTCAGATATGAGAGAAAAGAATCTGGGGAAAGAGAGACGTGGGCCCGGAAAGAGGAATTTTTTTATATTAAACTAATTTTACAACCAGCTACAGTGAGGTTGGGAATGTACCAACCCATTGTAGCTGGGTTGCAAGTTTTCTTTACATCTAGCAACCCGGTTGTAGCATCTTTTTATGGGTTTGGTAGCCAAAATAGCAACTGGGGGGTTTTTACACCCCTAATGCTAGTGCACTAAGGACTTTTTTGGTTTACCTCAAACTATTACATATCTTTATATTTTTGCTTCTATGATACTATTTCGTGATATCTCTCTAAGTATTATGTTATTTAAATCCTTTAACTTCATCTCATCTGAATAGAATTCAGGAGGTTATTGACACTATGGAATCAAAGGTGTCTGTTGAGATGAATCAAGATCTTATTAAGCAATTCACTAAGGAAGAAGTTGAAGTAGCCCTAAAATAGATGCACCCGACTAAATCTCCCGGCCTAGATGGTATGTCTGCTGTCTTTTATAAAAAATTTTGGGATATTGTGGGTAATGATGTTGTGAATATGGTTCTTAATGTCTTAAATTTTGATATGTCCATGGCTGATATTAATAAAACTTATATTACTCTTGTCCCAAAAAATAACAATTCTTCTAGAATGACAGAGTTTAGACCTATTAGCCTAAGCAATGTTATTTATAAACTTATTGCTAAGGTCCTAGCTAATCGTCTAAAATTGATCCTCTCCCATATAATATCGGAAAATCAAAGTGCTTTTACTGCTGGAAGGCTTATAACAGATAATGTTCTTATTGCTTTTGAGATGATGCATTACTTAGAGCATAAGAAAGAGGGTAAGGATTGTTATATGGCAATTAAGTTAGACATGAATAAGGCTTACGATAGGGTGGAATGGGGCTTCATAGAGCAAATTATGAGGAAATTGGGTTTTCATGAAAGATGGATTGGCTTGATAATGAGATGCATAACAACTGTCTCTTGTTGTGTGCTTATAAATGGGGTAGCTCATGGTAATATTGTGCCATCAAGGGGACTCCGTCAAGGGGATCCTCTGTCATCTTATCTGTTTCTTTTATGTGCAGATGGTTTTTCTTCACTTATTAATAAGGCTGTAAGAAGTCACACTATGAGTGGACTTTCAATTTGTAGAGGCTGCCCTATGATATCACACCTTCTTTTTGCGGATGATAGTATACTTTTTTGCAAAGTTAGCAGTCAAGAATGCCAGCATCTAATTGATATTATTCGTCTGTATGAGGCTGCTTTGGGTCAGAAAATCAATACAGACAAATCATCGGTGTTCTTTAGTGCCAATACCCCTGAAGAGAAGAAAATTGAGACTTTGGATATTCTTGGGCCGATGCAGGATTCTCGCCATAGTAAGTCTCAGTTTTCCTTCAATCATTGGCAAATCTAAGATTGAAGTGTTTGTGGAGATCAAAGAAAGGGTGGGAAGGAAACTGTCTGGATGGAAGGAAAAAATTCTTTCTATTGGTGGTAGAGAGATTTTGATCAAAGCGGTGGCCCAAGCTATCCCTACGTACACTATGAGCTGTTTTCAGCTTCCTAAGGGATTGTGTGATGAGATCGAAAGCATGATGAGGAAGTTTTGGTGGGGTCAGAGAGGTCAGGAGTCTAAGGTTGCTTGGGTGAGTTGGAGGAAATTATGCAAGTCAAAGCTTAAAGGTGGTATGGGTTTCAGAAATCTCCAAGCGTTCAATCTTGCCATGCTTGCAAAGCAAGGTTGGAGGCTCCTGGAGAACCCAAACTCATTAGCAACTTGTATGTATAGAGCTAAGTATTATCCCCATGGTGATATTCTTAAAGCTGGTTTGGGGTCTAGCCCATCCTTTACTTGGAGAAGCATAATGCAGGGGCTCGAAGTTGTGAAGAAAGGAACACGTTGGAGAGTTGGCAACGGGAAATTGATTCATATTTAGGAAGATAAGTGGTTGCCCATTCCTACAACGTACCGGGTTATTTCTCCTCCTCCTCAAAGTTTTGATAATTTCCCCATGGTCTCAACTCTTATTGATTTTGATTCTAGAAGATGGAAAGTGGACCTAGTGAAGTCTCTATTCTTGCCATTTGAAGCAAGGACTATTCTTAATATTCCAATTAGCTATAATCTTTCGAATGATAAAATTATTTGGGTTGGCAATAATAGGGGTGTTTTTACTGTTAAAAGTGCGTATTATGTTGCACTTAGCTTAGTGGAATCACCCGAGGTGGGCGAATGTTCTTATAATGACCCGAGAGAACTATTGTGGAGGAAGTTATGGCACTTACGTATTCCAACAAAGATTAAAATCTTTGCTTGGAGGGCATGTGTGGATGCTCTTCCAACAATGGTGAATTTGCAAAAAAGAGGTATTGGGGTTAGTGACTTGTGTCCTTGTTGTGGCTTAGAGTCTGAGTCTCTTTTTCACTCAGTTATTAAATGTGAAGTAGCTAGAAGAGTTTGGGATAATTGGGAGGGTAGTAGTGTGGAAAATTGGCAAGAGCTTATGGACATCTCTAATGTAGCTTTGGATATTTTGAAGAATGGCACTAATTGTGATTTGGAGGTGTTTTTTGGGGTTGCTTGGTCTGTTTGGTATAATAGGAATCAAGTTGCCTATGAATCAAAATGCCAATTGCCGGGTCAAATTTGGAGGTTTGCTAGGAGTTTTCTACAAGATTATAAAGGTGCTTTGTTTGCTTTGAACACGAATCCAGTGAAGGAAAATAGTAGGTGGACTCCTCTATTGCCTGGAGTTTTCAAAATCAATGTTGATGGGGTGAAGTCGGAGGATGGGCGAAACTCTAGTGTTGGGGCTGTTATTCGTGACTCTTGTGGTGCAGTTCTTGCGGCTTGTGGTAAATTCCTGCGTGGTCAGTTTTCAGTTGAGGAGGTGGAAGCTCTTGCCATGGAAACTGGGATTTTGCTTGCACGAGATATGAAGCTTACTCAGATTATTGTTGAATCTGACGCTATTTCCACTGTTAATAGTATTAATGAGAATTTTATGGAAGGGAGCATTGGCCATCTGTTTCAAGGCATCCTTGCCTTGTTGAGCTCTTTTACCAGTTGGAAGGTCAATCATGTGAATTGGGAATATAACAGAGTTGCTCATGAGTTAGCTCATTTGGCTAGGTGAAGTGAAGACACGCAGGTGTGGAGAGGAGTTCTCCCTAGGATAGTGCAGGATATTGTTCAAGCTGATTGTTCTGAATAGCGCCTATTGCTCTTCTCTGTGAGCTCTGCTGTTTTCCTTTTCTCTGCTTGTTTGTTTGTAATGGCAAGTTTTGTATCAAAAAAAAAAAAAAAAAAATTCTTTCAACATATTAAATTCATTTACTATCTTTTACGTATTCATTTTACTTTCGTTAATATCATAATGTCTAGAAACACAATGGAAGCCTCCTTGAACGACCCAATTTGGACGTAACTTTCATTCACCAACGAATTTAGGTATCTTAAGGCCTAAATAATTTGGTACTAAAACTTATAGTAAATTAGCAATAATCTTTATTTTTTTATTAATTTTATTAATTGAGATCATTAAATCATTTTGACTTTGGAGCAATATATGAAATATGGTTAATTTGTTTCCTAATAGGGAAGTGTTAAAGGTCCCACCAATTTATTATAAAAAGTTTATAAATTGACCTTATAATGAACGTGATCAGTGGATGTCAGCAACGCAAGATGCAATAAATGAACTTTCTTTTTCTTGATATCCAATTTTGATTTTGATTTTTTATAAAAAAAAACCTCGAAAGGAGAAATATTGGTTTTTAAGCTATCATCAATTTGGTTATTTAACCCATGCCTAGCCATACTTACCAGGCATGGTCTCATGTGATATCATGAATCATAGTTTGCTGCTCAATACTTGAGGTTGCACCAGTTTTCCCACTTAGACGTTAGGGAAATGCTTTAGCTCATGAACTGATGAATGTTTGGTTGGAAAACATCCCATATGATCTTATTCCTGTAATTTTGGATGATTTGATACATTAATAAAAACTACTTATTCCTAAAAAAATACAACAAAAATAGAATCACCGGTATGATTAACATTGTATTGTAGGGGTAGGGGCCAGTAGTAATTTAAGCGACAACCAATAAACTACATTATTCAACCGATTTTACATTACTTTTACACTGGAATAGGGACAGCTCTTAGTGGATGAGCTCTTCGAAAGGTTTTGCCAATCTTATCATTCATGTTCATGTCCACAGGTTTAACCCCATCTTCAAGCTTCCAATTGAAGGCCTGGATGAGTGAACCCAACATCAAGTGTAACATTCGAATTGCCAGTAGCAAACCAGTACATGTTCTTCTTCCACCACCAAATGGTATTAGCTCAAAGTACAGTCCTTTAACATCAATTTCCGACCCCAAAAACCTCTCTGGCATGAATGATTTTGCATTGTTCCATGACCTGGGGTCTCTCCCTATAGCCCATGCATTCACTAGCACTTGTTCACCTTTTGGAATAACGTAGCCACTGATCTCAACATCTACTTGGGCTTTCCTAGGAACTAAGAAAGGAATTGCTGAACGCAACCGCAATGTTTCTTTGACTATTGCTTGTAAGTTAACCGAGAAATGTCTGATTCTTGAACTGGGTTGCCTTTGCCAATTACTTGCTCTAGCTCTTCTTTGGCTCTTGACAATGCTTCTGGATTGTGGAATAGCTCTTCCATAGCCCGTTCCAGTAGCACAAACTATATTCATCATTCATAAGTAAAGTAAATAAATAACTAATTATGAAAGAATTTGTCAGATTACTTTGTCTGCAGCAGAGTTGCTAAATCTGTAGTGGTTGTGATATTGAACACTAATTCCACTAATGGCCCATTTTCTTATCTTGTTGATGACTGCAGGATGTTGATTTTCCAAATTCCTTTAGTGAATGTGAACCATTGTTACAGGGAGGCGAATAAGGGTGGAGACATCTTATTAGCTAGGAAAGGGACAATTCAACTTGTTGATTTTACAGTTTTTCTAAGTCTCTGCATGTTAACGTTTTAGATGCTTTTTATTTGGACCTTAATAGGTTGAACATAAACAGATTTTGTCTTAAAACTTTTATTTCTATTTAGTTCAATGAAATATGAATGTACTATTTCTATATATAAAAGAAGTATGGTGTTATGTTCATAAAAAAAGAAGATGTATGACGTTATTTTTCCGGTGGGGTGCAAGTAATGTAAGGAATAGAATCCTCTATCTTATTTTTTGTGTTTCACTTTATATTCCTTCAACTATAACTTTCCCTATGTATTTTTATTTTCATTTTAAACTTTTATCATTTTATAAAGAAAGAAAAAACTATACATTTTAAGTTGTGATTGGTGGAGCGTGATTGGTTTTTAGACCTTGTTAAAATAGTTATTAACCAATTTTCAGGCCAAGTTGTTAATTAAATAAATTATGAACAACCTTAGTTAATCAAACAATTACCAATATTGGGCATATAGTAAAGTTGCAAAAATACAGAAGATGATAATATATGATGACCTAGAAAACTAATGGAATCGAAATTTCACAGTAAAAACCTAGGAAGAATTTAACCTATTAATCCCAAGGTAAACCAAATCCACTAATTTATTAGAAATTTTACAATAACAAATAACCATATTCCAGGTAAAACTTACTAAAATTACCCAATACAGCTTCGGGTCTACAAAGTTCCTCAATTATAGAGATGTTGCAACGTGAACCTCCAGTTCATGACTCCAAGAATCAGTAGAGGATTTTGAGAGCAAGAGGCACAAAGCCTTTAAATCTATATGAGAGCAGCTCCAAAAGTATTTTTAACGTGCATTAGGGTTTGCTTAAATGCATTTGACTTGTTTACACGAAACCCTAATAACTTAATGAGTTGAAATCACAATTCATTAGACCTAAGATTCGATTGGTCGAGTTTAAGCTTGATTTGTCGAATTCAGGCCTGGGTAGGTGTCGAACAACTTTGAACAACTTTGATTTGCACAATAAACTTTAGCACCCGGGTAGCAATCTTGACAACACTTAAACACTCTCAAAGCACAAAATAAGAAACTTTTACTTATGGTTTGCCAACCTAAATCTAAAAACATGATAGAGCATAACATTGAACACAAAAAATGAGACAAAAGTTTTTATAGTATATGAGAGAGTGAAGGTGCTCTAGAGCAAAACTCTCTACTTGCTGTAGCAGGTACTGTTCTTTGAATTTGAATAAAATTTCTTCTTCTTCCAAAGAAAGCAAAAATTATGAAAGAAATTCAAGACAAAGCAAAAAGGGTAACAAATAAGGGTTAAATTTGTTGCACACAAACTGTTTTACATAGCTTTGTACACACTTTGAAGTTGAAAATTGTGATTTCAAGTCACGATTTCAGTTACTTTTGGGGTGTGTGTTAAATTATGTAAAACAGTTTGTGTGTAATAAACAATATTAAATAAATAATACTGACTAGGAACAATCGCTCTATCTTAGTTTTGTCCATCTCCTCACTGTTTTGTTCCCTAGTGTTGAGAAGGGTATCTAACATATCCTCGCTCGTGTTAGAACCACACACTTTTCTCAAGTGGAGCCGTCGGGTAATCATGCGGTCAAAGAGGTCTAACATCTTTCCAAAGTGAACTTCCATATGTTGCCTTACACGTTGGGGTCCATCTTTTTAAACACAGGAAAATAATATGCCAAGTTTGGTCTCCCAACCTCTTTCATGATATTCCAAATGATCTCCTTGTACTCTCTAGCTGTGTCAGAATTGGAGTCAGCCAAATCCACCGAAAAAAGGTGTTTGATAATAGATTAAGCGTGGTCTTGAAAGCAGCTCTCCCAATATCTACTGCTTCATCGTTTAGGCTGCTTTGATGAGTATCAGCTAGGAGGTCCTACACCTTCTCGTGCCTTATAGCTTGGTTAGCATCAAGTGTCTTGTTGGCGAATAGTTGTTCCATGCATATTCTGCAAAGGTTTCTCTCACTACAAAAAACGTGGCTATAGCTGATCTATAGCCACATTTCTTAGAAACGTGGCTATAGCTAACCTATAGCTGCGTTTTTAAAACGCGGCTATAGGTCCAACCAAATAATTTTTTTAAAGGGGGACCTATAGCTGTGTTTTTAAAAAACGGGGCTATAGGTCCAGTCGAATAAATTTTTTTTAAGGGTGACCTATAGCTGCGTTTCTAAAAAACACAGCTATATGTAACACCCAAAAAAAAGAAAAAAAACTCTTCCTTCAGCTTCCCACGTACCCCCCACTTTCCCACCTACATCCCCACTTTCATCTTTTCTTTCTTTTCTCTTTCTTTTTTCTTTCTTCATTCTTCACTCACTTCAGCGCAACTCTTTAGGCTCTTCTTTCTTTCCTTCTTCTTCTTCTTCTTATTTTTTTTTTCTTCACTCCAGCATAACTCTTCTTTTTTCTTTCTTTGGAGCTGCTGCTTTTTTTCTTCTTCTTTTTTTGCTCCTTTCTTCTGCAAGTCATGCCAGGTTCTTCTTTCTTTTTTTTTTTTTTTTTTTTTTCTTCATCTCAAGCACACTGATTTGTCTATAGATCTAGTTTTTTTTTTTTGGTTATTTTATGTTTAGTTAGTAAGAAAATGGAGGAAATGCTGAAAATTTTGAATGAAGTGGATATTCTAGCAATATTTGTGTCTATGTCTTGATTTGGATTTGAGTTTTGATTTTGAATTTTTTGGATCTGTGCTTGAATTTGGATCTGGGTGTGTTTGTATTGTGAGTATGTTGTGTTTGATTTTGAATTTTTTGGGTTTGTGTTTAATTTTGAATTTTTTGGGGGGAAAAAAAACCCAGAATTAAAAAAAAAAAAAAAACCTATAGCCGTGTTTCAAAAACGCAGCTGTAGGAGGCTTTAGCCGCGTTTTTAAAACGCAACCAAAACTGTACCTGTAGCCGCGTTTTAAACGCAGCTATAAGTCTCAGCCTATAGGGGGTGGAAAAACGCAGCTATAGGGGGACCTGTAGCCGCGTTTAAAAAAACGCGGCTATAGACCCCGCAGGGGGATATTGTCGCGAAGCAAAAGACGCGTTTGTAAATGCGGCTATAGAAAATGCAGCTATAGCCTATAGCTGCGTTTTTGAAACGTGGCTAAAGCTCGCGTTTTTTGTAGTGTCTCCACTGGGTTGAAACACTTGCCAAGCAAAATTCGTCGTGTCCGTGGGCTCGGAGTGCATCTGGGATGGTTCGATTGGACAATTGTTGGTCATGTATTTGAAGGACTT
The DNA here is from genome assembly GCA_030021035.2 of Notholithocarpus densiflorus. Lineage (NCBI taxonomy): Eukaryota > Viridiplantae > Streptophyta > Magnoliopsida > Fagales > Fagaceae > Notholithocarpus > Notholithocarpus densiflorus. Next base: position 9,116,234 of record JARYZH020000002.1, read on the forward strand.
CTTTGGTGATAGCTGCTGAAGAAATGACTATTGTGGTTACTTAGCCTGGTTTTACGCTCATTATGGGGCCATGGACCTTGGAAAGTTTTGTTAGGGACTTGTGGGGTTTGTCACCAACCTCTAAGAGGTTTCCAATCAATGGAAAATGTTTTGGACCTGGTGGAAGTCTTTTGGGGATTGCTTTGCTTCTAAAAATTATATGCAAGGCTTGGATTAAGAGCCAAGTGAGGCAAAGACATATTATACCGCTCAAGAAATCCATTTTTATTTATGAACTCTGATCACCAGGAGAAAAGAGCAAAGTGAAGAATGATACAATATAATACTATCCTTCATTGTTCTCCCTTATAATAGACAACAAGCAGAACAAAACAACATGCGCACTCACACACAGAGAGAGAGAGAGAGAGAGAGAGAGAGTAACAATGGTTAATATTAGAGCATTCACAAAAGTGTATAGTGAAAAAAATGTATAGAATTTACACAATTTTATCTAAAAATGATATACATATGTATATTGTTGTGCAAAGTTACAAGTTTACTACAATAATCGTGTAATTTTACACTGACACTATTTATTTTACATTTAGTTATTATTTTTTTTTTTTTTATGTATCTCAAGGATAAAGGAAGAAAGTAGATGGTGGTTGTTGTATGTGAAGAAAGAGAAAGAATTAAAAAATCAAGAAAAATTGATATTTTAATAAAATGTAGTGTAAAATAGATAATCTGATGTGAGGGTGTTTTGAAAAGTAAGTATGTAAAATAGAAAAAATATGTTTTTTTGTTTGTTTGTTTGTTTGTTTTGTTTTTGTTGAGAAAAAATAGAAAAAGTAAGTTCTTATACTAAAATAGACAAAATTTTTTGTACGAGCTAATATGAATGCTCTTAATTATGTTATAGTTATAATTTTTTAAAAATATATTTTTTAATATTTCAAGTGGGAGTAGATGAATTTTAACTTTAGACATCTTTCTCTTAAAAAAAGAAACCAATTTAACCGAAGGTCATTGGAGAATACATGGAGACATTGTAGTGGACAATGATTTGCATGTTACCTTAATCACAAATTTCAAGAGAGTGCTAAGTTGAAGTTTGGTATAATTAAGCCTAATATAATTTTTGACAATTTGAGAAAAATATATTTTTTGATGTGAGCGCATGTAATGTCAGAGAATGTTAAATTCTGTTAGGGTCATAATTTATTGTAATTGACTAATCCTTTTAACAAAATGCACTTTACTTGTAATTGGGTAGATCTAGTTTAGTACTTTAAGAAACATGTTGTTCAAGTCAAGCATTAAAGACATGAAGATTGGTCGAAGAAAGAAGTGAAAAAAAGCTATTCATTAAGTCTCGACAGATGCCTGTTATCGAGACTTAATGTGAAGCTGGATAGATAGCTTGACAGCAGTTCGATCTATCGAGAATTACGATTTCAAAATTTCCAGATCTGAAATTTGGCCCTGTCTTGTGTATTTGTTTGGGGTTTATTTTCTCACAACCCTAGACATATATAAGGCTTATTTTAAGAGCCGTCACACATGGATATAGAGACCAAGAGACTTATTTTCTCTGTGTGAAGCTACTGCATTTATACGCCATAGGGTTTTGTAACCGAGTGCTTCCTAATCTTCATTGTTTATGAAGTGAAGAACTTTGCAGCCAACAACATCTGTTCAAGTTGATAGAGTTAGTCACGTACTTGGATCCGTGCAAAGGGTTAGTCACAAATTAGAGGTTTGTGCATCAAAGGAAAGAAGGCTACTATAAGATCAAGTCCAACTGGGTAGTGGAGCAAAGGTTCAACTGTAGGTTGATATTTCGGGATAGGCTAGGGTAGTTGGTAAGATTCCTTATACTTGTAACCGCTTGATTGTTGATTAGTGGATTTTTGGGAGTGGTGACCTTAAAAATCACCCAGTGGGGTTTTTGCCTTGCGAGGTTTTCTCCATTATTATTAAGTTACATAATAATAATAATAATAATAATAATAATAATAATAATAATAATAATAATAATAATAATAAAGTAGGCTAAGGCAATGATACTGCGCCGTGTAAACTTTTTTTTTTTATTATAAAAAAATAATTATTATTGTATATTTGTATAATAATATATATATTTTTGAGAAACTGTATAATAATATTCAAATGACATAACAACTAGCCAATGTTACTCGATAGTCAAATGGCACCTCCGGTTCAAGACGTGGGGACGGAGGTGGGGTAGATAATTAGAATAAAAACAAAATGACATGAGTCACATGACAACTATGCATGCTGCTATAACCTTTTATTTTTTCAATTACTTTTAGGAGTAAGAAAACATAGTTTACTTATTTAATTAGATCGATTTAGCACTTAATCGGCTCAAATCATTGTGTTTCATGTTTCTCTTCCTCATTCTATTGTGGATCTAGAAGCCCTTGTTGCTGGTAGGGCTTTGGAGTTCTCTCTCTTGACATAGGCATTAGTTCGGCTATTTTAGAAGGGGATACAGAGATAATGATAAATGCTCTAAAGGAGTCCTCTTCTTCAGTGGCTTCTTTCAGATTATTTTCATAGTGTTAGTTTTTCTCATGTTCGTAGAAATGGAAACTCTATAACTCACAATCTTGCTACAAAATTCATTCTAAAAAAAAAAAAAAACTTTAAACAAATCAGATCCCTTCAAGCGGAAATTGCATTTTTAATAGATCATATTTTTATTCTTTTTTTTTTGTTCGTTCAATTTTTCCTCCCACAAAAAAGAAAAGAGAATAAAATTTTGTAGTAGTCCTCATTCATGCTTTTCGCCTTGGCGAAAACACATGGTATCCAGAAGAATTTAGATCGGAGTGAAAGAACTAGTAAAGTTTCATGCATAGTGCTGCAAAACCTCCTACATCTATTGCAAAACAATTTTAAAGAAGCATATTGCATTGTTATTCACTTCCTTTAAGTTTTTAAAGTAACACACTACACTCAATTTTACAACTTGATGAAGTGATCGATTGTAAGTAGTAGAAAAAATAGGTAGGTCCATGTAAAAGTGGTTGCACTAAAGTAAAGTGTCCTTTTTTTGAAAAACCAAAAAAAGGGGCTCGCTTGTGTAATATTGCTCCACGCCTTATGGTACATTGCCACTTGGGCTTACTAAAAGCTCATGGGTACCACTAGCGCACAAGAAGGCGTGCCACTACTCAACCCCATTAATATGATTTTTGCATATTAAGAAGTATGGGTCGGTACTAGTACTCGAACTCATTTAATTAAAGTGGAACTCACCATTCATACGAGAGGAGCGAGTACGCCATTATTGTACTCTTTTAGTATTGTATAATTTTCATAAAGTGATAGATTTCATCATTGAATGTCCTAAGGACTCAAGTTAAAGTGCATTTAAAATTTTATAAAATAAAAATTTTCCTATTAAAAAAAATGAAATAAAATTGTATACAAATTAACAAAATAGTACATAGAATATCTAGAATTTGCGCATGGTTCATAATTTAACATTTAATATTTAAGGGTGGCAATTTGTGTTCACGTTTCGGGTTTGTGTTGTGTCAACTCATGGGTATTCGATTATTTAGGTCGACACTAACCCAACATGTTTATTAAACGAGTTAAGATTCTTCAACCCTAACACAACCTATTTATTAAATGAGTTGTGTCAACCCGTTTATCAAATTTTATTAAAGTGAAAAAAATACAAATTTTAGTATTAACCCTTATCTGAACTACGAAAAACCAAACAAATGGATTTTTTAATATAAAATTCAGAATTAACAAGTAACTGCATCACAAATAATCATTCAAAACTGAAACATATTTCAATATTACAAATAATTAATCACAATATGTCAAACAAAAAAACCACAACAACTAATAAGTTTATATACCTTGGGTTTTGAAGGGTATATTGGCAAAATAACATTTAAATAAACGGGTTATGTGGGTTAGATAAGAATATGATACGTTTATTAAATGAGTTAGTCATGTTAACTTGAATATGACACGAACCGTTAAGCTCCAACGCATAACTTGTTAATTTTCCCAATGCATAACATGTTATATTTTCTTAACCAGTTCCAATAATCTTCTTACACCCTCTATCTCTTATATTCCAATAATCTTCTTACACCTTTTATCTCCTATAATTGTTATCAGAGCCAATAATCTTCTTACACCGTATAGTTTCCACCTCCTTTGATTAGTATACTTTGATTATTGTTCTAATTAGTATGCTCTATGATTTACACTGGACTTGATAATCAAGTAGAACACTAAGGAGTTTGTTTTCAAAAGTCTTAAAGAATCCAGTTTCCCATTGTCTCCTTGTGGACATTGGAGCCTAGAGTTGGCGTTCTAGTCCTGTTAGATTTTGGGTAAACAGTTCTTTCTTGAAGAAATTATTGTGGCCAGTTCATCTTCTGCAGTCACTGATACCCCTACACCTGCTTTTGACCTTTCCCTCAATACATCTATTGCAAATAGGTTAGACTACTTGTATGAAATCTCTCATGTACCTAAAGATAGTAGAATTCCTCTTATCGACTTCCCTATTGTAAATCCTTATACTGTGTTTAATAAACCCTAACCTTCATTCAAAAAAACCATAAAAAAATTATTGGTCCTTCTCACCCTTCTACTGTAAAAGAATATGTCCAGGCTTCTAAGTTTGATCAATTCAATATCCCAGCAAGTGAAAATGAAAATTTCATTACCCTTGCTCTTCCCAGAGAGTTTGTAATTCCATGGCAAAAACAAGGGTACACACATTTTCATTTTGGTGCGGTAAGATTGACACTAACTTTCCACGGAAGAAAGGGACTCCTTGTAGCCTCTAGGATTTCACTCATTGACTCTAGATTTTTGGAATATCAAAATGCACATAGGAACTGTTCAGACCACTCTAAATGTGGGAACAATTTTCGTCACACTCTTTCTAAACTTCAGTATGCCCCTTAAAGATCCTCACCTTTGTGATGCTCTTAAGGTGCAAGTTCAGATTATAAGAGCCTCTCAAGTACAAGACACATATGCTGCTACACTTCACTATCAGCTTGCTTATAGGCTTCAAAATCATGCCTTTGATATGGCAGTCTTAGACATGGCCCAATCTAATGATGCTTTGTATCCAAGTTGATCCAGGAATGACCCCCATGTGTACGTTTTTCCTAAGACAACTCACTAGAGACCAGATGACTTCTCTTTTCCTAGAATCATGGATTACGAAATATGAGACACTTCACCAAGTGATTAAGCCAGTCCAGTCGAATAATCATTTCTTCATCAGGAAGGAAAATGGCGAAGTTGAGACAAGGTTTTTGGTGGCCCCACCAGAAAAGAAAGATATGACAGTCTTTCTAACCTAGATTGCGATGCTTCAACCTGTGTCATATGTTTGTGAAGATGGCCTTAAGATTAATGCATTTCGTGAAGATGGAAAGCCTTGCTATGAAGGTGTTAGGACATATGTGTTTCACTTGTTAAGAACATATGTCATTCTTTTATGTAATTGGCTTATCCTTTGACAGAACGCACTTTACTTGTATTTGGGTAGATCTAGGATGTGTTTAAATACTTCAAGAAACCATGTTTCAAGATCTAGTGTTGAAACCTTCAAGTCTGTTCAAGAAAACAAGCTGAAAGTGCAAAATCACTAAAGCTCGACAGCTAGCTCGACAGCTAGCATGTGTCAAAGTTTAAGGAGCTGTTCAGCCCGTATGCTCGACAGATTCTCGACACCTCCTATCTGTCGAGGTTTAAGAAAACAGCAATCTGATATGTTTTTCTTGGGATCCATGATTATGTGTTTGGGCCTTCTTTTCTCCTAACCCTAAACATATAAAAGGATTGTTTTAAGAGCCATCAAAGAGTTCACAAGTTGTACAAGCATTGAGTAAACCTTGTTCAAGCAAATTGTGACTAGAGACAAAGTTCTTGTCCTTGTTCATCTCTTTCTTGTGAAGAAGTTGCTGTGTATGTGCACCATAGGGTTTTGTAACCAATCATCTTCTTGATCTTTATCGTGTGGATGAACTGAAGAACTTTGCAGCCAACAACCTTCTTAGTTGGTGATTGAAGTCGCGTACTGGGATCCGCGCATTGGTTAGTCACATACTTGGGAGCCGTGCATCAAAAGGGGGAACTGTCACTACAGAACAAGTCCAATTGGGTATTGGGGTAAGGGTTCAACTGTAGGTTGGTAAGGTACTTGGGATTCCTTTACTTGTAACCGCTTGTTGTTAATAGTGGAGTTTCGGGAGTGGTGACCTGAAAATCACCCGGTGGGGTTTTTGCCGTTAGGTTTTCCTTATTCGTAAACAAATCACCGTGTTATTTATTTTCCGTTGCGTATTTAGTTGTTTGGTGATTTGTTTGTGCTATCATGTGTTTTGCATGATAAATTGATTAATTAATAACTTGACTAATTAATTAATTAATTTCAATCACAAGGGGTCAATCCGTTTGTGGCCTATCAGAAGGCAAATCACCCCTTGGCCACATATGGTGGGATATTTGTGATTGTGTTGAATGCAGAAAAGAAGAAATTCTTGAGGAAGATTATTCAAGAAGAAGGAATAAAAAATCCACTCAACAAATCCTCAAAGAAAGATATGAAGCATGTGATCTAGAAGTTGATTTCTTTGGAGAACCCTCTGGAAAATTTGACTATTATGTTCTTTATCCTAGAACCAGAAAGCAAAAAGTCCCTCCATCTCCTCCATGTAAAGAAATCAAGTCCAAAGAAAATCATGATCAAAACCCTAAGCCTCCACTAATCCCATACTACCAAAAAGTTCTTCCCCAAATACCTAGATGCCAACCTTTTCCTACTAGTCAAACTCACCCACAAAAACCCTTATCTTGTTACATGTTTGACCATGCTTCACCTTCCTACTTACAGGATTTTCCTCCTCTTGAAAGTTTTGAACATCCTTTGTCAAGCACAAAGCATGTGTGGAAAATCAAAAACCCTGTTGGAATCAACCCAGATGGAACCAGAAGACATGTTTCGTTAGCAGAAGCAGCTTTAAATTGGCAAGCAGAAAATGCCATGGCACAAAACCAAGCTCTTTCAAAAATCCTCGATAATCAACAGAAGTTAGCTGAGGTAGTTACCCACACCTTGTCATCCTCAGGTTCTCTTATTGATGATTTGAAAAAAAAAAAATCAAGATGGTTGAACAAGAGCTTGCAACAATTGTATCAATAGTCAAAGATATGTCTGTTTCTTTCCCTCTCATAGGGCAAAAAGAAAAGGAGAGAAAGCAATTGCTGACACAACTTCAATCCATAGAAAGATCACAAAAGATAGTTACCCAACCTTCCCCGATAGTTGTCTATACTCCTTACCAACCTTGACAATCATTATATAAAGATCTGTCCATACTTTTAACCTCTCCATTTTCATCAACCTCTCCTGGACAAAATCTCTAACCATTAACCATGATACATTCTGATTATAACCCTTTCAAGACAAGTGGAATTTTCCCAGCCATAACATATACACCTCCACCTAAACCAGAATCCCAAGCCAAGCCCCTACCGTCTTATGCAAAGCTGATTGTAAATTGTATCTGAATTTGTTTTGAGTTCCGTGGTCTATAAAGATCTACTTTGTATCATTGTAAAGGCAGAACATAGCCTCCTTTAGAAATCCTTATGACTTATGTAAAGGGTTTGTTGAATCTAATAATATTAGTCAGCTTGTTGTATCTAGTTCTCTATTCTATTCCATGCTTTCAAGTAATTTTCTATATTTCTTTAGCGTTATATTTTCTTAACCAGTTCCAATAATCTTCTTACACCCTCTATCTCCTATATTCCACACACACATATCGTCTAGAATCTTTTTAAAGAATCAAAATCAAAACCATTTTGAATTCATGTGCGCACTAATGAATACTTTACACATGAGAAGTACTTTTCTCCTCTTTATTTATTTATATTTATTTTTCTAAGTGCATTATCTATATATGAAAAGTGCATTATAGCTCACAATTAGGTTTTATAGATCATAATTTATTTATTTCTTTTGAAAAACAAAGTCAAACTTTACACACTTGAGAAAAACCAATACAAACACTTGAGAAAAACCATTTAGGAGCGAAGTATATTGAATAACATGAAATGCAACGGTACACCAACCTTACAAATTTCTCATTATATTCGGAAAATCTTAAAATAGACAATAGAAAGTCTCACTCCATTCTAAAATAAGCCTTCTGGAAATTGAGCTTTACCCTTAGAAAGTGTCTTTTTTTTTTCTTCATGTGTTTGAAACTATAAATTATTTTTTGGGTGATTGATGTAGAACAGACAGCACATACTTTTTTGGAGCAGCAGGGCGCCGAAAGTCACAATGTAAGATCAAGGGGTGCTAGTAGGGGCCATCGAGGCAATAGTGTCAGAATTGCATGAAATTTGGCAGGTTGAAAGGAAATGAAATTTTGATGCAGACTCGAGTTTCTTGAGTGTCGCCTAAATTTAGGCAAATTCCTTCGTTAAGGCCCCGAAAACAGTATTTTTGCTAGTTATAGTAATATTTGTTTTTCCTTAATAACTTTTAGTTTAAAAGTCAAAATAAAGTCCTGTCTGTTTTGGGATGTCTTTTAGGGATAGTATTTTCAATTTCCGCAGTTATCTCAATTTTGCTATTTTTGACAAAAATCACTATTTTGCCACCTAATTACGTGATTAGTGCGAATTAGGGTTTCTGAGCGTTGCCCTAGGGTTTCTTTTACTATTTAAACATATTGTAACCTCTAGGGCAATTCAATTTTTAGATTTATAAAAATACAGACTTTGTCTATTTCTTTCTGGTGGATTTTAAGATCTTATCACCGGTGGATTTTAAGACCTTATCACCTTGTGGATTCAAGGGACCCCTTGTGGATTCAAGGTTTTCATTTAGAAGTTAACGTGTTTAGTTTCATTTTCATTCAGAAAGTAATGTGTTTGTTTTCTTGTAGCTTCCATGACATCAGCATATCACCACATTCTTCATGATCCATCCATTTGGTACAAATGCCACCTATGTTGGATCTATCAATATCTGGTTAGAAGAGGCCTTAGTTTCATCACCAAAATTTTAGAGATAACTTTGTGATGCATATTTTATAAATATAACTGATGGCTGGAATTGTTTAAAGATAGCTTTGTAAGTTGTAACACACATTGCATAAATACAGGGTCGGAATTGATTTAAGTTGTGTTTGATACCCCATAATTAATGCATGGATCATATTGAATTGCTTTGTGTAATTGTGTTGCACACTTGCACTGGTGTGTATTGAACATTGCGCATGTATAGATGTACTAGATATCTTGGGTTATGAAGAGATTACGAGAAGTGTTAATTATCATATGCAAAATAGTTTCGAGGTATGGAGCAACCGAGCAAATATGATTAGTTTATCTTATAGTATAGTAACAATCTGAATGCTCTTTTAATTTTTACATGGAAGTGGACCATTTTTATATAGTAAGAAGTCCAATGAAGCACGGGTGCGTTTTCGGATTCAGATGCGGGTGCGGGACTCGGCAATTTTTGAAAAAGTAGGGTGCAGATGCGGTGGGGTGGGGCGATTAAAAAATTATTAAAAATATTTTTATTTATATTTTCTATATATTGCTAAGCATACTTTTTCACATTATCTAAACATATACCAAATTTAAGAGCAATAGTAGATAATAACTAAAACATGATGTTCATAAATTAAATACAATCCACAAGTTTGAAACTAAAACATTGAAATTAGAATACAGGGAGGGAGGTAGAGAGCAGAGAGCAGAGAGAGGCAGAGAGCAAAAAGACAGGGAGGCAGTGATGGTTTTAGGGTTTTTATTTTTATTTTTTTTATTTTTATAATTTATAATTTTTACTTGAATTTCGGCCTGATACAAAGCTAGTATCGGCCGGTACAGCTTGAATCGGTCGGTTTCGGCCGGCCGATAAGATCTGATTCGACTTGAATCGGCCCGAGTCGGCATGTATCCGGAAACGAAAAAAAAATCTGACGTGGCACCAACGCGCGGGCAGCGGCGTCGCCCACCGCACCCCGCGTCGGACGCTGGTGCGGCACTCCTGTAGCCGCGTTGGTGCTTTCTAGGTAAGAACATAAATTAATTGCTGTTGTTAGACATGACACATCACCACCGACTCATACTTCTCGCACCTTCTTCAAGTGCTATGTTGTCGATCTACCACTGAGTCGTTGCTCCATATATAAACGATAACACTTGGATGGTTGGATTTACTGCTGAACATAGGGCTTTGACTAAGAGTCTAAGTTTTGCTGTTGAATGACTAAAGTTACTGTTAAATGCCCAAAGTTGGTATAAAATGTGTAAGACTACCACAAAACATCTTGATTGCCAGTTAAACATCATATAGTGAGCCATTTAAGGACTACGTTGGTTGTAATACAGCCATTCGTGCTCCAAAATCTTGCCCATAAATGTCAAGTGGAAGCCACCTGAGCAAGAATGGTTGAAGGCGAATTATGATGGCACTATGTTCTCAGATTCGGACGAGGCAGGACTGGGGGTGGTGATTAGAAATGATAGGGGCAAGGTCATGGCGGCTTTGTCTGAGAAAATTCCTATACCTTGCTCAGTGGAAATTCTGGAACTTTTGGCAGCAAGAAGAACGGTGCAATTCGCTGTTGAACTCGATTTTCACCAGGTTTGTTTTGAAGGAGATTCTGAAATTGTTTTTAAGGCCTTATCCTTGGATCCTACTCCTCACTCACTTCTTGGTCACATTGTAAAATTGTAAAAGATGTTAAGTCTATTTTGAACTCTCTTAGAGCTCACTCCTTCTCTCATGTAAGAAGACAGGATAATTTTGTAGCCCATGCTCTAGCAAGGAGAGCTCGGCTTTCTTTTCCGTTAACAGTCTGGATGGAGTTTGTTCCACCGGAATTTTAATCTTTTTTTGTAATCGCTGATTTTCCAACTTGATTCTTAATAAAACCTGGGTGGTTTCTCAAAAAAAAAAAAAAAAAAAAAAAAATACTAATCTAAGTACACTACAACAAAATGTATTTTTGGTGATGAAAAAGTCCTATTTTTTGTAGCTTATGACTTTTAGTGACGAAATTGGTTTCATCGTGTATACAACGTCGCCAAAAGTCTTGATGACAAAAAATTTCGTCACCAAATTAAAATACATTTTGTTGTAATGGGACTTTGTGTGTTTATCTCAAACTATTTCATATCCTTATGTTTTTGCTACTCCCTTGTGTGTGTCTGACTGTCTGTTCTCAAAAATTAAATCCCTTTTATGTTTTCTTTTACATATTCATTTTACTTTCATTAATTACAGTATAAAAGACCCAACAGGAATGAAGTTTGGACCTAACTTTCATTCACTAACAAATTTTGGTATCTTAAGGTCCATATATATGACTATAAGTCTGTTCGTATCATAGGCCCCAAAATACCGCAACACATATATTATAAAAATTTGGTAGTACTAAACTTCAAAGTACCTTAGCAATATTCTTTATTTTTCAATTTCATTAATTGAGATCATTAAATCCTCTTGAATTTGGAGCAACTTATATATGAAATATAGTTAATTTATTTGATAATAGAAAATGTCAAAGCTCCAACGGAATTATTATAGAAAGTTCACAAATTGACCTCATAATGAGTGAATTAATTTTTTGTTGTTGTTGTGATTAACATTTTTTTTTTAATTTGTTTTTTTTTTGTTTGTTTTTAACTCGAAATTAAGGGGAATTATTGGTTTTATGCAATCACCAATTCGGTTATTTAACCCCATGCCCCATACCAGGTATGGTCGTGTGATTCATGAAGCACAGGAAATGCTTTAGTGAATTGAATGTTGCATTATTTGATACATTGATAAAAACTAATAACCTTTTCCGCAAAAAAGAAAAAAAAAGAAAAGAAAAAGAAAACAATAAAAACATAATCACCCGTGACCCATATGATTAACATTGTACTGTAGGGGCAGGGGCCAGTAGCAATTTAATCGACAACCAACTACGTACATTATTCAACCTATTTGACACCGTGAATGGATTATAGGAGACAATACAACTAGCTGCAACTAAGTAAATTCTTCAACCATTTTTACACTGGAATAGGGACAGCTCTTAGAAGATGAGCTCTCTGTAAGGTTATGCCAAACTTGTCATCCATGTCCATGTCAACAGGTTTAACCCCATCTTCAAGTTTCCAATTGAATGTCTGCATGAGCGAACCCAACATCAAGTGTAACATTCGAATTGCCAGTAGCAAACCAAGACATGTTCTTCTTCCACCACCAAATGGTATTAGCTCAAAGTTCAGCCCTTTAACATCAATTTCTGACCCTAAAAACCTTTCTGGCATAAATGATTTTGCGTTGTCCCATGACCTCCGGTCTCGTCCTATAGCCCATGCATTCACTAGCACTTGTGCACCTTTTGGGATAATGTAGCCACTGATTTCTACGTCTACTTGGGCTTTCCTAGGAAGTAAGAAAGGAACTGCTGGATGCAACCGCAATGTTTCTTTGACTATTGCTTGTAAATAAGGTAACCGAGGAATGCCTTATTCTTGAACTGGGTTACCTTTGCCAATTACTTGCTCTAGCTCTGCTTTGGCTGTTGACAATGCCTCTGGGTTGTGGAGTAGCTCTGCCATTGCCCATTCTAGTGTGGCTGAAGTTGTATCAGTGCCCGCAACAAATAGGTCCTAATCCATGTTCACAAACCATGTTCATCATTCATAAGTACAGTAAATAAATAACTAACTATTAAAGAGATCGTCCTAGTGTACTTTTGTCTGTGGCAGAGTTTTGCTAGAGATACTGATGTTTTCATGGAAAAAAACATTCCACTCACCTCACTCCCTTTGTCAAAGCTTATCTTTAGCAGTTGTTGAAATTGAAGTGGATGCTAGATCTGTAGTGGATGTCAATTGTCATGTTCGAACAAAAATTCAACTAATGGTCCATTTCCTCTCTTGTTGATAATTGCAAGCTTATGATTTCCAAATTTCTCAAGGACAAATCATTGCTACAAAAGCGAATAGGTGTGTATACACCTTTGCTAAGAAGTGGACTATTCAACTAGCTAGTTGCGCCTCTTAAGATTTTTGTTGATTTGTATTCGGAAATTAATATGTTTTGTTCTGAATCTTCTGTTTCTATTTAGTTGAAAAAAATGTACTATTTGCATCCAAAAATGTAAAGAGTTTAACTTTGGCCAGGAGCTGGTGTAAAAGTGAGGTTTTATGCCACCAATGTGAGAACGCTACGTCATTAACCAAACAAACACCAGATACACCTTCAGTGGCGGCTCTGAGATTTTTTTTTCTGGAGGGGTCAGTAGTGGCGGAGCTAGGAATTTGTCATGGGAGCGATGAAAAAATAAAATGATTATTATTATTATTTATTTTTATTTTTATTTTTGTATATACAACTTCCATATTATATACAATAATCTAAAATAAATACAATTTAGTACACAATACAACTATATCGTGTAATAGTCTAAAAAATTTATTAATAGTTTAAAGATCAATAAGACAACAACCATTGAATGCATACTAACTTATTATATTTATATGTAATATTAATTAAATTAAAATATATGATAAAGAAGAATAATAACAAACCTAGGAGTGGAACTAGGAGTAAATGTGAACTAAGAAAAAAAAAAAACTGATATAAATTTTTGCTTTTGAAGTGTATGGTTTTTTTAACCATACACATGGCCACTCTCTTAGAATTGGAGCAAACATAGATAAAAGCTAAGAAAACTACTTGATCAAACAAAGATAAAAGCTAAGAAAACATAGATTGGAGAAAGAGAGATAGAGAGAATGAAGAAAAAAAATCACAGATATAAATATAGATCAATTGGTTAGAAAGGTGGTGTAATTTTTTGCTGATGAAGAAGAAAAGTGCAAAGAAAAACAACTTCATTTTGTTGTCAACGGAAAAGTAATCCAGAGTTCCAGATAAAAGGTTTATTTATTTATTTATTTTTAACAAATGAGCAAAAATTTGAAACATTTTTTTCTTTATTATAAAATTAAATATTTTAAGAGTAGTGTTGTTGACACAACACTTGCACAAAAATTGCACAACAAAATATAGGTGGCAAGTTGTTAGAGGTAGGTAAAAAAGAGAGTAATATATTAGCAAAAAAGAAAGGTAAAAAAGTGATGTCAATTGTGTGTCAAAATAAAAACTAGTTACAATTTGTCACTTACCCTCTATTGTGAAATTATTGTGAAAATAACATTAAAATGATCATATTCAAGTTTATTTTAGCTAGATTTAAACAAAATTTATTGTCAGGGTGTTCAAATATTTATTTTAGGTGAGTCAAAATAATTTTTGTAAAAGAATATATACATATATATATTTATATATATATATATATATATATATATTCAAAACAAAAACATAGCAGCATTGCATATTAGTTTCCAAAGGAATCAAAGGTATCCACCTCTTCTTAGCACTGAATCTCCACGCCTTCACCGGATTCTGTGCTGGATCCTGGAAAATGCGTTGGAGCCGTTGTGATCGGGGTGTCGCAAACTCAAGGGTTTTTATTTTTTATTTTTTATTCTTTCACCCAATTTGGATTTCGAAATATTGATGGTTTTGGGTTAGTTTTTTTGGACGTTAATCACTTTCTTTGGTATGGGTTTTGCTGTATTTTGGTACCTTGATGCGTTTTGATTGGATTCCAAAGTGGTTGAGTTTAACCCTAAACAAATTTGATTTGTCTATTATGAGAATCTTTTTTTCTTGTTCCAGCTAATTTTGTTTGGGTTCCAAATCATGATATTATTGTAGGATGAAACTTTTTAAGGGGTTTTTCTTTGTATTTTAATCCCCAGTCTTGTGCTGCAGTGTTTGTTCTTTTGATAGGATTTATTTAGTTAGTATTTCAAGTTCTATCAATTTTGTTCAACTAATGTATGCTATGGTAGCACTTCAACTGGATCACTATTGGGTTGAAATAAGTTCATGGGATGGATTTGTCATTGGGGAAATAACAAATCATCAAAGAACACACCTTGAGGTTCGGTGTAGCGGCGTATGTGGCAGGGTGGAGCTCTAGTGCTAAGAGGAGAGGAGGAGATGAGATTTGGGGTTTAGGTGTTTAGCTCTCCAGGTCTGTCATGTATTCGTGTTTGAGGATTGTAAAATTTAATTGAGTTATGATTGTGACGTGGCGTTCTCTCATTGGTGGTCTAAAACCTCACTTTTATGCCAACTCTTGACTGAAGTTAAGCTCAAACGGAAAAGGTGAGGTGTTATTTTCTCGGTGGGGTCTAAGTAAAGTAATTGTTTGAGAGAGTGAAGTTGCTCTAGCAAAACGAGCAAGGTTACGTGCACGCAAAAATTTCACGGCAAGTAAGTTGATAAGTTTTTAATGGTTTTTATTTATTGACATTAACATTTTGACACATCAACATATGTAAATTTTTTGTGATAATTGACTTTATCCAAGAAAAACTCTTGGCTGCATGTACCGTTCTTTGAATTTGAATAAAATTTCTTATTCATCCAAAGAAAAAAAACTGAAAGAAATTCAAGAGGAAGCAGAAGGGTAAGAAATAATACTGACCAGGAACAAACGCTCTATCTTAGTTTTGTCCATCTCCTCACTGTTCTCTTCACTGATGTTGAGAAGAGTATCTAACACATCCTTGTTCGTGTTAGAACCACACACTTTTCTCAAGTGGAGCCGTTGGCTAACCATGCGGTCAAAGAGCTCTAAAATCTTTCCAAAGTGAACTGCCAAACGGTGCCTTACGCGTTGGGGGTCCATCTTTTTTAACACGGGAAAATAATCAGCCAAGTTTGGTCTCCCAATCTCTTTCATGACATTCCAAACGATCTCCTTGTACTCTCTAGCCGTGTCAGAATTTGGGTCAGCCAAATCCACCGAAAAAATGGTGTTTGATAATAGATTAAGCGTGGTCTTGAAAGCAGCTCTCCCAACATCCACTGCCTCACCGTTTAGGCTGCTTTGATGAGTATCATCTAGGAGGTCTTGCACTTTCTTGTGCCTGATAGCTTGGTTAGCATCAAGAGTCTTGTTGGAGAATATTTGTTCCATGCATATTCTGCGAAGGTTTCTCCACCGGGTTGAAACAGGTATCCATGGCAAGCTAAACTCGTCTTGTCTGTGGGCTCGGAGTGCATCTGGGATGGTTCGATTGGACAAGTGTTGGTCATGTATTTGAAGGACTTCTTTGGCCATAGCTGCTGAAGAAATGACTACTGTGGTTATAACTTGGCCTAGTTTTAGGCTCATTATGGGACCATGGACCTCGGAAAGTTTTGCCAGGGACTTGTGGGGTTTGTCACCAAGCTCTAAGAGGTTTCCAATCAATGGAAAAGGTTTTGGACCTGGTGGAAGCCTTTTGGGGATTGCTTTGCTTCTTAATATTACATGCAAGGCTTGGATTAAGAGCCAAGTGAGGCAAAGACATATTATACCGCTCAAGAAATTCATCTTTATCTTTGAACTCTGATCACCAGTAGAGAAGAACAAAGTGAAAAGTGATACAACATATACTTCACCGTTGTTCCTTTATAGTCAGCAAGCAGAGCAGAAAAACACACCCACTTGCTCTAACAGTACCAATAAGCGCCACCTATTTTTGGAAGAACAAAAAATAAGTAAAGGTAATTGAGTTGACGTTTTTCATCTGGACATAACTATGGAAACACTCTACAATTCTTTGTTTCTTTCTATCAACCCAAAAAAAATATCTGAGAGTCAAAAGTATAGTTCTAATAATAATAAAATATATTGAAGAGTACTGTAATACGATGTTCGAAGATAAGTGGTTAGACAAAGTACCAGTCGACTAGGAAGAGACACGAACACATACTACAGCGGATTATGTATGCTGTATGCATGAGGTTGCATGATATCATTGTCGTGGTCCTTGTGGAAATTAAGAGTCTCCAACTATCATACTGCTGATAGACTTGGGCGAAATTTATTTCCACAATAAACGTTCTCAAAAACTGTTTGATTTTTCTATTTTTTGTCATGCTCTTAAAAATGTTGTATGAAAAATAAATGTCACCCTCTTGCTCGTGGTTAATTTAAGAATTTATCAACTTATTAAGTTAACCAATTATGTATGATCGATTAGCATATGTTAATTACTATAGATTAATAATCACCATATTTAAAGCAATAACAATAAGTGAAGAAAACAAGCATATATGTTTACAAAGTAGAAAAGCAATAGAGAACAGTCCAAAGGAAAAATTACTATGCGGGAAAACTTATATATGTAACAATACAATTTACTATAATAAGAGAAATTTCACAAAATACTATAAAACCTTTATACCTAGACTTTACTTGGTAGATGAAGTTATAGTTGAACCTTCTATTACTCCAAAACCTATGAAATCTTCAATATATGATGATGCACCAACACTTCATGACTGAAACCATTGACTAATACTATAGTGACGTATTAGGCCAGTAATTATTGCTTTGATCCTTACTATGGCAGTAGCAACATCGTAGAACATTTTTTTTTCCTATTTGCTCTGTGAACTTACATGTTAGAAGGTGGAGGCTTTGATGTTCTCCCTGAATAGCTCTAAAAAGTTGGCTTCGCAACAACTCTTGAAGTCATGCATAAAGGCCCCTTATATGGGCTTTAAATTAGGGTTCAATATACTCATGAGACTGGCTTCATTAAAACACCCCAGACACAAGTTCTCCAATCCTAGATTTGTCTATCCTTAATTGAGAAGTAGTCCTGTTTTGATCGTTCGAAGGTCAATTGAAGGGCAGTCAAATTCTACAACTTGCTTTCAAAAGTGTAATACGAAGGATTGTAGATAGGGGTTAGAATAAAAGAACCAGTCAACTAGGACAACTGGACAAGCCACAAAATATACCATAAACAAAGGACTAGTGAAGACATTCTGAAAAAATGCTAGGACCACAATCAATTCCACACCTATGCATTAAGTAGTGTTCTTATATAATATATTAAGTTATTAACTACTCAATTGAAATTTTCCCGACGTGTTATTTCTCCAACATACACCTTACTTTAATTTCATTGTAATATCTAATATGATAATTTTGAATAATAAAGATTTGGTCAGGAAGAGCTTTATGATTGTACGCTATTAGACTAAACCATGTAATTTCCTTTCTTTATCTTTAGTTTTTATTTTTATTTTTTCTATTTGAGACTTTGGTTATTTTATAAAGAAATGAAGTCAAATAAATACATGATAAATTGTAATTGATGGAACAAATAAC
Source organism: Notholithocarpus densiflorus (assembly GCA_030021035.2). Lineage (NCBI taxonomy): Eukaryota > Viridiplantae > Streptophyta > Magnoliopsida > Fagales > Fagaceae > Notholithocarpus > Notholithocarpus densiflorus. The sequence goes on from JARYZH020000002.1 coordinate 9,134,521, forward strand.
GAAACAAAAAGTAAGATAAAAGATTTGTATTCAGACCAAACCATATATTTTCCTTTGCTTCTGTTCTCTCCTTTTCTCTATATCTTTTGTTTTTATTCGTTTTAGACTCAAACGGTTCAAATTTTGAAAAAAAAGTTAATACAATCGCACATATATTTGGAACCAACAGCACAGGTTTCTTAAAGCCTTATTAAACAAGTGCCCCACGGACAGCTTCACTGGATTGGCATAACACTCAAACTGGAAAACCACTTAGATTAACAACCCCTTTTGATATCCTCGAGTAATTTTATGCCATGAAAATGATGAAACAGTACACCAAGACCCAAACAATAGAGAAAGAAGAAGACGTGGATGAGCTCGTAATTGTCCAATAAATGGATAATGGCTCCAGCAGAATTACAAAGTCATTTTCCTTTCTTTGAGGGGCAATCTTATTTAATTATAATTATGGAGGCAGTCAATTTTGTTGTGGATTTGGCATATCTTTTTTTATTTTGGGGGATTTGGCATATCTTAAATTGCGTTTGGCATTGGCTTAAAAAGCCAGTTTTTTTACTTTTTAGTTTATTTTTGCTACTATTCATATGTCCCATTGTATTTTTGATATTGTTTATGGGTCCCACTGTACTATTTCAACTATCCTTTAGCTTCATTTATAGTACTTTCAGCAAAGAATTTTTAGTTTCAGTTAAATAAGCTGTTCCCAAACAGACATTTAAGGGTTTGGCTTACCTCCATTACTTTTTTAGTTGGACATGTCCTTTTGATTTACATATACAATGACAAGTGGTAGTGAGTTTTAATATCTATCTTTTATTTAGTTAGTGGGTGACGTGATAGTCTCTCATTAAAACAAAAGAAAATTCTAGTTAAAAAAGTACTGGAGGTAAACGAAACCGACATTTAATATGACATGATATGTCTGACCAATTTGGCAATTTGGTTTGTAATCCAAAGTTGCAAACAATCCAAATCGGATTTGGATTACACCGCAATTACCTCTTTCTACTAAAAATTTTTTATTACCATTTTCTACTTTTTAAATTTTAGTTTATTTTAACTTTATTTATTTAATGGTTAAAATTGGAATTTGATTTTTTTAGAGCACACATACTGTAAAGTCAATCAATTCACGCTGACCAGGATGAGATCAAGTAGTAGTTTTTCTTTTGTTGTTTTTGTTGAACCACCACCTATGGTGGGTACTTTATTAACCTTTGATAAGGCTAATATATTTTGTAACAGATCTATTAATTCCTAATTTATGAATATATTCAGTTCTAACCAAAAAAAAAAAAGAAAAAAAAAATCTTAGCCATTCAGAACAATAGCATTAGGTGATCTCAATCCAAATCCACGTGATTCATCAACTCGTTCAGTAGGGTTGGTGGAGAGAATCCAAATGAAAATCCAAAATCTATGCATGTGAGTCATGTGAGAAGCAAGCGATATGGTTTACCAAAAAAAAAAAAAAAAAAAAAGAAAAAAAAGAAAGAAGAAGAGATGCGTGCAATATTATTTTATAGGAAGTTTGGACTTTGGACGTATTATATTATTCTGATAAACTTTCTAAAAAAAAAACAAATTATTCTGGTAAAGTTTAGACGTATTTTTGTCTAATGATATATTTGAGGTTTTTCGAATTTTTGAAGGTTTGCTCCACTTAAAATACTGGTCGAATTGAAATTGTCTGTTTACAACAGACACACCCAAAATATGTTGAGTCTTGTCTCCTATCCAAAAAAAAAAAAAAAAAAAAAAAGAAAAAAAAGAAAAAAGAAAAGAGTTGTGAGTTTTGTGACCACCCCTACCCATCAAGTTCAACCAAAAAAATATATTTATATATTTATATATATTATTCAATAAATGTTAATAATAAAAAGTTAATTAGAGAATTGTAGAAAAAGAATATACCCAATTTAACTAAATTTTGTTTAGAAAAAATCAAACCTAATTTAATTCAAATTTGTTTAATATCAGTTTACTTTATTAAAAGCATCTTCTTTTTTACATAAAAATTGACTTTATATGTGGGTTTCACATATAAGACTCATATTTATGTGAAACTAATTGTTAATCTGTGTGATACATAAGAAAGTTTTTAGTACTACTAAATTTTTAGCAAAATTAAATTTTTTTTTTGTCAATTCAATGATTAAATGAATGACACTGTTAATAGTGCTTTCAAAAGAATTTATTAGAAGCCAAATGCAATAATTTAATCTATATCCATTTTTGATGCTCTAACATTGGTTATTGCTTACACAACAATAATGTTTTTGATGCTCTAAGAGCATTGGTTATTGCCTACACAACAAAAAGTGTAATAATTCAAATCCAAAGATGACATATCACATTGTCGAGGGTTCTTTTTACGTTTTTTTTTTATTTTTTTTATTTTTTTTTTAAGAAGGAAGTTGGGCCTGGCGCTCCGCGGAATGGGCTCCAAAGTACCATTCTGCCGCTGCCAGTTTGTGCGCAAGCATTGAGTCCAAGTCCAAGGGAAGATGCTGCAAAGTGGGCTTGTCCTCTGTTTTTGCCGCAGAAGGAACTTTTCTCCAGTTTCTGCCGCAGAAGGAACTTTCCTCCAGTTTCTGCCGCAGTACTGACTTTTCTGCTATGAAGCAAAACTTTCTGCTGTGCAGTAAAACCGTCTGCTGTGCAGTAAAACTATTTGCTGTGCAATAAAGCTTCCTGCTGTGCAGTAAAGCTTTCTGCTGTGCATTAAAGCTGTCTGTTGTGCATTAAAGCCTTCTGCCGTAAGGTAAAGCCTTCTGCCGTAAGGTAAAGCCTTCTGCTGTGCAGTAAAGCTGTCTGCTGTGCATTAAAGCTGTCTGCTGTACATTAAAGCCTTTTGCAGTGCAGTAAAGCCTTTTGCTGTGCAGTAAAGCTGTCTGCTGTGCATTAAAGCCTTAAGCCGTGTAGTAAAGTCTTTTGCAATGTGAATGACTACTCTTCATTTTTTACTGCAGAAATACTTTTCTAGTTCCAGCACATAAACAAATCTAAAACCCAAAGAAAATACCAATCAAGCAAATGTTAGCTTACATAGGTTAGCATATTCTCAAATATATACATACACATATTCGTAAATATACTTATACGTATTCACATATACATCTATAAAATATATATTGCAGAACATGAGAAACAAGATATATGTATATATATACTTATGGCAGGATAATGATTAGTTTGTGTCAAAAGTAAAACACGTAATAACAAAGAAATAAGAAAGTTTCAGTAGAAAAAGGTTTAGCTAGTATAATAGCTAACATGGTAAATATAATAAAAAGGTGCTACAGCAGAATAACTAGTACAGTGAGTAAAGATACCATAGCAGGACAACTGATGCAGCAAACGTGATAAAAACGTGCTACACCAGAATGACTAAATACAGCAGATATAATTTATAATGAGAGAAATCAAATATATTTGCAATCAAAATCAAGTATTGAATCTTCCCATTGAGTAAGTAAACCAAGAAAGAACCCAAGCCCCAACTTGAACAACCTTGTCGTAGGCATCTGCCATCAAAGCTGTGCATTTTGGAGAATAGGCCTAAATGGCTACTAGCAATTACTTTTGGAGACTTCAAAGAGTGGGTTTGCTAAGAGGGAGGGAAAAGATGGTCTATTGATGCATGCCCCTATTCCTGTCGTGTTTTCTCTCTTCTTTTTACCACTTTCTTTCTTTCTTTCTCTCCGTTCTTTTTACTCTTAGTTTCTTATTACTCTCTTGCCGTGGGTTGTTCCCCCTTTTTGATATTTCCTTTTCCTGGGTCCCTCTCTCTAGGTGCCTACTACTTTTTTACCATGGTTTTCCCCCTTAAGTGATTCCCTCCATTGGGTCTCCCTCCTTCAGTGTTTTTCTCTCTTCCCTGTTTTTTTCCTCCCCTCTTTACTTTTCTGCCATGGTTACATCTTCTTTTTATAGCGAACTGATTCAATGAGATTTCTCCCTTTTACCCCTAGGGCTTCACCAATTGTTTTTGGTTTGTTATGGGTATCCCTTTAGGACTACCCACCAACCCATTGGTTGCCCCAACCACTGCCATTGCTTAGAATACATCAGCTGCACCATTACTCATTTCATGACAAAATTCCATTTTGTTTGTTCTTGTTGTATACCTCTACCTCTAGGTGACTAACCAATAAGGATTGGGCTACCTCACTACCTAGCTCTATGGCATGCATTAGATGGTCCCAACCATTTATTACTTCTTTTCGGTAAGATACCATCCCAGCAAGGTATATTCCCAAAAGAAGTCACGGCAGGAAACCAAATATAGACCCTCTTTTCCCCCCACCACCAAACCACACCCTCTGAATCCCCTTGACCGTGGGCCCACCTCCCTTGTATTGGCTGGGTACAGGTTGGTAGTGCTCCGGCCCTTCTGTGCTTGCTCCACTATCTTCTGTGTTTGTCTCCCATGCCGTTTCTGTCGTAGCAGATTAGTTCTGTTTTGTTTTGCTGCGTGTCTCTGTCTTCTTTCTTCACGCGTTTCCTGCTGTGTTTGTCTTTTCCTTTAGTTTGGCTTTTCTTTCCTTCATGCATTTCCTGCTACTGACACTTCCTGTTGTTCCTTGTTTCTTTTCATTGTGTTTTTTCATTTTAGTTTTCACGCCTATCTTTTATACAAAAGGATTTGGGCCTTTGTGGGCCAAATAATGTTAACTGGATCAAAAGGGTCTTGGGCCCAATTTGTCTTTATCTGTCGAAGCCATTCTACTGAAGAACTGTATTCTGCGGCAGATCTGTATTCTGCTGCAGATTTACGTTTTGCTGTAGATTGCTTTCCTTTGCACTTTTTCTTTAGACCTTTCTTGCTCTTCGGTCTTCTTGGTGGGTCTTTGTGCCTTGATTTTTATTGGGCTTTCTTCCTCATAGGCTTTTGGATATGGATTCTCAAAATTGGGCATCAACATTCAGCCCCCTGAGCATATGGATTGCTCCTGCAATTCATATGCGAATACTTATGCAGTTTTCTTTCGCGAGTGGTTGCACAACTCATATGCGAATGCTTCTCTTCTTTTCTTCGCGGGCCTGTTGTTTCAATCTTTACTTTCCTTAGGCAAGTCGTTCTCTTTCTTTTTGCAAATTCATGACCTTCCAAGGGTAGCCAAAAAAGTTTCTCTTCATTAGGGTGGTGGTTTTGTTGCTGTCACCCAAAAGCGAGTTTGTTGAAAACTTTGCCTCTCTTTAGCTCAATTGTTTCCGCTGACTGCTTGTATGTTATTATTTGACTTGTGCCTGCTGTATGCTTTCCTTTTGCTAAATTCCAGTAGCCCAGTACTATCATTAGGCTTGTGCTATGTTGTTTCGGGCTTCCTTGGCTCATTTCATTGCTTTCGGGCTCCTTTGTCCCATTTTATTCTTTTGGGCATCCTCGGCCTGTTTCATCACTTTCGGGCTCCTTTGTCCCATTTTATTCTTTTAGGCATCCTCAACCCGTTTCATCGCTTTTGGGCTCCTTTGTCCCATTTGGGCTCCTTTGTCCCATTTTATTCTTTTGGGCATCCTCGATCCGTTTCATTGCTTTCGGGCTCCTTTGTCACATTTTATTCTTTTGGGCATCCTCGGCCCATTCCAATTCTTTACTCCCATGGGCCTTTGCTAAGTCTTTTGGGCTTCCCTGGCCCAAATTACCACATCCTTTACTTTTGGGGTTTATGGGCTTTCCATCAACCCCTTACTCACTTAATTCAATATTTCGGGCCTCTTTGGCCCATTCTTGCTTTTCTACATCACATACTGCCCATAGGTTTGCTATATCTTTCTCCGGGCTCCTTTAGGCCCATTTGCTTCCTCAAGGCCTATTTGTTTATTTTATGGGCCTATGATCCATTATTCCTGCCATTCGGGCTTAATGGTTTTCTTCTCAATTTACTAACTCTTTTCTTCCCATATTGTTGGGCTTCTTCTTGCTATTGGGCCTCCTTGCCAAAGTGGGCATCAACACTACCTTCATTCAAAGGGATTGTCAATGATGATGATGTGTGCACCCTTCTCTTCTTCATCATTCCCTTGCTTGTTTCTTGGTTTGCTTCTTGGAAATTTCTTGTGATCTTGGACTTTTCTTTGCTTTTGCAGGGATAAATACTCATTTTTCTGCTTCTGCAGAATATGTAGACACTTTCTGTTGCAATACATGCACTTATTTCTCTGCGTTAATGCACCTCTTACTCTGCTTCTGCTAGAGCAGCATCTATACTGTAGGAAGTGAAGGTTGTAGCAGATTCTGCGGCAGAAGAATTTGACTGCTTCAGCTAACTTACGTTCCCCATGTATTCCTCAGTATCATCTCTTCATTCTTCCATAAGTGTAGTTGCTCTCTAAGAATGGTCAGAAGACACAGATGTCGTGGAATCCTTCCTTGTTGGGTTCTTCTTCATTATGATGTTCCACATCTCTGTAGAATGCTCAAAATTTTAGAACTTGTTAAAATAGTTATTAATCAATTTTCAGGCCAAGTTGTTAATTAAATAAATTATAAACAACCTTCGTTAATCAGAAAATTACCAATATTGAGCATATAGTAATGTTGTGGAAATACAGAAGACTATAATATATGATGACCAGGAAAACCAATGGAATCGAAATTCCATAGTAAAAATCCAGGTAGAATTTTACCTATTAATCCCAAGGTAAACCAAATCCACTAACTTATTAGAAGTTTTACAATAACAAATAACCATATTCCAGGTAAAACTTACTAAAATTACCCAATACAGCTTCGAGTTTACAAAGTTCCTTAATTATAGAGATGTTGCAACGTGAACCTTCAGTTCACGACTCCAAGAATTGATAGAGGATTTTGAGAGCAAGAGACACAAAGCCTTTAAATCTATATGAGAGCAGCTCCAAAAGTATTTTTAACGTGCATTAGGGTTTGCTTAAATGCATTTGACTTGTTTGCATGAAACCCCAATAACTTAATGAGTTGAAATCACAATTCATTAGACCTAAGATTCGATTGGTCGAGTTTAAGCTCAATTTGTTGAATTTAGGCCTGGGTAGGTGTCGAACAACTTTGATTTGTACAATAAACTTCAGCATCTGGGTAGCAATCTTGACAACACTTAAACACTCTCAAAGCACAAAATAAGACACTTTTACTTATGGTTTGCTAACCTAAATCTAAAAACGTGATAAAGCATAACATTGAACACAAAAAATGAGACAAAAGTTTTTATAGTATCTGAGAGAGTGAAGGTGCTCTAGAGCAAAGCTCTCTACTTGCTGCAGCAGGTATTGTTCTTTGAATTTGAATAAAATTTCTTCTTCTTCCAAAGAAAGCAAAAATTATGAAAGAAATTCAAGACAAAGCAAAAAGGGTAACAAATAAGGGTTAAATTTATTACACACAAACTGTTTTACATAGCTATATACTTATACACACCTTAAAGTTGAAAATTGTGACTTCAAGTCATGATTTTAGTTACTTTCGAGGTGTGTGTTAAAACATGTAAAACAATTTGTAGGTAATAAACAATACTCAATAAATAATACTGACCAGGAACAATCGCTCTATCTTAGTTTTGTCCATCTACTCACTGTTTTGTTCACTAATGTTGAGTAGGGTGTCTAACATATCCTCGCTCGTGTTAGAACCACACACTTTTCTCAAGGGGAGCCATTAAATAATCATGCGGTCAAAGAGGTCTAACATCTTTCCAAAGTAAACTTCCATATGTTGCCTTACGCCTTGGGGGTCCATCTTTTTTAACACAGGAAAATAATTTGCCAAGTTTGGTCTCCCAACCTCTTTCATGATATTCCAAACGATCTCCTTGTACTCTCTAGCCGTGTTAGAATTGGAGTCAGCCAAATCCACCGAAAAAATGGTGTTTGATAATAGATTAAGTATGGTCTTGAAAGCAGCTCTTCTAGTATCTATTGCTTCACCGTTTAGGCTGCTTTGATGAATATCAGCTAGGAGGTCTTGCACCTTCTTGTGCCTTATAGCTTGGTTAGCATCCAGTGTCTTGTTGGCGAATAGTTGTTCCATGCATATTCTGCGAAGTTTTCTCATCCGGGTTGAAACAGGTATACTTGCCAACCTAAACTTGTTGTTGTTAGGGACATATTTGATGTAATTGGCTAATCTTTTGATAAAAAGCACTTTACTTGTAATTGGGTAGATCTAGAATGGGTTTAGTACTTCAAGAAACAAGTGTTCATGTTTAGTATTGAAGCTATGTAAATCTGACCAAGAAACAAGTGAAGAATGTGCTACTCATTAAAGCTCGACAGAAGTCTCGACAAAATCCTTTCTATCGAGAATTATTGCTAAAGCTCGATAGAATCTCGACACAAGTTGTATCTGTCGAGAATTACAAAATCAGGTTTTCTAGATCTGATTACACACATATCCATGAGTATTTGTGTAGGGTTTCTTTTCTCACAACCCTAGACATATATAAGGATTATTTTAAGAGCCGTCACAAGGATGCAAGTTGATGAAAAGTGATTATACATGCATATTGTAACCGGAGAGAGAAATTACTCTAGTTCATCATATTCTCTGTAGAAGCTGCTGCGTCTTTACGCTAAGGGTTTTGTGACCAAGGAGCTTCTTGATCTTCATTGTTGGATGAACTAAAGAACTTTGCAGCCAACATCTTCCTTAAGTTGGTGTGTTAGTCACGTACTGGGATCCGTGCATCATTGGTTAGTCATGTACTGAGATTCGTGCATTGAACGGAGAGATTGCCATTACAATACAAGTCTGTTAGGACATATGTGGAACGTGTTAGAGACATATATTATGTAAATTAGCTAATCCTTTAACAAAATGCACATTACTTGTAATTAGGTAGATCTAGGATAAGTTTAGTATTTCAAGGAATAAGAGTTTAAGTTTAGTATTGAAGCCATACAAATCTGTCCAAGAAACAAGTGAAGAAGTGCTTTTCATTAAAGCTGAACAGATCATATGTATCGAGGTTTAATGTTGATGCTCGACAGCAGCTCGACAGAAGCTGTATCTATCGAGAATTACGAAATTCAGATTTCCAGATTTGATTTCAAACATATCCATGTGTATTTGTGTAGGGTTTCTTTTCTCACAACCCTAGACATATATAATGATTATTTTAAGGGCCGTAAAAGGTGATGCAAGGTGATGCAACTTGATGCAAAGTCATTGTGCATGCAAATTGTGACCGAAGACAGAATTTGACCTAGTTCATCATATTCTCTCTAGAAGATACTGCATCTTTGCACCAAGGGTTTTGTGACCAAAAAACTTCCCAATCTTCATTGTTTGATGAACTGAAGAACTTTGTAGCCAACATCTTCCTCAAGTTGGTGTGTTAGTCACATACTGGGATCCGTGCATCATTGGTTAGTCACGTATTGAGATTCGTGCATTGAAAGGAGAGATTGCAGCTACACCACAACTCCAATTTGGTATTGGGGTAAGGGTTCAATTGTAGGTTTGTATTAGGCACTGGGATTCCTTTTACTTGTAACCGCTTGTTTTCATAATAGTAGATTCTTGGGAGTGGTGACCTTAAATTCACCCGGTGGGGTTTTGTCTCGGTGGTTTTCCCCATTTCGTAAACAAATTACCTGTGTCAAATTTATTTTTCGCTGCATTTAACTTAGTTGGTGATTTGTTTGTTCTACCACGCTTATTGCATAAAATTGAATCTAATTAATTTCACTTGGCTAATTAATTAGATTAAGTTATCAAAGGGGTCAATACATTTTTGGCCTATCAAGTGGTATCAGAGTAGGCATACTTTGATTAGGGTTAATCTTTGTTGTGTGATCCATTGACCCTCGTTTGTCATGGATAGAGGACAATCTCTAATTATACCTTATTTATTTGATGGAACTAACTATGCATACTGGAAAGTATGCATGAGAGCTTTCTTGCAGTCTTTAGATGAGAAGGTGTGGCAAGCTGTGGAGATTGGTTGAACTAAGCCAAAGGAAGTACCGGCTGATTGGGATGATGCCAAGATCAAAGAGGCAAACTTCAACAGTAGAGCATTAAATGCTTTATTCAGTGCGGTCACCAATGAGGAGTTCAAGAAGATATCCCCTACTGAAACTGCTAAGGAAGCATGGACTATCCTTTAGACAACCTATGAAAGGACTAAGACTGTCAAGGATTCAAAGATTCAAAGGCTTACTACGAGCTTTGAAGAGATTAAAATGGAGGAGGATGAGTCATTTGATGAGTTCTATGCTAAGCAAAAGGACATAGTCAACTCAGCCTTTAATCTTGGGGAAACCATTCCCCAACCCAAGGTTGTAAGAAAGGTGCTAAGGTCTCTGCCTGAGAGATTTCATGCCAAGATCACTACCATTGAAGAATCAAAGGATATTGACTCTATTCCTTTGACGGAGCTGGTTGGCAACTTGCAAACCTATGAATTGGGTTTGACTAGAATCGGTAAAGGAAGCAAAAGCAAGAGCATGGCACTAAAGGCCAAAAGTAATGAGACTGATGAGTCTTTTTATGATGAAGATTTCAAGATGAAATCCTACGTCACTAGGCAGTTCAAGAAGTTCATGAAGAATGCCAATGCGAAAGGATTTGATAAGGACCGTAAGCAATCTGGTTCTTCTCATTTCAAGAGCCAAGATAGAGGAAAGAAGGATGTTAAGGATGGCGGTCAGTACACTATTCCCTCCAGACTAAATTGCTTCGGATGTCAAGGTTTTGGACACATGAAACAAGAATGTCCAACATATCTCAAGTCAGTTGGGAAAAGCAAGGCTCTTGCTGCTACCTTGAGTGACACCAAGCTGGAGATTGAGTCAGATGACAATGATGACGAGGGAATTTTAAATGCCTTCACTGCTACAGTTGATCTTACTGAAGGGGTTAACACAAACAGTAGATGATGAAGATAACTTGGTAGATTCTAAGTTTGAGAAAATGGACGATCAAGATGACATCCATACAGCTTATGCAAAATTGTACAAGGTTTCTGAGAAGCATGATAAACTGTATAGGCTGGCCACCAAGAAGCTGAGTGATGTTGAGCTAGATCGAGAGGAGCTCTCTACCAAGGTTGATGAAGCCAATCAAACCATTGGAGCTTTGCGATTTGAGAACAACCTCCTTGCTGAAAAGACAAAGAAGCTTGAAGCAGAACTGTTCCAAGTTAGAGCTAATTTGGAGAGGACTTCCAGTGCAAAGCTTGATGAGATGCTAAGCTTTTAGAAAGCTGCTTTTGATAAAACCGGTTTGGGGTATGATTTCTCTTCTCCTAATATTGCCTCTTCTAGTACTATTGTGTTTGTCTCACTTGCAAATAATGTTAATTCTAAATGTAAAACTGATATAGCTAGTGAGAGTGTAGACAAGAGCAAATCTATTTTAGGAGCACCCCCTAAGCTTGAAAAGAAAGAGACTAGAAACCCTAGGACTAAGAAGGTTAATAACAAAAAGTCTTAACCGAAGAAGCCGCATCTTTGTCATCACTGTGGAGCTTCAGGGCATACTCGTCCAAATTGCTACAAGTGGTTAGCCACTCAACAAAGCAATAGTATGATATCGTCCGGAAACCAGAATAAGTTTTTATCCTCTTTTGCTCATCTTGGAGATCTTCTTAAGGCTCTTATGTTCCTTTCGAACTTGAACGGTTTCAACTCTTCTCCCTCATCACAGGATCAAAGGTTCACTCAAAGGAAATGTTCTTCCAAGGTGTGGAAGGAAAAAGTCTCATAGTGATTTAGTCACTTCTCTCTCTCTCTCTCTCTCTCTCTCTCTCTCTCTCTCTTTTTGTTTATGCATTACTTGTTTGTTTTGCTTTCTTGTTTTGAGTTAGTCTAGTTTTATTCTTTGTGTGTTTCTTTATGTTTTTGTTTGGTTGTTTTTCAATTTTTTTGTTTATTTTGCTTTTCATAAAAATAAAAATAAAAGAAAAAATTGAAAAATAAAAAAATACATAAATAGTGTGTGTTTGTGTATATTGGTACTTGTGTACCTTGGATGGCCATTGAAACAATATTTTCTAAACTTTGTATTTCTTGTAGCTTAGATGAGCATTTTAATGCACAACTAAGAAAGTGAGCTTTATGGCTCGTGTTTGTGATGAGTACGATTAAGTAATCTCTTATATCTTAACATTCATATAACTCTTTTTGAGGGGGAAGGACTGGAAAATTTTAAGAGAAAGGCATAAATAACCATCTCACCACTAAAGCTCGCCAATCATGTATAACATCTGTATGCTTCGGCATAGAAAAATTGTGATATTTTAGCTTACATAATTGGGTATTTCTTTTCTCTCTCTTATATGCCCATGCATGATATGCTCAAAAAGAAGAATATGCAAAGAAAAACAAAAGCAAAAAAAAATCAAAATGCTTTTAAAATTGGTTGCAAGTGTGTTTCTAGGAGATGTGGGAGTTATAGGATGTAACTCGAAGGTGATAGTCTCCATCAAGCAGTTATGATTGTGTGTGAGTGTATTTGATTCTCTCTAATCTTCATAATATGAGACACTTATGCACTCTTGCTATGTTTCACACACAACATGCAAAACTCTTTGCTACTTTTGATACATGTGCAGGTACAATGTGATTTGGCCATCACAAGGAATACATGTGTTAATATATGCTCAATAAACTGTCTCAACTTGTTTTTGAAATATAAAATTGGTTAGACTTGTTTAGTGTGTGTGTGTGTGTGTGTGTGTTTTGGATCTATATGCTTTGCATCTTGTTTGAGATGAGTTTTGAGAGCTTAATCTGTTGGTTTGATGTTTGAGTGAGTAGCTTGATTTATGTTTTCATCTTGTGTGTTTTTCCCTTCTTGAAAAACCTCTTTTCTTCAAGCTCGACAGCTCCTCAACACATCCTCGACAGATATCCTTTCTGTTGAGCTTTCTTCATTAAGTCTCGATAGATCCTGCTGCTCTTTCTTCTTCGTCTCCTTCCACCTCTGCTCCTTCTTCTTCGGCAGCTGGTATGACCTTGGAGGCCATTATGGCGCAGCTTCAGTGCATGGATGCTTGTCTTGACTCTCTCATTGATGAGATGTGTCGAGTGAACACCCGTGTTGGTCGTATAGCACGACGACAGGCTTGCCTTGGTGGTTTCGCTCCCTCTCCATCTCCTTCTCCAAAGGCTTTGGCAGATGAGGATGGTGATGATGGTGATGATGGTAATGGTGATGAGGATGCTAGCTTTTCCAATGATGATGAGATGACGACCTCTCGGTGACTTGCCCTTTGTCATTCATGACAAAAAGGGGGAGTAGTTTTGGGATGAGAGTAGTCTTGTACTTTGGGATGACATTTTTTTTGTTAGGGGGAGTGTTTATACTTTTTAAGGGATGTAGTGAGGTTCTTATGTACTTTTCTTTTCTTTATACACTAGCCTCATGTATACTGGTTTTGTGACCATTTATTCACATACATCATCATATATGATGATGATGTATGTTTCTTCACCTATCTATTCATGTGTTGTTTCTTTTCTCTCTTTATACACATGTTTCTTTATGTATGCAATCTTTATTTCTGTTTCACATATGATGCCTTGATAAGTTTTGTTTAAGTGTTTTAGAAAGACAGGTTGTGAAAGTCTACATGCCATGAACTCTCTTCTTGCAAAGTTTTTCAAGAGTTTGTGTTAGGGTTAGATTTGTTTCGTAATTCAACAAGTGATTATGAGTTTAGTGATTTAAGACTCCTCTCATGATTCATTTGTTTGTTGTGGTTTTGTCACGGATTGCCAAATGGGGAGATTGTTAGGGATATATTTGATGTAATTGACTAATCCTTTGACAAAACACACTTTACTTGAAATTGGGTAGATCTAGGTTGGGTTTATCACTTCAAGAAACAAGTGTTCATGTTTAGTATTGAAGCCATGCAAATTTGACCAAGAAACAAGTGAAGAATGTGTTGCTCATTAAAGCTCGACAGAAGTCTCGATAGAAATCTCGACAGAATCCTTTTTATCAAGAATTACTGTTGAAGCTCGACACAAGCTGTATCTGATTACACGCATATCCATGAGTATTTGTGTAGGGTTTCTTTTCTCACAACCCTAGACATATATAAGGATTATTTTAAGAGTCGTCACAAGGATGCAAGGTGATGAAAAGTGATTATACATGCATATTGTGACCGAAGACAGAAATTGTTCTAGTTCATCATATTCTCTTTAGAAGCTGTTGCGTCTTTACGCCAAGGGTTTTGTGACCAAGGAGCTTCCTGATCTTCATTGTTGGATGAACTGAAGGACTTTGCAGCCAACATCTTCCTCAAGTTAGTGTGTTAGTCATGTACTGGGATCCGTGCATCATTGGTTAGTCACGTACTGGGATTCTTGCATTAAACGGAGAGATTGCCGCTACAATACAAGTCCAATTGGGTATTGGGGTAAGGGTTCAACTGTAAGTTGGTATTGGGTACTGGGATTCCTTTTACTTGTAACCGCTTGTGATTGATAATAGCGGATTCTCAGGAGTGGTGACCTTAAATTCACTTGGTAGGGTTTTGCCTCGGTGGTTTTCCCCACTCAGAAACAAATCACCTGTGTCAAATTTAATTTCCATTGCATTTAGTTATTTGGTGATTTGTTTATGCTACCACGCTATTGCATGTTAAATTGACTTAATTAATTTACTTGGGTAATTAATTAATTAATTTGCTAAAGGGGTCAATACATTTTTGGCCTATCAGTTGTGTTTGTGGGCTCGGAGTGCATTTGGGATGGTTCGATTGGACAATTGTTGGTCATGTATTTGAAGGACTTCTTTGGTCATAGCTATTGAAGAAATGACTATTGTGGTTACTTGGCCTAGTTTTACGCTCATTATGGGGCCATGGACCTTGGAAAATTTGTTAGGGACTTGTGGGGTTTGTCACCAACCTCTAAGAGGTTTCCAATTAATGGAAAAGCTTTTGGACCTGGGGGAAGTTTTTTTTAGGGATTGCTTTGCTTCTAAAAATTATATGCAAGGCTTGGATTAAGAGCCAAGTGAGGCAAAGACATATTATAACGCTCAAGAAATCCATTTTTATTTATGAACTCTGATCACCAGGAGAAAAGAGCAAAGTGAAGAATGATACAATACAACACTATCCTTCACTGTTCTCCTTTATAGAAAACAAGCAAAACAAAACAACACGCGCACTCACGTGGGGGGGGGGGGGGGAGAGAGAGAGAGAGTATAACAATGGCTAATATTAGAGCATTCACATCCGTGTATAATAGAAAAATATCTACATCAGTTTGTATATAATTGTGCAAATTTACAAGTTTTCTACAATAATCGTGTAAATTTACACTGAGACTATTTATTTTACATTTATTTGTTTTTTCTTTTTTATGTATCTCAAGGATAAAAGAAGAGAGTGGATGGTGGTTGTTGTGTGTGAAGAAAGAAAAACAATTAAAAGATCAAGAAAAAGTAATATTTTAATAAAATGTAGTGTAAAATAGATAATCTGATGTGAGGGTGTTTGGAAAAGTATGTAAAATAGAAAAAAATGTTTTTTTTTTTTTGTTGTTGAGAAAAAATAGAAAAAGTAAATTTTTATGGTAAAATAGGCAGAATTGTTTGTACGAGCTAATATGTATGCTCTTAATTATATTATTATAGTAAAAAATTTTAAAATATATATATATTTTTTTTCAATATTTGAAGTGGGAGTAGATGAATTTTAACTTTAGACATCTTTCTCTTAAAAAAAAAAAAACAATTTAACCGAAAGGTCATTGGAGAATACATGGAGACATTGTAGAGGACAATGACTTGCATGTTACCTTAATCACAAATTTCAAGAGAGCACTAAGTTGAAGTTTGGTATAATTAAGCCTAATATAATTTTTGACAATTTGAGAAAAATATATTTTTTGATGCGAGCACATATAATGTCAGAGAATGTTAAATTCAAAAACTTTCTGCCCTAGGGTAAGGCCGTTATTTTTGGCACGGAACAGCCACTTGAGCCCTCCTCTAAATATAATATTTTTTTTTTTGATAAAAGCCCTCCCATAATAATAATAATTATTATTATTATTATAATGTAACTTAATAATAATAATTGTTAAGTGAGCTAGGGCAATAATACTGCGTTGTATATTTTTATAATATATAGTTTCTTAAAAAAATATACATTATTATAATATATATTTTATTGTTATAAAATTTATTTTGTATAATAATATATATTTTTTTGAGAAACTGTATAATAATATTCAAATGACATAACAACTAGCCAATGTTACTCGATGGTCAAATGGCGCCTCCGGTTCAAGATTAGGGGACGGAGGTGGGGTAGATTTAGGATTTCTAATTACAATAAAAACAAAATGACGAGTCACATGACAACTATGCATGCTATACCTTTTATTTTTTCAATTACTTTTAGGTGTAAGAAAACATAATTTACTTATTTAATTAGATTTAGCTCTTAATCGGCTCAAATCATTGTGTTTCATGTTTCTCTTTCTCATTCTATTGTGGTGCTAGGAGCCCTTGCTATTGGTAGAGCTTTGAAATTCTCTCTAGAAATAGGCATTAGTTCGGCTATTTTAGAAGGGGATATGGAGATAGTGATAAATGCAATAAAGGAGTCCTCTCCTTCGGTAGCTTCTTTCGATCTTTTGATTTAGGATCAAGGGGGTCAATCTCGTACCGGTGGCTATACCGGTTTGATCAGTAGAACAATATATTTCGGTACCGGTCAATACCGGTGTATCGTTTCGGGTTTACCGTTATTTTATATAAATATATATATATGTATGTATCTATGTGTGTGTATATATTATAATAAATATAAAAATTTACCATAAAACATTACCTCAATTCATAACAAATTATTTTTGGTTTTAGACTTTAGCATTTCTAAAAAAAAAAAAAAATTTTGAAAGAAAAAAAACTCAATATGAAAAACAAAAAACTTAATTGTTCATTGTATGCTAAGAAAACAAATAATATTAATAAGTTAATGCAAATAAGTTACCATTCTGCCCTTACAAAAATTCAAAAATTACAAAACTAAAAAAAAGAAAAAAAAAAAGCTTTTTTCTGTATCGACCGGTACGCCCGGTACTGGCCGGTATTGCTCGAAATCAGCTGGTATGGCCGGTATTTAAACCAGTACGAAATGGTGGCATTTTGATACCGGAATACGTACCGGTACGGTATTGACCACCTTGTTCAAGATGCTAAAATTGTTGGAGAGTATTTTTATAGTGTTATTTTTTCTCATATTCGTAAAAATAGAAATTCTGTAGCCCACAACTTTGCTATAGAGTTCATTTAAAAAAAAAAAAAAATTAGACAAATCAGATTCCTTCAACAGTAAATTGCATTTTTTTTTTTACCAAAGACGATAAAAATATATTAAAAATAAAGAAAAATACAAGCTTCCCAGTTTTTAATAGATCATATTTTTATTCTTTTTTTTTGTTCGTTCAATCTCCCCCCCCCCCTCCAAAAAAAAAAGAAAAGAAAAAAAAAGAGAATAAAATTTAGTTGTAGTCTTCATTCATGCTTTTTGCCTTGGCGAAAACACATAGAATCCAGAAGAATTTAGATCGGAGTGAAAGAACTAGTAAAGTTTCATGCATTGTGCTGCAAAACTTCCTACACCTATTGCGAAACAATTTTATAGAAGCATATTACATTGTCATTCACTTCCTTTAAGTTTTTAAAGTAACACACTAACACTAAATTTCACAACTGTTGAAGTAATCGATTGTAAGTAGTAAAAAAAGAGGGTAAGTCCATATAAAAGTGGCTGCAGTAAAGTGTCCACCACTATACAATAATGATCTACACCATCATTTTTGTTTTGTTTTGTTATTTGTTTAAAAAACAAAAAAAACAAAAAAAGGGCTCGCTTGTGGAATATTGCCCCACACCTTATAGTACATTGCCACTTGAGTTTTTTGGTAAGCCCATGGATACAACCAATGCATAGCATGCAGGGCATGCTACTACTCAACCTCATTACTACGATTTTTGCATATTAGAAATTATGGGTCAGTACTAGTACTCGAACTCATTTAATTAAAGTGGAACTCATCATTCATATGAGATGAGCAAGTACACCATTATTGTACTCTTGTAGTATTGTATAAGGACTCAAGTTAAAGTGCATTTAAAATTTTATAAAATAAAAGTTTTCCTATTAAAAAAATGAAATAAAATTATATACAAATTAACAAAATTGTACACAGAATATCTAGAATTTAAGCATGGTTCATAATTCAACATTTAATATTTTAAGGGTGACAATTTGTGTTCCCGTTTCGGGTTTGTGTCGTGTCAACTGTCAACTCATGAGTATTCGACTATTTAGGTCGACATTAACTTAACATGTTTATTAAACGAGTTAGGATTCTTCAACCCTAACACAACCTATTTATTAAACGGGTCGGTTGTGTCAACCTGTTTATAAGATTTTATCAAAGCAAAAAAAATACAAATTTTAGTATTAACCTAGATCTGAACTATGAAAAACCAAACAAATAGATTTTTTAATATAAAATTTAGAATTAACAAGTAACTATATCACAAATAATCATTTAAAATTGAAGCGGATATATCTCAATATCACATATAATTAGTCACAATATGTCAAACAAAAAAACCACAACAACTAATAATTTTATATACCTTTAGTTTTGAAGAGTATATTGACAAGATAACATTTAAATAAATGGGTTAGACGGGTCAAACAAGTTATGCGGGTTGGAGACGAATATGATATGTTTATTAAATGAGTTAGTCATGTTAACTTGAATCTGATACGAACTATTAAACCTCAACCCATAACCTGTTAATTTCGTGCTATGTCATGTCACATGTCGGATTTTGCCACCCATAATACAAATATCTAGAATCTTTTTAAAGAATCAAAATCAAAACCATCTTGAATTATTGTGCGCGCTAATTAATGATTTACACATGACAAGTACTTTTGTCCTTTTTGTTTATTTATTTAAAAACCATCTAGAATCTTTTTAAAGAATCAAAATCAAAACCATCTTGAATTCATGTGCGCACTAATGAATAATTAATTTACACATGACAAGTACTTTTCTCTTCTTTATTTATTTATATTTATTTTTCTAAGTGTGTTATCTATATATGAAAAGTGCATTATAGCTCACAATTAGGTTCTTTAGGGCATAATTTATTTATTTATTTTGAAAAATAAAGTCAAACTTTACACACTTGAGAAAAACAAATACAAATTACAAAAAATTGGGAAAAACCATTTAGGAGCAAAGTATATCGAATAACATGAAATGAATTGGTACACCAACATTACGTGTGTATCTATATATATATATATTAATAAGCAAAATTTAGAGAAATTTTAATTAGAATTTAAAATTAGAATAAAATTTTGCATTATGTGTCTAAATTTATGTGGAGACCACACCATAATTATCCACTTAAGTTTGTGCCATGTGTCCACTTAAGTTTTTTAATTTTTGTGCCAAGTGAGTTAATGAGTGCAAAATACTAAGAATCTAATATTATGAACTATGTATCAAAAAAATAAAAATATTATGAACTATAAAATTAAAATTAAAAAAAAAAAAACTAATCACATATACTCAATGAAAATCATCACACAACAAAGATCACCACACATTCTATTTTATTAAAAATTAGAAAAAAATGATCATAAGTAGTAATAAATTTGGGTAAGAATTTTAATATGTGACTAATTACATTTACTTAAAAAAAAGTAATTTGACTAATTATTTATATTTTTATAATAAAAATTGTGTTTAATTTTAAATGTATCCATATGTATGCATATGTTACATGCTATTTTTTTTTAATAATTTGAATAATTATTTATATTTTTATAACAAAAATTGTGTTTAATTTTAAATGCATCTATGCATTTGCATGGGTTACATGCTAGTTTCTCATTAAATACAGAAGCTCTTAAAATAGACAATAGAAAGTCACACTCCATTCTAAAATAGGCCTTCTGGAAATCGAGCTTTACCCTTAGAAAGGAACTACAAAACACGCGAGTCTTAGGCCGCGTTTTTTTAAGCCGCGTTTGAAAAAACGCGGCCTAAGATGGGTTAAAGCTGCGTTTTTAAAAAACGCGGCTTAAAGAAACAACAGAGGCTGCGTTTTAAACACGTGGCCATAGAACAAGTCTAAAGCCGCGTTTTTTTGAGCTATAGTCGCATTTTTTGGGGTGGAGCTATGGCCGCGTTTAAAACACGTGGCCATAGACCTGCGTATTTTTTTTTTTTTTTTTTTTTTTTTTTAATTCTTAACTATGGCCACGTTTAAAAAACGCGGCTCTAGCTTGCCTAAAGCCGCGTTTTATAGATGCGGCTTTAAATTTAGTCTGAAGCCGCGTGTTTAAAACACGGCTTCAAATTTAGTATGAAGCCGCGCGTTTAAAACGCGGCTTTAGTTTGGGATGGGGCTGCGTTTCTTAAACGTGACCTAAAATTTTGCCTATAGCTGCATGTTAAAAACACGGCTTTAGGCTTTGTATAAATAGGAAGGTTAGAAATTTCCAACCCTCTCCCTTCGCACGTCATCAGCCTCCATCTCTTTCACTCTCTCCCTCCCCTCACCCTCTCTTCGATCTAACCCCTCTCTCACTCTCTCTCATTATCTGCCATCACGTGCCGCCACCGCCGACGAAGCCCGTGGCTTCCACGTGCCGCCGATCCTCTCAGGTACCGCTGCCGACGAAGCCCTTCATCCGCCGCCGGCCATAGCTCAACCCTTCCTACTCTCTCAATGTTTCCTTCTCTTCTCTCTCACTCTGGTCGGTGGTTTTGGGGTGGTTTGTAATGGTGGGGTCGATCTGGGTTTGTGGTGTGTGTTGGTTTGGGTTGATCTGGGATTGTGACGGTTTGTGGTGTGGGTTGATCTAGGTTGTGTGGTGGTCTTTGATGTGGTTTGGTGGTGTGGGTGTGGGGTTTTGATTTGTGTGGGAGTGGGTTTTGGGTTGGTGGGTTGCAGCGGGTCTGGGTTGTGGTAGGTTGTGGTGGCATGGGGGTTTTGGTTGTGGAGGTGCAGTGATGGCATGGGGCCATAGTTGTGGCTGGGTTCCGATGGGTTTGGGTTGGATTTTTGGAATGGGTTTGATTTTGGGTGGGTTCCGATGGTGTTGCCGTGGTGGTGGGGTGGGTTGTTGCCGTGATGGTGTCTGGTGGTTGCAAGATCAGCATGGGTCTGGTGGTTGCTGATTCGGCGTGATTTTGGTTGTGAGATCGGTGCTGGGTTTTGGTGGCTGTGTCTGGTGGTTCTCTTTATACTATAATCTTTAAAGCATTTTTGTTATGGGGTTTGTTAAAGATTGGTTTTTTTACGCTTTGAAAGTTGTATTTGTTTAGATTTGTTTAGAATTTATTATTTGGTGGTTCTGCTCTGATTTTGACTTTATTGGATTGCTTGAGTTGGCTGGGATTTATGTGGATAGATAATGGTAGTTAGTTTGTGTTTTGAACTGTACTGAGAAAATTGAATTGGTATTCATTTCTGTTTCTTGAATGTTTAGATGGGGTAGTTTGGTAGTGGATGAACACAAATGAAAGATAGCCGAAACATCCCATTAAATATAGTCTTTGGGGTCCCAGCTGGTATAGAACCACCAGATCCTTCCTGTCAATAATGGCAAGTCCTCCTTCTTCTTCTTCTTCTTCGTCAAAGGGATGGGTGAGCAATATCTCATCAATAGCAGCTCGCATCTTCTTCTTCTTAATTTTACTTCAGATCCCTCTTTTCAGGTACAATTATTCTTTCAAACTTTCTACCTTTTTCATTTCCATTACTCTGATCTCTTTAATTCTTCACTACCCAACTTGTTTTTTCTCTCAAAATTTGTGTCTTTTATGTTTTTGTCATCTGGGTATAGTTGATAAATCTCATGCTATTAATGGGTCTAATTTTAATTATTAAAGAAAAAAAGATGTGAGGGTTTTCAAAGTAGTGAACCCAGGAAAAGAAAAAGAAAAAGAAAAAGAAATGGTATCAAATGAGTGCTTAAGTTTGTATTTAAAATTTGCTCTTATCTGTTGGTATTGTGTTTGATAAACTAAGAATTAATTTGAATTAAATTGATTTAGATTCCTTGTCGGGTATTTGTCAAAATGTCAAAAGGCAATATGCTCTTCTTGGAAAAGTAGCACATGCACTTTGTAAGAGGAAATATGATTTTCATAGACTAAGAATTTCACAGATTTAAATTGATTTAGATTCCTTGCTGGGTCTGTCAAAATGTTAATAGGCAATTTGCTCTTCATGGAACACTAGCATGTAACCCTGGCATATGCACAGTGCACTTAATAATAATTACAATTAGATACATATAAATTGTTTGTACTGAGTTTAGTACTACTGATGCTCTTTTTTTTGCCAATTCTTGAAATAAAATTTTATTTGTGAAAGTATGCAAATTGCTCATTAAATTTTGCTCCGTTTTAGTAAGAAAAAATGTAGTTTGGCACGAAAGTGTATGTAAAATCTAATTGGAATGCAGCAAAAAGTTAGAGTACAGTTAAAATCTAATTTGGATCCTTTATTGTAGTTTGGCTTTATTTTATTATATAGATTAGTTAGTGTTTTTTTTTTAGCATCTGGGTAGTTGCTAGGAAAGTTCATAATTAGGAATGACAATGGGATGGCATGGGTTGTATAAATTGTGAAATGATGAGAGGCCCCTCAAGTTGAGGAAGTGCTTAATGTTTTCCTAGAGGCTGCTAGCTTGGCACCTGATGCTCTCTTCTTTATATTGTGACCTTTAATTATTTATTATTTATTTATATTGTGACCTTTATGAAGCTTAGATCAATCCATTTACCTATTCTTATGATGTAATGTATTGTATTGGGATTGAGCTTTACATATTTTTTAGTATTCAAGTTCCATTATCTATATTTTTTAGTTGGTACTTCAGAACCATGATCATTAAATTGAAGTGCAATCTGTTGGTTGTGTGTGTGTGCAAGCGCGTGTGTTAGGAGTGTGAAGGGTTATGTGTGTGTGGGGTGCTGATGATGAGTGTGTGTGGTGCTGATGAGGCATGTGTGTGCTGCTGCATGGTGAGGTGCTAATGGGTGTGCGTGGGTTGTTGATGAGGGGTGCGTCTGCTTTGCAGCCTGTAAAGTCTATGGCCTTCATATTTTTTTCTTGAAAAATTCTGATTTCATTGAATTTAACAACTGTAACAAAATGAAACAGGTAGCAACAGCTCTATTTGCAAACTCACCCTTCACTAAAGAGAAGCCTAATGGTTTCCTCAGCATGAGAAGGTTCTTTTACAGTCTACCATGAAATTATTTTCCTTGCATATCTCAAGATATTTGCTTCCTTCTTACTTCTCTCGTGTTTTTCTCCATTTAAACAGCCATACTTGGACTGATATTGATGAGAGGCGCACTAGCATGATTCCCTTTGTCTTCAATGACTCTTTTGGGTTAGTTTATTTTATTGTCACTTGTAGAAGATAGCAATCTATATGTTGACAATGACATTGCTTCATTTTGTGAGAAATATAGATCAATAAGGCTAGTTTGTTTCAACAAAAACTATTGCACCATGCAATTACCCCTTAATGTGAAAGAGAAAAGTTTAAAAGGTGAAAGGTAAAAAAGTACTTGTGAAAAGGAAAATAATTAAAAGAATTTTAAGGAAAAAAAAAAGGAACTATTTAACTTTCGATCTCAGCCTTTACAAAACAATTTCACGGTGGCTATTGCATTAGATCTCAAACTGTTTGTGCCTATACTAATATTATTATCAAACTAATATCCCAACAACTTTCTAATTTTAGATATTTGTTAAATTTCAGGTAGGTTTATTGTATGATGAGGTTTCACTACAAAATGTTCTAGAAATGATATCTGATTGGACCTCGGAAGAAAGACAGATGTTAAGGGATAAGGTAATGCAAGTACTATAAAATATTCTTTATTTTGTAGATATTCTTTTATTTTGTCTTATTTTGCATGAGTAATTAGCATGCAAATAATACAAAACTTATAAAACAATGTGTGATTGCAGCAGCTTCATTGATTTGAATGGTCACTCTTGTTTTTATTTAATTTGGTGCTTATTCATTGATTTCTGTGAAATTTGGGTGATGGGTCATTTGGATAATTTTATATTTTATATGAATTTGGAATTTTATCATCACAACAGGGTAAAATTGGATCACTGATAGTATTCTTCAATTTGGTTCTTGTTCATTGAAATTGTGATGGATTTTCTGAAACTTGATTTTGTTGTTGTTTTGTATTGTATTGTGCTTTTTTTTTTTTTTTTTTTTTTCTTTTCTTTTGGGCGAAGGTGGACATAAGCCTTGTGCGCAAACCTTTGCAGCGGACCAATTTGACCACAACTTGCTTGAGGAAAAGAAGGCCAAGAGCTCATTCTTCAATTGGTGGTTCTTCGGAATAACGGTTGGCTGCACTTTTTCCGTACTAGTGGCAGTATACATAGAGGTAAATAGAAAATTCTCATATCATTTTTAAATTTTCTTATCTTACCTGAATTTTTATATGTACATTTATAAAGTTAATCATAGTTTTATGTGTTAGTTTAGTCTCTAACTACAACTGTTGGCAAGTATTTTCTAGCGGAGTAAATCAAAAGCCATAAACTTAAAAGAGAAAAGCCAAAGACAATTCCCACCTTTTTTTTACCATTGCTAGTATAGTCTATTGTGATTAGACTAACATTATGGGAGTAGGAGACTAAATTTTATAACAAATCTTACCTATGGCATATACTCCTTAAATGTAACACTTGAGTTGGCTTTAGAATGTGAACACAAGAAGTTAATTCAGAAATCAACTATAAATTTTCTTGGTGCAGAGGCGTGGGTTACATAGTGGGAGAAATTGACTCCAAAATTAGCTAGTGGGGACTATTTTGATGAGGGTACTATCAACTTTTAGCCTTTACATCTTTTGAGCAACTAATGCAAAATTACACGAGATTATAGCTAGTGGGATCTCATCATTACATAGTTATAGTGAAGAAAAATAATGATGTGCGTTAACTGGTTAGCAAATAGAGTGATGCTTGAAATATTACAAGTTTAACTACATAAGTTTTATAAACTAATATATCAACTAATATACAAAAAAAGTAATTAAGAAATTTACTTATTATATTGTTTATATGATACTAATCACATTTATTACTCATCAACTATTGTTATTCTATTTTGCCTCTTGCTTCATAAGAAACCTGTGACATTTTGTTATACCTGAACCTGATGGTAGTGTATGAATTACTAGTATTTATTGGGCTTTTAGCTCATTTATGTTGTTCTTACATGTTTTTTAGATTAACAACTCAGATTTATTGCCATAGGAGGTTGCTAGGATATATATGATCGCTTGCTGCTAAGGGGTACCACTAGCATTCCACATATTGGGCTACTATTATACTATAATAATTGGGCTACTATACATTTGGGCTACTATACATTTGTTTATTTTTAACAAATAAGCAAATAATTTGTTGGCCTAAAAGCTTTATACCAATAGTTTCAGAAATAGACCAAACAAAAAGCTTATGGGTCCATTAGCTAGACGTCATTCATGATATCATGAAGTTATTCTTGATTCTTCATTGGTTCTGAGTGGTGTTTTCGGCCACTAGCAATTCAGAAAACAGTCGACTCATTCATTACATTAAAAATATGTTTATAATAAATGATCACATTTCTCTCTATTATCATCTTAAGTGGATAATGTTTGATTTTATTGCCTGCTAGCAGAAACCTTGATCTTAAAAATAATTGCTAGATTGTTTGCATTCTCATGTTATTTTATAGGTTTTAATGTCTTGTGATATCGATAATTTAGCCTTACTTTGTTATCAAGCAGTTGACACTGAGATCCCTATATGATTGGATGGGTGTTCTGGGCAGCCTCTAATCTCATTATAGTTCTTTAGATGTTTTATGCACACTTTGTTTTTTGAACTATCTCCTATTTTGAATAAATTTATTTACTTATCAAAAAATTTGGAGGGAACGGAATCTTTGCACTTCTGAAGGTGTACGAATCTGTGATTGAACTTAAGGCTTCTTTTTGCGCTTTTTATTTGAATCTTGAACAATGATTTTGGGAGGGGTGGTTCTTTCTGCGATTTTTGCAAGTGATTTTGTGTTGATAAGTTTTTGAACATTCTTATGAAGATTAACAATTTTTCATGATTATTAATCAACGTGAGGATTTCAATGGGTTGATCTTTTGGAAACATGTTGAATACTTTGCTGGGAATGTGGATAATATACAGTAATAGTCCTGCAATATACCTGTTGAATGACTGAAAAAATGTTAACAAGATAATCATTGTGATTGTGGAGGCATTGTATTAATTGCCCACTACATTTTATTGGTTGGATCAGTTTTTAATTGTATATGGCACGGCCTGCAAATGGAGGGAATGACTCGAGTATTTGAATATGTTCCTGGTGGTAACAGTTTTGGTAGATATCAAGTAAAATGTTTTGAAAAATTGATAAATTATCTATATGTTTTTGTAGAATGATTCCCGTTGTACTTGAGATTTTTTTATAGAATATTTTGTAGAAGTGGTTCCTTTGTTTGGGGAGCTGATTTTTTAAGTGAGATTAAGATTTAAGATTTAACTGAATTGAGTTGAATAAATCTAAGCATTATATTAAGACAGAGCTGGCTAACGATTTTGTAAGTAGTGAAGACGACTAATACTTGAATCTTACTTTTTCTTGGTCACAATATTCGTTTGACATCATCATCAGCTGTATTTGTTAAAAATTTTGTGATAAATTGTTATTTTATTAAGTTGATGTTATTTTAAATTTTTTTTCCTAGGGGTATGCCCTGATTGAATACGAGAACTTTGAGGAAGCACAAAATGCTATATCCTTAATGAATGGAGCTGAACTTCTTACACAAACTATCACTGTTGACTGGGCTTTCAGCAGTGGTTCCTCTGCTAATGGAACGATGAAAGGAAAGAGTGCGAGGTTTGCACATATACTATTTTTTTTTTTCTTTTTGAGAAATTATTGAGAGATGACCTATTGTTTATAGGGAAAAAATAATAATAACCCTTTAAAGCATTCTTCTGTTTATTGAGAGATGACCTACTATACAAAGTTATTTCTATTGATGTTTTGATTTAAAGCATTCTTCTTATGTCATTATACTCAGCTAGTGACCATGGTAATGCATGTAAATACTAACGATATGGGTAAATTACATTTGTGGTCTCTAATTTTCCAATAGCAACAATTTAACCCTATAACTTTCAGTGTTGTTTCAAATTCATCTCTTCATCCAAATCCATTTACAAATAAAGAGTTTGTCTAGTACAAGTCACATGATTGAAAATGGTTATGCCATTAAATTTTTTTGGAGTTTTTATTTTTATTTTTTTAATATGAATTTTTATTGAACAAAATATTTCATTTTCCTCAACAATTGACAATCCTATATCGTGGTGGGAATCTGGTGGTAGTTAGGGTTCACTTGCATTAGCCAGTGCATAGAATAAATGAAGATTAAAATGTTTATAGTTTTGGTGGCTGGTTTCCCTGGAACAGAGGCCTCTTACTTTATTGAGGTCATCTAGTCGTGAAAAGTACTGGCTAATGCTTGTCTATCATTACTTCCATGAATAGAGATTAAAAAAAAAAAAAAAAAAAAAAAAAAAAAAGAGTTCATTGTATGGTTTCTTGTGAAGAATTCAATATCAATTTTTTTTAATCAGAATTTTGCCTGGTGGATTTGGTTGATTCTGTCATGGCATTTTATATTTTAACTGTAAAGTTTTGGAATATATACATTTCCACTTTAACTTACTCTTGTACAGCCAGTACTCCTTGAGGCCTTTAAAGCCACCACTGTACTCCTGCTTTCCTTTGTTCTGTGATGTTCAACTTCCTCAATTTAGCTGAACTTGGCCTCAAAAACAGCATCTTATGTTGATACCTTGGACTCAATAGGAGGAAATATCGCTTGAAGATAAATTCCTCCTGCCTTATTGCCTTAATACTCTTCATTACATGTATATTTATTTCCAGTCACTCTTTCTCTACTAACTAAACTCCCCCATCCTCCCTCTCTCTCTCTCTCGATAACAACACCTTATGGCCTTGCCTGGTTTGTCATGCAAATGTCTTAGCTCTTTTTAGTAGAAGGTTTCTATTTCACTTGGGACACCTCAGAATAGGTAGTTTTGGCATCTTGTCTTATGATTGCTTCGACAATTTTTACCATCATTTGCATTCTTGATTATTATGTGATACATCAACACTTTTTATGGTGTAGGGGTATTTTAGTTTCCTTATATGTATTTTTTTAGTGTGTGTCTCTTTTGATAAACAATTGACAATCTTGGCAATTCTTAGAAATAGGTTTTATGCCATCAACAACATATTTATAAGCCTTTTGTAAGCTGCAAATCATGGCTTCACTTTACTTAGATGTCATCATTCCCTCTTGTTTGAATGATGAAAATTTTCATAGTAGTGCTAGCTGTTAGCAAAAACTGCCAGTAGATGTCATCATTCCCTCTTGCTTCTTTCTGCAGAATATATGTGTTGGCAGCAATTGAAGGAAAATCCCCTAATGGAAGATTTCTATGAAATCTTATCATAACCAAAACTTGATGCATAGCCAAAGAGTCATACAAGTGAGCCTTCTTGCTTATACTTTTATTTTTTTAGGGGGGGTTCAGATTGTATCTTAAATTTCAACCTAGAAGTAGCCAACAAAAACTGTTGATTGTGGCTCAAATGACACTAATATGCAGCATGTATCCAAGGGAAAACCTCCTACAGTGTACAAAGCTCACATTGTCATTACAGCCTAGGAATAGATGAATTACAGCGTAGGAATAGATGAATTTGCATCATCTTCACATATTTATCTTTGTGTTAGCTGTTGTGCATGTGACAAAGGTTAGTTGCCCCTATTCTTATAATTATCCGTCTATTGTTTCCTTTTTTTAATTATAACCAAGAATTTTTATTCTTTAACCTTGGATTCAATTTTTTCCTATAATCTGTTTTAATGGTGTAGATACGTCAATAGAAACATTGAGAGGTTTTTGTCTTTAGAAGGTAATGCTCAATTTCTCATTAAAAGTTTAAGTCTACCACTATACCCTTCAACCTATTTCAACCTATTTCAACCTATTTGCCAAAATCTTAATTATGCATTTGTACACTATGTTGTAGCACAATATATGCCTAACATCTGCCATGTATTACTATGTATGTACCTGCCATGTAGGATGGATTAGATACTAATCAAGAAACTTGGCATGTCAAATTTTATCTAAAGTGCACTGTGAGTTAATTGCCCTCCTCCCTTGCATTTTATCTTTGCAAGAGATATTACTATGTATGTACTTTCAGAGTTTTTATTTTATGTGAGACCAATGCAAGATTAAAACTGTATAATGAGTGCTTGGTTTGTGGTGATTGTACTCGTATAATGGATTTTCCACATAATAGTCTCTTATGTAGAAAACAGGTGTAGAGGTCCTTCTTAAGCCATCTGGCCTAGGAAAAAAAAAAAAAAAAAAGGGCTATAGCCGCATTTTTAAATGCGGCTAAAATATGTCCTATAGCCACATTTAAAAAATGTGGCTATAGTTGTCACCTATAGCCACGTTTTAAACGCGGCTATAGCTTTCACCTATAGTTGTCAAAAAAGGTCCTATGGTCGCACTTTTTCAAACGCGGCCTAAGACCAGGACCTATGGCCACGTTTTAAACATGGCCTAAGGTGAAAGCTATAGCCACGTTTTAAACGCGGCCAAAGGTCCTAGTCTTAGGCCGCATTTTAAAAGCGGCTATAGCTTTGACCTTAGGCCGCGTTTTAAACGCGGCCATAGGTCCTGGTCTTAGGCCGTGTTTGAAAAAGTGCGGCCATAGACCCCTCAGGCCTATAGTCACGGAGTTTAGGCCACATTTGAAAACGTGGCCTAAGAAAACGTGGCTATAGGCCAAATCGTCCTATAGCCACGTTTTCCTGACCTATAGCCGCGTTTTAAAAATGTGTTTGAAACTATCAATTATCTCTTGGGCGATCACCACATTCTTCATGATCCATCTATTTGGTACAAATGCCACCTATGTTGGATCTATCAATATCTGCTTAGAAGAGGCCTTAGTTTCACTTTCATCACCAAAATTTTAGAGATAACTTTGTGACGCATATAAACTGATAACTGTTGGCTGGAATTGTTTAAAGATAGCTTTGTAAGTTGTAACACATTGCATAAATACATGGTCGGAATTGATTTAAGTTACGTTTGATACCCCATAATTAAATAATGAATGGATCATATTGAATTGGTTTGTATAATTGTGTGTTGCACACTTGCACTGGTGTGTATTGAACATTGGGCATGTATAAATGTACTAGATATCCTGGGTTATTAAGAGATTACGAGAAGGTGCTAATTATAATATGCAAAATCGTTTCAAGGTATGGAGCAACTTAGCAAATATGATTAGTTTATCTTATAGTGACAATCTAAATTCTCTTCCAATTTTCACATGCATAGAAATGGAACAATTTTATATAGTAAGAACATAATTTTAAATTGCCGCTGTTAGACATGAGACATCACCACCGATCTCATACTTCTCGCACCTTCTTCAAGTGCTATATATGTTGTCGATCTACCACTGAGTCATTGCTCTGTAAACGAAGATACTTGGTTTTAGGCCAAAATTGGCATTTGCTCATTTCTCACCAACTTTCCAACATTTTGCCTATTTTCTGAAACTATTTAGGGAAATGCCCCTGTTTTGAAACTTGATAATGTGAGGGTCGAGTTTTAATAAAGAACTTGATATTAGTATGGTCGAGTTTGTCTGACTGTTGTGCCACGTTGGCGAAGTAGACGTGGCTTTTTCCAATAAAAAAAATGCTCGTGTGAACATGCATAACTTGGTAAGTACAAAATCGAGTTTTCCTTTGATTTGAATCCCTAACGTCTCACAATGCCTATTCACTCTCTTCTTGTACACTCTCCCTCGCTCTCTGCCATCACTCTCCCTCGCTCTCTGCTTTGCGATCAGTCTTCCCCACTCTCCCCCACTCTCCATCAGTCTCACTCTCCCTATCCAGTCTCCCTCACCCTCTTCGATCAGTCGTCGTTGCTTCCGTCGAAGCCTCACCATACTCGCCGCCATTGATTACAGGTACGTTGCTCTCCTCTGATATCTTTTCTGATTTTGGGTAATATTAGGTTGTGTTTTATGTGGGATTTTGATTATTTTGTTGAAACTTACTTAAAAGTAGTAAATTTACTAATCAAGATGAGAATTTTGTTTTCTTTTATATGCTGCAATGATGATGATCTAAAGTATTTCTTGCTATATGGTTATGTTTGTGTTATTTTCTCATTAATGAGAATTTTGTTGTCTTTTACATGCTGCAATGATTATTTTCTCATTAATGAGTTTAAATGTGCTTGGGGTTTTGATGGGGGGTTTTGGCAAGTCGATTGGTGGTGTTGTGGTGATATCTTTGGGTTTGTGTTAATACATAAGCCATGATGTATAACACCATAGGCTATTTTGGTTTTGTAATGCATTGGATTATTGTGGTTTATATATACCCTACATTAAATATTGTAACATATAGTTCAGTATAGCAAAGATGTGACTAATTGCCTTTCCGCTGTAGACATAGGCCATCAAGCCGAACTATGTTAATAGATTCTCTTATTTCTACTTTCTCTTTTTTTGTGTTTTATTTAATTCTTTCTATTTTAACATTAAAAATTTAAAATGTTAGGATCTACATAGGTATTGCTTTGAGCTTTTCTTGATCTTTTCTATAGTGATCATTCTATAATTTGCATTGCAATTATTGTGAGTGTGAAACCTTGAGAGGTTGGTTTAGATTCCCTGGTAGAGCCTTTAAAAGGGTGGTCTTCCCACAACTTGAGGGACCAAGCAATAGAGTTATCCTGCAAGAAAGGTAAGGCCATGTAAACACATTTCTAGCCTCATTAAAGCACATTTTTCAGTTCTTTCTATTGTTAAAAAAAAAATCATTGAAGCTAGGAACACAACAAAAATTGTAGTGAAATTGTAGAATTCTAGTATAATTTGGGAATGTTGTAAAATTATAGTGAATTTTTAATGTGCCCTTAAACAGACTATAAAATAAAATAAAATAAAACCTTCTGAGTGTATAGTATGAAAATGTATTACAGATTCTAGTAAGTATTTCAACGTGAAGGGACAATATTCCCCACTCCAAAGCATTATAAATTTATGTATAGAGGTATTGTATCAATGAAGATTTCATAAAAATGGGATAGCACTAGGTGATAAGAAATCACAGTATAATATCTTTTCCAACTGAAAAGTCTGTGCTAAATAAGCACCTCCAATGAATAAAGCATGACTACCCAATTACATGTCCCTCACATATCTAAAAAATATATTATAAGTCCTCAAAATTTTTATATATAATAATAGGTGAAGCTGAGAGAAACTCAAATTAGAATTCCAAATTAAAGTTCTAATTTTATGCCATGTGTCCGAAATTATTTATTCTTAAAGAGTTTTATTTCTTAATTTTAGAATTAAATGTGGAACCACATCATAAATATTCATCTAAGTGAGTTATTAAGTACAGAAACCAAAGAGTTTAGAATAAATGAATCGTAAAAAAAAAGAAGTCTTTCACAATAATTTAAAAAAAAGAAAAAGAAAAATTTACATTTTATATATAATAATATCCTTACAAATTTTTTTAAAGAGTTAACAAAATATAAAAATGACTATCAATAGTATTTAAATTATATATATAGGAATTATATTATGCATTTTATTGTATATCTTTAAGTGTATCCATGCATATGGATGAAGTTACAAGCTAGTTTCCTTAATACACCAATCTAAATCATACAAAGGTTTTTTACTTAATAAAATTTCTGTATATGATACCACTTTGAAGTATTCTGCAAGAAAGATACCACTTAAAGAAGATATAAAGACAGACCAACAAAGTGAGGAACTCAATTTCAATTATTTCTGTATATAGGCTATAGCTTACCTTCCTGGCTTTATGATACCACTACCGTCATTGATGATGCTTATCTTGGTTTGACTTGACTTTGAACCTGGCAGCTTAGTGAATACCTGTTAAGAAAGAAAGAAGACAACCTTGATTTTCCAGTATTCATACATGTTATATAATAAGCTGATAACTGTAGCATATTTTTATTTTAGATAAAATAAATAAACTATTCATAAACTGTAGGATATACAATTCAGCAAGATTCAGAAAACCCAGGTTACTTCTTGGTTATTGATGCCGAATGAAAAGTCTAAAGGTGTTAGATATCGTTCTAGTTAGATGTAAACCTTTAAATCTATAAGGAACTTCTTGTAGTTTCAAGAAAAAACTCAGTATCCATCAGAAATAAAAAGCCATATTTTTTTATATTAAAATATTGAAAGCAAATTTTAAGCCTATTTGAAGGCCCCTAAAAACTTTATTTTTAAGTAAAAATATTTCAAAATAGACAAGACTCTAATTTGACAAGGAAAACCTTAAAATCACCTAAAATGAAGAAAATGGAATCCTAAAATTATGAAAATCAAATAGAAGTATGAAAATATAACAAATGACAAAAAATAATTCCATTTTCTTTGCTCTAAGATGGTCATACTGAGACACACAAACATGCATGTGTATATGCATATTTATACCCCATGATGCCTTTTATTTTTGTTTTTTGTTTTTTAAAACCTCTATGTCAAAGCTAAAAATCCTTAAATCAAACTCTGAATTACTCTCCAAAAATGAAAATACTTACAGAGAGTACGCTGGGTTTGTGTAAAATGTGTCTTATCCGATTGTAGGCATGATTTTTTATAGTTGTTCTAAATGGTGTCGAACTAATTACGTTTGAGTCTAAATAGATACACCATTTTTCTTTTGGTGTGGCGTTTTAGAATTCATGCCAATCGTTTCTTTTGGTGCTCTCTTCAACTTGTCACAGTGAATTATAATTTTATATAATATCATGGCAATCTAATTTGGTTATATGCATGCAACCCCCTCAATTATTTATGTCCTGATGCGTTGTTCTTTTCTCCAAAATGATTTCTTATGATTCATGGCAAGTAAATGTAGCTAGTTCTTGCTACTTTTGAGCTGTTAGTAGTAATAATAATGTTAATCAAACTATGTGAATTTTATGTTTTTGAGCTATTAGGTATAGATGTTTTTGATTCTCAATGTTATATCGTTTTTGCAAAATAGCCTCGCTGTTGTGTATCTAAGTTATGATGGATTATTTGGATGTGAGATTGAACTCTGTTTTTCAATGACTGGCTTAGTTGCAATCCTTGATTCATTTGCTTACCAAATTGGGCCTCCAAATTGTGTTTGCCATGTTTTTATTATTATATAAAATATGTCTTTATATGTTTTGACTGTGACTTGGTTTATGCTATCCTGATGGATGTTTTGTTTGTTTTTTTACTTCAATTACCGATAATAGAAAAAAAGGTGTTTTTATTAAAATTCTGGCAAGTTCTTATTTATTTAAGCTTTAATTTGATTGCTTTTGGGTTGCATGTTAAGTAGGAGTAAGATAACTATATTATTGCAATATGTTTATATTGATGAAGTTTTTGCCGCCTTTTAATACCTAGTGCAGAGCCTTTAATATTGTGGAATCCTGCATGAGGGTTCATGTTAAATTAATTGGCCTTTTGGATTGTGGATGTTTTTAGTGATGTGCAATTATAATTTGCTTGGCATGTTTGATGTTGAAACATTTTAGTCTCAATTGAGTTGCTTGTTTTGTGCCTCTTTCTTTTGAATGAGTTGGAAGTTCAGGTTCAATTTAGGATTTAGATTAATTTTTGTTTGAGATAATTTACATAGTATGATTCCAAATTTGATGTCAAGATTACTTGGACTAGGAAAATTTGGTTGATGATTACTGAGTTCTCGACTTACTACCTCCTTTGTAAGTCTCATTACCTCATTAGTAGAGTGAAGAAATTATTGGGGTCTTAAGAGTTCTTTCTTATAGGGAACTCAACTTGATAATATTAGCATGGTCTTATAACAAAAGAACAGTCTGATTTGAGATTTTGTGTAGGACTCAAAAGAATATCCTTATTGTCAACATGTCACCTTAGGTAACACTAGTGGACTGTGTTTTTATATTATATTTTCTCCTATTTCAAAGGGATTTTAGATAAGTTATATTTTAGGCATGGTTAGGGGACTGTAGGTATTTGTTCATTTTCTAGCCAAATATGTACAAATTTAAAATTTTTAGATGGAGTAACCTCCCAGCAAAAGTAAAGTAGGATTCTACCAACTTCAAATCAATAGTTTTGTGCACTATAGCCATTCGAGGATGGGCTGTTGGAACTGGTTTATCAGTGGTGGCTTTGCAGAGATATGAGGAATAGAATCAGTAATGAATTCAAGATGAACAACAATTTTTTAATTCAATGTCTAGCTCTTATTTACCCTAGGAGTAAGGATGTGTGTTAATGGAGTAATTATACAATACTATGGGATTCCTTGGTCTTGTAATGATGTGTGCTAATAAGCAATTAAACTACCTTTGAAGCTAGAGTAACTTTGAGGTGGTTTTGAGAGCAACACTTACAAGTCACTAGATGTTGAGGTGGTTTTGTGTGAATGGAAAAAAAAAAAATTGAGCATATTAAAGATAAGGACTTTGCTACTTAGGTCATTGCCTTAGATAGATTGAGGATAGAAAGCATTTTCAATTTTAAAGCTTCTTTATCATACCTTATTTTTTTATTTTTTGGTAAGTAAACGTATATTTTACTGCAATGAGACTACTTCATGTACAAGAGAGACAAAGAAGTCTAAAGACTTTATCATACCACTTTATTTCTACATTCATACTGGACCTGTTTGGCTGGACCTTTTATACCTTTTCTCATTGAACTTTGAGAAACCTTTTTTGGACGAACTATACTAAAGCAAACATGACTAGTAATAAGGGCTTACAGTTGAGCACTTGTAGCCTATAGAACCTCTACATCTTTTTGGAGACAACTGTGCTATCTAGTTGAGTACTTGAGTTAAAGCCAGAGATTATATGATTTGTTAATTGGTTCATTAACTTGATGATATGTTGACAATCTTGTTGGGCTCATAATATTTCTTACTATATCCATGCTTTTATTTTATATTAATTGTGGTTTACTTGTCATAGAGTGAATCCTTAATAATTGCTAACAATTTATTTGCTTTCATGTCAGATATGCAGGCACTAAATAGAGTGGAGCCTGGACCCAACGATGATACCTAGTTGACCCGGCAGCTAGATCATTGGTCCGACGAGGTATGTAGTTGTATTATTAATACATCTTTGTTTTATAATTACCTCGTGTGCACTACCTAACACAATACTGTTCGTGTGCAGGAGGTGCCTGGCGTTGTAAAGGTTCAACGCTGTAAATGTGTACTGCCGCGGGTGGGCTAGACCCACGTATCATGCAATACATAGATGCAGCAGGTTTGACCGGGTTATTCAAGGTTCTTGATATGGAGGTCGACCATGCCTTGATCACGGCCTTGGTCGAGCGGTGGCGTCCGGAGACACACGTTCCATTTACCCCATAAAGAAATGGGTATCACCTTGCAAGATATAAAGGTGATGCTGGGGATTCTGGTGGATGGGTGTCTATCACTAGGAAGACAGACATGAAATGGAGTGAGGTGTGCTGAGATTTGTTGGGCCATGAACCTCCGCCTGTGATACCGAACTCAAACAGGTCTATCCTTCCTGGGGCGAGGATAAGATACAAGTGGCTTGATGCACAGTTTGCCGCTCTCCCAGCTACGGACGCCGGTGATGAAGTAGTGCAGCAACATGCCCGCTACCACCTATTTGTTTGGATGGGGGCCCTATTGTTTATGGACAAGTCGGCGGACCGGGTCTCACTCTTGCCTCTGCAGTTCCTCAACCCAATCAGCAATACGAGACAGTATAGTTGGGGTAGTGCAGCATTGGCCTGGCTTTACAAGCACCTTTGTAGTGCATCGAAGAAGGATGCGATGTAGATTGGAGGAGCACTATTGCTGGTGTAGCAGTGGGCCTATTCAAGGTTCCCACGAATATGCCCTATTGCGAGGCCGCCTTTACTGCCAGTGCACTTAGGGCCCCTTGCCATTAGGTACGTTCATTGAGTTCTCGTTATTCAAGCCAAGTGTCTATTAGGAATAATTATTTATGTGTAATAGTATATTATATTTTATTTTTCTCTTTGATATAATTTAAAATATGCCAAACTAACAAACTAAAGAAACTTATCAATGCTGAGATACTGAAGTATATGGATGTGAAATATAAAGCAAAATTTGTTAAATGTAAAGGAAGAGAGAGTTCACTAACAACATTGTTGACAGTTCATCACATGAAAGTTCACTAACGAGCATTTGTCGAAACCCCATGTTTGCTAGGTGGAGCGGGCCAAAGAGCACCGCTGAGCATGCCACACACATCCTTGCTGCATACCAGACGTCGCTGTCTACACTATAGGCAGAGCAAGTATTCGGTTAATTTACATCCTCAATTGCATGACCACATTTATTTCGCCACAATTTGAGGTTTTTGTTTTTGTTTCCCTCAATTGCATGACCACGTTTTTATTTTTATTTTTGTTTCAATTCTCGGATTGTTGTAGGAATGAAGACAGGAGGTTTAAATTTTTAGCAGAGGATGTAAGTATAGTCTTTAGTGGATGAAAAAGACCAAACTATATTAAGAGAGTTTGAAATATGTCTAGAATTTCTAAACATAGAGCAATAGATGAAATAATTATAAACAAAAGGTTTAGCAGTAGCTTATACCAGTTTATCTAGTGTTTTTGCTAGTACTAGTATATTGTATCTCTTTTAAGATAGCAGCAAGAATGCCCTCTACCTTCTCACAATGTCTTTTAGTTTCATCATGTGGTGGATTTGGTAGTACCTTTGAATCATAGCCTAGCCTTTTTATTTTTAATTTTTTTTCATAACCACTTTTTTGGTTTTGATTTTGCATGACATCCTTGTAGCAAAACTAAGTGCTAAGAGGATAGCCCCATCATTAGTTGTGTAAAGTTGTGATTTTCAAATATGTATTTTGTTGGCTTCTATTCCATGCCAAATTTGATTGTAATTTTATTCAATCTTATGTACCCTGTATTTGTTGTGAGAATTTATTGTAAGGGTTGTGTGATAGTGAGAGAGAATGTGAAAATTCAAGTAATTGAAGCAAGAAGGGTTTTCGCAGGTATATCGCGACTAAGCATCCCGCGAAAGGACGCATGTGCCCTACACATGACTGGAATGCGAAGAGTCAGTATAGATGGAGACAGTTGTGTCTCGCGAGTATCTCGCGGGTAAGGCCTTCTCGTGAGACACCCGCGAGACATTTTGTTCTGCCAGACTGTACTATCTGATACACATTTTCTGCACCCACACTATATATACCCACATTACCCACAAATGATAAGGAGAGCTTCTGAGAGAAAACCCTAGCAAAAAACACTTGCGAGTTAGAAATTTTTATACCAACAATTCTCAACACATTTGTTTGTGGAATTTCCTCATCTCATACCTCTCCATTTCCATATCATTGAGAGGTTGATAGCCCAAACACTTACCACACCCTTTCAGAGTGTCAAGTGATAATTTGGTGCTGCGGGGAAGTATTGGAAGAAGCCAAGGATGGCAGATGCAACATGGAGCTTATTGCGGGATCCGGAGAGCTAGACAAGATACGGTTCCGAGAAGCCTTGTTGGAGTAGGAGCTTGGAGGGCTTAGGTACAGCGGGTAGATTAGGCTTGGAGGGTCTCTTGCTAACTCATGTATCCCAACTGATTGTCTAATGGATCGATTACTGCTTGGAGGGCGGCGGAGAGGTTTTTCGCCGAGTTCTTCGGTTTCCTCTTCGATAACACATCGGCGTGTTATTTGTGTTTGCATCTCTCTTTCCTACTCTTGTTCATTTCATTTTACTGTTGTGTTGCTTTAAATATGGATTAGAGTAGCTCTCTTGCTTGTATGCTTGTGTTTACACTATTCCGCACTTAGTATTAACTTAGTGTAAAATCAACCAAGCCGTAACTTTGAATTGGGGGTCTAAACAAGCTCTTGTGTTTTTAACACATTTTCGAACTTTCAATTGGTATCAGAGCGGGTGCACTCATTGTGGTTTAAACACCTTAGTGTGATCCTTGACCCTGTATTGAGATGGACCGGTCTCAATCTTTGAATGTTCCACCATATTTTGATGGTAGTAACTATGCCTTTTGGAAAGTCCGAATGAGGGCATTCTTGTGTTCTATTGATGATATTGTTTAGGATGTGGTAGAATTAGGATGGACTAGGCCGGAGGCAGCTAAATCCACTTGGGATAAGGCAGTACTTACGGCAGCTAACGCTAACAGTAAAGCTTTGAATGCAATTTTTTGTGGTGTTTCTCCAGATGAATTTCACAGGATTTCTCACATAACAATAACTAAGGAAGCTTGAGAGATATTAGAGACCACATATGAAGGAACAAAGAAAGTAAATGATATAAAGTTGCAGATGCTTACCACCAGATTTGAGGAGCTGAAAATGAGTGAGGACGAGTCATTTGACTCTTTCTATAGTAAGCTAAATGAAGTGGTTATTGGCAAGTTCAACTTAGGTGAGAAAACGGAGGACTCAAAGGTAGTGAGGAAAATCCTCCGATCATTGCCGGAGAGCTTCCGAGAAAGAGTCACAGCTATAAGGGAAAGTAAAGACTTGGATGAGATCAAAATCCAAGAATTAATTGGATCTCTCTAAACGTATGAGCTGGGACTGCCTTCTCATAAGTCGAGTAAATCTCTTGCTCTTAAAACCATCACCGAAAGAATGGATAATTCCTCCAAAGAAGATGGAGTGGAGAAGGAGGTAGCATTTTTTGCAAAAAACTTCCGAAAATTTCTGAAGATGAAGAACAGTGGAAAACCGTTCAGCAGAGGGAAGTTTTCATCCTCCAGAGGTGATAGGAAGGAGTTTAAGAAGAAAGATGAAAATGAGTCATAACCCCCTCAAGGCATCGTGTGTTACGAATGCAATGGTTATGGACATCTAAAAAAGGAGTGTCCAAACTATTTGAGAGGGAAGGGCAAGGCATATGCCACAACCCTTAGTGATTCAGATTCTTCCAATTCTGATCCGGAAGCAAGCTGTGATGAAGAAGGGAATTTCTCAGCATTTATGACTATTGCTTATATTGAGTCTTCAGAGGACTTAAATTTGCTTGTGCAAGGACTTGGGGAGCATAGTGATGAGGAATCAATGGGAATTGTTGAAGAATCGGATATTGAAGTAGATGAAGATACAGCCGGTTTTCAAGAGAATTACAACTCTCTCCTTGAGAAGTCGGGAGAGTATACAAGGGTGGCCAAGGCGGCTGTGAAAAAGATGAAGAAAGTAGAGGAGGACTATAGAAGTCTCCTAGTAAGATATAAGGAGGCCAAGTGTGAGATTGAGATGCTAAATGGTGAGCTAACCGAAGCTTACACCAAGGTGAAATTCCTTGAGCTTGAGGTGGTTCAAGCAAATGCCAATGTAGAGCGAGTATCCACAAAGAAGCTTGATGATGTCCTCTCTCATAAAAAAATCCTTCTTCGATAAAACCGGATTAGGATACACCGGAGAAAGTAGTTCAGCTGTGAATATCTCCAATGAAGTGAAGTTTGTGAAGGCCAAAGAGCCAGTTGTAGTTGCCCCTACTGTGGAGAAGGCAAAGGTTGAGAAGAAGAAGAATGTGGCTGACCAGTGGGTGTTGAACAAGCCCCTTAATCAATCTGTGGTCAGGTCTGATGCCAGAGCAAAATTTCTTCCACGATCACAAAGAGGTCCTAGAACGAATCATGTGTGTCATCATTGTGGACTTCAAGGGCACACCCGACCCAATTG
This sequence comes from Notholithocarpus densiflorus, assembly GCA_030021035.2. Taxonomy (NCBI): domain Eukaryota; kingdom Viridiplantae; phylum Streptophyta; class Magnoliopsida; order Fagales; family Fagaceae; genus Notholithocarpus; species Notholithocarpus densiflorus. The sequence goes on from JARYZH020000002.1 coordinate 9,175,445, forward strand.
TCTTAAGCTGAGAGCATTGAGGAATGCTAGTGATCAAAGGTCAAGAGGACCAAGAAATGACAAGAGGACTTGGGCTGTTGAGTCATCAAGAGGTCGAAATGGTGATCCCGGAATGATGGACGTGATGAAGATGATTGGTGCATTTACCAACTGCTTGGAAAGCTTCACTAGAAGGTTTGAAAGTCCTAACACTTGTACCCAATCCTATAGGGATATCACCCCAAACGCACGTGACGTGTGGGTGAAGAAGGGTACTCATGCATGATCACCTCCTATGTCCATGCATCAATACTTCCAATGTTTAGGATCATAGGTTCATGCATCATATCATGCATTGCTTTCTGTTTATTGTACTTCTTTTACAAATTTTGTTTTGTACCTGTTTTTGTTGATCTTACTTTATTTTTTCTGTTTTTGAGTGTGTTCAAAATTCAAAAACCCATAAAAATTGAAAAATCTTCAAAAAGTTTGATCACTTGGTTTGTGTGTATCACATATGAGTTTGGCCTAGTACCTTCGTACTAATGGCGTAGTGCATTTACGAGCCTAGCTTGTTCTGTATGCACATGAATATTTGTGGGAGAAATCTTGAAATCTATGTGTGATTGTTGTAAATAGATCTTCAAGCTTGTCATGAATGATTGGTCAATAGTCTTGATGGTCTTGATACTTGCATAGAGTTGTGCCTATATCTCTTCCCACTTTATTTTATGTTTTTGCATTAGAGCTCACCAAATGTAAATCTCAAAATGAAAAGAGATTATGAGCTGCAAAAGCCTATCGCACATACTAGTATTTGACTAGGAAAAAGGGAAAGCGACTTTTTGTATTGAAATGTATAGTGCTCAAAAAGCCAAAGGCTAACTCTACATGTTGAAATATCAAAAATTTCAAGCACCGATCTCAAAAAGAGATGTATTATTCCAAAAGGATCAAATGTTATATTTTTATGCAGAAGCAAAATGAAAAGCTTCTAAGTTTTGTAATCATTCTCTTGTGAGAGGTCATATATGCTCATTTCTATAATTAAGATAGTCCATTTGATTTTGTACCAGTTGTGTATGACTTGATTGAATTGATCATTGAAGCTTCACTCTGGTCTACGGACTATTCCACATTTGATACTCACACACAACACACAAGACTTTGTTTAGATAATTCTTATCTCATTTGTGTGATTGTACATGTTCAAATGTGATATGTATGCTCAAGTACTTGCTGATCAAACCCAAAAAGATTTTTGAGTGTTTTATATGTTTTTGAAAGTGATTTTATACTTTCATGTCTTTAGTTTTTGTTCAAAATGCAGCTTTGTGTTTTTCTTCAAAAACTGGTTCAGACGTATTTTCGCGAGTATCTCGCGACTTAGAGCTACCCGCGAAATGTGTTTAAGGGAAATAATTTTTTTTGTCATGTTCATACAGAAAGTTTCGCTACTGCCCTGCGAGTATTTCGCGACTAAACTCTTCCCGCGAAATGTTTTTAGGCAAAAACTGGAATTTTTTCAAGTTCATACAGAGGCTATCGCGACTGTCTCACTACTGTTTCGCAACTAAGAGCTTCTCGCGAAAGCTTCAGTATGTCTCGTGACTTATATCGCGATTGTCTAACCCGCAAAAAATGCGTGTTTTCAGTTTTTATGTAGTAGATGTGGCATTTTTTCAAAACTCATAACTTCCCTCGCATTGCCTCTCTCGAACCTTTCTCAACCCAAAATCATTTTTTCACTCAAACCCCATCAATTTCAAGCTTATTTTCAGCGATTTTAACTTCAAGGTATGTTTTCTAAAACATTTTTCCTTTTGTTTGTCATAGATTATGCAGAAAATTAGTTAGGGTTCTCAAAATTGGGGATTATTTCGAAAATGGGTTGGGATTCTTAGTTTTTGTGAAAATTTTTTCTAAATCCTTGATTGGGCTGAGTCCCATTTGATGTTTGTGCATCTGTGTTGGCCCCATGTGGCATTTTAAGGTTGTATTGAGGTATTTTTCAATCTGTTCATGCATTCTTCATAACAGTTATGCATTGTTGCATGCCAAGTGTTTGACAAAATGTCCCAGTGACATTTGTGTGCTGAATTGGATTCAAGTGAATTCCAATTTCTGGGTTTACATTGGTTTGAACTTGTTATCACTCGTTTTGATATCTAAGTATGTGTTTCACACACTTTGCCCATGTCGCACACACTAGGGCCCTCTAGGCACACCTCATGCATCTCCTGCTGCATCCCCATGCATCACATGCTGCACACACATGCATCAGCACATGCTCAACACAAACACACATATGCACAATTACTTAATTTATGCATTGTGTTTATGCTTCTTTGGTTAAACACCTTTAGCATGTTCTTTGAGTTTATTTACTCTGTTTTGAGTTGGTTTTGCTCTGTTCTAGGTTGTTTTACCTGTGTTTTGAACTAACTTGAATCTAATCAAGTTTTGTGTTCCGTTTTGTGTTTCCACACTTGGTTCTTTTCTGTTTTTGTGTTCCTTTGCACAGATGGCTCCTACTAAGCATGCAGCCACCAAGAAACAATCTTCCAAACGTGCACGCACTGATTCTGATCACTTCAAGTCTGCTGAAGCTGACATGAAGTACAATGACTGTTACAACAAAGCCACCATTATCATGGAAAGGGTAGTTCAGTTGGAATCTCTTAAGGACACCTTCATCCTTGAGGTGTTCACAGAAAGGACTTGGACCAAGATGTTGAACCTGGTTGGGATTGTCTACTTAGAGATCATAAAGGAGTTTTTCTCTAATGCTGCTGTAGACGGAGATCGTATAGAATGTTGGGTAAGGCACAAAGAATTTGTGATTACAAGGGAAATGATACAAGATTTTTTGGAGATTCGTCCTCCATCTCAACCAATCTCAATCCAATATGAAGACAGATTAGGGTCCACTGAGAAGATGGTGAAATTACTTAGGGGTACACCGAAGAAGTCATCCATGAACACAATACCATTTTTTCCAGAAATAAGGACTTTGGCCTATGTGATGATTCACAACCTGTACCCGGTCACCAACCTCACTACACTGTCAGCTGGAAGGATAAAGTTCTTGTACGATCTCTTCACCCACAAGGAGATCGATATATGTGGACACATCTTTCACTTGTTGAAAAAGAGCATAGTGAAGCAGAACTCCAGAACAGTCATGCCATTCCCATCACTTATTATGGGCCTAATTGCGAAGACAAAGCTCAAATTCCCAAGTGGCCTCACTGTGGTTCAGAGGGATTATCCCATTGGTGCACACACAGTCACCAGGAGCACAGCCCACATCAAAGGCTCCAAAACAGGTGTGCATACGATACCACAGGATCGTGTTGCGGACGAGGGTGGAGATACGGAGGAGGAGATTGATAGATTCACTTCTGCCACAGAGCCATTAGCTCAGCCATCATCCTCAGCACCAGCACGAGGACCAGACAGACTCGACCATCTTCTTGACAGAGTAGAGAAGATGTATACTATGCTAGATTCCCATATGCGGCACACAGCGGACCAATTTGCTTATGTCCAGGGTCAAATCATAGCCTTATCATCTCAGATCGATGATTTATCCATCGACCATGGTTCAGACTCCGAGTCCGACCAGTTCTAGCCCTTTGGCCATTCTGGTCAAAAAGGGGGAGAACATTTTTGAGGGGGAGCTTGCATAGTGTTAGGGGGAGCATAGTTCAGGCTTAGAAACATTTTTTTTATTGGTTATCGGTTTTTACTTGTATTTATTTTTAGCTTATATAACTGATGTTTTTATGTCTATGCTTTTACTGTTTTTGTTTAAAACTTCAGTACACTTTGCTTTTAATTGTTTCAATTTATATTTAGTATGTTTTGTGACTATCTCAATGCTTTTGTAGCATTTTCTTTGTACTTTTAGATATTGCTAATATGTTTTGAGTACTTCACACTTGTGCCTTAGTAGGATTGTTCCTAGATGCATATACTTCGTGTATTTTGCATTGGTCGTGTGATTGGACATACAAGTAATCATAAGTGATTGCTTCTTTTTACATGTCTGGATGAACATTTACTTGTTATATGTTCATTGGAGTCATTCTTTAATGACTGCCTTTATTTGATCAAGCTTTGTGTATACATGTTATCAAATGTTTACAAACTTGGTCATGTTATACTTGCTCTTATACATACCTTGTGTTCAACTTGTCATAAGCTTAATGAAAGTTTTGTTTGTGTGCCAGTGTTTCAGGTTACAGGTATAAACGTGCAAGTGCTTCACAGTTTCTAGATTAGGTGTGAGTGAGTTTTGCCATTGTTCCCAAACTCACGTTTAAGTCTAGAGTCTGTTTTAGGGGTTTTGTCACGGAATAGCCAAATGGGGATATTGTAAAGTTGTGATTTTCAAATATGTATTTTGTTGGCTTCTATTCTGTGCCAAATTTGATTGTAATTTTATTCAATCTTATGTACCCTGTATTTGTTGTGGGAATTTATTGTAAGGGTTGTGTGATAGTGAGAGAGAGTGTGAAGACTCAAGCAATTGAAGTAAGGAGGGTTTTCGCGGGTATATCGCGACTAAGCATCCCGCGAAAGGATGCATGTGCTCTGCTCATGATTGGAATGCGATGAGTCAGTACAGATGGGGACAACTGTGTCTCGCGAGTATCTCACGGGTAAGGCCTTCCCGCGAGACACCCGCGAGACATTCTGTTCTGCCAGACTGTACAATCTGATACACACTTTCTGCACCCATACTATATATAGCCACATTACCCTAAAATGATAAGGAGAGCTTCTGAGAGAAAACCCTAACAAAAAACACTTGAGAGTTAGAAATTGTTATACCAACAATTCTCTACACATTTTTTTGTGGAATTTCCTCATCTCCTACCTCTCCATTTCCATATCATTGAGAGGTTGATAGCCCAAACACTTACCACACCCTTTCAGAGTGTCAAGTGATAATTTGGTGCTACTGGGAAGCATTGGAAGAAGCCAAGGATGGCAGATGCAACATGGAGCTTGTTGCGGGATTTGGAGAGCTAGAGGGTCTCTTGCTAACCCATGTATCCCAACTGATTGTCTAGTGGATTGATTACCGCTTGGAGGGCGTCGGAGAGGTTTTTCGTCGAGTTCTTCGGTTTCCTCTTCAATAACACATCGGCGTGTTATTTGTGTTTGCATCTCTCTTCCCTACTCTTGTTCATTTCATTTTACTGTTGTGTTGCTTTAAATATGGATTAGAGTAGCTCTCTTGCTTGTATGCTTGTGTTTACACTATTCCGCACTTAGTATTAAGCTAGTGTAAAATCAACCAAGCCGTAACTTTGAATTGGGGGTCTAAACAAGCTCTCGTGTTTTTAACACATTTTCGAGCTTTCAAGTTGTTTGTTAGTTTTTCTTTTCAATTATCTGACTAGTCATTGAAGTGCTTGATTTTGGTGTTTCTTCATCCACCCATTCTTTTGTTGTATGGTCTTATCCATTGTCCACATTAATATGAGAGGTGGGGCATGGTGTTTTATGCATTTGATTCAGGTCTGTCCTTGCACACTTTTAAGAGGACAGTAAAAATGGTTGCTAGCAGTTCATCGTCCTAAAAATGAAGGGGAAATTGTATATTTTGTATCCTCAATCTTTGTCTTGTTTCAACATCCTTTCTATACTTATAAAGGATAAAACTTATATGCAATAACTTATGTTCCCCAATTAAATTCAATCACGTAATTGTCTAAGTTACAGTATTTAAGAATTGTACCCAGCTTTTATTCTACTTTCGAATGTAATAAATAGAAAAGGTTGATGTAGGAAATGAAGGTGCATGTGATCATTTGAGTAAGTCACTACTATAGGTATCATTAGAATTAGGGTTAATTCTATTGTACGAACTTCGATTCTACTAGTAGATTTTGTTGCCTTAAGGATTGTTGGTAAACCCTTGGGATTTTTTTCCGTTAGGGTTTTCACTCCATTAACATATTGATGTGTTCTTTACTTTCCGCACCTGATTATTTAGCAATATTGTTTACGTGGCATAATTAACCTAACTTTGAAAATTGCAAATCAGAATTGGTTAATTAAATGATTCGATTTCAAATTGGTTAAAAGATAACAACCAGGGTATAAATTTTCCAACACATACAATAGTGTAGTACCTAGTGTAGTAGAATAGTACAACAATATAGAGATACACTACAAGAGATAGTACAATGGGCTTAAGAATGGGCTTGGGTCGGGTGTACTATTCTAATAGTCCCCTTAAACTCAAGATGAATCGCAAGAAACCAACTTAAGTTGGTATACAAAAACGATTTGGGGAATGTTACTTTGCGAAAATGCTCGCGAACATTGCGCGTAACTCGATTCCTATGAAATTGAGTTATTAACAACACCCTTCTGGGCATTGGATTCCTCCTGGATTGCATCTGGATCAGTCCAAAGTCATCACTGGACCAAAGAATGTAACTCGATTTTAAAGTCATCGAGTTATGTTGGAAGTACCCAAGCAAGTAACTCAACATAGTCAGAATCGAGTTATTTACAAGTTGGTTCTGGACACTTGGATTCCTCCTGGATTGCATCTGGATCAGTCCAAAGTTCTGGGCTGGACGTGGTGGCAACAGGGAGTAAATCGATTGTTAAGTAATCGAGTTACATTGCAAGTATCCCGAACATTTAGAAATCGAGTTACATTGATTCTGGATCAGTCCATTCTCATTGAAACTCGATATATTAGGTATCGAGTTACATTGTAACTTGATGATTTGGAAATCGAGTTATTTACAAGTTGATTCTGGACACTTGGATTCCTCCTAGATTGCATCTGGATTAGTCCAAAGTTCTCGGCTGGAGGTGGTGGCAACAGGGAGTAACTCGATTGTTAAGTAATCGAGTTAAATTGCTTTAAGTAACTCGATAACTGTAAAATCGAGTTACTTATAAAAACTCGATAATTGTAAAATCGAGTTATGTAATAATATAAGAAGTTATTGACCATTTCTGCAGAATTTGCAGCAGTCGGTGCTCTCTCTTTTGGATTGCTCTCGGCATATCTGGCTGGAATCGACAATTTCCCGCACAAATTCTTCGAAGATTTTTTGCAATAAGCCTCTTTTAACCGTTATTGTCTTTAAAATTACACATGGTGGTGCGTTATTCTCCAATTTTTGTTCTCAATTTCAAACTTCATTATCTATGTAGATTGTGATGAAGTTGGGTGTTTGGCTCTGAAATGCTTAATGGGTTAGGTAGTATGAATGTTGTTTGCTTGTGTAATTATCTATAGTTGCGAAAAGTACATTATATTTTGTTGAAAACTAAAAATCTAGGGCTGATAATGCATGCTTGGCAATTTGGGGATTTCATGATTGTTGGTGCAAATGTCAGAACTGGTTAATGGGCCCTTGTGTATGATTGTGGGTGCAACTGATTGTGAATACTTTTTTTATTTCTTTGAATATACTAAATTGATCAACCAACGAAGAGTTCATTGATTTATAGCATATTTCATCTCCACTTAAATGTCTTCAAGTCATATGCACCTAGTCAAATTATATATTTACTGGACTGGATATAGTGATGATCCACTCAAAGCCTTGCAAAACCTACCCAATATAGGTGAACTGTTTGCTTGGTCTAGGACCCTAAGTGAATTCCTCGGTGGGTAAATAACATTGATTTGTGTATATTATATCGAATCTACACAATTGATTTGTGTATACATTGATTTATTTTGGTGGCCAAGAAACCTGAAGAAAAAAACTTTGTATGATTTAGTTTTCATTTTTTAGTTTAATTTTTTTCTTTAACTTTAAAATTAAGGAATTTTTCATGAGGATTTTTTATTTATTCAAATGTTGATATGGATTTTTTAAAATATTATTTAAATATTTTTATTTTTATTATGTGTCTATGCATCTTGTGCAGTAGGATTAGAGTGTGGGTGTTGTGTTTATCTCTTCGTAATGCGGTTTTTGGTTCTGTTTTTTTGTGAGCTGATTGTGTTTCCACTGCTGACCATCAGTTAGTTATGGCCCTAAGGAGGGCTAAGAGAGGAAAATCCAAAGCTGCATCCGAACCTGAACTGGTGTTTGATCAATTAAGGTTCCACACGCACGCAAATGAGTAAACCTTTGAAACCTTGATTAAAGATAGGCGTATTTAGGGAGAAAGGCAAATCAATCTACATGAATTGCATCCTTCTGTTCGTGAGAATCTACAGTCTAGGCATTGGCTGTCTTTGTGTACAAACATACAACCCCCTCTAGCTGACTTGATTAGAGAATTCTATTCGAATCTCTCGGTGCATGAGGATGTTTACTATGGTCACAGAGTGACATCGTGGATACGTGGTGTACTGTTTACAATAACTAGGGATGTAGTATCCGATGCTCTTGATGTACCTATAATTCGTACACCTACTTATCCATACTCTGAGTCTCCTCGTATTGATGATGTTATGGATGTTCTTTGTGGAAGATCAGTCACTTGGGGTTCTGACCCAAGTATTAGCTCAAGTGAGTTAACTGAGCTTAATTATATCTTCTTTAGGATAGCTTGTTACAATATCTTACCTATCTCTCATGTCCATACAATCCCTATAGACAGGTGTTTCTTTCTTTATGCCCTCATCACTGATAGTTCCATTTGTTTTCCTTCCCTTTTCATTGAAACCATTGTGGAGGTGCGTAGGAGCAAGTATAAGAGGCATGATCTGTTCTTTCCAGTTTTCATCCATAAGGTCCTCAAATATTTAGGATTATAGAACTTTCATTCCCAAGAGTTGGTCCACATCCTTGCCCCCATAGGAGCCAAATTTCTGAAAATTCCCAAAAGAAGTTTGTCGACCCCAGTGTTGGTTCATCCAAGAGACCACGAGTACGGTCAACTACTGGAGATGTTCCAGATGAAGACATGCATGGGGATCCCACATTTGCTGTTGCCGAGGATGGTGATGATGAGGTTGATGTTGACACTACTACTGCAGCGCATACATGCCCTCCTCCTCCCTCTCTTCGTACTATGATGGTGACCGTTATGACGACTCAAGCAGCCCATGGGCAGCTTCTAGATGGTCTTCTTGCCGAGGTTACGGCTCTGTGAGCGGACTTAGCTGACTATAGACGTCCTGTTCCACCTTCTCCACCATCTGACTCTTGATGATTGCCATTGGCCATTGTATCCAAGGGGGAGACAAACTTTTTGTAGTTGCTGTAGCATATTTGGAGAATTGTATGATAGTTCTGTGTAGTGACTTTCAACCAGTTGTATATTTTGTTATTTTAGTGGCAGTTTAAAGAACATGGTATCTGTGGAAAGTAATTTGATATATTAATATGATGGTTAGTTTCATGCCCATCGTTATTATTATTAGTATTATTGAAATGGTTCTAACTGTAAGAATTTTTTATGTTATTATGTGATTCTATATAATATCAAGTAGATCCAAAAATGTAAATAAGATTTATTTCATAATTCTGTACGGCGTTCACGTGTTATTAGATTATAGTAATTATTAATACAAATTGAAGGTTTGTGAAAGCACAATTAGTTTACAGGGTTTGATATTGCCGATGAACCACCTAGGAGATTTTCCTTGGAGCAATGGATCAAGCTATATCTTGACTTCAGGCAACTGTTTTTATTGCAGGTTTTGCTTTTCAATCATGTACTTTCCACTGATTGGATATTGTTGCCCCTCTTAAATCAGCATTTATATTATTCTAAATTTGGTCCCCGTGTGGACTGTACCTCATGCATCATATTTTCATTACGAAATTTATTGATGAAACCTTGCAGTGCAGTCAGTTTACACAATTAGGTCATGCTTTGCGTAACAGAGAAAAATAAAAACAAAAAAATAGAGTGACACTTGGCACGACCTCATGTACTCTTGCATTAGGTCTAGCGGTTTTTATTTTTTATTTTATTTTTATTTTATCAAATATTGATTGTTTTGATTTCACGCTACTGGAACGGAGTATACGAATGTTAATCTTATAGAAGTCTTATAATGCTATTCACTATCATTTCTTCATCGTGTTGTTCAATTGGTCCATGCATCACACGGGTTAGCGACTAGTAATAGTCATAATAACTACAATAGAAATAATAACTACAACAGGCACCAAGTCATTCCTAAAAAAAAATAGAGTAACTGGATACGCCAGCTACTTTTGCGCTAAGTCTAGTCCTATCAAACTGCTTCACGTGAATATGTACGCAAACTTTTTCACAGTACCCTCATCATCTCGTTACTATTGCCCCGATTCCAGTCATATCAAACTGAATCACGTGAATACAGTTCAAATGACTAATGCGGCCAACTTTTCCACTGCTACGCGACAGCTTCTGATAGTTTCACCATGCTCACTGAGATAGAAACACATTCACGTGACTCATTACGCACGCTTCTGCACTACACTGCATGAACCTATCGCTGTTGCACCAAGACCAGTCATGTCAACCACATCAGACACACCACACACGCCAACAAACGTTACAGTTAAGTCACACACGCCAACAAACGTTACGGTTGAGTCAAGTCATTTTCTCAATTATGTGTGCACATCCTGACATCCCATCACTGTTTCGCCCTGTTCAGTCAGATCAAACACAAGCCCTACTATTCTTCTCACGTGTATACTCCTGTTACCTGATGCACTTCACTGCATTAGCTCGGAATTGCTGCACCAAGTCTAGTCATATCAAGTGAACAGCCTACATGTACCAATTACTATTATGCAGTTGAGCCTACTTCTGTACCAATTATGAACTGCTGCACCCAGTCTAGTCATATCAATCGATCAAGCTGACTCATCTACCAATTATTATTAACTGAACAACTTGCACATGGTTGACACTACCACACCATACAGTTGCCCATGCAATTCGTCTATATGTACCTCAGTCAATCCTTACACCATACTACCACACCACATCATACAGTTGCCCATCGCATCTAGATATACCTTAGTCAAATTCACCTTTTGCAATGCCGATGCACAACTAGCTCCTATCCCATTTTCCTGATAACTACAAGAGGGAGAGAGATAACGATGAGAGGGAATATTATGCAGGACTACGGCGAGAATGGGAGTATCGCATGAACGAGTCCAACTCTCTACATAATGATCTCCTTCTACTTGGGGTACCTTTGGTGGACCGAGTCTCGCTAACAATGCCAAGGGGAAACATAGAGCAATTCTGGCAGGCCGTTGCCAAAATTCGAAAGGAAAACAACCTAATGTTCCTTTGTAGGTGCAAGTATCACCTGCTGCAGCTTGTAGAAGAGCAGGCTGCTGCAACCAACAGGCAGCTCACTTAAGCGGAATGTAATAGTGTCCTCAGCTACGAGGACTACTTGTCTGAATGAATATCTTTGTACTACATCGCCTAGCTAGGTTCTATGTGGGGTGCGTACTATCTCTAGAATTATGTTATCAATGTTGGTAATGCCAGTTGGTCGATATGCAAGTCATGCATATTAATGGTATCCTGTGTAAGAATATGTACGTTGTATGTGTTAGTTGGTCGATATGCAGGTCATGCATATCAACCAACATCGTGTGTAGGAAAATTTAGGTATTATGTATGGGTTATGCGTCTAATAATTTGCCTACCTCTTTGCTATAAGTAGTCATTCAAGATTACGCATCAGATGTGCATATTTGTGCAAATGATGATAAGGTTTACATAAACCTTTAACCATAAACACTGTTCCCTACATAGTATGAATACAACAACAGTGACACACATACATCTAAAACATAATTAAGGATACTAGTTATACATCAAAGTGCGAGTGGACTACAACACAATTACTCTTCATCTGACATCTCCATGTCCAACTGATAAATGTCTGCTGCAAGAAGTGATTGCATGTATCGCACATGCTTATACAACTTACATTCCACTGATTCTCGAATCTCCACCTAGGTCCGATATCGATTGAGACGTATCTTCATTCGATTATTTTCTTCTCTTATGTGGCACAATGCTCTACGAAGTTCGTCTATAGTGTCTTTTGGCATTTGCGATGCCAGTCGTTGAGGCACTGACAGCTTATAACCGACAATCTCATCATAAAACATCTCCTATTCACGGAGTAACCAGTCCCACTCCACCCTCATGGTATTGTGGACCTGTGCACTAATTCGCAGGTTGGGATTGATTGGATAGTTGAATTCATCTTCTAGTACCCAACAATGACCCATCGCGATGAACACATCGTGTGGCCTGTAGCGATAAGGGTCACCCATTGACGATGACTACAATAATATCAAAAGATTGAGTTAACAATGTGCATCAACTGTTAGTAAATAATGTATAGCTGCATAACATGGTACACGACTAAGACAATTCTAAATTGATGTAGTTTTACATGTTAGATCTATCATGTGGCTCGTAACATAAACAAAAGAATAATCGTACAATGGTGCATAATGCATGGCACTGTGTGAATCAGAGATAAGGATCTGGGCAAGCACACTCCAACTATGCAAATATAATTGACTTATACTACTGTACACACGTGGAAAATACACTGTAACAATGGGAGCATGGGTACTCCCGTTCATGTACCGTTTTTCCAGCCTGTACTGACATGACAAGCCCTGATACTCATATATAAAAATTTTATGATATTTGGACCATGAGATGAGCTTATAAACGCACCACAATATTGAATGGATTATTTCTATCCCATTAACTTCTTCGACTGACTAAGCTATGAGTTGCAACGCCTCAAGCTCAAAACCTACGGTGTGAAATAAGTTTGGATCTACTTCAACAAATGCATCATCACAAGTTCCAGCAGACCAACAACTACAGAAATACACAGACCACTATGGAGGGAAATGGGTTGGAAAGAAAAGAGATTTCGTTAATATTCCAATATACACGTACGAGAGTCTAGGAAGTGTCGGACACATCATGGTCGGCAGACCTGCACAACTGAGTACAAATACCACCACAACAGAGTTCACCACGGCAGAACAACCATGGTCAGAGCTATACGAGAAGAGGTGTGAGTTGGAGGTGTATTGTCGATGGCATGGGTTATGAGTTCCTAAGACACGGTCAGCCGAGTTACCTAGAGATGAACCTACCAACATACTTGCTTGTCTTGAACGGGAGAACGATCAAATGCAAATGCGACTAGACTGTTTTCATGCAGTCCAAAAGGCTAGGAAACATCTATTAGGGAAGGTGCAAGAGCGAGCCATCAAGTCTATTAATGAAATTACTAATTTAGACGATGATAAAGATATTTCAAACTTGTCAGATTCAAGCAATGATGATTTCCAAAAATTCCTACCTACGAAAATTAGACGTTGTTGTTAATGTCTAGACACTCTGTGTAAGACGTAGTGTTGTTGTCAATGTTTGACAATGATGATTACGTACGTTCAACTAAAATATGGAATGCATTAATGATATGTGAGTCCCACCACCTATGGACGCATTTGGACTATAGTAACCACTTTTATTCTTTTGCATTGCTAATTTGCTAATAAAAGCCTTCTAAAGTTATCAACATGACCAAAAATTCTACTTATCATATTCTTATAATTATGTGTTATCCTTCATTTCACTAACCATCTTATAACAATCTAAGAAAAATAAGTTATATGGTTGATTACTTCTTGCTATGGTAAAGATTCTCATTCTCTTGTGATTAAAATTTACTACAACAAACAACCAAAATCACACCAATGTACTCACATAACACTCATTCAACCAAAAAAAAAAAAAAAAAAAAAATCAGTACAATATCAAATGAAAATACCATTGCCATAAAATTTTGGTATGGGTTTTTTACCTGAGGTGATACAAATTTCAGTTCAGTCCGGAAGCAACTGTGGATCTGTGGAGTAGCAGTGGAATTCAGTTCAGACTGAAAGCAAGACAGTTTGAATGGGAGGAGAAGTAAAGTTATAACACGATAATAACTCGATTTTACAAATGGCAATTTTGCTTTATAACTCGATATTATAATAATCGAGTTATGTACGGATTAAAACAAAAGAAAATTCTACGCCTAACACCAAGACAGTCTGAATAGGAGGAGAAGTATAGCTATAATACAAGCATTACTCGATATTTTTATCGTCAGTTATATAACTCGATTTTATAATAATCGAGTTATTTAGGGATTAAAAAAAGAAAAAGAAAATGCCACTCTGGCTCGCCAGCATGGCAAAAATCTCGTCCAAACTCGATTATAAAATGATTGAGTTCTTCACAAAACTTGATTATGGTAATGTCGAGTTACAAAACAGGGGCATTTCCCTAATTTGTTTGAGAAAGAGGGCAAAATGCTAGAAAGTTTGTGAGAAAGAGGAAAATGCCCATTTTGGCCCTTGGTTTTAACTAAGCGCCTAAGTTTTGCTGTTGAATGACTAAAGTTACTGTGTTAAATGCCCAAAGTTGGAGAAATTATAAGGTTTTCATGATGGACAAGTGACGTGGTCCACCATTCCACTAAAAGACTCCTACTTGTTTAAAATTGCTGAGTCAGAATTTTTTTTTAAACAGAAACTGATTACTGACTCAGCAATTTTAAACAAGTGTAAGTTTTTTAGTAGAATGGTGGATAAGTGACGTGATTCACCATGAGGACAGTATAATTTCTTCCAAAGTTGGTATAAATTGTGTAAGACTACCGCAAAACATCTTGATTGCCACTTAAACATCATATAATGAGCCATTTAAGGCTACGTTGGTTGTAATACACTATTCAACTAATCAAAGGAATTTTTGTGTTTATCTCAAACTATTTCATCATATCTTTATGTTTTTGCTACTCCTTGTGCGTGTGTTTGTTCTCAAAAATTAAATTCCTTTTATGTTTTCTTTTACATGTTCATTTTACTTTCATTAATTACAGTATAAAAGACCCAAAAGGGATGAAGTTTGGACTCAATTTTCATTTATTAACAAATTTAGGTATCTTAAGTTTCTAAAAAAAAAAGAAAAAAAAGAAAAAAGAGGTCCTTATGACTATAAGTCTGTTCTGTATCATAGGCCCCAAAATACCGCAACATATTATAAAAATTCGGTAGTACTAAACCTCATAGTACCTTAGCGATATTCTTTATTATTCAATTTTATTAATTGAGATCATTAAATCCTCTTGAATTTGGAGTATCATATGAAATATAGTTAATTTATTTGCTAATAGAAAAATATCAAACCTCCTACGGAATTATTATAGAAAGTTCTCAAATTGACCTCATAATGTGTGAATGAACCTTTTTTTGTTTGTGATTTTCAAAATTTTTTTTTATTTGTTTTGTTTGTTGTTTTTAACTCTAAATTAAGGGGAAATATTGGTTTTATGTAATCACCAATTTAGTTATTTAACCCTATGCCCATCCATACCAGGTATGGTCATATGATTCATGAAGCACAGGAAATGCTTTAATGAATTTTTTTTTTTTTTTTTTTTTTTTTTTTTTTTTTTGATAACCGGTCAGAAAAATGCTTTAGTGAATTGAATGTTGCATTATTTGATACATTATTAAAAACTACTAACCTTTTTTTCCAAAAAAAAAAAAAGAAAAAAAAGAAAAAAAGAAAAAGAAAAAGAAGAAAACAACAAAAACATAATCACCCGTGACCCATTTGATTAACATTGTACTGTAGGGGTAGGGGCCAGTAGTAATTTAATCGACTATACAACTAGCTGCAACTATGTAAATTCTTCCACCATTTTTACACTGGAATAGGGACAGCTCTTAGAGGGTGAGCTCTCTGTAAGGTTATGCCAAACTTGTCATCCATGTCCACGTCAACAGGTTTAACCCCAACTTCAAGTTTCCAATTGAATGCCTGCACGAGCGAACCCAACATCAAGTGTAACATTCGAATTGCCAGTAGCAAACCAGGACATGTTCTTCTTCCACCACCAAATGGTATTAGCTCAAAGTTCAGCCCTTTAACATCAATTTCTGACCCTAAAAACCTTTCTGGCATAAATGATTTTGCGTTGTCCCATGACCTCCGGTCTCGTCCTATAGCCCATGCATTCACTAGCACTTGTGCACCTTTTGGGATAATGTAGCCACTGATTTCTACGTCTACTTGGGCTTTCCTAGGAAGTAAGAAAGGAACTGCTGGATGCAACCGCAATGTTTCTTTGACTATTGCTTGTAAATAAGGTAACCGAGGAATGTCTGATTCTTGAACTGGGTTACCTTTGCCAATTACTTGCTCTAGCTCTGCTTTGGCTGTTGACAATGCCTCTGGGTTGTGGAGTAGCTCTGCCATTGCCCATTCTAGTGTGGCTGAAGTTGTATCAGTGCCCGCAACAAATAGGTCCTAATCCATGTTCACAAACCATGTTCATCATTCATAAGTACAGTAAATAAATAACTAACTATTAAAGAGATTGTCCTAGTGTACTTTGTCTGTGGCAGAGTTTTGCTAGAGATACTGATGTTTTCATGGAAAAAAACATTCCACTCACCTCACTCCCTTTGTCAAAGCCTATCTTTAGCAGTTGTTGAAATTGAAGTGGATGCTAAATCTGTAGAGGATGTCATGTTCGAACACAAATTCAACTAATGGTCCATTTTTCTTTCCTGTTGATAATTGCAAGCTACTGATTTCCAAATTTCTCGAGTGAGGAAAAATCATTGCTACAGAAGCGAATAAGCGTGTACACACCTTAGCTAAAAAGTGGACAAGTCAACTTGTTGCGCCTCTGAAGAATTTTGTTGATTTGTATTCGGAAATTAATATGTTTTGTTCTGAAACATCTGTTTCTATTTAGTTGAAAAAAAAAATGTACTATTTCCATCCTAAAGAGGTTAACTTCGGTCAAGAGCTGGTGTAAAAGTGAGGTTTTACGCCACCAATGAGAGAACCTCCAGGTCTGTCGTGTATTCGTGTTTGAGGGTTATAAAATTTAATTGAGTTATGATTGTGATGTGGCGCTCCTGACCGAAGTTAAGCTTAAACAGAAAAGGTGAGGTGTTATTTTCTCGGTGGGGTCTAAGTAAAGTAATTGTTTGAGAGAGTGAAGGTGCTCTAGCAAAACGAGCAAGGTTACATGAACGCAAAAATTTCACAGCAATTAAGTTGATAAGTTTATAATGGTTCTTATTTCACAGCAATTAAGTTGATAAGTTTATAATGGTTCTTATTTATTGACATCACTCAGTACCATTAACATTTTGACACATCAACATATGTAATTTTTGTGTTAATTTATTTTATCCAAGCAAAACTCTTGGCTGCATGTACTGTTCTTTGAATTTGAATAAAATTTCTTATTCATCCAAAGAAAAAAAATTGAAAGAAATTCAAGAAGAAGCAGAGAGGGTAAGAAATAATACTGACCAGGAACAAACGCTCTATCTTAGTTTTGTCCATCTCCTCACTGTTCTCTTCACTGATGTTGAGAAGAGTATCTAACACATCCTTGTTCGTGTTAGAACCACACACTTTTCTCAAGTGGAGCCGTTGGCTAACCATGCGGTCAAAGAGCTCTAAAATCTTTCCAAAGTGAACTGCCAAACGGTGCCTTACGCGTTGGGGGTCCATCTTTTTTAACACGGGAAAATAATCAGCCAAGTTTGGTCTCCCAATCTCTTTCATGACATTCCAAACGATCTCCTTGTACTCTCTAGCCGTGTCAGAATTTGGGTCAGCCAAATCCACCGAAAAAATGGTGTTTGATAATAGATTAAGCGTGGTCTTGAAAGCAGCTCTCCCAACATCCACTGCCTCACCGTTTAGGCTGCTTTGATGAGTATCAGCTAGGAGGTCTTGCACTTTCTTGTGCCTGATAGCTTGGTTAGCATCAAGAGTCTTGTTGGAGAATATTTGTTCCATGCATATTCTGCGAAGGTTTCTCCACCGGGTTGAAACAGGTATCCATGGCAAGCTAAACTCGTCATGTCTGTGGGCTCGGAGTGCATCTGGGATGGTTCGATTGGACAAGTGTTGGTCATGTATTTGAAGGACTTCTTTGGCCATAGCTGCTGAAGAAATGACTACTGTGGTTACTTGGCCTAGTTTTAGGCTCATTATGGGACCATGGACCTCGGAAAGTTTTGCCAGGGACTTGTGGGGTTTGTCACCAAGCTCTAAGAGGTTTCCAATCAATGGAAAAGGTTTTGGACCTGGTGGAAGCCTTTTGGGGATTGCTTTGCTTCTTGAAATTACGTGCAAGGCTTGGATTAAGAGCCAAGTGAGGCAAAGACATATTATACCGCTCAAGAAATTCATCTTTATCTATGAACTCTGATCGCCAGGAGAAAAGAGCTAAGTGAAAAGTGATACAACACTATACCTCACCGTTGTTCCTTTATAGTCAGCAAGCAGAGCAGAAAAACACACCCACTTGCTCTAACAGTACCAAAAAGCGCCACCTCTTTTTGGAAGAACTAAAAATAGATATAAGTAACGAGTCGACGTTTTCTATCTAGACGTGACTACAACGGCACTCTGCCATATTTTGTTTCTTTCTATCAACCTAAAAAAAAAAAATCCAATAGTCAAAAGTATAGTTCTAATAATAATAAAATATATTGAAGAGTACCGTAATACAATGTTCGAAGATAAGTGATTAGACAAAGAACTAGTCGACTAGGAAGAGACACGAACACATACTACAGCGGATTATGGTGAAGAGATTCTTAAGATCAGATATTTTCCAAGTGTCTTGTCCAGTCGACAATTTTTTTTTAATAGCAAAATGATATGTATGCATGAGGTTGCATGATATCATTGTCATGATCCTCGTAGAGATTAAGGGCTCGTTTGGTAGGGTATTTCAAATTCGTATTTTCAGTTTTTAAACAACATTACATACATTTTCACACACTTTTTCACTCACACGTATTTTAAAAAATTACAAACAACACTACTCAAACTCCTCTACCAAACAGGCCCTAAGAGTCTCCAACTATCATACTGCTCATAGACTTGGGCGAAATTTATTTCCACAAAAAATGTTCTCAAAAAACTGTTTGATTTTTCTATTTTTTGGCATGTTCTTGAAAATGTTGTATGAAAAATAAATGTCAACTTCTTGCTCGTGGTTAATTTAAGATTTTATCAACTTCTTAAATTAACCAATTATGTATGATTGATTAGCATATGTTAATTCCCATTGATTAATTGTCATGCCCTAAACCTAAAAGGGTCCAAAGTATGAGAAAAGAACTATCAAGGGAGATACTATAGGAGATTTTTCTTTTCTTTTCCACAGGATAATAATATATAACCATACTAAAATATCCACATTACAAGTCAGAGTTCTATGACACATTTACGAACAATAACTAAAAATCATGTGTCTCCACATAATACATGAATATGTTACAAAACTCCAATTGGATTACACAAAATCACAATCTTATCAAGAATAAGGAACCTTATCATCGAGTCTAGGCATACCACGCCTAAGGCTAACAAACCTCAAGTGCCTAACCTCCTATATATAGAAGTAATCATGACCCTGTTCCACACAGCAAGATCAAGTCACCAACCATTTACAGCACAAGTCTCCAAATTTAACATAGCACTCCAATCATCACCAATGAAGTAAGCTATGTACCCAAGATATAGCTAATTGATCTGAAAAATTGTTAGAGGATGGGATGAGCTAAAGTCCAATAAATAGCATAATTAATGGGGGCGGGAGAAATGCAAGTTTCATGATGATGAATAGTTTACAAAATATGTTTTAGTTTGAGAAATTTCTAACTGAATCCTGCAAGATCATTTTCAATAATAATGTGACAAGAATGATTAAATGATGAAACACAAAGTTTCTCAAAATAATACCATGAAACCATATACTATAATCCGTTAGCACTAACAATATAATTCCAAAACCATAAAATCTAATATAAGGTAATTTATCACAAATATACCACACTACCACATAGACCGGTCAGGAGATCCACCCATTCATAATTAGCATAATATTGTCCTTTTTGGTATGCAGGCTTTTGGTCCCATGGGCAGCAGCCTCACCTATACCCTCAAGGTTTTGTCTCTCCCCCCATCGGCAGTAGGGAGAACATGTCAAATAGGACCTCTTTTGCATGTGGTCTTTTGGCCTTATGGGCAGTAGCCTCATCCACACACAATCAAGGAACCTCTTCCCTCCATGGGCAGCAGGGAAGAACGCATCATCCAAAGTGAAAAGCCACTGACCTAGATCTGATTTCATTGTCACAAAGACTATGGAAACCAAATCGGGTGATCACCGAAAAATCACACATGGCATAAGGTTAAAACAACATAAAGTTCATAGGTATACATGTACTTTCAAATACATAGTTTATATCTAGGTGATTTCAGAAAAACCTTAAATAATCTAACTTCCAAAAAGTTTTTTAGGTTTTCAACTTCATTCTTGTCAAAAAGATTTTCTATCAATTTCCCAAATAACAAGATAAGATAAGCATCTTTAAAATTTCTAATATACCATAAAATCCATGATTTCCTTATCAAAGATTAAATAAAAGATGCTCATTTTTCCATGTCAACAATTCATGCATTCCCACAAATGCAATACCAAATATGATGCACTTTTCACATATAATAATATATAATAGAGTCACAACACAACACTTTTAGGAAAACATATATCTATATATAATTTTCCAAAATGTGTTTGACCCAAAAACAACGTTTATCCAACATGGTTATTTTCCAAAAATCCCATTAAAAAGCTACTTACCTTACAACCCGCAAAAAACCTAATTCTCCAAGTTCTAAAAGAGATTAGCTAGAAACTAAACAATATCAAGCAAACCTATCACAATAAGCATAAAGCCTGAAATTGTATCTAGCTACAAATTAGGAATTGCCAAATAAGCACTTAATTAGGCAAGCCTAGTACTTAACCTCATTAATAATGTATTCCACTTCTAAAGTTTCTCCACAATTTAATTCACAAGGCATAGGCTCCAATTTATAATGTTAACCCATTCAATATCATCTCCAACATTATGACTAGCTTCCATAAGATTTATATAATATCATCAAGAGACCCATGGAAGCAAAATCACAATATCCTCCAAGACAAACAATTTAGAACTTCAACTAACTCCAAATAATCAATAAAAATTATATTTACCATCTATTTCACATTAAAAAGCCAAAACCCCCAAATCTTCACCACTTAGATAGCCATAATTGTAAAAACTACAAACCTACTCATCAAATAAATCCACAAGACAAAACCCATAAATATAAACATATAAATATCACTTCCAAAACTCATAAATCACATGGGTATCATTATCAAAGCTTAGATAAAAATATAACCTCAAGCAAAAGTATAAAATCCCACCAAAAATACTAGAGGTTCTTAAGGATTTTCCAGTGATCTTGCCAGAAAAAATGATGGTGGAGATGATGGTATGGGGTGGGTGCCGTGGGAGAGTGTGAGGGAGTGAAGAGAGGAGTGTTACAGAGAAAATGAAAAAGAAGAAACAGAAAGAAAGGAGAAGTGAGGAGCTTTGGCCGGCCAAGAGAGGAGATAAATTGAAATGAGTGGTGGGGAATGGTGGGGTAAGTGGGGCATGCGGGACCCAAAAAAAAGAAAGTGAAGAAAACAAGCATATGTTTACAAAAAAAAAAATTTACTATGAGGGAAACCTTATTTATGCAACATACAATTGACTATAATAAGAGAAAATTTTACAAAATACTATAAAACCTTTATACCTAGACTTTACTTGGTAGATGAAGTTATAGTTGAATCCTTCTATTACTCCAAAACCCATGAAATCTTCAATATATGGATGACTTCATAGGTGATGCACCAACGCTACATGACTAAAACCATGGCGAAAATGGGCAAATGCCCTTTTCGTGCAAAAAAAGCAATGTTCTGCTCTCTTTCCCAAACTAATTAGGGAAATGCCCCTCTTTTGTAACTCGATAAAGGAAATTTTGAGTTTTGTGAAGAACTCGATCATATAATAGTCGAGTTAGCTTCAGCATTGTGCCACGCTGGACAACCAGCATGGCATTTTCTTTTTTTAATCCCTAAATAACTCGATTATACTAAAATCGAGTTATGTAACCGACTATACAATTATCGAGTTATGCTCTTGTTAAAGCTATTTCCAGACTGTCTTGGTGTCAGGCGTACGGGTTCATGTCTTTTAATATAACTCGATTACTTTTTTTTTTTTTTTTTTTTTTTTTGAGAATGGAATATGTGCGGAACTATATTAATCAATGAGGAAAATCATACAAAACAAAAGTGCTAATGTCCGGTGGAACAGCCTCCATCCAGACAAGTAAAGGAAAGGAAGGTCTAGCTCTCTAGGCTAAAGCATGTGCAACTGCATTGCTTTGCTGTACAACATGAGAGAAAGAAATACTCTGAAAAGAGTTTACAGTAAATAGGATATCCTTGATGAGATGACCACCTAGTGAATTTTCATAACCTCCATGCCTTAGAGATTTGATCACTGACTCCGAATCTCCCTCTATGACAGATTTGTTGAAGCCCGTTTCAAGGGAGAATCGCACAGCCCTCTTGGCAGCTAGTAATTCCAGAATTTCAGCAGAAGGAGGTTTTTGAATCTTCTCAGACAGTTCCGCCATCACTTCGCCCCTGGGATTATGAATAATTACACCTATTCCAGCCTCATCTCACTCATTAAACATCGCCCCATCGAAATTTACCTTCACTAGATCCGAGTCAGGAGGGCACCATCTCTTAATGATCTTCTGTCAAATGTTGGGGAAGCTTCTGTTCTGCTTAGCAAAATCCCAAACATAATCCTTAGCGAAACCCGAGATTTTTTCCAGCAGTAACGAGGATTATTGTAACCGAGTTTTGTGTCGATGATACCAAATGGACCATGCCGTAGTTGCAAACAAGGCTACTAGGAGAGGTCGTTCTTGAATCAGCTTCAGGATATCATAAAGAGAATTTGAGGTTATTCGAGACCTATCCACCCAACCAAAGTTCGAATCCTAGATTGGATGAATTTTCTCACAGCCCCACAATGCATGGAAAACATCCTCTGACTCCCTGGCATAGAGATGGCACACCGAATCCTGGAGAACCTTCCTCCGCGGCAAGTTTTCTTTGGTTGGCAAAGAGTTTGAACAAGCCTTCCAAATAAAGTGCTTTATCTTACCTAGCACTTTTATCCTCTAAATGCTTTTCCAAAACCTTTTCTGCTCATCCGATACTTGACCCCGAAAAGCATCCAAGTCTTGCCATTCACAAAGAAGACGGTAGCCCGACTTAACTAAATAATTACCGGATTTTTCCATGGGCCAAATCAAAAGATCCTCTTGTGGGGTAGAGCAAAGAGGCAGAGCTTTGATGAGAGTAGCCTCAGGGGGGGGTAAAAGCAACAGTCAATCAGGTTATTCTCGTATAATAGCTGCACATCTCCTCCCATTTAGAGTGTCTTGCTTTCCGTCTGAACTGAATTCCACTCTGCTCCACAGATCCACAGCTGCTTCCGGACTCAACTGAAATTTGTATCATCTCAGGTAAAAAACTCACACCAGAATTTTATGGCAATGGTATTTTCATTTGATATTGTATTGAATTTTTATTTTTTTGTTTGAATGAGTGTGAAGTAAGTACATTGGTGTGATTTTGGTTGTTTGTTGTAGTAAACGTTGGTCACAAGAGAATGAAATCTTTACTATAGCAACATTTTGTATTGCACATAATCATCATTGGTCATAATCATATAGGGGTGTGTACATAATCATCATTGGTCAGACATTAACAACAACATTTTGTATTGCACACAATGTGTAGACATTAACAACAACGTCTATTATTTATGGTCAAATGTTAGTGTTAGTATTTCATTTTTAGCATGTAATAGTACACAAATTTATGAATGTCTTTGTCGTGTACCATCTTATGCAGCATTACATTATTTACCAACAGTTGATGCACACTGTTAACTTGATCATTTGATGTTAATGTATTCAGCGTCAATGTCTGGTTCTGGCAACCCACAACTCTATAGGCCTCATGATGTGTTCACTGCTATGGGTCGTTGCTGGGTATTGGAAGATAAGTTCAGCTATCCAATCAATCTGAATCTGCGAAATAGTGCTTACGTTCACAATACCATGAGACAGGAGTGGGCTTGGTTATTTCGTGAACAGCAAATGTTTTATGATGAGTTGGTTGGTTTTAAGTTGCCAGTTCCTCGGTGACTCGCATTGCAGATGCCCAGAGACATGATCGACGAACTTCGTAAATCATTGAACCGCATAAGAGAAGAAAGTAATCGAATGAAGATACGTCTTAATCGATATCGGACCCAAGTCGAGATTCGAGAGTCAGTGGAGGGAGGGTGGTACAAGCATGCACAATTCATGCAATCACTTCTTGTTGATCCCATTTATCAGTCAGACGTGGAGACGTCAGATGAAGAGTAATCGTGTTGTGGTGTAATTAGACTTTGTTGGAGAACTATTTTGCTTAACTATGTTTTATATGTATGTGTGTCACTGTTGTTGCATTTGTACTTTGTAAACCTTATTATTGATTGTGAGGAGCATGCACGTTATTTGTAATCTAGATTATTCCCACATAACGCATAAAAGTTAAATATTCTCACACATTATGTTTTTCAATAAGCACCTACGACATTACACAGAAAACTTAAAATAACTTACACAATGCCACCAATATGCATGCATTGCATATTGAACACTAACGCTACTAACATTATTAACCTAACCCTAGACATTACACACACACCATATAGGCATTCACTCAGACAGGTAATCCTCGTAGTTGAGGACACTGTTACGTTCCGCCGGAGTGAGTTGCCTGTTGGCTGCGGCGGCTGCACCTACAGCATAACATAGAAAACTTAAATATTCTTACACGATGCCACCAATATGCATGCATTGCATATCGAACACTAACGCTACTAACATTATTAACTTAACCCGTAGACATAAGACACACACCACATAGGCATTCATTCTGGTAGGTAATCCTCGTAGTTGAGGACATGGTTACGTTCCGTCGGAGTGAGTTGCCTGTTAGTTGTGGCGGCTAGCTCCTCCGCCAGTTGTAGCATGTGATACCTGGACCTACGGAGTATCATAAGATTGTTCTTTTTTTTTTTTTTAGTCATTGCACGCTCATATTGGTGCATGTTTAGCCGTGGTAGTGTGAGCGAGCTACGGTTGACAAGAGGCGTTCCGAGTCGCACGAGATCATCGTGCAGAGCGTTGGACTCGTTCACGCGAAAGTCCCACTCTCGCCGCAGTTCGGCATTGTATTCCCTCTCATCGGAATCTCTTTCCCTTCTATAGTTATCTGGAAAATGAGGTAGCATCCAATTGCGCATTGACATTGGAAAATATGACTTCAGATCGGTATGTGTAGATGTTTTGCAAGGGTAGATGTAAATGGGACTTTATATAGGGGTTTTGCAAGGGCAAGTATTCACGTGGATGTGACTATATGTAAGGGTAAGTATTCACGTGAATAAAGATGATATGACTCGACAGTGTATTGTTCAGTGGCGAGGTGTTGAGGAGCACATGCAAAATTGTGAACATGACTTGGCTGTATAGTGGCTTCTGTTGGTGCATGTGGTTCACTGAGGCAGCTATTTGATATGGCTATAGCTTGTGCTACAGCAGCGGGCTGGTGATGTGTACGACAAAAGAGGTTGCGTATTTATTCACGTGAAGACTATTCAACATTCCTGTGCTTCATTTGACATGACTTGACGAGACAATGCCGAGCTGTGTTAAATGTATCATAAACTTTTCAGGGATGTTCTGCATCCTTGAAAACGGTGCATTGCAAAAGGATGCATATCTGTGTATTGACGTGCGTGTAGGTGATATGATTGGACATGGTTCAACAGTACGAAGTTGTTGAGCAGCACATGCAGCACTGTGAACATCAGTGTAGCAATGGTGGATAGCTCACCCCCAAAATTGATGCATAAACTTTTCAGGGATGCTCTGTGTATTCACATGAGTGTGGATGGGTACTTGTGGTCAGGGTTCAATAGTGCTGAGCTATCCACCATAGCTACACTCATTGCTCCCTATGGTGGTATTTAGCAAGTGGGATTGAAGAAAGCTGATAACAACATTTGGTTTTGTAATGGTCGACAGGATTTAGTTGAATACCATTCTATCTGTTATGGTTATTTTTTAGTCTTCAGATATGAAGGAAATTCAAGCTTCCATGTTCTTATATTTGATAAGACTGCCATTGAGATTCAATATCCACCCAGCAAGAACTGTAAATTGGAAGATCATTAGGTAGAAATAATAGACTTAGATGAAGATGATACAAACATATCTCCCTCAGATGATTTGCCCACAAAACATGAAGTCAGAGAAAAGTTTGTTACGAAAAAATTTTCTAGCATGTCCAGAGGAAGAGAGAGAGCAATCCAAGCAGCCGAAAAGTTCAAGCCTAAAAATCCTTCTTTCATGGGTATCTCACGGCCGCATAATATGCTGAGCCTTTATACATAATGTGATCATGATGTTCTCTTAAATATGGCCTTGAAACATATATGCTTTAATGCTTAGTTGTTTCCCCTTCTTGTGCAGTATGTACCTGTTGAATTTTTTACCAAGTATATTATTAAGAAGCAATTTGTCACACTTCAATGTCTTGTGCTATTACCCCCCATCAAAACATATTTAGCAATGAGATTCGGGAAGGGATGGGTTGCATTTTCGAAAGATAATAATTTAGAAGAAGGAGATGTCTGTGTCTTCGAGGTGATCGAGAGGAAGCCTATTGTGCTTAGTGTCTCAATATTTCACGTGGTTGACCATCAGAGTTCGGACTAGGATAACCTGTCTAAATTTTAAACTAGTGAATTTTATGCTTATATTTAATTAGGGACTTTGATCACTGGTATGGTTTATATCTGATGGATGTGGTTTTTAGACTTTTCTCTGACCAGTTTGGTATGTCTTGTTGAAGACTATTCAGCATTCCTGTGCTTCATCTGACATGACTTGACGAGATAGTGCCGAGCTGTGTTAAATGTATCATAAACTTTTTAGGGATGCTTTGCATCCTTGAAAATGGTGCATTGCAAAAGGATGCATATCTGTGTATTGACGTGCATGTAGGTGATATGACTGGACATGGTTCAACAGTGCGAAGCTGTTGAGCAGCACATGCAGTACTGTGAACATCAGTGTAGCAACGGTGGACAGCTCACCCCCAAAATTGATGCATAACCAATTCAGGGATGCTCTACCTCCTCGAAATAGGTGCATTGCAAAGGGTTGCATATCTGTGTATTCACGTGAGTGGGGATGGGTACTTGTGGTCTGGGTTTAACAGTGCCGAGCTGTTGAGCATCACATGCAGAACTGTGAATATCAGTGTAGTAATGGTGGACAGCTCACCCCCAAAATTTTTCTTACACTTTTGAGGGATCCTCTGCATCCTTGAAAACAGTGCATTGCAAAAGGTTGCATATCTGTGTATTCACATGAGCATGGATGATATGACTGAACAGGGTTCAACAGTGCCGAGCTGTTGAGCAGCACATGCAGAACTGCGAACATGACTTAGCTGAATAGTGCCGAGCTGTGTTAGCCTTCTCCAACCTCACTTGCCAAATGCTACTATTACGAGCAGTGAGTGTAGCAACACTGGAGAGTTTTATCCCCATATTCCCTTACAAACTTTTCTTGGAGTCTTTGCGGGTACAAAATGTTGTTACATTTTCTCAACATCAATGTAAAATTACAAGAAGAAAACTATGCTTCCAAGGTTTACATCAATGCCTTTCGATCATCACAATTGCAACATTAGGGAGCTTTGGAGCAATGCTACAACAAACTAATAACTTGAATGAAACATTTTAGAGGTTGATCAGGCTTTTAGGCATTTACCCTATTTCTAAGTAAACCAAATATCGTTGTGACAATGTGTTCTGTGAGCCATATGGATTTTCAGTGAGTGAGTGGTTAGTCTAGTTTGGATGAGTCTGTAAGTAATGTATCTATATAAAGTAGTACAATAGCAGAACTAAGATACACGGATACATATATATGATACAGCGACTCAAACAACTCATATAAATGAATTATTCATATTATTGAATCATATGTGTGGTTGGTCTGTGTGGTTTTGATGAGTATGTATGTATTGAATCTATTAAATTTTCCTACAAGTAATGTGCAATAAATCTAATTTGGGTGATGAGTGTTATGTGTGTAACATTTCAAGTTACACAGACAGAATATTGGAAACATCAACATATCTAGCTGGAGGCATTTCACTTCCTAAGGTTTTTCCTACATTACAAAGCAGAGGACATTGTCCAACCAAAGCACAGGAATCATATGTAGCAACAAAGAACAGCAGGGAAAAAATGAGAAACTGATTTCATATAAACTTAGCCAAAACTAATGAACGGTTAATCTTTAGAGTTGCAAAAGTTGAATGTACATAATCATCATTTGTGAGACATTAACAACAACATTTTGTATTGCACAGAATGTGTAGACATTAACAACAATGTCTAATGTTCGTAGGTAGAAATTTTTGGAAATCATCATTGCTTGAATCTGAGAAGTCTGAAATATCTCTTTCATCATTTAACGTAGTTATTTCATTAATAGACTTGATGGCTCGCTCTTGCACCTTCCCCTTTAGATGCTTCCTAGCTTTTTGGATTGCGTGAAAATGGTCTAGTCGCCTTCGCATTTGATTGTTCTCTTGTTCAAGACGAGCAAGTATGTTGGCAGGTTCATCTCTAGGTAACTTGGCTGAGCGTGCCTTAGGAAATCGTAACCCGTGCCATCGACAATACACTTCTAACTCACACCTCTTCTCGTATAGGGTTGACCATGGTGGTTCTGCTACGGTGAACTCTATTGCGGTGGTATCTGTACTTAGTTTTGTAGGTTTGCCGACCATGACGTGCCCGACGCTTCCAAGACTCTCGTACGTGTATATTGGCATATTAACGAAATCTCTCTTCTTTCCAACCTATTTCCCCCCATAGTGGTCTGTGTATGTCTGTAGTTGTTGATCTGTTGGAACTTGTGATGATTCATTTGTTGAAGTAGATCCAAACTTGTTTCGCATTGTACGATTTGATATTGAGGTGTTACGACTCATAGCTTAATCAATCTACGAAGTTAGTAGGGCAGAAAGAAGATCATTATTGTGGTGCATTTATAACCTCATTTCATGGTCCAAGCATTACAATTTCAGTTATTAGGGCTTGTCATGGCAATATAGGCTAGAAAAACACTATATGAACAGGATTTTAAATGTTCCCAATGTCACATCAAAGGTGGGCAGTAGTTGCAACATTAGATGTAAATGGGACATCTGTGCATCCAATTTCACAATTGTGTATTCACGTGAGTGTGGGTGTGAAACAGTGCCGAGTTGTTGAGCAGCACGTGCAGAATTGCGAACATGACTTGGCTAAACAGTCGCGTCTGTTGGCGCATGTGCTGCTATTGAAGGAGTTTGATATGACTACAGTTGGTGCTACAGCAGTGGGCTGGTGACGTGCCTTCAGAGTTCGAACTTGGTCATCTTGAAACTTCGCTATAATAATTGTGTTTCGTCTTTCACGCTAGCTATTTCGCTATATTAATTTATTAATTGTGTTTGGTCTTTCACAAAATAGATCCTGAAGATCACAATTTTTATTATCTTTGGTCATTTTCAAGGTGTTTAAACATCACGGTGTGTAAACATCACGGTGTTTATTATCTTTGGTTATTAAACATTTAGAGGTTAAAAGCATCACTTTGCTCTCAGAACCATCACTCTTACAAATTACGCAGCCCCACAGCCTGAAACACTGAAATATCTCTTGTAATCGTAGCCAATTAATGTGACACTGCAAATTTGGAATACATATTTACTCGACTGTTCGATCAAACATCGTGGTCATATATGTTCGATTATGGCAGCTAAATCAAAGACTCGCCAGTTTGAAGTGAAGCCCAACTGGAATTGACTTTGAAATTTGTTATACCTTTGATGTTGGTGGCTTGAGCTCACTGTTATATCTGTTTAATTGTGCTTGGTCCTTCACAAAACATTAAACATCAGGGTGTTTATTATCGTTGTTCATTTTCAAGGATGCCAGTCAAAACGCTCTTCCCATAATCCGTGATAGTTGGTTAGAAGAGATTGCACATGGTAAAACCATCTTGAACCTTGAAACTGAGCTCTCAAACAATCGCGTCCCATAAACAGTTACAGGTTAAAAGCACCACTTTGCTCTCAGAACTTTGATGTTGGTGGCTTAAGCTCACTGTTATATCTATTTAATTGTGTTTAGTCCTTCACAAAACATTAAACTTCACGGTGTTTATTATCACGGTGTTTATTATCTTCAACTCACTGTTATCTATACTATTATGTAAGGGGCTTCTCCTGTTTGGATTCCTCATATTTTAGTTCAAAAAGCCCTCACACCCCTATGTTTAAGTAGAGAAAAAACTAAGGGACAATCCGGTAACAATGCAACTGTAACTCTCACTAATACATTGCCTAAAATACCCTCATCATACCCACCTACAAGTTTTCAAGTAATGTGGATAAATATGCAAATTAAAATTCCTACACTTTAAGACCCACAAACTCACGTACACTGCCAGTTTCTATCTCTCACTCTTCTTCAGATTGAAGGCATTTAATTTAGCTCTACATCCTCCTTTATTTTTCTTTAGATTGAAGACATTTACTGTCAGAGGCTCCAACAAATTTTTAGGTTCTATCTTTTCACGGTGGCTTATTATCATGGTTGACTTCGAGATTTTAAATAGAAGGGTTTGTGCCTGAAATGGCTGCTTGAAAAATAATATTGGTAAACTACTTTTTTTAGTGTTTTTTTTTTTGGAATTTACGGTATTTTATTAAGGGAATTAAGCTACTTGGATGAGAATTAAGACTGCTTGGTTTTGCATTTATGTGTGTAGGTCATTGTGCATGATTTGATTCAACAAGACTCTCTCTACTTATGCGTGCAGGTACTTATATATTATTCTTCTCTATTTTGGTCCAATAACGTAATATTTAATGTAATTTTAGATTGCTAACACTTTTTTTGGTTTTTGGGTTCTAGATTTGGTGAACAATTTGGGTGCAATTGCGAGGTTTGGGACCAAGGAATTTATGGAGGCATTGCAGGCTAGAGCGAATGTGTGCATAATTAGTCAATTTGGGGTTGGGTTTTAAGGGAATTAAGCTGCTTGAAGTGGTAATTTACGCTACTTTCTTTCTACTGTAATTTACGCTAATTCTTTTTAAGAGGGTATTATGTAAACAAATTTTTCCATGTAATTTACGCTATTTTTGTAAATGTAATTTATGCCACTTTTTTTTAGAGGGTATTATTATATATTTGATGTATCGTGTTAATAGTTAGCCAATTAAAACGTCACATGAAGTGGTTGTTATCTATCATCCTTGTAAACAAATTTTTGTTGTATCATAAATTATATTTATCATTTGTATAATTCTATGTGAAATTCAATTTACATTTTTTTTATAATTATTAATTTACTACTCTATAAATGTGGGATAGTTTTTAAACAGTACATGTAATTTTCACGTGATTCGGTTTGATATGACTCAAATCAAGGCAACAGTAATAGGCTGATGAGGGTACTGTGAGAAAGTTTGCGTACATTTTCACGTGAAGCAGTTTGATAGGACTAGACTTGGCGCAAAAGTAGCTGGCGTATCCAGTTACTCTATTTTTTTTTTTTTTGGGAATGACTTGGCGCCCGTTGTAGTTATTATTGCTATTGTAGTTATTATGACTATTACTGGTCGCTAACCCGTGCGATGCATGGAGCAATTGAACAACACGATGAAGATTAACATTCGTATACTCCATTGCAGTAGCGCGAAATCAATACACTCAATATTTGATTAAAAAAAAAACTGTTCATGCGTACTTCGCGAGAGTGCATGAGGTCGTGCCAAGTGTCGCTTTTTTCTTTTTGGATGAGTCTACACTGCAAGGTTTCATCAATAAATTTTGTAATGAAAATATGATGCATGAGGTACAATCCAGACAGGGACCAAATTCAGAATAATATAACTGCTGATTTAAGAGCGACAACAATATCCAATCAGTGGAAAATACATGACTGAAAAGCAAAACCTCCAATAAAAATAGTTGCCTGAAGTCAAGATATAGCTTGAGGCATTGCTCCAAGGAAAATCTCCTAGGTGGTTCATCAGCAATATCAAACCCTGTAAACCAATTGTGCTTTCACAAACCTTCAATTTGTATTAATAATTACTATAATCTAATAACACGTGAGCGCCGTACAGAATTATGAAATAAATCTTATTTACATTTTTGGATCTACTTGATATTATATAGAATCACATAATAACATAAAAAATTCTTACAGTTAGAACCATTTCAATAATACTAATAATAGTAGGGATGGGCATGAAACTAACCATCATATTAATATATCAAATTACTTTCCACAGATACCATGTTCTTCAAACTGCCACTAAAATAACAAAATATACAACTAGCTGAAAGCCACTTCATAGACTGTCATACAATTCTCCAAATATGCTACAGCAACTACAAAAAATTCGTCCCCCCCTTGGGTACAATGGCCAATGGCAATCATTAAGAGTCAAATGGTGGAGAAGGTGGAACTGGACGTCTATAGTCAGCTAAGTCCGCTAAGCAAGAAGACCATCTAGAAGCTGCCCATGGGCTGCCTGATTCGTCATAATGGTCTCCATCATAGCACGAAGAGAGGGAGGAGGAGGGCCTGTATGCGTTGCAGCAGCAGTGTCAACATCTACCTCATCATCACCATCCTCGGCAACAGCAGCTGTGGGATCCCCATGCATGTCCTCATTTGGAACATCTCCAGTAGTAGACCGTACTCGTGGTCTCTTGGATGAACCAATACTGGGGTCGACAAACTTCTTTTGGGCACTTTGCTGTTTCAAAAATTTGGCTCCTATGGGGGCTTGGATGTGAACCTACTCTTGGGAAGGAAAGTTCTTTAATCCTAAGTATTTGAGGACCCTATGGATGAGAACTAGAAAAAACAAACCATGCCTCTTATACTTGCTCCTACGCACCTCTACAATGGTTTCAATGAAAAGGGAAGGAAAACAAATAGAACTATTGGTGACGAGGGCGTAAAGAAAGAAACACCTATCTACAAGGATTGTATGGATATGAGAGATAAGGAAAATGTTGTGACAAGCTATCCTAAAAAAGATATAATTAAGCTCAGTCAACTCACTTGAGCTAATACTTCGGTCAGAATCCCGAGTGACTGATCATCCACAAAGGACATCCATAACATCATCAATACGAGGAGACCTAGAGTATGGATAAGTATGTGTACAAATTATAGGTACATCAAGAGCTTTAGATACGCTCTCCCTAGTCATTGTAAACGGTACACCACGTATGGACAATGCCACTTTGTGACCACCGAGATTCTCATGCATCGATAGATTCGAATAGAATTCTCTTATCAAGTCAGCTAGAGGGGGTTGTATGTTTGTACACAGGGACAGCCAATGCCTGGACTGTAGATTCTCACAGACAGAAGGATGCTGTTCATGTAGATTGATTTGCCTTTCTCCCCAAATATGCCTATGCTTAACCAAGGTTTCAAAGGTTTGCTCATTTTCGGGCGTAAGGAACCTTAATTGATCAAACACCACTTCAGGTTCAGCTGCAGCTTTGGATTTTCCCCTCTTAGCCCTCTTCGGAGCCATAACTAACTGATGGTCAGCAGTGGAAACACGATTAGCTCACAAAAAAACAGAACCAAAAACCGCATTACGAAGAGATAAACACAACATTCATCCTACCTAACCCATTGATATTTTCATAGCCAAACAGATCATTTCATCACAATCTACATAGACAATGAAGTTTGAAGTAGAGAACAAAATTGGAGAATAACGCACTACCATGTGTAGAATATCATCCATACAATGTACTGTCTAGAGTAGTTTACAACAATACAATGAAAAAACAATATTCTTATTCACAGGTTGTTTAGTTGGTGAAATAATTGTAATGCATTTTGGTCCGAGTCAATAATTTGAAGATAGAGACCTAGAGTATATAAACTTTAGTTGAACTCAAAGAGCCAACATGCAATTTGTTAACATATTGAATTTTGTCAAAATGATCAATAATGTCACGCACCAATAGCAAGCATTCTAACAGCAATAATATTATACAGGAAACATACAAGTGGATGTAGGACCTGACACATTTTTGAAATTCCTAGCTACATGTAGTAAGTTTCACCAACTTGTACAAAAAACATTAAATTGCACAATGTACAGTTTAGACATACAAACAACATAAGGACTACCACACACATATGGAGCCACTGGCAAGTTCATTTTCTGAAAGGAGACTAGGATAAGACAACCTACGAGATAAGCAAGTAACCTTACTAACAACAAAGCATTTGACTAGCCAAACACCCAATTTCATCACAATCTACATAGACAATGAAGTTTGAAGCATCAATCAAAAATTGGAGAATCACGCACCACCAATGTGTAATTTTAAAGACAATACTGGTTAAAAGAGTCTTACTATGTAAAATTTTCGAAGAATTTACGCGGGAAATTATCGATTCTAGCCAGATGCAGGGAAAGCAATTGAAGATGTAATTTCGGACTGCTGCAAATTCTGCAGAACTGGGGGAGTTTATAATGGTGGGTAATCACATATCTCGATTTCTTATTAATCGAGTTATTAAGATACTCGATAATATGCAAATTGAGTTATGTGCAGTGTGGTCCCAGACCCAGCCCAGATATTTGGACTGATCCACATGCAGTCCAAGAGGAATCCAAGTGTCCAGAAGGGTCCTCCACATAACTCGATTATCACTGAATCGAGTTATGTGTAGTGTTTACTCAAAGGAATCCAATTTGTGTCCAGCTTGTCTTGCACATAACTCGATTATATCAGAATCGAGTTATTTGTAGTTTAACTCGATAATACACAAGTCGAGTTATGTGAACTGTGCATCCGCACCCAGCCCAGATATTTGGACTAATCCAGATGCAGTCCAAGAGGAATCCAAGTGTCCAGAAGGGTCTTCCACATAACTCGATTATTCCTGAATCGAGTTATGTGCAGTGTAACACAAACAAATCCAAGAAGTCCCTAGAATGGTGTTGCACATAGTGTAACTCGACATCACAATGGTACTACACCACGACATCATTCTCGAGAAATCAGTTAGGAATATCAGATAGTATCATATCGGAGTTCCACAAAGAAACCGAGTGGAGAAATTGTAACATCACTCCCGGGGAACTGTGACATCGCTCCTGAGGAACTACCACATCACTCTTCAGATGCTTTGCATACCACTTAGGGACAAACTAGCCTCTGAGCACACGTGTGAGCGCGTGCTCAGAGGCTAGTATTTTTTTAACAAAATATCATAACATCAAATATCACAAATAACTTAACGTGAATTTATGAAATTAGTCTGTGTTTATACACACATGTATGTAACAAATAGCTCTTATTAAAACAACTTATGTGAAATTTGAGCTCTACAAGACGCGCTTATTGTTTTCACTCTTCACACATAAATAGGATTTTATTTGTTTTCTCTTACACTTGTAACATAAATAGTATTTTATTTGTTTTTCTTTTCCTAATTAAGTTTTTTTTTTTCATTTCCCTAATTAATAGAAGTAGGATTTTGTTATTTATTTTTCTTAAAGGACTAGAAAAATATCTCTTCCTATAAGGACTATTTAGATGGAGGTACGTGATTATTAAGTTGTTATTAGAAAGGGCTTTCTCTATTCTTAGTATATAAGCCTAATGTTCTCGTACGTAGAACTTAGGATTTGTGGAAATGTTGTTATTATTGTGTATTTCAAATTATGCTTTCACAGGCCTATGCTACAACAATAGCAATCAAAGCAATGCTATGCTGCAATTGTTGGTATTAGAACCACACTAAGCAAGGTTATGTTCCTGTCATGGCACCAAAAATAGCACGTGGGGGAAGGTATGTTGTAGTGATGATGTGTGTGAACACGATGCACAACTAGAGGCATTCTTTTAGCTCACCTCCTTAATCATTGGAAATAACAGCCTCAAAACTGCCATCCTAATCCACATTATGTGAAAGAGGAGGAAGAGGACGATTGCGATGTCAAAGAGCTGGATAAACATATTAAAAGAGTTGGTGTTGTAGACAAGAATTCTTCACCAATTAATTAATGAGGATAAAGTCACATGCATACAAGATGAGCCCATAACCCACACCATTGATGTGGCTTTCTTTGTTCAAGCAAAAGAGGTTGTTGATTATATAAAAGGTAATCATTTAGTGGTACAATTAGTTTGTTTAGCAAAAGAAAGATTCTCTATTAATGAATGGAGTTTCAATCTCCCAAAGCTTGAACACATTCAATACTATGATGTTATTAGAGTTGATGGGTTTCTATCAAATCTTCCTAGTGATAACGCTAATCTTACTTTGGAGAGATTAATGGTTATCATTCTTGATTCTTTTTGGGAAGACTTTGTTAAAAAAGAATAAGTAGAGATAAACAGGAGGCATGAAAGAGTGATGTTGGATAAACTTTGTGGAGGCATGAAAGAGAGAATAATATATATATAAATATATATATATATATATATTTATGAGACAGAAAGATATATTTTGAGTGAGAAAAAATTGATAAGTAGTATATTGGCTTGTCTTGTAGAGAAGAATAGGATGGAGAGGAGTTGATAGCTGCCTCTATTTTTCAGCCTATACAAACCTCACTGCAGCAAAGTTCCTTGTTTGACATGATGAATGAATTTCTTGTACTTCCCTTGTCATCCATTTTTTAGTTTTTCTCCCGTGCATGCTCAAAAGATTAATTGATGAAAATGGATTTTAATTAGAAAAATAGAAAATAGATGGAGGAATGGATGAATTAATAAAAAAGATAATGGAATTACAAGAAAAGCGTGTATCAGTTAGGACAAGGGAGCTCTTGTATTGTTACCAACTACTAATTACTGCAAAAGTCTGGATGGGAATAAGTTGGGAACATTATTGAAGGATGGCACAGAATAAGATACGTCCAATGGCTAAAGAATAATCAACTAACACAGAAAATGCACATCAATAACTCAGTTTCTTTTTTGAATTAATCAGTTAATTTACTAGTTTTAGTGTAATCTTTATGTAAAACTAGTTGCAAACACTCAATGCAAGGTAAAAATATTATGATATAATTATTTTATAATAGAGAATAATATAAATTTTTTAGGTTATATGTTATTTTAAAATATTAACTATTTTTATAAGTTTCATGTAAAAGAACATATATACTCATTAAGTAGGTTATATTAACTATTTTTCATTAAGTAGCTAGATAGTAATTTAACAGAAATATTTAAATTTCATAATTATAATAAAACAAAGTTTAGCTACAAAATTAATTGTAGTTTTAAGTTACAACCTTACTAAATATTTTTTTATTGGAGGTGAATGTTGATAAATCTAATATTGAATTATATTTTTTCCTTATATTCTCTATACTTGCAAAATTTCAAGATTAATAACTATGTTGTAAAGAAAATGAAAGCTCTCTCTAAATAGATTTTTCTTATTGATGAAAAAATGAGAGAGTAGAATCATAAATATCTACTGCTCTGCTATTTATACACCATAGCAGACTCGGTTCCAAGCAAAAGAAAAAGGCGCCAAAAAAAAAACTAACTAACAAACTATAACAAACTTATTATCCTCTAATAAAACAACGAAACCTGTCAAAGCCTAATAACAGATTCTGAGCTTAAGTCTGTCACGTGCACAGTCCATGTCTTCATTAAGTTGTACGCGTGTCTTCATTAATCTGAACGGTGCCGTTTTCCTTTAATTTAGCTTTTATTCCTTCAGTCAAAATGATGTCGTGTGAACTCTCCTTTCTTCTTGCAATTTTGCTTCTTCGTAAGAGCTTTAACATATATTATCAATAAATTCTTTAAATTGCAAGTTTTTGTAGTTTAAAATTATGCATAAAATATAAGTTATATAATCAAACAGTAAATAAATCTTATTAACAAAAAAATTATCATATGTATTAAAAACGTAAAGAATATGCAATTCAACAGTTGTAAAATTGTAATGTTTATTTTATATAACAATGTTTATTTTATTAAGTAAAGTTGTAACTTTAGTTTTGTAGAACTTTATCCGTTATAATTTTTTTTTTTTTTCATATTTAGTATCACCATAATTGGTCAACTTATTTGAACATTTTCAAGAATATAAATTTTTTTATAAAAAAAAATTTACATCTCCAAGTCCATGGAACACATATTACATGTTACTTTAAGTTTAAATATTATATAAGATTAGAATTGTAGTAGATATTTGTTTTCAATGTTATATATATAAGAATAGTGTATATACTATTGAAACTTGAATTTTAAGAAAATATTTTCAAAATTTATAACTTTTGTTGTTGCCTATCCCTCCAAATGATGGGGAATGAATTAAATTAGGTTGATATTTTGGAGGGATAAATTCACTAATGGTCTGTTTGGATTGAGGAGAAGGGGGGGGAGGGAGTAGAATAGAATTGGTCCCAAATTAGTCTATTTTCAATTAACTCTATTTTACTCCCCTCTAGTCTCGGCCCCCTCCCTCCTCCCTCAATCCGAACAGGCCCTAAAGACATAAGAAGACAGTAGTATGGGACAGCCACCATAACAAGTATGAAAAAAATAATCCTTTGACTTTCCTCCTAAAATTTGGTGTACTAACCCACATATATATTGGAGATTTTCCTTTTTTTTGGTAGGCATTTGTGGACCAAGTTGAACTGTCGATCAAATGCATCATCAACAAAGAAAGAAAATCTTTGAACGCATGCAGAACGTGTGAAAAGACTAGTGTTAATAGTCGACCTTAACTTGTCCGTTACCAAATTAGTATGAATCACATCTCAAGCTAAATTATCTGTTGTCCTGGAATATTTCAATAAAAAAAAGAGCTCACTTGGTGTGTAAAACACTAGTGAATGTTTAGACCCCCAATTTCAATAATACCAAAACAAGCTTATATTCAAACAATATATGTGTGGAATGATAAATATAAGCTATACCCAAATAAACAAACTACTCTAAGCCATAATTTAATCACTACACAGCAGTAATTAAATGCAAAGAGTAAGGGATAGAAAGAAGCAAACGCAAGATAACACTAGTGCGAGTTCCAGTCGCCAAGTAACAAAATGGCCAGATTGTACTTTTTGTCCTATAGTAATCCGGCTGTACTGACCCTTCAACTTCCTGCATGCTTCACACGTGTAACACTTCTGGCGAGTCACCACTCGCGAGTCAATCGTGAGTTCCAATCGCGAGAATGCTCTTGAATACACACACTTGATCAATTCTTCACACTCTCTCACACACAACTCTTACATTATTCCCACCTACATACAGGGTTTCTAATTGCTAAATTACAAGCAAATTTGGCACGGAATAAAGCCAACACATAGTTGAATAAATTCAACCTTACAATCTCCCCATTTAGCTATTTTGTGACAAAACCCTAAAACAAACTCTAGACTTAAAATGTGAGTTGGGAATAGTTGCCAAAACTCACTCACACCTAACTCTAGATCTGTGAAGCTCTTGAACCATATGGACAAGCTTTCTTGAAAATAATATCACAAAAAGTTCATTGTAAGCAGAAATCTTGGAATGCATATGGAGCAAGCACAATACGATCAAGAAAGTATGAATATGACAATAAAACATAGCTTGACCAAACAAGAACAATCACTATAAAAAGTGACCACAATGAACATTCACACGGTGAATGAACATCCGGACATGCAAGCTAATAAGCTCAATGCAAAGTAACATTTGCATGTTTAACACTCAACCGATGCACTACCACTTAGGCAATTGCATCAAGGATACAAGATCCAACAAGGGCACAAAAGTACTAAAGAGAATGCAAAACATAATCTAAAAGTACTAAAATGCCACAAAAGCAAAGGTACAAAATAAGCATTGTCAAGTACACAACATAAGCTTAAACCATGAAAAATAAACATAGACTAGAAGTAGCATCAAAAGAAGAAAATGTAAAGGCTAAAGGCTTGTTGTAGGTTTCTTTTCTTGCTCTTCATTGCATTGCATTGCTCCCCCTTTGATCTAGCTCTCTCTCCCTCTATCATTGCTCTCCCCCTATCATGAACCATCTCCCCCTTTTTGTCATGGAATAGCTAGTCATCATCTTCTTCAAGCTTCCTTTGGATTTGATCCAATTGAGTTTGGAGAGAGGTAAACTTTTTGTCAAATCGGGTATGTTAAGAGTGCATGATAGATGTGAGGCCGAACAACTTGGTACTGATGTCTTGCATGGATGCCATTATGTTGTCCAACTTCTCATCATAGGATTGTGAGCTAAAGCTTGAAACACCATGAGGAACATTACTCTCTTGCTTGACATTCTTTTGGCTATAGCCTATGATAGCATTGAGAGTGCAAATGTTGATTGGGCTTTGCATAGGATGAGGGTACTCATCTTCCAATGTGTGTACTCCTTTGAGCTTCAATATCTTCGAGATGAGGCAACAAAAAGGAAGACAGTTCGTAGATGTCTTCCTTTCAGCAGTTTTGCTCAAAGTGTGGAAGATATGTGAACATATATCAATTTCTTCATCGGTAATCAAGTCATGAAGAAATAGAGCCCGACCAAGATTCATGTATCTGGTGCTTGAGAGAGGATAGAGATTGTGAAACATTATCGTAGTGAGCAGCCTTTATTCGGGAGATAATGATGACACCCCGATTGTTTTCCCATTTGAGGATATCTCCAAGTTTTCTCCGAGAGCATCTCGAAGCATGTCAACATCCGATTCCAACTCATCATACACCGGTGGTTTAATAAACATCGGTCGGTTGATGTTCAGAATGATAGCAAGATAGGAAGGTGTGACAGTGAAGTCCTTTCCTCTTACCCAACATTTTAGCTCATCCCCATCAAAGATGGCATTTGCATAGAATTCTTTCACAAGCTCTTCATACAGATCTTCAAAGTTGGATAGAAGATAGTTCCAATCTTTGGAGGTGAACCATCTGGGAATGTTTGTATCGAGAAGAGACGCTTGTTCAACAACCCTTTCAATCAACATGGGGGCACCCTTGAAGTGATTCAAATATGCTTGATATGCGGCATATGATCTAAAACGAGTGTCATCATACACTCCAGCTGAAAATCAAGTCTTCTTCGACTTAGGGGAGAAGCTGCTGAGATCAATTACCGGTTCCTTTCCTTTGTTGCTTCCTCCTTTCACAGCTGACTTCTTGAAGGGAGACATCTTCAAGCAAAGATCATATAATAGCAAAGAGCAAGATGAAAAACACGCAGCAACAAACTTGATTAGCAACAATTTAGTACCAAAACCTAAACTTTGAATTAAAACCCCAAAAACTGGAATTTAAAGAGTGTGTGCATCACAACATGATAGAATCATTGGCATTATTCACTCAACATGTCAAAGATTGTGTGTGTGTGCATCATATGCAAAAGTGTGTAACTAAGGCATGAAAACATGCAAGAGGAAATGTGTGAAAACACATAATCATATGATGTTTCAAAGACAAAGAAACATGATTATCCCCACAATTTTTGTACTCAATGGAGTCCAAAAATACACACAAAAACATCTATAAGACATTTTATCATCAACATGATATGCACAACACAACACAAATTATAGCAAAATGCATGAGCATGTAGTATAAACATGTAAAACTAGCATTATACTATGAAACTCAACAAAACCCATATATCAAACTCAACAAAAACATCAGAAACCCATATTCATCAACCATATATCCATATCTCAATATAAACAACAAATCCATGAAAAAGAAGGCTTTAAACTTGAAATAGAGTGAAAACAATTGAAAACCCATACCTTTTCTTGAAGATTGAGAGAAAATTGAAGAGGAAAATGGAGGTTTTGTGAGTGAAAATGGCAGTTTTGGGAGAGGGAGAGGCGGAGAAGACAGAGAGATTTGCACGTGATGTGAGGGAAACTGAAAAGTTTTTTAAAAACTGTTTGAGATTTAACCCTATTTGTGCAAAACACGCGTTTTTCGCGACTCATATGACTCGCGAGCAAGTCACCAAAATCCCTTGTGCAAGATTTTGAAAAATTTCTCTAAGTCTTTTTTGCGACTGGGACTTCCACTCGCCAGTGAGTCGTGAACCTCTCTGAGTAACCTCGCGACTGGACTTCCACTAGCGAAGTAGTCGCGAAAATGACAAAAACCTAGAATTTTTGAAAAAATTTCTAATATTTTTCGCGACTGGAAGTCTCATTTGCTAGGGAGTCGTGAAACCTTCTGTGTAAGCTCATGACTAGGGCCTCGTGACTCGCATGACTCGCGAGTGAGTCACCAAAAGGCAGAGTTGAAAATTTTTGGATTTTTGAGAAAAATTTTGAAGCAAAACACTTTTCAAAAACAACTAAAATACTCAAAAATCTTTTTGTGTTTGATCAACATATGATTATGTACAACACATTTAATTAAGTACAATCACACAAATGAATAAGGCATTTATTGAACATAGACATGTGTGCTGTGGGTGGGTATCAAATGTGAGATAGTCCTTAGTCTAACATGAAGCTTCAATGATCAATTCAACCAAGGCATACACAATTAGCACTAAGTAGAGTGACCAATCTCAATTATAGAAATGAGCATATATGACCTCCCACAAAGACTTGATTACATAACTTTGAAGCTTTTCATTTGCCTTCTTACACTTCATAACATTTGATCTTTTTAGAACATGACATCTCTTTTTGAGATCAATGCTTGAAATTTTTGATATTTCATTTTTGAGAGTAAGCCTTTGGTATTTCATTTTTGAGAGTAAGCCTTTGGCTTTTTGGGTACCATACATTTTCAATACAAGTTGCTTTCCCTTTTTCCTAGTCAAATATTAGTATGTGCGACGGCTTTTGCAGCTCATTATCTCTTTTTGAGATTTGACATTGGTTGAGCTATAAGCAAAAACATAAAAGAGTGAGAAGATATATAGTACAAGTCTATGCATGTCTCAAGATCAACAAAACTATTGACTAATCATTCATGACAAGTTTGAAGATCAATTTACAACAATCACATAGATGTTAGGATTTTTCCCACAAAGATATGAATGCATAAAGAGCAAGCTAAGCTCGTAAATGCATAAAGCCATTAGTACGGAGGTACAAAGCTAAGCATGCGTGTGACAATACACAATAATGCCAATCAAACTTTTTGGATTTTCTACATTTTATGTGTTTTTGGATTTTTGACACAAAGCAAGTAAAGATTGATAAAAAACAAAAAAAACATTCAAAGCTTTTAAACAACAAAAACAGTTAAAACATGCTAGGGAAAAAAAAAACTATAAGCAAACAACCAACAATGTCACAACATATCGAAAGAATTAATGCATGGACATGTTATAATGCTTATGCATGAGTACCCTTCTTCACCCACACGGCACGTGCATTTGGGGTGATATCCTTAGAGGATTGGGTACTTGAGTGACGATTCTCAAACCATAGGGTGAAGTTGGTCATACAAGAATTGATTGTGTCTATCATCTTCATCACATCACCAATACCGGGATCTACTTCTTACCCTTTTGATTGCTTGTGATTCCCCTTGCCCTTTCCTTGTCCTCTTGGCCTTTGAGAACCTGCATTCTTCAATGCTTGAAGCTTGTGGCAATTTGGCCTAGTATGTCCTCGGATTCCATAGTGATGACAAAAGTGTTGAGTTTGAGGACCTCTTTGTGCCTTTAGAAGAGACTTCCCTTTTTCTTTGGGCTTGGCCACAATTGGATTTGGAGGCTTTGTCAAAACCTTTTGAGTAACCACATTTGGCTTTTTCTCAACTTTCACACTTTCAACACGAGGGGTTGTAACCGCCGGTTCTTTGGCTTTAACAAACTTCATCTCCTTAGACACATTAACGCTTGAGCTACTTTCTCTGGTGTATCCCAAGCCACTTCTATCGAAAGAGGGCTTTTGATATGCAAGCACCTTATCAAGTTTCTTTGAAGCAACACACTCCACTTTGGCATTAGCTTGAATAACCTCAAGCTCAAGAAACTTGATCCTAGAATAGGCATTCGTTAGCTCTTCATTCATCATTTCAACTTCACATTTTGTTTCTTTATACCTCACAAGTATACTCTTGTAATCCTGTTCTACTTTCTTCATTTTTCTAATGGCTACCTTAGCCACTTTAGTATACTCTCCGGTCTTCTCAAGAAGGGAATTATAGGATTCCTGCAATCCCTTTGCTCCTTCATAGATGCATTCTTCATCTTCATAAATGCATTCTTCATCTTCATCATCGGATTCCTCTCCAACCCTCATAGACTCCACTTCGGTGTGCTCGTCGAGCCCTTCCACTAGAGTGCTCAAATCTTCCTAAGAGTCCACGGGTGCAATGGTCATAAACGCGGAATAGTTTCCTTCTCCATCACAACTTTCTTCTGAATCGGAGTTGGAGCTATCCGAGTCACTTAGAGTTGTAACAAAGACTTTACCCTTTGCCTTCAAATAAGTAGGGCATTCTTTCTTCACATGGCCATGCGCTTTGCACTCATAGTGAGTGACTGCTTGAGATGGAGA
This sequence comes from Notholithocarpus densiflorus, assembly GCA_030021035.2. Lineage (NCBI taxonomy): Eukaryota > Viridiplantae > Streptophyta > Magnoliopsida > Fagales > Fagaceae > Notholithocarpus > Notholithocarpus densiflorus. Next base: position 9,220,092 of record JARYZH020000002.1, read on the forward strand.
TGAGTCTTTGGAGTCTTTCTTCTTGAAGTCTTTCTTGTCCTTCTTGAAATTTGAGAATTTACCTTTCTCAAAAGACTTCCCATCCTTCTTGAATTTTAAGAACTTGAAAAAAGTTCTTTGCAAGGTACGCCACCTCTTTTTCAACCTCATCCTCATCCGAGGAATCTTGAGCTTCAACTCTCTCATTGATCGTCTTAAGAGCAAGAGATTTGCTCTTCCTTTGTGATGGTAGAGATAGCTCATATGTTTGACGAGAACCGATGAGTTCTTGAATCTTTATCTTATCAAGGAGTTTGCTCTCTTCGATGGCGGTGACCTTGGCATGGAAGCTCTCTGGCAATGATCGTAGGATCTTCCTAACAACCTTGGAGTCCTCCGTCTTCTTTCCCAAGTTAAACTTGCCAATCACCACTTCATTCAATTTTCCATAGAAGGAGTCAAATGCCTCATCTTCGCTAATCTTTGATTCTTCAAAGCGAGTGGTAAGCATTTGTAGCTTTGTATCTTTCACCTTCTTGGTGCCTTCATATGTGGTCTCCAAGATTTCCCATTCCTCCTTAGCAATTGTCACATGAGAGATCCCGTGGAATTCATCTGGTGAGACACCACAAAATATAGCATTTAAAGCTTTACTATTAGCATTAGCCGCTGCAAGGGCTGCCTTATCCCAAGTAGATTTTGTAAGATTGAATTTATTCAATTATGTGTTGGCTTTATTCCGTGCCAAATTTGCTTGTATTTTAGCAATTAGATACCCTGTATTTAGGTGGGAATCATGTAAGGGTTATGTGTGAGAGAGTGTGAAGAAAACTTAAGATGTGTGCAAATCAAAGGAGTCTCGCGACTGGATCTCGCGACTGACTCGTGACTGGCAAGTCGCCAAAGTGGCACACGTGTGATGCATGCAGGGAACTGAAGGGTCACGATAGCTGGAGCACTATAGGACAAAAATATACAGTCTGGCCAGGCAGTTAGCTCACGACTCAAACTCACGACTCGTTCCAGTCGCGAGTCTGAGTCGCCAGAATGCCCTGTTTGGATGAAACCTAACTTTTCACATTCCTCACATACACTACTATAAATACCTTTATACCCACGAAATGTAGAGAGTTTCCAGAGAGAATTTTGAGAGAGAAACCCTAGAGAAAAACAAGATTGACTCATCCACAATCTTCATTATTTGATTCTCCAAATTTCTCTACTCTCACCCTCTCTATTGACATATCCTTGAAAGGTACATTTTGCCAAATCCTTATCTCACCATACCCATATCTATGATGAGGTATTTTGGTGCTTGGGAAGTAGTTTAGAGATGACCAATTTACTTGGTTGATGCAATGGGCTTATTACTGGATCCGGGAAGCTAAAGAAGACAAGGTTAGGCGTAACCCTGTTGGAGCAAGAAGCTTGGAGGGCTTAGGTGCATTGGGTAGATTAGGCTTGGAGGGTCTTCTGCTATTCATGTATCCCAACTGTATTCTTTAGTGGATCATTTGACTGCTTGGAGGGCAGCGGAGAGATTTTTCACCGAGTTCTTCAGTTTCCTCTTCGATAACTCGTGCCAATGTTATCTTTGTGTTTGCATCTCTCTTCCCTTACTCTTTACCTTCTAATTTTTGCTGTGTTTGTGATTAATTATGGTTTAGAGTGTTTTACCTATTTGGTTATAGCTTATATACATCATTCCGCACATATATTGTTTGTGTATAAGCTTGTGTTGGTATTGTTAAAATTAGGGGTCTAAACATTCATTAGTGTTTTACACACTAATTGAACTTTCAAATTTGGTAGCCTCCGACCTAGTCCAACCATTCTTAACAGCATCCCAAACGCTCTCATCAATAGAGCACAAAAATGCATGCATACGCACTTTCCAAAAGGCGTAATTACTACCATCAAAGAAGGGAGGTGCATTAAGGGATTGAGACCTATCCATCCTAGGGGTCAAGGATCACACTAAGGATATAGAAATCCGTCAAAGTATGCCCGCTTTGATACCAATTGAAAGCTCACTTGGTGTGTAAAACACTAGTGAATGTTTAGACCCCCAATTTCAATAATACCAACACAAGCTTATATTCAAACAATATATGTGCGGAATGATAAATATAAGCTATACCCAAATAAACAAACTACTCTAAGCCATAATTTAATCACAACATAGCAGTAATTAAATACAAAGAGTAAGGGATAGAGAGAAGCAAACGTAAGATAACACCGGCACGTGTTATCGAAGAGGAAATTGAAGAACTCGGCGAAAAACCTCTCCGCCGCCCTCTAAACGGTAAAATGATCCACTAGAAAATCAGTTGGGATACATGGATAGCAAAAGACCCTCCAAGCCTAATCTACCTGATGCACCTAAGCCTTCCAAGCTTCTTGCTCCAACAGGGTTAAGCCTAACTTTGTCTTCTCTAACTTATCGGATCCCGCAATAAGCCCATTGCATCAACCAAAATGAATTGGTCCTCTCTAAACTGCTTCCCAAGCACCAAATAACCTTCTCACTGATATGAATATGATGAGGTAAGGATTTGACTAAAGATCCTCTCAAGGGTATGACAATGGAGAGGGTGAGAGTAGAGGAATTTGAGAATCAAAGGTATAAGATTGTGGATGAATCAATCTTGTTGTTCTCTAGGGTTTATCTCTCAAAATTCTCTCTAGAAACTCTCTACATTTTGTGGGTATAAGGGTATTTATAGTAGGGTATGAGAAGGAATGTGAAAAGTCATTTTTCTGCAAAACAGGGGGCTTTGGTAAGTGACTCGCGACTGGGATGAGTCGTGAGTTCCAATCGCCAAGTAACAAAATGGCCAAATTGTACTTTTTATCCTGTAGTGATCCAACTGTACTGGCCCTTCAACTTCCTGCGTGCTTCACACGTGTGACACTTCTAGCGAGTCACCACTCGCAAGTCAGTTGCAAGCTCCAGTCGCGAGAATGCTCTTGAATGCACACACTTGATCAGTTCTTCACACTCTCTCATACACAACCCTTACATTATTCCCACCTAAATATAGGATTTCTAATTGCTAAATTACAAGCAAATTTGGCACGGAATAAAGCCAACACATGGTTGAATAAATTCAACCTTACAGTAGACTTTATAGAGATGATAGCTAATTTTCCATTATATTACATACTATTATATTATGGTGTACGAATTCCTTTGATCAAAACACCTGATAGAAAGTCTCACATTAGTTAGTTGTGACTTTAATTTAGTTTGATGACTAGATAGTTAGGCCTCTCCACCAAAAATAAATAAATTTGTGTGTTGGATGTTCTAACATTTTATTAAATTCAGTTTCTTTGCTTGTTAGCCATGTGCACACAGCGTAAACTCTTAAGATCTAGACATGAGAGCGGGTGTCACAGGATACAAATTGATTAACTGTTGGCTTTGGTATTAATTTAGGATAGAGATTTCTTCCAAGCTGGTTTGGAGGAATCTCCTTTGGTTTATTACTGGTAATATATGAAACTCATCAATGTGTATTACTTAAACAAGTTTCTTGACCTTATAAAAAAAAAGTCACTTGACTCATTAAATGAGTTATGTAACTAAAAGTAAACATGAACACTAATTGTCACAATAGGTTGAAGGGATTTTCTTCCTAACCAGTTTAGAAGTAAATTTTTTTTCATAAGTTTTTTTTTTTTTTTTTTTTTTTTTTTTTTTTTTTTTTTTTTGTGGTTGCACTGGTTAAGTTTTATACTCTAAATAAGACCCTCATTTTTTTCAAAAAAAAAAAAAAAAACTAGAAAAAAATGTTTTTTCTTCCATGTCAAAATGATTGTGTGACAAATACGCCTGGTAAGAAAGCATCAAATTTGTCATTTAGTAATAATAATAATAAATAAATAAATAAAAAAGGTTACCATCAACCTAATCTCTTTCTTAAGTGACTCTACCCCATTTTCAAATTTATAATCAACCACATGTGAAGAGACTAGTCTAAAGAAAAGAAATTATGACTAGGCAGAAATGTAACCGATGCTTAGTTTAATCGTTCATATCCATTCCTTATTAATTACGTTTTCCATGTGAATTATTTAATATCTTAAATAAAATTAGAATTCAGACCATTAATAGTGACTCATCTAAAGATAACCCTAAACATCATTAATAAAGAGTGAGGCCCATACACATTGTGCTAATTAATCACATATCCAATACAAAAGAAGGAACAAGTTGTCTTTAATAAAATGAAAAGTCTCTAAACCCATCTTATTAATTAGAGAAGAGAGCAAAAAAATCTGAGCACGCATCAATCGATAACAAACTATCACTAGTTCACTATAGTCTACAGTCTTATCAACGTGATATCAGAAATGTTATATTCACAATATTTTTACAATACTTTCATAATAAATCTTAGTTAGCAGATTGTTACAGGTTTAGTAAAATTTGTTGTAAAAATGTTGTGGACGTAACATTTCTAGCATGATATTCTCCCAAAAAAGAATTTCTCCTTTTAAAGCAACCACCCAACCAACTTTTTCCTTAAACAAGCACTGAAACTTATTGAAACTTCCTTTGGTGTCCTAGTGAGAAAGCTTACATAAACTTTCTCCTATACATCTCAATTCTCAAGCCCCAAAAAGAAAAATGTTACTAATATTTTACAACTGTTAAGGTGACAGATTGTTAATGATAGATAATAAATTAATATTAGTAATGAACCCAAATGAGATCTAATAAAAACTTGTTAATTCAATTATTGTGAAATTTATTGTATGTAGCATTACTCTTTATATAAAAGAGAAGCAATGAGATAAATTATTATGTGGTGTTCATATGAAGTATGTGAGTGTGACTATAAACCAAGCAAACTGCTTGCATTGCCATCTTGACCAAGAGCAGAATTGCAGCCAGCAATGTGAGAAATTGCCAAGACCGAAAAACGTAAAGCTTCGAGAATTTTCCAATTTTAAAACTCCATCAGTCCATCTCCCATTGTGGTACTTATTCGCATTTTTAATAATTTTGTTAGACATTAGTTAGGTATTAATTAGTTAGGGGATATTGGGCTTTTTCCCTTATTTTGCGAAAATAACAGCAATATGTTCCTGTTTTCAAATTATTTAAGTCTGTGTCCCTGTTTTAGTATTCGATTATCTAACAATCGACTTATCCACAATACTTGACTATACTAAAATCGGGTTCTATGTAACTCGATTTTACTATGGTCGAGTTTATTTCACGTTTTTGCCACGCTGGATTTCCATCGTGGCCTTTCCCAAATTTTTAATTAAGCCAAAACTCGATCCTAATAAAATCGAGTTCTTGAGGAAAATTTACATCACCAAGTTGCACATGAATTTTTTTTGTCGTGTATGTAACCCGATTAAAGGAATATCGAGTACACTAAAGCTTACTCGACCTCAAAATAATCGAGTAATGCTGCTATACACTTCTCCATTCACAAATTCACATATTTTCCTCATTTTCCTCACAGCTTCTCCTAACAGATCCATAGCTATACATCCTTGGATTCAGTGTTATCTCTCTATCATCTCAGGTAAAAAACTCATATCAGAATTTGATGCACGTAGAGAATTTTATGGTGTAGGTGAGGAGTAGTTTTAGATATTGCGAAAGTTTATCATCCATAATGTATTTTCATATTAGAGAAAAAAATTTGTTTGATAGATTGTATTGCTTGTGCTTTGGTATTTTGTTGAATGAGTGTTATGTGAGTACATTGGGGTTATATTGGTTCTTTGGTGTTGTAAATTTTAATAATTTATGAAATTAGTCAAAATTAATGCTACTAAAACTATCTAATAGCCAACCACTTTATTTGAAAACTCCTATGGGTGACCATAATGAAAGGAAAATACAAATTCAATGGAAAAATATTGTGTGATTCAAAAAGAGCCTATTCTTACGTGTGAACAATGAGGCCTTTTTTTTTTTTTTTTGGTTTAGTGTCATAATTTTTCATTCATCCCAATTTTAGGTTTACGCATTTGTCCAATAATATTACGCATTGCAAACTACTGATACAACCATAAGTGTCATGAGGCAAGCTCCAAAAAACGAACACAAAATTTGTTAATTGATTAATTTTTGAAACATTAATATAATTAGAATTAGAATTAGAATTTGTAGGACATAAGTCAAATTGAATGGTTCTACATTATGGGTGTGGTCAATCTTCTATTTTTATTGGGTTAAATTTCTAGTTACATTTTTTTAGTCACATTTGAAACTTATATTTTTTTTTCAATGTCATGACCACAATATATAAGGATCTCATAAAGTAAACAATGTCTGGATTATAAAAATGTTTTCTAAAAATTTCATCCATAAACCATATATATATGATAGTGTGTGACAAAGAAGATTATGATTCAACATCTTTTATTAAGCCTTCCAAATGTTTTACAACAACATTTGTAGTTATCCTGTTATGTTTAAAGACTTTTCTATTTTTTGTTAATTAATTAATTATTTTTTGCTAATAAATTTTGTAAGGTTATATGCAATGAATAAATAAGAAAAGAGGAAAATTATCTTATGAGAGATTCTCATGAAACCTCTCTCCCCTACTTAAACATAGGCTGTAGGGGTATTTTAGAACCAAAAAAAAAATTCCGGTCCAAATAGGTGCAGCCCCTTAAATAGTAGTATAGATATTATTGATTTAGTAAGGATCAAGATTGTTGGACCAAATCTACAAATCCTATTGAAAGAAGTCCCTGACAAGCCAGGGCTGTAGATATAACGAAACATCAACCTTGATTCAATCCAATCCAAAAACAAAAAGGGATAAAAAGGTCTGAACAGAGTAGTTGCAAAATAATAAGCTCCCAAGCCGATAAGCAAGTAACATTATTTACAATGCAAAGTTAGTAACCACTTAATCGAGGCATCTGAAAATGTGGACTTTTAACACAACATCGTCCCTCATAATCAACTCAAATACGCAAACATCTCCTACTCGCAAAGTATTTTCCCTCGTAAATGTAGACCAACCAGCAGATACGACACATGATGAACTCCGATACATTCCTTCATAAACGTATAACTTCACAATCCATTGTTAAGGACATATTTTGTGTAATTGGCTAATCCTTTGACAAAACACACTTTACTTGTATTTGGGTAGATCTAGGATGTGTTTAATACTTCAAGAAACATGTTGTTCAAGTCTAGTTTTAAAGCCATGAAGATTGGACCAAGAAACAAGTGAAGAAAAGCTGTTCATTAAAGCTGGACAGATATCTCGACACCTGTGGACAGATAGCTCGACAGCTTCTCGACACCTCTTGACAGCTAGGCTATCTATTGAGATCTTCAGTTGATTGTTATCGCAATCTCGACACCTCTCAATAGCTGGTGGATCGATTGAGAAAGCTCCTGTCTCCTCGACAACTCCTCGATAGCTTCTTGATAGCTGTATCTGTCGAAGTTTAAAGCTCGACACCTCCTCGACACCTCTCGATCGATCGAGGTTATGGGAATTCAGATTTTCAGATCTGATTTTCGACCTATGATGACATGTATGTGTAGGGTTTCTTTTCTCACAACCCTAGACCTATATAAGGCTTATTTTAGAGGCCGTCACATAAGAGACTACAAGGAGAACATTTGCAAAAGGTGACCGATACCTTATTCTCTCTAAAAGAAGCTACTGCGTCTTTGCGCCTTAGGGTTTTGTAACCAAGTACTTCTTGATCTTCATTGTTGATGAAGTGAAGAACTTTGCAGCCAACAATCTTCTTCTAGTTGGTGATTGAGTCGCGTACTGGGATCCACGCAATTGGTTAGTCACGTACTGGGATTCGTGCATCAAAAAGGGTGGCGTTCATATATTGAAGAGTTCAGAGGTTCTGAAGCGGTAAAAGGTTTCTGCTGAAAGTTCATCTACGGGGATTGTAGAGTTTAGGGACAAATGTTTTGTACTAGATCTGAAACTTCTCTTTACTATAGTGGATTGCTTTTCGGGAAGGTTTCCCCCTAGGTTTTTTACTGTGAAACTAGTTTGTTTCATTGGTTTTCCTGGGTCATCATATCTTGTCTTATTTATTTTTTCCGCTACATGATATTGACATGTTTTTGATGTTTGTTTGTTTTAACAAATTTTATTCATAATAAATCTAATTAATAACTTGGATTTAAAACTTGTTAATTCTATTAACCGGGGTCTAAATTTCCCAATAGCCATAATCGGTCCACAACCTGGAGCTTCATAGTAAGTATACTTCCTTTGTTGTAGTCCTTGGTAAAGCCTTTTCTCGGTAAGTAGTTGATAATGCCATGGGGTAAACTCTATACAAAAAATAATAAGAGATATTTCAAAAATAGTTGAACCCATTTGAATGAAAACCAGTTTTGAGGCAATACTATTATCTGTTATGCTGATGGTTGAAGGGCAGTTATATGGATGCCAGTGATTTGATCATGTTGTTCATAATGACTTTACATTCTTATGTGATTTCCTTCTACCACCTAAGATGATACTATTTGATATCCAGATGATACTATTAAATATAAATGAAACTTCAATTCCCCTAAAAACACAATGAAGCAAATCATTACCAAGTTATGTCCAGCCACAACTGCCTGCTACATGCTTTCTAATTGATCTATGAAAAATCAAAGTTAATGGGAGTTGCATTTCTAAAACCCAACAATATGTTCAGCTGAAAGCTTACCGCACGATCCTTGCCATTAATGTATGACGAATGAATGATAACCGTGAAAAGGGGATTTTTTGATTTAAAAGCATTGGCTCTCACAAGATTTTTAGCTTTTCCATTAGTAGACATGCCTACACCACCATCTTTCTTAGGACATTGGTCATGTAAGAAAGACACATCATCCAGATTGCAATCAGATTCAGGTTTAACTAACGGGCTGCTTTTGCATCCTACTCGATTTCCTCCAACCCCATGAGCTGATCCTGAAATGACATGAAAATATGAAGTCATGCACATGAAATTAATAGTAAACAGGCTTATAAAATCAACCAATTCCTTACAAAAGTGTAAGATTCAAACCTTCAGATTCTCGCCTAGTAAAAGTTACCCCTGCATTCATTTCTGATTTCTCTAACATTGACCCTTTAGATTTAGTGAATTCAGGTTTGAAATGTGTATCCCCTGCTTGCAAATGAGAACTTCTTGGATTGGTTTTTGCCCTCTTATGAGGTAGAGGGCATGGCAATGGTGGTTTCTCCCTTGTTTTTTGGCTTGGCATAAAGCCATCCATGATTTCAAGAGAGTTATCATCACTCTCATTGTCTATCATCCTACGAACTTGGAGTTGGTCATCTAAAGGATAGTCTATTTCTATTGCAATGGCATCAAATATGAGTACATAAAAGTGTGAATTTCCTTCATATCTGAAAACTAGCAAGTGCCCCATGGTTAGAGCATGACAGCTTGCAAATTCGCACCAACCATTTTGAAACCAAACCTCCCCATCACGTTTTGTCAACTTGACTTTCCATTTTGTACCATTTGGAATCGTAAGAAAGGCCATATATGACAGATCAACTCCATATTTGCTTATAAACTTTTTTGGAATCCACTGTAAAAAGAATCTCCATAACATAAATGCAAGCTTTGTAAATAAACACATGCAATCAATCAAGCTCTATTCTCGTTGTGCAGTCAGTACCATTACAGGAAAGATGGATTTAGTCTTTCTTCTATAATAATACTTTAATAATTGTTCAAGGAAGATACTTGTTGGATGAAAAAAAAAAAAAAAAGCAGACAAAAACCATATAGACAGTGCCAAAAAGATGTAATTAAGAAAATAAAATAAAAACTGATGGGATACTTTGTTCCACTGTATCAAAAACTCGAAAAATCCATGGCTACAGCCATAACCTACACGCATTACAAAAGGGCAGATTTACATGACTACATGTCACATAGAATTAAGTCCTCTTATTTGCTTGCACTGTTTTCTTCTTCTATTCTTGTTGTTCCAATATACTCCTTAGTTACAGCCCCCCACCCCCACAAAAAAAGAAAAGAAAAGAAAAAGTCAAATCAGTAACCTACGCATTACAAAATGAAAGTTTTTATGACTACATGTAACATGGAACCAAGTTCACAGATTTTCTTGAACTTGGTCATCAACAAATGTAAATTTTTTCAAGAATCACAAATAAATAAGACCAAGTGGACGACGTTAATTAGCATATGATTTTCAGAGAGAAAAAGATCATGAAATTAAGTATACTTACAAGCTTTCCTTCTTGAAGAGTTTGAGGCATAATAATCTTGAAAAAGTATGGGGCCTTTGTGGTAAGATCAGCAGGACCATCCTCATTGTCTCTTCACCATTGAAAAGTCATAGTTCTAGTTCAAAAAGTGATCAGCTTTGTTTTTTGTTGAGAAGTTGAACTGTTGATGCTTCTTAGGTTAAGTTTATAATTGAGTGTCTAGAATGGTCCTTGGTCTTCCACATAACCCGATTATTACTGAATCGAGTTATGTACAGTGTTAACTCAAAGGAATCCATGTTGTGTGCAGTGTAACCAAAAGGAATCCATGTTGTGTCCTTGGGCTTCCACATAACTCGATACTACACAAATCGAGTTATGTGTAGTGTTACTCAATAATACACAAGTCGAATTATGTGCACTGTGGTTCCATGCCCAGCCCAGATATTTGGACTGATCCAGATGCAGTCCATGAGGAATCCAAGTGTCCAGAAGGGTCCACCATATAACTTGATTATTACTGAATCGAGTTATATGCAGTGTTAACTCAAAGGAATCCAATTTGCGTCCAGCTTGTCTTGCATATAACTTGATTATATCATAATCGAGTTATTTACAGTTTAACTCGATAATACACAAGTCGAGTTATGTGCACTGTGCTTCCACACCCAGCCCAGATATTTGGACTGATCCAGATGCAGTCCACGAGGAATCCAAGTGTCCAGAAGGGTCCACCACATAACTCGATTATTACTGAATCGAGTTATGTGCAGTGTTAACTTAAAGGAATCCAATTTGTGTCCAGCTTGTCTTGCACATAACTCGATTATATCAGAATCGAGTTATTTGCAGTTTAACTCAATAATACACAAGTCGAGTTATGTGCACTGTGCACACCCAGCCCAGATATTTGGACTGATCCAGATGCAGTCCAAGAGGAATCCAAGTGTCCAGAAGGGTCTTCCACATAACTCGATTATTACTAAATCGAGTTATGTGTAGTGTAACTCTTTCCAACCCAATTTGTGGCCAACTTGCCTTGCACATAACTCGATAAATTGAAGATCGAGTTATTTGGGAATACATTTCCTGCATGGAGTAAGAACTCATGCAGCACTATTCACACCCATACTAATTTGGCCTGTTTATTCATCATAAAAGTGGACCTGTTCACAACCATACTATAAAAAACAACTCATCCATCTACTTCCAACCACTTCCATAATCAAATCGTCCATACAATTCCAACCACATCCATCAACAAATCATTCCCTCATTTCCAATACGCGAATAAGAAAATCATCCATACAAGCTTATTTGTAAGTAAAGAGCCTTTATACATTTAAATCCATTGATGTACAAAAATAAAATGTTCAATTCTGCATTAGATGAGTTCTTCACAATTATAACTTGAAACTTGGAAAGCATACGCCAACAATGGTTTTAGGCAATCATGGAATCTGCACATTTGAGTCCTTGGATTTGTTCTCTTTAGAAAATGGCCGGTTCTTTGAGTATGATTGTTGGATTTCTTCAATCATTCTAACAACTTCATCCATGGTATGTCTCAAGTTTGGCACCTTTGCCACACAAGACATGGCAACAGTATTGGAACTACAAACCTCCCTTTGCTGCAAGGTTGCCTCCTTTCTGAGGAGTAACCAGCACAAAAATTAGTATACAACCCACATTAAAATTGACAAATATAGAAGAACCTTGAAGCTTGCTTGCTTAAATGACGAGCTTCTAAAGTTACACCTTGGCCAAAATTAGCAATCTAAAGCAAAACATATACAGTTAGGGAAATAGAGACCCCATGAATACTAGAATATGTACACCACAAACAATAAGATTGAAAGAACACCAAAACTGGGACAAACGACTTGGAATGGTAATAGCTAGGAGTTAAGACTAACTGCAACTACTTGAACAAGTAATCACAAGATTGCCCAAAGTGTAGCTAAATTTGATACATTGGTATTATTATCATGGTTCCAATCTAAAAATTACTCCAGGAATCTTAATTATAACTCATATAATGTAATATCTAAAAATGTAGGGGTTCGTCCATTATTAACCAATTACATATATCATCGTAGTTTAGACCTCTAACATCAAGAACAAATCATTCCCTCATTTCCAATACGCGAATAAGAAAATCATCCATACAAGCTTATTTATAAGTAAAGAGCCTTTATACATTTAAATCCATTGATGTACAAAAATAAAATGTTCAATTCTGCATTAGATGAATTCTTCACAATTGTAACTTGAAACTTGGAAAGCATACGCCAACAATGGTTTTAGGCAATCATGGAGTCTGCACATTTGAGTCCTTGGATTTGTTCTCTTCAGAAAATGGCCGGTTCTTTGAGTATGATTGCTGGATTTCTTCAATCATTCTAACAACTTCATCCATGGTATGTCTCAAGTTTGGCACCTTTGCCACACAGGACATGGCAACAGTATTGGAACTACAAACCTCCCTTTGCTGCAAGGTTGCCTCCTTTCTGAGGAGTAACCAGCACAAAAATTAGTATACAACCCACATTAATTAATAAATTGAATTGACAAATATAGAAGAACCTTGAAGCTTGCTTGCTTAAATGACGAGCTTCTAAAGTTACACCTTGGCCAAAATTAGCAATCTAAAGCAAAACATATACAGTTAGGGAAATAGAGACCCCATGAATACTAGAATATGTACACCACAAACAATAAGATTGAAAGAACACCAAAACTGGGACAAACGACTTGGAATGGTAATAGCTAGGAGTTAAGACTAACTGCAACTACTTGAACAAGTAATCACAAGATTGCCCAAAGTGTAGCTAAATTTGATACATTGGTATTACTATCATGGTTCCAATCTAAAAATTACTCCAGGAATCTTAATTATAACTCATATAATGTAATATCTAAAAATGTAGGGGTTCGTCCATTATTAACCAATTACATATATCATCGTAGTTTAGACCTCTAACATCATGCATACCTAAACATTTCAATTCATACTGTTTAGACCTCTTGTAACAAGACTAATTGACAACACTAAAGAAGAATAACTTATGATACCCCCTTGTTACTATGACTTGTAATTGTTACCTGCTACGTAGCACCACGACTTGTTGATGCCACATTTCGAGTTGAACATCTACGACGGTTATGACCCTCTTGGCGACATAACCCACACTTCGACTTTGGTCCATTCTCAATCCACAATGAGGTTGGCAACTCCCTATCCTCATCATCCATCTCATTGCGAATTCTTGTGGACTTCGGCCGACCTTTCTCTCGGATCAATCGTGGGTTTGGCATCACGGTTCTCCTTTTTTCTGGCTCTGGCCATTCTAACCTATCTTTCAGTGGTTGGAATATCAGCTCGTAGTTGTGATACCGCTCTTCCATGCAATAGAAATGATCCATATACTCCGTGGCATCATGGTTGTGCTTGGCACAAACTGCTATCAAGTGTGAATAGGGGGTCTTGTTTGCTTCCTATTTCTCGCACATGCATGTCATGTGCATGAGGGAAACCTTATGGGTGTGAGCTCCCCTGCCAGTGTTCAACAGTGAAGACTGTGTCTCCACTGTATATAAGTGCTGTTGCGCGCTCATCCTTCTAACCATATGGAGCTTCACCTTCTCTTGATTTGCCTTGAACTTGTCATAGGCATATTTGCACCACACTTGCCCCTCTTCTAATTGCTCTAGGGTTTTGTTACGACGATCGTCAAAGTACGAGTTCACCGTGTAAAATGTGAACTTCACCATTGCAGTTATGGGCAAGCTACGTGCGCCCTTAAGTACCTTATTGAAGCACTCTGATAGGTTGGTTGTCATTGCCTTATATCGGTGCCCATGGTCATGTACAAGTGTCCACTTTTCTTGATCTACCTCCTTAAGATAGTCGTACGCAGCTGGGTTGACATTCTTGATGCAATCCATGGTGTTTTCAAACTTCCTAACTTGATTCGCAGTTTCTGCCTTCCATACCAAGTTCTTTAATGCCACACTATTGAAGTTAGTGTTAACATTGCTTACTAAATGGCGGAGGCAATACTGGTGATGGGTTAAGGGCGGTTGCAAGTAGCCCCTAGTGGTGTCATCGAAGCATGATTGTATCCCACGATGCCTGTCGGAGATTATACATAAATTGGTCCGGTCCGTAACATAGGTCAGCAGGCATGCCAAGAACCATCCTTATGTCTCTGTGCTCTCGCTTTCAACAACGGCAAATGCGAGTGGATAAACTTCGTTGTTACCATCTGTTGCCATTGCTATCAATAGCTTTCCTTTGTACTTACCATAGAGGTGCGTTGCATCTATGCTTATCACCAGCCTGTAATGCCTAAACCCTCTAATACACGAACCAAAAGCCCAAAACACGGAGTTGAATATAAGAGTCCCCGGGACACGGGGGTTGCACTTTAATGTGGTTACAGTGTTCGGATCTACATCGGACAATGCCGCTAGAAATCGTGGCAATTCTACGTACGACTCGTCAAAATCCCCGTAAATACGCGTAACTGCCTTTTGTTTGGCTTCCCAAACCTTGTACATAGTTACATCATGCCCGTGCTTCGCATGCAGCATACTACGCAGGTCCTTTACCTTTCGGGTTAGGTCCTCCCGTACATACTTCTCAAGTGCAATGGAGATGAACTTTGAATCCATCATCCGCCCTTCGGTCGCTACCTGGAGGGATGTGCAACTGTGGGGACCCTTACATTTACTGATCTGCCACATCCCGTGCTTCTTGCTGCAACTGGCCCGAATTGACCACGGACATGCCTTATGTATGCATCGCATTACCAGCCTATTGGTGTTAGACTTGATGACCTTGTATTGCTTATTATGCTCCACAGAGTAGAGGGTCAACACATACTGAACGGAGGCTTTATTCTTGAATAGCATCCCCTTTGCTGGCTGGTCACCTTTATGCCAACTTGTAAGATGTCCTATACCCAATGCAGGTGATGGGTCATTAATATTGTCCCATATGTTTGATGTGAACCATTCTGGGATAGGAACTATAGTAGGGCAATCCTCCTCGTTGTTTTCGATCTGTGGTCCATCTAAGACCTCCGCGTCGTCCACTGGTCCATTAGTATCAATGAACTCTTCGTACACATCTCGGCTGGCATCAATATCAATTCCCCCGTCCATATAGGCTTGGATATGTTCATATGCTTGACTAGACCCTCCCACGTCATGTATATGAGTGGCGCCCAACACTTCGGTGTTGTCCAAATCATCAACCGCACTGTATGGTTGAGTATTGTAGGGCAAAGGCGTGGCATCAGCAAATGAAGGATGCATGTCAAGCGGCGATGAGTGTGGCTCTTCCACCCCACTGCAATGTTGCAAACTTGCACCAACATGGAACCCAATAGCCTCAACAGTTACATACAAGTCGGACACTATGAACTGGGGGGTCCGCTTAATCATTGTCCACATCATGTCCACATCAGCATTGCAACCCAACGGATTTGAGTTGTAGACAACCTGAGTATTCACAAGTAGCTGAGGGGCGTGGTACACAATGGATATCTTATGTGACTCCCTGTCCAACCCTAGAGCTTCCATTATCTTCCGGTGCATTTTTCTTAAGTGTGTTCCGCATTTCAACTCAATGAACTTCTGCTTCATTGACTTGCCTCTATAGGACAGCCTATGCAAGTCATGGAAATACTGCTCCCCATCGTAGTAAATGTAGAAGAAATGACGACCCATGGCAGACTTGGATAAGGACAATTAATTGTGGTTATCATGCAGAAGATAGGAGGTTGTGTTAATGCAACAGAAATTAATCTTTACGCACGTGAACGTACAGTAAAACTTTTACAGATGCACTATAATGATATCCTAAGTATTCTTAACAGACTTGATTTTTTTGTACACAAACATTGGCCTTTCAGGGGAGATGTGCCACAACAAAGAATCTAGAAGTCAACCAAAGCTGTAGCACGCTTGGTGAGGATGCAATAGTGAGGAGGAAAATGCCAACACGGTCAAACGAACTTGTTCACCTCTCAAGCTTTCTTTTTCAGAACCCACACACTAAGCTTTTCAGAACTGAAAGAGCCATACAATTTAAACCTATGATTTCTTGTTACATCATTGTTGATACCTATGGATGAATGCATATATCACCATCATAGGAATTCACCCTACAATGTTTGTTTATATATAAGTTCATAGGTATCTATACATACATTACTATATATATATATATATATATATAGGATTTTGCTAATGGGGCACACAATAATTAATCATTTTTGGAAAAAAATTTATCTGGAATTGAAAAAGTATTGACATTTTTTTCAATTCCCAACAAAATGTTTCCAAAAATGGATGCCTTAAGGTGTGCCCTAAGGGCACACATTATATATAAACATACCTATATGTATGTATGTATGTATATATATATATATATATATGATCATATATGGGTAGGTAGGTTTATTTATATATAGATATATCTACACATACATATATATATATATGTGTGTGTGTGTGTGTGTGTGTGTACATATACATCTGATCATATATGGGTAGGTAGGTTTGTATATATATAGATATATATACACACACATATTGTTAGAATCATACAATTTAAGGTAATCACATTTATACTAAAAGTGCCAATCCAAGTGTAATCACAGTTTTTCTAGAAGTCAAGATATACCTGTCAGGGGAGATGTGCCACACCAAAGAAGAAGAGGACCATAGCTGTAGCTCTCTTGGTGAGGATGCAGTAGTGAGTAGGAAAATGGCAACACGGTCAGACGAACTTCTTCACCTCTCAGGCTTTTGTTTCAAAACCCACACACTAAAGCTATTCAGCACAGAAAGAGCCAGACACGTGCATGGGTTCTGATATGTGGGTATGGGTAGTGAACCATAACTCGATATCCATGTAGTCGAGTTACTTAAAAACTCGACTTCTAAGTGGCCGAGTTACATTTACAAGAATCTATTGATTGATGTGATGACAATTTAGAACCTCGGGAATTTAAGAATAGAGTTACTAATAACTCAATTATTATGAAATCGAGTTATGAGTTATCAACATGCATAACTCAACTTCTAAAAAATCGAGTTTCTCTTCCCATGTTTTCTATAAAAACCCAGACCCACTTCGCTAGTAAGAAGGTATGCATCCACCATTCTGGTGCAAGAACTTCCCACCATTGCGTGTGTGTAGAGTGGATGGGACGTACCTATGTTGTGTTTAACGATCGTGTTCCAAGCATATACGAAAGTTGGCTAGATGCAAGCAGACAAGTTCATAAGTTCCCAAACGCCAATCACAAATCATATAAAGATCGAAGGGAAGCAGAAGCCGCATACATGGAGTATTTGCATCGTAATGGTATGGATGTGCAGGGTGGTGCATCCGCATCGTGGGCAACTCCGAACATGTCAACCTCAACTGCATTGAGCAGTTCTCCAAGCGAAGGAACCAACTACAGTAATGGAGACATTAGGAACACCTTGTTGAGGTATTAGTTGGAAGTTGCCATTGAGGAGCGTGACCACGCAAGAAGGATTGCAACCTTGAGTGCGAACATGTTGAATGAAGTGGTGGCCCATGTTGTGGGCGATGACGAAGTCAATGCACCCACGAGTCAACGTACGGGTAAATGAATGCAAAAATATGACTTCTTGTTGTGGTATTCAGTAAGATATGTATATATGCCAAGTAACTAGTTTCGTGTGTGTGGTTTAACTAGAAGTGTCATCGTGAGCAAGTATGTTTGACTGGCAGATATGTATATATGGGAAGTAACCTCATTATTTTTGTTTCAGCACTACCTTGGTGCATTATTCGGTCCATTCTATCTACTTTGGTCTTATTCGGTCCGCTTTGGTCCTATTCGGTCCAGTAGGGTGCCAAACGGCCCCTCCCTCTCCCTCAATCCAAACGGATCATAAATTCTACCTAAAGTACAAGTAGGGTGCCAAAGCAAAGTGCAAACCACTTCCGGTGCTTTGTCCTGATTGACAAATATCTTATCTCGTTATTTTGATATATTATTTCTGCCCAAAAGGAAAAAAACAAGGGAAGAATGTAGAGATAATTTATCACAACCACTCAGTCAATAACTGTTAGAAGTAAACAAAAAGATCAACATTTCTTCAAATTTGAACGAGTTAACAACAAAGTTTTGTGAACCAAAACATAATTATCTTGCCAGAATTTATAACCTAATTTGTCTATAATTCTGAGTATTTGAATTGCTCACTAGAATTGCACTAATTGGAATCTATCCCTCAACCAAAAGAAACAAAATTCTAGACAAATTGCAAATAGGAACGTACAACTTCCTGGAAACTTCACTAGTAAACTAAACGAGCAGTTTGTGCCTTAGCATGTTCCAGAAGTTGGCTAACCAACTTGTAAGTTCGGCCTAAAAGTGCCTTCGTGTGGTCAATTAGCTGCTCATACCTGTAAAGGTGAAAATAATGGAACGAATTTAATGAACAGAATCTGAGAGAATGGTGGACAAATAACAGTTCCTCAAGATAATTATGCATAAAGTAAAATATCTATTACTTACACGTTGGGATGATTGGGTTCCATAACCACAGTCCCTGATTCTGAGTCAATCTTGGCATCAAGCTTTGAACCCCGGATAAGATTCACAATCCATCTCTCAGCCTCCTCATAATTTAAATTCAATTTCTCAGCAAGCACTCTGCAAATACAAATGAAACATTGGCAACTCTGAGATAGTGCCAAAAAATGAGAAAAAAAGTATGTGCATGTGTATCATAGTTATTTAATTTAATGGACAAAAATTTAAATGAAGATTTTTTGTCTTTCAAAAAATTAATGAACTAAAAATCAAAATATGTGCAAAAAATTCAACTCTGAGTTATTTAATTTAATGAACAAAAAATGATCCAGACAGTGCCAAGAAACATTGATCAGAGTTAATAAATGAAGATTTTGTCTTTCAAATTCACCTGTGTATCATGTCCTTTACCAAGTGAACTAATAAAAGTATGTGCACGTGCAATTTTGGCAGCTTCTTCAATTTGATCGCAGGTAGCATCCCTCCCGTAAGCAATATTGTCTCTTATACTCAAACTTAGCAAAGCAGGTTCCTGGGTAAGTAGTCCAATTTGGCTTCTTAGCCATTCCAGTTTCAGGTTCTTAATATTTTCCCCATCCAAGAGAACTTCTCCTGCACCACAGAATATTAAAACCATTGGAATATGCAAGCATACTGTGGATTTCAATGGGACCTTGCTGAGATATCATATGCAACATTGTAAGAGGAGAGGTATGTGACCACTGTACCCCACACAAAACATGCACACACCCCAAATAAATACAAAAAAAGAAGGAAATTAAAAATTACGACCATCATACCTAATGTAGGATCATAAAACCGCTCCATAAGTGGGTTAATACTGCGTTTTCCAGAGCCATTTCTGCCAACAAGTGCCACAGCTTTCTGGTATGGGTAGTGAGGTAAAACCCACTCAAAATAGGGATTTCAGGACGAGACAGATAGCTGAAATATACATTCCTAAACTCGAAATTTCCTTGCACTGAACTTGGCGTAGTTCCATCTTGATTAACTGCAGAGGATGATCGGCTTATCATCTCAAAAAGTCTATAAGCAGCAATTCGCCCTTGGTCAAATGAATAGAAGTTTGTTGTAGCTTGATTCAGCCCACTAATAAAGACAGAAAAATGACATGTAACAAAAATAGTAGAAATGATCATCACAACCAAGAAAAAAAAAATTGAGAAAGACTTACAGGCCACTTAAAATTATAGCAAATAGAGCTGTTATAATCTCACCATTATGAGCTTTTCCATGTGTAATTAGGAACCTTCCAACCCACAGTTGTAAGGCACAAGAACATATTGCAAGCCCATACGTGAATCCAAGACCAAGTCCTTGCACGAGGCTTATTAATATACCATATCTCAGAGTTGCTAGAATATCTAAGGCATGTCCCCAATTCAGTTTAGCTAGAATATACCATTAACCATATCTAAGGCATGGAGGGGTAATTCAGTTTAGCTAGAATATTAAGCATTTCTCACCTTCTCGTTGTTAAATAAGTCCTCTGCAATAGCTTCCATTTGCTTTCGCTCTTTCTCTTCTTCTACAGACTCAACCATTTCCTCATTCCCATCATCGGAATCTCTGGCATCATGGAACAAAAAGTTAAATGGATACATTATGCTCACACAATGATTCAAACACCACACAGAAATCAGAATAAGCCTAGAGACATAAATCTTACTTATATGAGTGCTTCGAAAATGGAATTAGATTGTTGAAGCTATTCCCAGATTGAGTATTTGTCTGCCATTGCATTCCAAAAACCAATACACCTTAAATTAGGCATTTTATAAGCTCAGGTTCGAGCCTGGGTAAGGTCCTCTCAACTACTGTAGCAAAAAACAATTACTTATATATATATACTTGTAGAAATAAGACAAGAAATTTGATGCATTTCAGGGCATGGCCAATTACATTTTTCAACATGAATTCCTAGCCTAAAATTTCAACTTTAATCAATTGAGTTATTAATCAGATCAAGTAAGCACTAGACAATTTCAGAGTTAACAAATTATTATCCAAATGCCACATGACTAAATCAAGAGAACAGGACAAATGGATATTTCCTCCAAAAAGCCAAAAGTGGTTATTCTAATGTGTAACTCCAGTGCATGGTATTGGCAGGAATAAAAATACCGAGGTCATCACCTTTCTGAAGCGTTTGAAATTTAGAACTCCATTGTTGGTGGTTGTACTGAAGCGAGAAGGTATGTTCGTATCTCGCACAACTAAAAGTTGTTCACAAAGTATATCTGAATTTCCGCATTCAGACTCATCAACCTTGTCTAGTTTGACTGTAATACCACAACTAACATCTCTGTAGCTTGTACCACAGATATCCTTTGATTTAATGGCAGCATGATCCATTACTGTTTCAGTTTCGCTCACAAATTTAACGGCTTCTTCAGAAACCATGGATATTTCAGCTTTGCTCACAACTTTAATGACTTCATCTTTGCTCACAAATTTGATGGGCTCTTCAGAAGCCATGGATGTTTCAGCTTTGCTCACAACTTTAATGTTCTCATCAGTGCAGACTGTGACATTTTCCTGAATTGATGTGGCCGTTTCCCCCTCTAAATCAGAATCTGCTACCACCGTTTCGTCTGTGGAGCATGAAGATGAAACAAGTACTGCAAAATGACAAAGATTGAGCTGCATTACTTTGGTGTAGTAAAGAAATACGCAATTTGATTGTAATCTAAAAGATCAAGTATAAATACAAAGAGGAATGGTTCTGATTTGATCTACAATTTTGCAATGTACAGAACTTAGTTACAGTTCCTAATTAAATACAACCATAATAACTAATTGGCCAATGCAGCAAAACCATGTGGCTTGTTGGCAACACACTAGGTTGTGTATAGTTACAACCAAGGATGCACGAACATAGCCACGGCTATGTCCGGATACTAAAACGAGTACAACACAGCAACTAAAGCAATTTCTGAAAAATTATAACATGAAACGACCGGTACGACACCCTAAATGAAGTGTTAGTGCTTCTTAGAACACAACTTGCAAGACTACATGATTGAATTTAATTAGGAAACCTAAGCTATAGTATTTAAGTAACTGTACATAAGTTTTTACCTTTTGCAAGTCAATCAGTTAATCTCCCAATAGAATCATACCACACCCAAACACCCAAAATCCTAATTCTAGACTTCTTAGTGGACTAAATTGCCATGTTGTAAATACTAAAAAGCAATAATTACATAAGAAGAGCGAGAGTACAATGAATTATAATGAACCTGCATATTTGAAGGCCAAATCGGAAATGCAAGCGACAATGGGTTCGGATATTTCCATACCATTTCTTTTCGCTGAAAAACAAAACGAAACATTTCTGAATTTCAGTTTCCAAACTTCCAAAAAAAAAAAAAAAAAAAAAAAAAAAAAAATGAAAAAAAGAAAAAAAGAAAAAAAAAGATGAAAGAAGGTACCTTCGGCTTCAGCAATAGAGATGGTGGAGAGGCAACCTGGTTAATCAAACTTGAGATATGGGAAACTCGTAACCCATCATCCATAAAAGTGAAAGGCGTGTTTCCATCCCAACCCTCCAAGCTATGTTCAACCTGTCAGACAATATTTCGACATATCCGATATCAGAAAAGCCTTAAGAAAAGCAAAAAATGCAACCTGTGGAGTTAAGATGGTTCGAACCTGCAAGAACTTACAATAAAACGACAAAATGGTAATCAAAGTTATATGAGGTAAGAGCGAAATACACAACAGACAAGTGTATAGCTTATCATAAGTGATTGCACGGTTATATTACATTTTAACAATTCCTTGTTAGTGTATTCAGTTACACATGCATAAGGCCATATACCCAAACTCCATCCATCCATAATTGGACCATACTAGCAATGAAAAAGGATTGGTGATTAAAATGAAGTCTACCAGGCCAAACCATCTCTTCTGATAGACATATTTCAAAATCCCAACTACTTGAGGCTGATACATGAGTCCTTTTAGCCATTCAGCTAAAGCCATGTGTTTCCTCACTTTATCTACACATGCTCTGTTTGGTCACCACGGGAAACTGGGATATCATTGACCAACCTTGTCAAGGGTATGGGTAAACTTGGTGTGCTTATTTGCAGATGTGACAATTATCTTAAGTGTCAAAAACCGTTCTGGGGGAATGTAAATATCTAACATAATATCACAAAAAGTGTCACTAACAGAAAAAGGACCAACTGTAAAATTTAAGTAATGAGTGTTCTAACTTAAAGATTACGATATTTAAGTGATTGCCAATACCGAAGGCAAATGTCATTACTTAAATCACTTTTACCTGAAGTTTTTTCGGATGGATGGTAAGTGACCAACCTAACCTTGTATTCTTTTTTAAATTGAAATGACTATCAGTCCAAGAGGAATCAAAGAAGGTCCTAACCCAGTATACTTTTCCTGGGATTGTTGATGTGACATAAATCAACCTAAAAAGTTTTGGAATGTATGACAGAAAAACAAGTACCTCTTCAACTTGCAGCCTAGTTGAAGTTTCAGACCCTTCTATGATGTGGCCTTCGCCATTTTGTTGCAATTCTTCAACTGAGCTCTTACTGGCATCTGATCGTGCAGCATCCTCCTCATGAGATAATGACAAGTGTTGAGATTTAAAGACAGCCTTCAGAATATCTTCAGCACCATCCAAGTTTTCAGTAGCAGAATCCCTGTTAATCAATTTAAGTCCCTCTTCCCTCAGGCTTGGTGAAGCTGAAAGGACTTCAGTTAGTTTAAATTCAATCTTTCTCCGCTTATGCTGAGGCTGCGAATCATGCAAGCCCAAGCTAAAACTTACACTTGGCATGCCATTCTTCAAAATCTACTCTTCAGTTGATTTTGAACTATATACACGTTTGTCTTCACTGATACATCTCCCCAAGGAGTCTTCATTTTGACACTCTGAAATGCGTGATTTGTAGTCTGCTGCACCAAAGTACCTTCCATTTCTTCCACCAAAACAGCACAAGGAAGCTCAAATGTAGAATCTCTTAAAGTTGCATCTAAATCTTCAAAAGGACCAGATCCCCTAACCATTGCAAAATTAGCACCTGTTAATTGCTTGAGATCACCACAGAGATCACTATCAAGTTTACTGTCTTCAAACACCAATTTGGTAGATTCTCCACCATCACGCTCCATGACAGCCTTCCCAATTGAAACATCCGTCCTTGTATCAGCACTATCATGCAACAGATTATACCCCACTTGTTTTGGAAGTTCAAGCAAATCTTCAAAGGCAAATTGCGATAGAGATAAATGATCTATCAAAGACAATTCCTCCTCTTTGATAATTCTGTCACTTTCTAGCAAAGTGTGTGTAGCTGCATCCTTAGGAACCTGATATGTCTCTTTTACTGCTGACACAGCATTTCCATCTCAGCTTTCTGTTGGCTTCATCTGTCTTCTCCACTTCAGTCAGTCTTCACCAGTCTTTCCTGATTAAGAAAAGGACATACTGCAATACCTCTTTCTTTATATGCAAATCATTTTCACTTTGCAATTGCTTAATTGTCTCTTCTAAAGTAGCCTGTAGCAAAGACAATCAACTTGCACGTCACAATATAATATCAAATCAAATTCCAGGAAATTACATAACATAATGTGGCATATCTGCCCTTACCTCCCTTTGGAGCCTCTGTTGTTCTCAGCTTCCACTGAAATGGACTGCATACCAACATTTAAGAAAAAATGCTAAGCTGTAAGCCATGAAAAGATAGTAGAAGCAACACAAGAAAACTCGAAGGATTGTGAATACATGGATAATTGCAAAATGAGTAAGCACACACCTTTTTACATATTCAATGATCTTTTCGTTTCCACCCATATGCCCTCACAGGTCTAATCTTACCTAGTTTCATCAGACACAACAACATAATTAAATTAACATATTCAATCGAATGCACAGTATAAGTAGCTCAAGAAGATGGGAAGTGTAGACGAATTACATACCATCACCGGTCCCGCAATCAGGAGCGTGCGCAGGAGGGCGTCGCGATCTCCGCAAACCTTCAATGTCCTCAACCGGTATTTGCTCAATCTATACAGCATCTTCGTGGGGGGTTGGAGATGAAGTTGCCATGGTGGGCTCCATATGCACTAGAGGTGGGGTGGGCATGCCTGGTGTGGGGACAAATATGCATCCACCATCATGGGCAGATCCACTGAAAATTGGGGGCGACATACGGGGAGGATCCTCATACTCCGTGCTAGTACCACGGGATATAGTTTGGGCTGGAACGGTGTCCTCATGACCAGCGATGTGGGATGGCCCAACACCAGCATCAGACGTGCATCGTGGTGTCCTGCCGCCGTCGTCAGACAGTACCCAATCATCCTGAAGCCATGACTCTTCTACACCTGAGTCATCCCCTTCCTCATAGATGGGTTCCGGCTCGGGCGTACGGCCGCGACCAGTTCGACCACCTCCACGGTGTCCACACCCTTGAGACCCACCACTTCGCCCCCACCATTTTGCCTGCCGCGACCCGGGGCCTGTGTACCAATGTCGGATGCTTCCGCGAGCGCATCCGCCAATTTTAGCCGGCCCAGCTCCTCCACAAGCTCTAGTGTTAGCTTAAGGTCATTGTGCATGTCAGAACCTTCGTCGCACCTCTGTATAGACCTAAGCATCATCCGAACCTACAAAACAAAGGCGTTGTAAACTCACATATCCCCTTTTATGTTTGAAAATGTGGATATTTTCATATCACTTATGGATGTATGCTAGAAATAATGAATGTGAGTGAATGTGAAACAATATTTTTCAAAAAATAAAATCTTACAGCTGCGGCCTTTTGTAACATGTGGCAATTGTCTTTATTGTAAATGCTACTTAGACATGACTTTAAGCTATTATGGGTACCACAGATGATGTTACAAATAACAAAACTACTTGTTTGAGCCAAAATAAATTAGAAGGTCCAAAATGAAATAACTCTAAACTTAAAATGTCAAAAGTACTATAGTGAATAATCCAGTTCTCTCCTTAGACCCCTAAATACATCAAACCGTAGGTGAGTATCAGCATCATGGTTAACAACATTCGAAACATACAAGTGAGCAACAAAATAGCTAAACCTTACAATTCATATGCTTTCTCAAGAGTCAAGTCATTCCAAGTCCTTTCCAATGTCTTCCTCACACTACAACAAAATGTGTCTTCAGTGACGAAAAAATTCGTCACTAAAATACCAGTTTTTCATCACTAAGGACCTTTAGTGACGAAATTGGACTTTTAGTGATGAAACTCATTTCGTCACTGAAACCCCGTCACTAAAAGTCTGGTGACGAAAAATTTCGTCACTAAAAGTCCGATTTGATTTATAAAAAAAAAAAAAAAAAAAAAAACTTTTAGCGACGAAAACTTTTCGTCACTAAATGTTTTCCTCACTAAAAACACTTTAGTTTATTAAATCATATTTAGTGACGACTAATTTCGTCACTAAAACTATGTTCGGGTACATATAGTGACGAAAAAGTTCGTCACTAAAACTATTTTTAAGAAAATCCAGGCACATATAGCGACGAAATTTTTTATCACTAAAACCATTTCTTACAAAATTTTACTACATTTAGCGACGAAATATTTCGTCCCTAAAAAACAATTTTTTGTTGCTATATTTGTGACGAAAAAATTCGTCGCTAAAACTTATTTTCTGTTTTTATTTTTTTCATGGCTTTGATATTAACCTATAACCTGTCATTATATTATTAAAACCTCACATTTGAATAACACATTTATTTCAATAGCACATTTATAAGAAAAGATCTATACATTCCACAAGTAAAAAATAAAACAAGTATCCAATTCAAACTCATTCCATACAATAATTGTTTGCAATACATACAATAACTCAAGATGTTTTATAACAATACAAAAAGGGTAGCATAATATAATTAGAACTAACGGAAGATGTCCTCATATGTCTTCAAGTAATGCCAAAAGTAAATCTCCTAAAAGCCACCAATAAGAAATCTACACAAATATAAAAACAATACTACATTAAAATCGTAAAGTAAAAACATTAACTATGTTATAAGAAACATTTCTAACAATGCATTAAGAGTAGCCACACCAATAAATTAAAATCACAACTCCTAATGTATAAGTTTTAGAAAGCAAATATAGATTTTCAAGTGTAATATAATACAATTAGTTTCAAATAATGCATCAAAAAAAGTAATCACACCATGTAGTGTGGGTCAATTGCTAAAATAAAGTACTAAACAAAAAGTGTTTTAACTTGAAGTTGAACCACCCCCATAGGTAAGAGCATCATCATAACCCTTGCTCCTCAAAAAGTTAAGAATAATTACCAGTCGTGCTAGTTAATGCACCGGTAGTCTGTGCCTCCACACTAGAAGAACTATCAATCCTTCGCTAGATTCACCTAAATCTTGATTTCTTTCTCTTTGATTATGCACAGTTTCGATCCCATCAATATACAAAGACCAGTTGTTAATACATTCTTTGAGAATGTAAGCCTCTGCAATCGAACCTTCTGGTCGAGCTCGATTTGAAACGTATCTTTTCAATTTTCCAAGGTACCTACAAGGAAAAAATATGCACATTATGTGATTTTATACCACATGGGAAAGATGCAATTGATGGATGCATCAAAGGATCTAATTACCTTTCAATAGGATACATCCACCGATATTGTACTGGGCCTCCTAGAATTGCTTCTCGAGGCAAGTGAACAGTAAGGTGGACCATAACATCAAAGAATGCTGGAGGAAAGAACCTCTCAAGCTTGCATAGTATAAGAACTATATGTTCTTCTAGTTTCTCCAATTCACTCCACTTTAGGGTCCTTGAGCATAAGTCTTGGAAGAAGCTGCCCAACTCAAACAATACAATACTAATGTCTTTATGTGCAAACCCTCGCAACCTAATTGGAAGAATTCGTTGTAGTAGCACATGACAGTCGTGGCTTTTCAAACCAGATAATCTACCATTTTTTGCATTCACTGATCTTGATATGTTGGCTGCATAGCCATCCAAATACTTGAATGATTTCAAAAAGTCATAGAAACCATCCCTTTCATTTGGGCTTAATGAAAAGAAAGCTCGAGGCTTGTCATATGATCCATCAGGACATTGTTTCAAATGCAACGTGTGCCTAAAGTTCATATTTTGCAAGTCTATCCGTGCCTTGTCAGTGTCCTTGTTTCTCTCCTCAATGCCCAACAAAGTACCGTAAGTACTCTCACTAATGTTCTTCTCCACATGCATGACATTAATGTTATGCTTAAGCTTCTTATTCTTCCAGTATGGAAGCTTGTACAAAATACTTACCCTTGACCAATTTGGCTCCCCAATGAGTTGTCTCTTCTTGTTACTTGGATGCTTTCCTAAAATTATATTTGGCATTCTATCTAGCTGCTCTTGTATCTTTCCCATTTTTAACTCTAAAGATCTATTCCATTTCTCCGATAAACCATTATGCAACCGACTATGTCTCCAACGATGTTCCATAGGCAAATAAGCTCGATGGTTAATGAATCCAATTTTACTTTCCAAAGATTCTGAATATGGTTCATCGTTGCAAGTGTAACAAGAATGATAACCCTTTGTCCTCCACCCAGACACATTACCAAATCCAGGATAGTTATGTATTGTCCACAACAAAGTTGCACGCATCTAAAAATGCTCTTTACTATAAGCATCATAAGTTTCTACACCTTCTTCCCACAACTCCTTCAACTCGTCAACCAATGGTTTCAAGTAAATATTAATCTTATTTCCCGGTTGATGGGGACCAGAAATAAGCAAGGACAACATAAAATATGGCTCCTTCATAACCAACCAAGGCGGTAGGTTATAGGGGATAAGTATGACAGGCCATATACTATAGTTGTTGTTCATATTCCCAAAAGGGTTAAATCTATTTGTAGCCAACCCCAACCTTACATTGCGAGGTTCGAGGGCAAAATCAGGATATTGCAAATCAAACTCCTTCCACTCCTTACTATCAGCCGGATTCCTCATTATCCCATCGTCCACACGTTTGTCTATATACCATCTCATGTCCTTAGCTCTTTGGCCTGACATGTACAATCTCCTCAGTCTCGGTGTCAATGGGAAGTAACGCAATACCTTATAAGGAATCATCTTACCTTGGGCATGTGTATCTTTGTACCTAGGCTCCTCACACACCGGACATTTATCAAGGTTTTCATTTTCCTTCCAAAATAGTGCACAATCATTTTTGCATGCATCTATATGCTCGTATGACATGCCCAAGTCACGTAATATCTTATTTGCTTCATAAGTTGACCTTGGAACCGAGTTACCTTTCGGTAAAACCTTTGTCAGCAATTCTAGCATTATATTAAGTCCCTTATTACTCAAGTTAGTCATTACCTTTACATTCAACATCTCAATAACAAACTTCAAGATACTATAATCAGTGCAACCCGGATACAACTCACGCTTTGCATCAGTGCAACACGAGCACAGAATATTACCACTCAAGTCCACAACCACTCTTGCAAAATTAATAAATGCATTGACCCCTTCAATATATGGATGACTTAATCTGCCATCGGGTGTCTTACCCATTGTCATCCAACTTTTATCCATGTTTGACTACAATTACAAGATGAATGCTACTTTAGTAAAATAAGGACAACTCATGTATAATGTATTCTAACATCTAAGTCTAAGTCTATAAGTTATTGAAATCAGTTAAAGTACTATTCGTCACATCTAATCAATAAGATCCATTCACATTTGCAAGAAACTAAAAACACTTCCAATATGAATTTAAACCACCTTATAACACCATGCAAGCCACCCGCTTGCTCCAACACAACAACCCTCCACAAAACCAATCACAAACATCACAAGTACAATGCTTACAAGTATTGAAATCAAATAAATGAACACAATTGCTACTAATCAACAAGTTTCATTCACATTTGCAAGAAATTAAAAACACTCCCAATATGAATTTAAACCACCTTATAACACCATACAAGCCACCCGCTCAACAACCCACCACAAAACCAATCTCAAACATCACAAGTATAGAGTGTTTATAAGTATTGAAATCAATTAAAGTACTATTCATTACATCTAATCAATAAGATCCATTCACATTTGCAAGAAACTAAAAACACTCCCAATATAAATTTAAACCACCTTATAACACCATGCAAGCCACCCGCTTGCTCTAACACAATAACCCAACACAAATCCAATTTCCAACATCACAAGTATAGAGTTTACAAGTATTGAAATCTAATAAAGTAATATTCATCACATCTAATTAACAATACTCATTCACATTTGCAAGAATTTAAAAAACACTTCCAATATGTATTTAAACCACCTTATAACACCATGCAAGCCACCCGCTTGCTCCAACACAACATACCACCACAAATCCAATTTCCAACATCACAAGTATAGAGTTTTTTAAGTTTTTAACTAAAATTTACTTACTTTGCTCAAGCTAAGCTTACAACTTTTAGAAAAAATCCAAAGTTATTGCAAACAATGTGTATTTAGCCTGCAAAAGAAAAGTTAAATTTATAAATACTTCAGTCTTGAAAATGATCCTTTTATAATAAAAAGAAGAAGCGAAGGCACCAGGCCAGGAGTGATCAATCACTAGTTGTTGCCAAAGGGACACTTACTGTTGAAATGCTTTCCTGCAGAAAGAGAAACCAATTTGAAAATTGAGGAACACAAACAATAATCTAAAATAACTAACTAAACCATAAAACAAAGAGAAATCAAAAAAATAAATAACTAACTAAACCACAAAATTTTCTCAGAATTCTAACATAAGCATCATAGCAAACAATTTTTTTCTCAGAACCCATATAATTTCTCCTCTTATTCACAATGACAACTACCTATCTATCATTTCTCAATCAAATTTCTCACCTAAACCAAACGAAAATTTCTCAGAATCTAAACACAGCTCAAATATTACACCAAATATTACCCATTTGAAGACCCAAAGCTCTAATAAGTTTAGAGTAAACATCTCTGGCTTTATCAAAGTGAAGACCCAAAACTGAGACCCAAAAACATTTCCCAACAATTTCAGCTAACCCAAAAAGGGTACCATCAAAGTCACCAAAATGCTATAACAATCACCATTCCACAACCACAACCACCATTCCAGTTCACAAACAACAACAGCACAGCCTTCATCCAAAACAATCTGTACAAAATGAGAACGGTTTCTATATGAGATTCACAACTTAGACAAACCGTCCCACCACAGAGAACAAACCCGAAACAAGAAAAAAAAAACTCGAGTTCTCACACGAACACCACGGACAAGGCAGAAAAATTAACATCAAGCATTTAGAATCATTAAACAAAAATTAACAAAAAAATTAACTCAAAAGGAAAAAAAAATAAAAAATACCCATTACACGTTTGGGAGGCGAAGGGTCGCCGGTTGGGTGGGAGATGAAGGGTCGCTGGCTGGGTGGAAGGCGAAGGGTCGCGAATTGAAGCGTCATCGGATGGTGCGAAGGATGAAGCATCGCCGGCGAGTTGAAGCATTGCCAACGATCAGCGAATTGAAGCGTCGCGATCGGGAGCTGAAGCGTCGCGATCGGCATCTGAATCGTCGCGATGGACACAAAATAGAGAAATCGGAGCACCGAGGTGATGGGTTCAATGGGTTTAATGTCAATGGCGGGGGTCTAGTCGGCATTGCCGGCAGAAGCTTGGGTCGGCGCCGTCGAGCTCAGTCGATGTCGACGTCGGCTGGCTGTGCCGTGAGGGAGAGCTTGAGAGAGTGTGAGGGAGAGCTTGAGTATCGGCTGTGAAGGGATGAAGGTCTGATGTGAAAAAAAATCAGCTGAAGTGTTATATATATACCTCATCTTTAGTGACGATTTGATTTCGTCACTGTTGTATGCCTTTAGCGACGAAGTCGGGTTCGTCGCAAATAATAAAACTAATGGCCACCGTTTTCCTTTCAGCGACGAAACGGGTTTTGTCACTAATAGCATGACCAGTAGCACCTTTTAGCGACGAAAGTATTCGTCACAAAAAACTTAAACTTTTAGCGACGAAAAAATTCGTCACTGTAGATCAATTTGGTTTCCCGCCTCCACTTTTGTTTGGCGCCCTGAATTTAGCACACCCTATAGTGACGAAATCTAAATTTCGTCACTAAATGTTACTACTTTTTTTATATATAGTGACGAAATATAAATTTCGTCACTATATGGTACTTTTTTGTGACGAAAAAATTTTCCTCACTAAAATTCGTCACTATAGTTATATTTTGTTGTAGTGTCAAATCCTAAGCAAGGATGTATCCTTACAACTTTTTAATATAAGGCAAGACAAATATTTGATAGGAATTGCATCCAAGTTACATTTACGGTAACTGTTAGAAAATTATAGTACTTGACAACTTATTTTCCCAAACCTTAAATCATAGTATTTGTTTACTTTAAAATATAATGAAAGATAAACTCATAGAAATTATGATGCTACAAATTATTGTGAAGTTTTGCATGCATGACAAATCTACTGAAGATATTTAATCAAACAATGGTTTCAACAAAGGGGGAGGAATTGTTGCCTCACCATGATTTCCCAATACGCAGACTCTACTGTTATGTACCGCCTTGTGCTACAATCGTACCACCTCATGTAGTCAATGAGGTACATCGTATCACCGTCCAGGAGAGGGGCAGCGCGAACCAGTTGCCCTCGGTTGGCCCATTGCTGAATATGGGCATAATGTTCGGCCGGCCAGTCCCTGTCCCATTTACCCTGGAGGGATATTCTATGAAGGTCAGTCGACGTATCCACGACAAGTGGAACCGGTTGCTTCATCCCAAATTGACAGAAGACCCGCTCGGGATGATGCCCCTCCACTATCCAAAAGTAGATCAATGGCACCTCGGCCCTCCAGATATGCTGCTCGGTGGTGCAATACGCAGGCATAGAGCCCAGCACATGCATGTACGGCTCCCATACAATTTGCATAAGTGGATTGTTAGTTTAGTGATTATGTGAAGATGGATGGTTGTCATTTGCCATGGAAGTTAAGAGTATTTAAACACAAGCAGGTTTATGAAAACTCCAACCTTCCCCCCAGCTAAGTACACTAGAAAAATGCTACCATGCAACTAGTTAACCGAGTTATGTTCAAGTTGCATATAAATTTGCACACTCAATACAGGCTTTTCAAGCATAGCAAGTCATCCATATTAGAGATGAAGTTGTGCGGAACCAATCACTGAGGAGACCTCAATATTAGGAAATTATAAATGTGATATATAAGATACAAAAACTAATTAGTATTCCTTGAATATTGGAGACCATTGACAAAAGCATAGAATTATTACAATTATTACAATATACTAATACTAGCAAAAACAATAGATAAACTGGTATAAGCTGCTGCTAAACCTTTTGTTTATAATTATTTCATCTATTTCTCTATGTTCAGAAATTCTAGACATATTTCAAACTCTCTGAACACTGCATATAGTTTGGTCTTTTTCATCCACTAAAGACTATACTTACATCCTCTGCTAAAAATTTAAACCTCTTGCCTTCATTCCTACAACAATCCAAGAATTGAAACAAAAATAAAAATAAAAACGTGGTCATGCAATTGAGGGAAACAAAAATAAAAACCTCAAAGTGTGGCGAAATAAATGTGGCCATGCAATAGAATGTGGGCATGCAATTGAGGACGTAAATTAACCAAATACCTGCTTCACCCGTAGTGTAGACAGCGACATCCAGTACGCAGCAAGGATGTGTATGGCATGCTCAGCGGTGCTCTTTGGCCCGCTCCACCTAGCAAACATGGGGTTTCGACAAATGCAGGTTAGTGAACTTTCGTGTGATGAACTATTAACAATGTAGGATAATCCTGCAATGAAATAGAACTACCAAACTGTTCTGGACCGTTTAGAATTGGGGTGAACTATCAACAATGTGGGAATTGGAGAATAAATTTAAGTTAAGAATTGGGGTGAAGGTTTTTCCATTATTTGGGTTACAAGTGACCCAAAAGTCTTGATAAAGACTAGCTTTTGGTTTGGCACTTTGACCATGGATTTTAAAGTTAAGTACCCAATAAAGAGAGTTTGATTTGCAAACAAGATTTTTGAATTCAACTGTATTGCTTAAAAAAAAAAAATCCACCGTGTTGGAAAATCATGATATTATGCTTTGCAAATGCAGGTAATTTGTGCCAATAGAAATTTTTTGGCTAAATTTAATGGAAAAGAATCAAAAGATACAAGTATACTTCACATCCATATTTCACATCCATATACTTCAGTATCTAAGCATTGATAAGTTTCGTTTGTTTGTTAGTTTGGCATATTTTTCATTATATCAAAGACAAAAATAAAATATAACAACGGTACACATAAATAATTATTCCTAACAGACACTTGGCTTGAATAACGAGAACTCAATGAACGTACCTAATGGCAAGGGGCCCTGAGTGCACTGGCGGTAAAGGCGGCCTCGCAATTGGGCATATTCGTGGGAACTTTGAATAGGCCCACAGCTATACCAACAACAGTGCACCTCCAATCTACATCACATCCTTCTTTGATGCACTACAAAGGTGCCTATAAAGCCAGGCCAATGCTACACTACCCCAGCTATACTGTCTCGCATTGCTGATTGGGTTGAGCAATTGCAGAGGAAAGAGTGAGACCCGGTCCGCCGACTTGTCCATGAACAACAGGGCCCCCATCCAAACAAGTATGTGGTAGCAGGCATGTTGCTGCACGACTTCATCACCGGCGTCCGCAGTTGGGGGAGAGACAAACCGTGCATTAAGCCACTTGTATCTTATCCTCGCCCCAGCAAGGATAGACTTGTTTAAGTTCGGTATTGCGGGCAGAGGTTCATGGCCCAACAAATCTCGGCACACCACGTTCCATTGTATGTCTGTCTTCCCAGTGACAGGCAACCCATCCACCAGAATCCCCAGCATCACCTCTTTATCTTGCAAGGTGATACCCATTTCTCCATGGGGTAAGTGGAACGTGTGCGTCTCCGGACGCCACCGCTCGACCAAGGCCATGATCAAGGCGTGGTGGATCTCCATATCAGGAACCTTGAATAACCCGGTCAAACCTGCCGCATCTATGTATTGCATGATACGTGGGTCTAGCCCACCCTGTGGCAGTACACATTTACAGCGTCGAACCTTTACGATGCCAGGCACTTCCTGCACACGGACGAGCATTGTGTTAGGTAGTGCACACAAGGTAATTATAAAACGGAGATGTATTAATAATACAACTACATACCTCGTCAGCGGCGCGGCTCCAAAGTGGAGTTGACCGATGATCCGGCTGCCGAGTCAACTGGGTAGCATCGGCGGGTCCAGGCTCCACTCTTTTAGTGCCTGCATATCTGACATGGCAGCAAATAGATTGTTAGCAATTATTAAGGATTCACTCTATGACAAGTAAACCACAATTAATATAAAATAAAAAGCATGGATACAATAAGACATATTATGAGCCCAACAAGATTGTCAACATGTCATCAAGTTAATGAACCAATTAACAAAGATCATATAATCTTTGGCTTCAACTCAAGTACTCAACTAGATAGCACATTTGTCTCCAAAAAGATGTAGAGTTTGTATAGGCTACAAGTGCTCAACTAGATAGCAACACTTACTAGCCATATTTGCTTAGTATAGTTCATCCATAAAAGGTTTCTCAAAGTTCAATGAGAAAAGGTATAAAGGTCCAGCCAAACAAGTCCAGTATGAATGTAGAAATGTCGTGGTATGATAAAGTCTTTAGATTTAGACTTCTTTGTCTCTCTTGTACATGAAGTAGGCTCTTTGCAGTAAAGTATATGTTTACTTACCAAGAAATAAAAAAATAAGGTATGATAAAGAAGCTTTAACGTTGAAAATGCTTGCTATCCTCCATTTATGTAAGGCAATGACCTAAGTAGCAATGTCCTTATCTTTAATATGCTCAAATTTTTTTTCCATTCACCCAAAACCACCTCAACATCTACTGACTTGTAAGTGTTGCTCTCAAAACCATTATTATTACTTGCTCCATCTACTTTTTTGTTTCTTTGATTGGACCAAGCCAAAAAAATTGTCCCTGTCCCTTAGAGCTTTATAAAAAAAATAAAAACAACAATAAACTCAAGTCTTCAGCCTTCCAAGGCAAAGGATTTTACATTTAAAGGAAAGAGTGAGCAGAATGTATAAATTCCTAAAATAGAAAAAAGTGGGCAGCAGGTTGACATAAGAAAAAATAATTTACATCAAAACAGAGGGAAATACTAACTGCAAGTTCAGAGACTGCAAGTTTGAAAACAAAGAAAGGGTGCAGCATGAGTTATAAGGCAAACATCTTCAGTGGGAATGTACTAAAAACATTTCCAACTAGCAAAACAGCTGATCCACGAATAACATTTCTCACTACATAGAAGCACTATTGCATGCTTATTTAAATATCCAAGTGGAGCCAACTACTGGTCCATTTTTGCAAGTGAAACCAAGATAAAATAAACTACTGGTCCATTTCACACAAACTGGAGGGAAATCAGCATTGGGAAATGGCTTTTTAATATCAACTAATCAGTTCAGTTTCATCGATGACTGGGTAAAAATACCAGAATTTTTTACATTTCGAAGAAAAACACCCAACTAATGGCAGAAGATCTAGTTAGCAGTTTTGATCACCAAGTTAAATTTTTATCTACCCTTTCAGATTCCATATTAGAAGGGGTTTCTTTTGTTAGTTTTTCGTATATGGACTTCTAATAGTGCTCAGATTCATTTTAATTTACATTTTTGTTTTTTGTATATGGACTTCTATTAGTGATTCAAATCTTTCAAAGGTCAATTAGCAAACTTATTCGGAAAATTTTCTTTGTTATTAGTTCATACTTACAGCTTTGGGACACAATCACCAGTACAATCTTACCTATTTAATCCCTTTAGCGTATAAATATATATATATATATATATATATATCTATATATATATATATATATAATTGGGTACGTATTACAAATTTCAATTTAATGTATATTATTTCCCATCAGAGTAGTCCTAATAAATTAATGAATTTTATATTCACATGTAAATAGCATATCTTGAACCACTAATAAAATTATTAAATAATATTAAATTGAGAGGGGGTAATATAATAAATTGAAAAACTATAATATAAACTGAAAATAAATAAAATACTGAATCACAGAATGACACATCAAATGAGCATAGTCTAATGGTTATTGTGTTGGTATGATCTTATCTTATTGCTAATTGCAGGTTCTATTCCCCCCTCACAACTTGTCACATGAACAAATTGTGGCAGAAGTTGTAAATTCTATTCCCTACCTCTGCCTATTTGAAGTTTTTTATATTTAAAATAGTATAACACGACAGAACCATAACTCCCACTTAAATAACCGGGTTACCATCCGGTTCAAGGTTATCCAAGTCGGACCGGCCAGTATGGTCCCGGTTTGACAACCTCGCATTGAGGTGTTTTGAAGTTGAGCTCTGCCCAAATAGCAGGATTTCCATCCCGATTCCCGAGGTTATCTAGGTGGAGACCGGCCCGGTCACGGTCGAGTCGGCAACCTTGCATTGAAGTGCTCTGAAGTTCTCTCTTGTTTGAACTTTGGACTTTATATTAGTTCAAAATTAAAGATCCTTTATCGTCTCAATGAAAATGATGAGTTTTAGTTATGCATGTGGAGTTCCATGACTACCCACTCATGACATCACATGAACAAATTATGGCAAAGTTGTAAATTCTATTCCCTACCTCTGCCTATTTGAGATTTTTTATATTTAAATAGTATAACCTGCCAGAACCATAACTCGTAAATATTGCAGGTTACGTCCGGTTGAGGTTATCAGAAGTCGGGTAGAGCGGTATGGTCGGTTTGACAACCTCGTGAAGTGTTTGGGGATTCAAACTCCTTAGTAGCAGTTTCCATCGGTTTCAAGGTTATCTAGGTGAGACCGGCCGGTCAGTCAGTCGACAACCTTGCATTGAAATTCTCGGGATTCTCTCTTGTTGAACTTTGGACTTTATATTAGTTCAAATTAAAGATCACTATGCGTCTCAGTAAATGATGAGTTTAGTTATGCGTGTAGGTTCTAGCTACCCCCTCACAACTTGTCACATGAGCAATTGGCAAGTTGTAAATTCTATTTTTACCTCCGCCTATTTGAAGTTTTTATATTTAAAATAGTATAACTTGTGAGTAGGAACTCTCACTTAAATAGCTTGATTTCAATCGATTCGAGGTTCATGCAAATTGAATGAACCAGTCAGATTCGGG
Source organism: Notholithocarpus densiflorus (assembly GCA_030021035.2). NCBI lineage: Eukaryota > Viridiplantae > Streptophyta > Magnoliopsida > Fagales > Fagaceae > Notholithocarpus > Notholithocarpus densiflorus. The sequence goes on from JARYZH020000002.1 coordinate 9,258,203, forward strand.
TTTGACAACCTTACATTAAGGTTCTTGAGAGTTCTCTCTTGTTTGAACTTTGGACTTTAAATTTCATTCAAAATTAAAGATCAATATACGTCTCAATGAAAGAATAAAAGAGTTTAATTATGCATGTGGGTTCACAACTTCCCCCCTCACAACTTGTCACACGAACAAATTATGGCAAAAGTTGTAAATTCTATTCTACTCAGCCTATTTGAAGTTTTTTATATTTAAAAATGTATAGCAGTAGAACCGAAACTCTCACTTAAATAACCGAATTTCCAGCATCAGGTTCGAGTTATCCGAGGTCGGACCGACCAGTCCGATCCAGGTCTGAAAACCTTGCATTGAGGTGATTCGAAGTTCTCTCTTGTTTCAACTTTGGACTTTATATTAGTTCAAAATTAAAGATCATTATACGTCCCAACGAAAATGATGATCTAGATTATCACTTGTGAGTTCCATGACCCCACAACATCACGTGAACAGATTGGCAAAGAGTGTAAGTTCCATTTCCTTACCTCGCCTGTTGAAGTTTTTGTATTTGAAATGAGTATAACTTGATGGAGCAGAGCACTCACTTAAATAGCCCGATTTGATCCGGTTCAAGGTTATCGGAATTTGGACCGACCGATGCGTTCTTAGTCGACAGCCTTCCATTGAGGTGTGAAGTTCTCTCTTGTTTTGAACTTTGGACTTTTATATTGAATTCAAAATTAAAGATCATTATAAATCTCAATAGAAAATGACGAGTTTAGTTTGCATGTGGGTTCAAAACCTTTCATGACTTGTCCATGAACAAAATTGTGCCGAAAGGTTGTAGTTCTATTGCCACCTCAGCCTATTTGAGATTTTTATATTTAAAATAGTATAACTGCGAGCGGAACTCTCACTTAATAGCGATTTCAATGCAGTTTCAAGATTATCCAGTCGGGCCAGGCGGTGTTCGAGTACGACCTTACATTGATTGATTGAAATTCTCTCCCTGTTTGAACTTTGGACTTTATCTTAGTTCAAAATTAATGATTATTATACGTACCAGTAGAAAATGACGAGTTTATTCTTCACATGTGGGTTCTAACTTCCCCCTGCTGACTTTCACGCGAACAAATTGTAGCAAAGTTAGAATTATTCCCTACCTATGACTATTTGAAGTATTTCATATTTAAAATAGTATAACTTCACAGAACTAAAACTCTCGATTAAATAGCAGTTTTATCTGGTTCAAGGTTATCAAGTCAGACCAAGCAGTTGGTCAAGATCGACAACCTTGCATTGGCGTTCGAGATTCAAACTCACCTTAAAGTGCAGATTTCCATCAGGATTCAAGATTCTCTGGGACGGACCGGCCGATTCGGTCAGAAATGCAAAACCTTGCATTGAGGTGCTTTGAGATTCTCTTGTTTTGAACTTTGCGGACTTCTCTTGGTTCATTAAAGATCATTATACGTCTCAATGAAAATAGCCCAGTTTAGTTATGCATGTGGGTTCCACTGACTACCCTCCCCCACGACTTGTCACGCTGAACAAATTGTGGAAAAATTTATGATTCTAATCCCCTTACCTCCGCCTATTGATTTTATATTTAAAATAGTATAGCTTGATAGAGCAGACTACAGTACATAGCAGGGTTTCCATTCAGTTCAAGTTTATCAGTCGGACCGGCTTGTCAGTCAGTCGCCTGTGCCTTGCATTGATTGCTTGAAGTTCAAACCTGCTTGAATAAAACGATTTCCATCCGGTTCAAGGTTATCGGTCGGACCGAGATTTGGCTAGTCAGTCAAACAACCTGCGTGGGGTGCTTGAAAGTTCTTTCTTGTTTGAACTTTGGACTATATTAGATTCAAGATTAAAGATCATTATACGTCTCGGTAAGAAAATGGAGTTTAAGTTATACATGTGGAGTTCTGACTTCTGCATTAACTTAAGCATCCATAAACAAATTGTGGCAAAATTTGTAAGTTCTATTCTTACCTGCCTATTTGAAGTTTTTATATTTAAAATAGTATAGCAGCGAGCGGCTCTCATACATGCTTAGGGTGCATCGGTTCAAGGTTATCAGTCTAACCGACCAATTCGATCCGGGTTTGTGACCCTTGCATTCGGTGTTTGAGGAGACAGGCTCGACAAATAACTTGATTTCCATCGATTTCAAGGTTATCTAGAGTCGGACGGCGATCAGTCCAGTTTGACAACCTTGCAACGAGGAGTTCTTTGAAGTTATCTCTTGTTTGAACTTTGGACATTATATTAGTTCAAAATTAAAAAGATCATTATCGTCTCAGTAGAAAATGGCGGTTTAGTTATGCATGTAAGGACCACAACTACCCCCGCAGCATCAGTAACAAATTTGGCCAAAAGTTGTAAGAGTTCATTTCCCTTACCTCCGCCTATTTGAGTTTTTATATTTAAAATAGGTATAACTTTACAGAACCGGAACTCTGCCAATAACGATTTTGATACGGTTCAAAGGTTATCGAATTCGGACAGTGATCTGTTGGTCACGACAGTACCTTGCATTGAGTGATTGAAATTCTCTCTGTTTGACATTGGACTTTATGTTAGTTCAAAATTAATGATCATTATACGTCTCGATGAAAATGACGGAGTTTAATTGTATGTGGGTTCACAGCTTCCCCTGTATTTTCCATGAACAAATTGTGGCAAAGTTTAAATTCTATTCCACACCTCGACTATTTGAGTATTTCATATTTAAAATAGTATAACTTGACAGAACTAAAACTCTCAATTAAATAACCGGATTTCCATCTGGTTCAAGGTTATCAGTCGGGCCAAACAAGTTCGATCAGGGTCTGACAACCTTGCATTGAGGCGTTGAAGTTCAAACTCACTTAAATTACCGGATTTCCATCAAGTTCAAGGTTATCTAGGACGGACCGGCCGAGTCGGTTCAAGTCTGAAAACCTTGCATTGAGGTGCTTTGAAGTTCTCTCTTGTTTGAACTTTGGACTTTATATTAGTTCAAATTAAAAAGATCATTATACGTCTCGGTAAAGGCCAGCGAGTTTAGTTATGCATGTGGAGTTCACAACTACCCCCACTCACAACATCGCGTGAAACAGATTGTGGAAAAATTTCAGTAAGTTCTAGCAATCCTTACCTCCGCCTATTTGAGATTTTTATATTTAAAATAGTATAACTTGATAGAACCGGAACTCTCACTTACATAACCGGGTTTCCATTCGGTTCAAGTTTATCCAGGTCGGACCGGCATCAGGTCCGAGTCAACAACTGCATTGAGTTGCTTGAAGTTGAGCACAGCTTAGATAAGCGATTTCCATCCGGTTCAAGGTTATCCAGGTCGGGCCGGGCCCAGCTGGTCAAGTCGATAACCACATTAAGAGTCTTAAAGTTCTTTCTTGTTGAACTTTGGACTTTATATTGAATTCAAAATTAAAGATCATTGTCGTCTCAAATGAAAATGGAGTTTAGTTATACATGTGGAGTTCAACTACCCGCTGGCATAACTTGTCACATAAACAAATTGTGGCAAAATTTGTAAGTTCTATTCCTTACCTCTGCCTATTTGAAGTTTTTATATTTAAAATGAAGTATAGCAGTGCACATGAACAAATTATGGCAAAAGTTGTAAATTCTATTCCCTACCTCCGCCTATTTGAAGTTTTTTATATTTAAAATAGTATAACTTGACGGAACCGGAACTCTCACTTAAATAACCAGATTTCAATCCAGTTCAAGGTTCTCTAGGTCGGACCGACCAGTCCGTTCCGGGTTTGACAACCTTACATTAAGGTTCTTCGAAGTTCTCTCTTGTTTGAACTTTGGACTTTAAATTTGTTCAAAATTAAAGATCAATATACGTCTCAATGAAAATAAAGAGTTTAATTATGCATGTGGGTTCACAACTACCCCCCTTATAACTTGTCACATTAACAAATTGTGGCAAAATTTGTAAGTTCTATTCCTTACCTCCGCCCATTTGAAGTTTTTTTATATTTAAAATAGTATAACTTGATAGAACCGAAACTCTCACTTACATAAACGGGTTTCCATCCGGTTCAAGTTTCTCCAGGTCAGACCTGCTTGTCCGGTCCGGGTCTGACAACCTTGCATTGAGTTGCTTCGAAGTCTGAACTCACTTAAATAAACTGATTTCCATCCAGTTCAAGGTTATCTAGGTCGGACCGGACTGGCCGGTCCGAGTCTGACAACCTTGCATTGAGGTGCTTCGAAGTTCTCTCTTGTTTGAACTTTGGACTTTATATTAGTTCAAAATTAAAGATCATTATACGTCTCAATGAAAATGACGAGTTTAGTTATGCATGTGGGTTCACAACTTCCCCCCTCATAACTTGTCACATGAACAAATTGTGGCAAAAGTTGTAAGTTCTATTCCTTACCTCCGCCTATTTGAAGTTTTTTGTATTTAAAATAGTATAACTTGACAGAACCGAAACTCTCACTTAAATAACCGGGTTTCCATTCGGTTCAAGGATATTCAGGTCGTACCGTCCAGTCCGGTCCGAGTCTGGCAACCTTGCATTGAGGTGCTTCGAAGTTCAAACTCACTTAAATAACCGAATTTCCATCTAGTTCAAGGTTATCTAGGTCGGACTGGCCGGTCCAGTCTGAGTTTGACAACCTTGCGTTGAGGTCCTTCGAAGTTCTCTCTTGTTTGAACTTTGGATATTTTATTAGTTCAAAATTAAAGATCATTATACGTCTCAATGAAAATGACAAGTTTTGTTATGCATGTGGGTGCACAACATCCCCCCTCACAACTTGTCACATGAACAAATTGTGGCAAAAGTTGTAAATTCTATTCCTTACCTCCGCCGATTTGAAGTTTTTTATATTTAAAATATTACAACATGACAGAACTAGAACTCTCACTTAAATAACCGGGTTTCCATCCGGTTCAAGATTATCCAGGTCGGACCGGCCAATCCAATTCGAGTCTGACAACCTTGCACTGAGGTGCTTTGAAGTTCAAACTCACTTAAATAACTGGATTTCCATCCAGTTCAAGGTTATCTTGGTCGGACCGGCCAGTCCGGTCCGAGTCTGACAACCTTGCATTGAGGTGCTTCGAAGTTCTCTCTTGTTTGAACTTTGGACTTTATATTAGTTCAAAATTAAAGATCATTATACGTCTCAATGAAAATGACGAGTTTAGTTATGCATGTGGGTTCACAACTCCCCCCCTCACAACTTGTCACATGAAGAAATTGTGGCAAAAGTTGTAAGTTCTATTCCTTACCTCCGCCTATTTGAAGTTTTTTGTATTTAAAATAGTATAACTTGACAGAACCGGAACTCTCACTGAAATAACCGAATTTCCACCCAGTTCAAGGTTATCCAAGTGTTACAGGAATATACAGGTTGATTCAGTCGTGCTGCTGTCTACACTTGCAACTGATAGATAGTAGTTTGGTTGGATTTGTTTGATGGGCAATGTTATTGTTTTGGGCTGTTTTTGTAAACTTTGAGCATTTTGTTTGTTTTTTTTTTTTTTGTCACAGATTGCCAAAGGTGGAGTTTGTTAGGTTTTAAGAAATTGGGAACTAATGTATTAGAAATTCATTTTGTAATGTTGGCAAATCATGATTAAAAAGTTTTAGTCTTGTTTTATACTTGCTCAAAGTGTGTTTATGTGTAAAGTTGGAATCAAGTGTTCTGCAGGATTTACTGTGTAAATCTGCCTAGCTCGATTGATCGAGAATTAGACTCGGTCGATCGAAGCTCGTGCAGATTGTTTTTCTGCAGAATTTTCCAACTCAGCCCAAGCCCGTTTGACGTGTAGGGTTTTATGTTTTGCCTTAAGTATAAAAGGGAAAACCCTAGCCACGTTTTAGAGTTGCTCTTTATGCTGTGTGTGTGAATCTCTTGTGAGATCTATAGGTGTTTGCCTTCATACACACTTAGGGTTTCCAATCTCAAGATTGATGTCGAGAGCTTGGTGATCAATTCAATTGCTGTTTCAAAAGTTTAAAGATATACAAGCGGGAGTGCTTGTGCTTGCTGTGAATCCAAGAAAGAAGTAGTCCGTGGACTCGGAGCTATCACGTGGTCGTGGTAGTAAGTTTCCTACTTGAGGTAGCAATAGGATGTTAGTGGTCTAAGTCGCTATTGTGTAAACTTCAATTCTTCTCATAGTGGATCTGTTTAACCTTGAGGATAGCTAGGTTAAATCCTCCCCAAGTTTTTTACCGGTTTGGTTTTCCTGGGTTATCATATTGTTGTGTTATTTATTGTCCGCAGTTTGCAATGATATGATATATTTGTGTTAACCTAGATCTGATAATTTGACTAAGTAATCACTTGGCTAATTAACTAGGTTAATCTGGTTTTGTTTTAAGGGGTCTAAAAACGTACAAGTGGTATCAGAGCGGGTTAGCTCTAGTGTTTAGATCCTTTTATCTAAGAGTTGATCCTTGACCCCTGTTGTCATGGATTCTTGGAAGATCTTATTGCTTTTATTCCAACTTGTTTACTTGTGGTTTGTGTCTCTTGTTGTTTTTGTTAAATCTTTCCTTGAGCATCTTGGTCTAATGACATGTGATGATAATTATTTGTGTTATACTGCTTTAACCGCCATAAAGGCACGTGATTCTTGTCTTTGGTATTTGGATAGTGGTTGTTCCAGGCATATGACAGGAAATAAAGCTTTGTTCAAGACACTCTTTGAAGGAAAGATTGGGACAATCACGTTTGGAGATGGAAGCAAATCTATGATCAGAGGCATTGGAACTATGGACATTCCTGGGTTGCCGATTTTTTAAGATGTCTGGTATGTTGATGGGTTGAAGGCTAACTTACTCAGCATCAGTCAGATTTATGACAATGGATTGAATGTTCTCTTCACCAAGTATGAATGTGAGATACTTGATGGAGGAGGTGACTGTATGTGTATTGGTGTGAGGACAGCTGACAACTGTTATGGTATAACACCAAGTATAAGCAACATGTGTTTTAGTGTAAAGATCAATCAAGTAGACTTATGGCATCAACGGTTGGGACATGCAAGTCACAAGCAATTAGAGAAGATTTCCAAGTGTGATGCTGTTATTGGTTTGCCCAAGTTTGAGAAGATAGACAAGTGCATCTGTGGACCATGTCAGATGGGTAAACAAGTAAAGTTCAAACATCCATCTATAACTGATGTTCAAACTTCAAGACCTCTAGAGTTGTTGCACATTGATCTCATGGGTCCTGCCAGAGTTCAGAGTTTAGGTGGAAAGAGGTATATTCTAGTTGTCGTGGATGATTTTACTAGATATACTTGGGTTGTGCTTTTGAGAGATAAAGCTGAGGCTCCTGAAAAGATGATACACTTGTGCAAGAAATTACAAGTTGAGAAAGGTACTGTGATAGCCAGAATCAAAAGTGATCATAGAAGAGAATTTGAAAACACAAAACTGGCTACCTTCTGCAATGATAAAGGCACATATCAAGAGTTCTCTTCACCCAAGACACCACAACAGAATGGAATAGTGGAACAGAAGAATAGGGTTGTTCAAGAGATGGCTCGTGTCATACTACACAACAAAAAGTTGCCCAAGTCCTTCTGGGGAGAAGCAGTTAACACTGCTTGCCATACACTCAACTGAGTGTATTTCAGACCAGATTCCAAGCAAACTCCTTATGAACTCTGGAGAGGAAAGAAGCATGTTGTCAAATACTTCAAGATATTTGGCAGTGACTGTTATATTCTGCGTTATAGGGAGAACCTAGAAAAGTTTGATGCAAAGAGCGACAATGGATATTTTCTAGGGTACTCTTCTACAAGTAGACCATATAGAGTGTACAATCTGACAACCAAAACAGTCATGGAATCGTCCAATGTTGTGATCAATGATGAATTATATTCAGAAACTCATTTAGAAAACACTTATCCAGTTCAAGAAAAGACTATGGAGGTTGATGATTCTCTTCCTGATGATTATGTGGGGAAGCACAGTGATGAAGAGCTGCTATTGTTGAATGATACGGTGTCAGTACCATCAAGTTTAGAACCATCCACACCGGTTCATGAAACTCAACAAGTACAAAGTGAGCTTAGCCCTCTATTAGAACCAAAAGGTACCTCCACATCTCTGGTCAAAGGTCCATTTTCTAGAGTAAAGCTAAATCATCCTCCCACAAATACATGAGATTGAGATCCAAATCCTTGAATGTAATTACTCACTCATGCTATCTATCCCAATTTGAATCGAAAAAGGTGGATGAGGCACTTCAAGATGGTAAATGTGATTGGAACTAAGTGGATCTTTAAGAATAAGTCAGATGAACATGGCACAGTTATTAGAAATAAATCAAGACTTGTTGCTCAAGGTTATACACAAGTGGAAGGGATTGATTTTGATGAGACTTTTACACCGGTAGCAAGACTTGAATCCATTAGGATAGTTTTGGCCATAGCAAGTCATTTGAATTTCAAGTTGTATCAAATGGATGTTAAGAGTGCTTTCTTGAATGGAATGTTGCAAGAAGAGGTATATGTTGAACAACCAAAGGGTTTTGTTGATCCTCACAAATCGGATGATGTCTACAAGTTGAAGAGAGCCCTCTATGGTTTAAAACAAGCTCCCAGGGCATGGTATGATAGATTAACTACCTATCTCACTAAGCATGGATTCAAAAGAGGATTTACAGATACTACTCTCTTCATTCGAAAGGATAAGAATTATTTTGTAGTAGCTCAAATTTATGTTGATGATATTGTTTTTGGTGCTACTAATGATTCTCTTGCTCAATCTTTTGCAGATGAAATGAAAGCGATGTTTGAAATGAGTATGGTTGGTGAACTAACTTATTTTTTGGGATTGCAGGTGAAGCAAACAGATTATGGAATCTACATCAACCAAGCAAAATATGCTAGAAATCTAGTCAAGAGATTTGGACTTGACAAGGCTGCACATGCTAGAACACCAATGGCTGCAAATGCAAAGTTAACCAATGATCTATCAGATGAGTCTGTTGATGTTACATTATATAGAAGCATGATTGGTTGTCTTTTGTATTTAACTGCAAGTCGTCCTGATATTGCTTTTAGTGTTAGTGTATGTTCTAGGTTTCAATCTAATCCTAAGATTTCACATTTGAATGCTGTTAAAAGAATCATAAAATATGTTGGTGGAACTTGTGATTATGGATTGTTTTATAGCAAAGAGTCTAATTTGTCTCTTGCTGGATTTTCTGATTCTGATTGGGCCGGCAATGCCGATGATAGAAAAAGCACCACTGGTGGGTGTTTTTATGTAGGAGCCAATCTTGTTGCTTGGATGAGTAAAAAGCAAAATTCTGTGTCTTTGTCTACTGCAGAGGCAGAATATATTGCTGCTGGAAGTTGTTCACAGCTTCTTTGGATGAAAAATCTTTTAAGTGATTATGGGATATCACAAGACACCATGGTTGTTTATTGTGATAATTCTAGTGCTATTGATATCTCTAAGAACCCTGTTTAACACTCTAAGACTAAGCACATAGAGATTAGATATCACTTTATTAGGGATTTGGTTGAAAGAAAGATTGTGGCTCTTGAGTATATCCATACTGAACGTCAGAATGCTGACATCTTCACCAAACCTCTTGATAGAAGTAAGTTTGAGACACTTCGTCAAGTAATTGGTGTGATTCTGTGTCCCTAATCATCTTTGGCTTTCATGGTTCTTGTGCTTCATCGCTCTACTCTTTGTGACCATTTTTCTTTGTTGCTTTTGTTTTCTTTGGTTTTTCTAGGATTTGCATTGCATAACAATCATGCATTTCATTATAGGATTGTTTTTGTTATTTCTTTTCAAAAAAAAAATAAAAAAGGATAAAGGAAGCAAAATGTGTTTTGCATTATTTGTCTTGGATTTGAAATCAAGGTTGGCCAATTTATTTTTACATAATATGTTTATGTACCTTGTTTAGCTTGGATGAGCTTATTTATTGCACTTTATTAGTTTGAGCTTTATAGTGCATGTTTTGTGGGAAGATGTTTATAGTCTTTGATCACTTTGTCTTGATCTTGAAGTCACATGCCTTTGTTTGTCGGATTTGAACTTGTTAAGAAAGGCATAAATAACCATCTCACCACTATTTACTAGCCAATCATGAACACCTTAGTGCATATCGTAAGATTTTGTGCTCGAGAAAGTGTAGCACATGCACAAAAAGAACATAAGGTGTATCCTCGGTTTAAATGCTAAAATTGGTGTGTACATTATTGGGCTATAATTAATTCAATCAATTAAAATTGGTGTACAATATGAGGCAAATCAAGAAACTTACATGATTGCAAGCTTGTTTTCTAAGAGATGTGAGAGTTATATGATGTAACTCTTTAGGTGATAGTCTCTTTCAAATTTATATGATGAATTTTGTAGAAATTGTGCTTGATTTTTATTCACATATCACCTCACATGTATCTCAAGTTTTTGCTAGTTGCACACACTACACAAGTTACTCTTTGCTAAACTTTGTACATGTTATTGTGTGTGATTTTGTTTTGGCCATCCGAGATTGAAACTTCCCTGAGTTTAATGCAAAATGTGTTTGAAATTTGAGAACTTAAGGAAAATTGATTGAAAATCTTAATTTTGGGGAGATCTGGGTTCAATACAACTATTTTTGAAAAGCATTTCATCTCATACTCATGCATTTTATTCGTAAAATACTATGTTTTGAGGAGTTTCTGCATAAAATTGCTATGTTTTTCAAAATTTTGATTTTTCCAGATTTTCGATCGATCGAACTTGTTGCTCGACCGATCAAAATTGCGATTAAAAATTTTGTTTGAATCTGCCCATTTCGATTGGTGCTCGATCACTATTGGATCAATCGGAGGCATTTTCGATCGATCGAATCTAATTTTCGATCAATCGAAAATCGCATAGAGAGTTTTTTTTTTAAACCTTGAGTTTTCATGTGTTCTATCACTATTCAAACTTTTTCAAAACTCTTTCTCTCTCTCTTTGATCGGTCAAGGATTCAAAGCTCATTTTTTTGTCGTTTTCCCTCAAACATTTTGCAAGGTTTTTGTCTTCTAAGGCCAGTAAGACCTTTTTGCCCCTCCTTTTTCATTTATTTTCATGTTTCATGCATTTTTATCATGCATTATGGGGAAATTTCGAACCTATCTAAATTTGGGGTTTTTGTTGATTTCAATCTTTTCTTTCCAAATTGATCATTGGGTTTTTGTTATGGGATGATATAAAATTGATCTTTGTGAATTAATTAGATCAATGTATTGATTTGTGAAAATTTGAATTTTCTAGGGCTTGAAACTACCCGAATTGGGAATTTGTTCAATTGAGCATATTGTGATGAAATTGGCTTGTTGGGTTGATTAATTTGATCATTATATTCTGTGATATAACTTGTGTAATGATCAATTGATCAAATTGTTGAGTTTTTTTAAAGTGGGTTTTCACAATTTGGGATTTTTGATATAAACTCTATGCTCAAGCCAATTTTGTAATTTCAAAGTCAAATTGAACTCATTCTCACTACATTAGAGCATGCATCAAGTATTGATATTGTTCATGCATCATATAGATTGTTATTTTCTATATTTTTTGTGCTAACTTGCAGTCTGCCCTTGATTTTTCCTTGTTTTTCCTTCCTTGTCTCTTTTGTGTCTGTCTTGTCCTTCCTTAGCATCATGACTAGGAAGACTAGAGTAAATAGGAAAGCCTCCTCTTCTTCTGCCCCCACCTTTGAGAGATAGGTTTCTGAGTGAGAAAAACAAGGAAACTTTTGAGAAGTTGAACCTTCTTCGATCTGTATGGGCTAAAAGAAAGGTTCTTTCAGATGAGCTTAATCCGGAGATTAGGAGAAAATTTGAGCGTAAGGGCTGGTTACTGTTGATGGATATTGACCATCCACCTCCGGCTACCTTGATTAAAGAGTTCTATTTGAACATCTCTGTCCACTCCTATGATTCCAACACTCAAGTGAAGAGTTGGATACGGGGTGAAGAGTATGTCATTACTCCTACGGTAGTGGCTGATGCTCTTGGGGTGCCACTGGTCCAGCATCTTGTCTATCCTTACGATGAGTCTCCTCCCCTAGATGACATTATTGTTGGGGTTTATGCCCTAAAATCCAATTTATTGGCATGTCATAAATAATTAAATTGTTTAATTATATGAGACTATCTATAAATGAACTAATGGGACATTATCTTAGTCCATGAGATGCATAGTATGTGATTTATGTGAAAAGTCATAGAAGATATAAATCACAAGTTCTTTGTAAACTCAGAATTTTAGTTCGTAGTCGGTGATGAAATTGGGCGTTTCATTTGCGAAAACTATAACATATCAACTACGATGATTTGTCTTGATCATGGAAGTAGAGACTTCTAGTTGGTATGTTGATATGTTTTAAGAGTTAAAACATATTGAATTGGACCGTTGTGAGATTTATTATTCTCCTAACAACTGTCAAATGAATAATAAATCTCACGACTTCTATTTACATCAACCCTAAATCCTGAGAGAATAATGGACCTGATCATGAGATGTAGGTTGCTTTGATATATCAGGAGTGAGATCTATAAGTCACGGTCAAAACCTCAGTATGTTGGGCAGCCGCATTTTATGTTGATGGAACATATATTCTCAAGATGGAATTCATAATCTCTTAACGGAGACATAAAATATTCCTTTAAGATAAGTTTAATGGGTTTGGTTATTCAAGAGAGTTGGGCCCAACCACTTTAGTAAGTTGTTACTAAAGTATATATTTATGAAATTGGATTTCATAAATATATGATGAATAACATAAAGGATTAAACTGGGTATTCAAGGATTAAGATGTAGTAATCTTCAAAGTGGCAGTCTACATTCATGACTTTGTATTACTACGAATATTTTAATGAAGGGGTTGCATGTATAATAAAGGCTTGAGATATAATTTATAGATAAGGCCTAGAGTGCAACTATATTTATATAGTGGTATTAAATATAGTTAATGGTAACTTTGGACTTGTCAAGATTTGACAGAAAAGCCCAAGGCTCATTGGAGCTAGTGTCTTATTGGTCCCTTTTGGTCCCACTCCAAGCCACATACTAGAGCCCAATTGAAATGGCCCAAAAGGCTAGTCCAATTAGATAATCAGTTGTATATAAGAAGAAAAACATATAGAATTTCTTATTAAGGTTTTTTCATGAGACTTTTCATTAAGTCTTTTCATGAGAGTTCTCATAAGGAATGAAATGTTTTTTTTTTATGTGAGTGTTGGACACTCTTTATTCTCTCTTTGGAAAATGATTAAGAGACCACACATCTTGGGCATCAAGTAAAATTGGAGTGAAGATTAAAAGTCTTTCCAAGAACTTCTGATATTCGGTTTTGAATTTCACTGTACCAAGGTACGCTTTCTTGTTCTTAAATTCTGAAACTTATATAGTACATGTTATCAATTGCGAATGAAGTAGATCCGTTAATTTTTTCACTGCGTATGTTTTGTATGTGATACAAACATGTATTTTTCCAACAATTATGTCATATATTACTGGTACTTCTATCTAATGGGGTTCTGATCCTCGGATCACGTCTGCTGAGTTGACCGAGATTCATTATCTTTTCTTTCAGATCACTTGCCATTCTATTTGGCCCATCTCTCATTTGCACACCATTCCTATAGAGAGATGTGCGTTTTTGTATGCCCTTGTCATAGACGCTACTATGAGTTGTCCTCATCTTTTCATTCGTTCTTTGATCATAGGAGTCTTCTCATGCTCTTTTCTTTCCGGTTTTTATTCATCGAATTTTGCTACATTTAGGGTTAAAGCAGTTTCCGGCGTTTGAGCCTGTTCATATAGTTGCTCCTATAGGTGCCACCTTTCTTAGGCAGAGGGCTGCTTAGATGAGAGCAAGCTCTAAACGCCCTAGGGTTGAGCCTTCTGGTGTCGCACCTCTTCCTCCTTCTACTACAGGTGATACTTCTGCTGCTGCTGTTCCTTCGCCTTCTACTTCGGATGATTCGAGCATTTGACGTATACTGGAGACTGTCATGACCGTTCAGGTGGCTCATGGTCAGCTTTTGGTGGACATGCTTGATGAGCTTCAATCTTTGTGAGCAGATTTGGATAGTCTTAGACGATCATCTCCGCCACCTCCTTTTGAAGATGAGTCATGATTGCCCTTTGGCAATTCATCACAAAAAGGGGGAGTACATTTGTAGAGGAGATTTTTGTTGATATGGGGAGATTTTGTGTTTTGGAGCTGTGGAACTTTAGATTGTATCTAGGTGCTTCATCTTGTATTTATATTTTTTTTGGCTCATGATGTATTTTGTTTTATTTGAGTTGTCTTTGATAGGTGGAGATACTATGATGTGTTTATTTCTGTTTCTTGTTTCACATTGTGCTACTTTGATTATTGATTTATATTTATGAGGTTATTCATGATATATGTCTTGTAGTTTATGCTTATGTGAAATCAAGAATTTATTTTGTTTTACTTGTATTTTCCACACATGCGTTTATGTGTTTGTTAAGTGTTACAAGAATATACAGGTTGATTCAGTCGTGCTGCTGCCTACACTTGCAACTGATAGATAGTAGTTAGGTTGGATTTGTTTGATGGGCAATGTTATTGTATTGGGCTGTTTTTGTAAACTTTGAGCATTTTGTTTGTTTTGTGTTTTGTCACGGATTGCCAAAGGGGGAGTTTGTTAGGTTCTAAGAAATTAGGAACTAATGTATTAGAACTTCATTTTGTAATGTTGGCAAACCATGATCAAAACGTTTTAGTCTTGTTTTATACTTGCTCAAAGTGTGTTTATGTGTAAAGTTGGAATCGAGTGTTTTGCAGGATTTATTGTGTAAATCTGCCTGGCTCGATTGATCGAGAATTAGACTCGATCAATCAAAGCTCATGCAGATTGTTTTTCTGCAGAATTTTCCAATTAGCCCAAGCCCGTTTGACGTGTAGGGTTTTATGTTTTGCCTTAAGTATAAAAGGGAAAACCCTAGCCACGTTTCAGAGTTTCTCTTTATACTGTGTGTGTGAATCTCTTATGAGATCTAGAGGTGTTTGCCTTCATACACACTTAGGGTTTCCAATCTCAAGATTGATGTCGAGAGCTTGGTGATCAATTCAGTTGCTGTTTCAAGAGCTTAAAGATATACAAACGGAAGTGCTTGTGCTTGCTATGAATCCAAGAAAGAAGTAGTCCGTGGACTCGGAGCTGTCACGTGGTCGTGGTAGTAAGTTTCCTACTCGAGGTAGCAATAGGATGTTAGTGGTCTAAGTCGCTATTGTGTAAACTAAAATTCTTTCATAGTGGATTTGTTTTACCTTGAGGATAGCTAGGTTAAATCCTCCTCAGGTTTTTAACCAGTTTGGTTTTCCTGGGTTATCATATCTGTTAGGGACATATTTTTATGTGATAGGCATATTCTTTGACAAAACGCACTTTACTTGTATTTGGGTAAATCTAAGTAGGTTCAAAATGATCATTACAAGTGGTTAAATTGAAGACCTGAAGATTACTCAAGAACTAATCAAGAAAAGTGCAATCTGCAGGTCTCGATACCTCCTCAACAAAAGCTTGATCTGTCGAGATTCATTAAAGCTCGACAGATGTCTCGATCTATCGAGCTTACGGGATTTTGATTATAGCCAGCAACGTTTTTATTCTAAAAGGCTATTTGTTTATGGGTTTTGTATAATCTTTATAGGACTATGAAAACCCAAGGTTTGTGGGTTTGTATAATCCTTATTGGATTAGGAAAGCTCAAGGTTTGTGTAAACCTATTTGGAATAGGAGAGCCCATTAAGCTCCTATTTAAATGAGATGGAAAAAGAAAAAGAAAAACCCTAGAGAGCTTCATAAGGTTTTCTTTTTGAAACTCTAGCCTCCTACTATAGAAGAAAGAGTTCTTGCTGCATTTCTTGTACGCCTTTGGGTTCTGTAACCAAGCAAAGTCTCTAGCACCAACATTGAAGATCTTATTGGTGTTTCTATGTGAAGCTGCTGCAAATCAACTACAACAATCAAAGGGTTGCTGTGGAGTTAGTCACGTACTTGGGAGCCGTGCATCAAAAGGTGAAATTGTCACTACAGAACAAGTTCAATTGGGTATTGAGGTAAGGGTTCAACTGTAGGTTGGTATAAGGTACTGGGATTCCTTTACTTGTAACCGCTTGTTGTAATAATAGTAGAATTTCGGGAGTGGTGACCTGAAAATCACCTGGTGGGGTTTTTGCCGTTAGGTTTTCCCCATTCGTAAACAAATTACCGTGTCATTTATTTTCTGCTGCATATTTAGTTATTTGGTGATTTGTTTGTGCTACCACACGTTTGCATGTTAATTAACTTAATTAATTCACTTGGCTAAATTAATTGGTTAATTAATCACAAGGGGTCAATTCGTTTTTGGCCTATCAATATCGTTGTGTTATTTATTTTCCGCACTTTACAATGATATGATATATTTGTATTAACCTAGATTTGATAATTTGACTAAGTAATCACTTGGCTAATTAACTAGGTTAATTTGGTTGTGTTTTAAGGGGTCTAAAAACGTACATAAAATTATTGTTGCATTTAAGGTGTGGATTGGATTGGATGGAAGTAGACGAAGGAGCTTCATTAAAAATGGGTTATAAGTTAAATTACTTAATTTAAAAAAAAAATGGAAACTATTGGGACAAAAATGAAAACTGAAAAAATTTAGAGGGTGTGATTTGTATATATATTTTTTAAAATAAAGATAATTCATTATCTTAGTGAAATCCTAAGTTTATTAGATAAACATAATTTAAGTTTATTGATCTCGATATTGTTTGTAATATATGCAAAGTAATCATAATCCCACATGTAGTGAAGTACTATAACTTTTGGTTAATCTATGGTTTATTTTATCATATATACTCTTCACGGGGCATTGTAATACAACAATCTTATATAGTAAAAAGACAATTTCTAAAGACTTTTTATTGTGATGTAATCAGTTAAGTTGAACCATGTTAAATTCACTGTTCCTAATATTTGCCTTCTTCATTTTCTCCTTCGTATTCTCCTATGCAATTCTAACATGATATCAATTCAAGGACGGAGCTAGGATTTTTATTGGGGGAATGGGGTATATATGAACAAAAAAATTCATGAATATCCAATTAATATCAAATTTTTGAAATTTTGTTTGAGAATTTTACATAATTGGGATATCAACATTAGTAGTTGGCAATTTTGCATTATTGTCTTCTAAATTATTTTTGAAGACTTTAAAATTGTAATTTATTTTCCCATAATTTATAAATCAAATAAAAATTATATTTGTGATCTCATTATAAGTCTAATAATCTTCTAGACTAATTATTGTTACAAGTAAAGAAAGAATAACACAAGAATGTGGGTAGTATATATGTGCAACTATGTATAATTCATTACTTATAAAATGTTGTTCTCAATTTATAAATTTAATTGCTCTCGTAATAAATTATTTAACTACGTAATTAATTATTTGTGAGACATTAAGCAA
The DNA here is from genome assembly GCA_030021035.2 of Notholithocarpus densiflorus. Lineage (NCBI taxonomy): Eukaryota > Viridiplantae > Streptophyta > Magnoliopsida > Fagales > Fagaceae > Notholithocarpus > Notholithocarpus densiflorus. The sequence goes on from JARYZH020000002.1 coordinate 9,275,665, forward strand.
TTATTTATTCAACTATGCAATAATTTTTTTTCCATTATACAATAAATTTGTGTGACACTTTTATCTCAATATGCAATTAATTATTCAACTATGAAAGCTCGAATTTGTGTGAAAACACAAGAGCTGTTTAGACTCCCAAATTAAAATTACGGCTTGGTTGATTTTACTCTAACTTAAACTAAGTGCGGAATAGAGTAAATGCGAGAGGATAAACAATATAACTACTCTAATCCATATTCATTAAATCACAGTAGTAAAATGAAAGCTAAAAGAGTAGGGAAGAAGAATGCAAACACAAGATAACACGCCGATGTGTTATCGAAGAGGAAACCGAAGAACTCAGCGAAAAACCTCTCCACCGCCCTCCAAGCGGTAAATCGATCCACTAGAGAATGAGTTGGAGTACACGAATAACAAAAGACCCTCCAAGCCTAGTTTACCCCATGTACTTGAACCCTCCAAGCTCCTGCTACCAACTGACTTAACGAAGTCTTGTCTTCTCTAGCTTATTGGATCACGCAATTCAGCCCGATTGCATCCACCGAACAAATGGCTTCTTCCAATGCTTCCCAGCAGCACCAAAACCTCACTTTACACTCAGGATGGGTGTGGTAAGTTGATAGGCCAAAAACGTATTGACCCATTGTGATTAATTAATTGATTAATTAGTCAAGTTTATTAATCAATCAAATTAACATGCAAACGCGTGGTAGCACACAAACAAATCACCAATTAAACAAAGTGCAGCTGAAATAAAATTGACACGGTGATTTGTTTATAAATGGGGAAAACCTACTCGGCAAAAACCCCACAGGGTGATTTTAAGGTCGTCATTCCCGAGAATCCACTATTATCACAACAAGCGATTACAAGTAAAGGAATCCCAGTACTTTATACCAATCTACAGTTGAACCCTTACCCCAATACCCAATTGGATTTGTTTTGTAGTGACAATCTCTCCTTTTCGATGCACGGCTCCCAGTACATGACTAACCAATTGCGCGGATCCTAGTACGCGACTTCAATCACCAACTAGAGAAGGTTGTTGGCTGCAAAGTTCTTCAGTTCATCTAGACGATGAAGATCAAGAAGATGCTTGGTTACAAAACCCTACGGTGCATAAACACAGCAACTTCTTCACAAGAATGATGAACTAGGAAAAATTCTGTCTCTGGTCACAATTTGCTTGAACAAACTTTGCTCAACACTTGTGCAACTTGTGTCACTTTTGACGGCCCTTAAAATAATCTTTTTATATGTCTAGGGTTGTGAGAAAAGAAAGCCCAAACATACAATCACGGATTGGAGTCAAAACAGAACTAAAAATCTGTTTTTTCATAAACCTCGACAGATGCCTATCTGTCGAGCTGCTGTCGAGCTACAGGGCTGGAACAGCTCTTCAAGCTCGAGAGATGCTAGTTGTCGAGCTTTAATGAACTTGCACTTTTCAGCTTGAATCTTGGACAAACTTGCATGGCTTCAACACTTAATCTTGAAACAAATTTTCTTAAAGTATTAAACACATCTTAGATCTACCCAAATACAGGTAAAATGCATTTTGTCAAAAGATTAGCCAATTACATAAAATAGTGACATATGTTCCTAACAAGTGAATCACATATGTCCTAACAATCTCTCCCTTTGGCAATCCGTAACAAAACCATAACAAACAAATGAACATATGAGAGAAGTTATAAATCACTCAACTCATATTCACTTGTTGAATACAATAAAATCTATCCTAACACAAACTCTTGAAAACCTTTGCAAGAAAAGAGTTTATGGCAAGTAGACTTTGACAACCTGTATTTCTAAAACAGTTTAAACAAAACTCATCAAGGCATCTTTGTGTGAAATAGAAATAAAATATTGCATACAAGTAATAAGAAGCATGTGCATAAAAAGAGAAAAGAAACAACACATGTAAGGGTAGGTGAAAGAAACATACATCAACATATAAAGAAGATAAGTACAATGTATGTCAAGAATGGTCACAAGACCTAAGGTACAAGAATAAAAGTATCTAAAGTAAAAAAAAGAAAAAGATACAAATAATCCTCACTACATCCCTCAGATATCAACACTTCCCCTAACAAAATGGTCCTATACTAACTCCCCCCCTAAGAATGACTACTCTCATAACCAAAACTACTCTCCCTTTTTGTCACGAGTGACAAAGGGTAAGAGTGTCAAGTAGACATCTCATCGGTAGAGCTAACATCTCCATCATCATCATCATCGAAAGCATCATCATCATCATCACCATCATCATCAACCTCAGCCTCAAAATCAGAAGCCACTAGAGGAGGTGGAGGAGAAGCCTCAGGAGCAAAACCACCCATAATCGCCTACCGCCGTGCAATACGACCGACACGAACGTTCACCTAATACAGTTCTGTAGAGAGAGTATCAAGGCGAGCATCCATGCGCTGAAGCTGCGCCATGATGTCTCCGAGTGACACATTGCTCGTAGAAGAGGAGGGAGCAGATGTGGATGGAGCAGATCGAGATGGAGTCGAACGGGAGAGAGGAGCTGCTGACCCAGACTATCTCGACCTAAACTGTGCCTCGCTTCGTTTAACGGTAGCGGCGTCTATGGCACACATGAAAGAAAAGTGGTCGGACGCTGGAAAGGGAATAGAAAAATGGCGTAAGATCCTCATGATAGCAAAAGGAAAGATGAGCTTATCACGGGACGCCGAATCCCTATGGACTTCTAGGATAGAAAGAATAAAGTGAGAAGGGAAATCTATAGTAAGATGCTCAAGAAGGGACAACAAAAATCGAGCACGAGACTCTTTGATAGAGTTATAGTGAAAAAGAGGGTGAAGAACAAAAGTCATAACCATGTTCAAAAACCGAGGGCCTTTTACAAAGTCTGTACAGTAAGTGAACTGACGCTCACCCCAATTAGAAGGGCGCTCACAGAAAGCAGATTTGAGCTCATCCTTGGACACAGTCCTCATACGCTCACAGCCAGGGTAGTCAAGAAACTCTACCCTAGGGACACAGAGCACATTGGATGCCAACTCCGGTGTGACAACAATGCGCATACCTCGAACGCGAGTATGAAAGAGAGGTACTGAAAAATCAAATTCATGCATGTTGGAGTAAAACTCTTGAATTAGCATAGATGGACATGTGACCGAGACGTCACACAATGACTCCCAACCCCGACTGTGAATGACATCGGGTAGGTTAGTGTTGGCGAAGTCCGCCAGGATGACTCGGCGTTCAGAATGAATGCCTCGTCAAGAAAAGTTCTCCGAGAAAGCCTTTTGGGCATCCTCATCACGGAATCGAATAGATGAAGGAGTAGGATCAGAAGACGAAGATGCCCTAGAACGTAGAGGGTTCCGAGACGGAGCAGACTTATAGACACGACTAATGTAAACAAAAAAGAGAGGGAGAGAGAGAGACAATCAGAAAAGTCCCAAGCAGTTCAAATATATCAAAATATATTGAATAGAGAGTACATATGCATAAGAGTGCATGAACATGTGACATGCAAAAGAAATAGCATCATGGGCTTAGCCCAATCCAATCCTACCAGCACACAATCAATTTACATACATCTAAATGCATGATAATACTATTATAATGCTTATGTGATGCAATGTATGAGATTTTAAACTCATTTAAACAAAAACCCATCCCAAAATTTCAACAAAAACTCATCAATTTTGAAAAATCCCAAAATCTAGGTTTCAAAACATGAAATGCATGTAAATGATAGAAAAGAAACTTACCAAGTGAAGAGAAAAACTTGAAAAAGCTTGAAAAACACTTGGGAATGAGGTTTGGAGTGAGAGAGAGTGTTTGGGAGGTGAAAAGACAAGTCTATCGAGAGAGAGAGATCGAGAAAAATGAGAAGGAAATCGCGATTCATGCTTAAATAGGAGCTTAGTAAATCTCAACAGATATAGGTCTCGAGAGGTGTCGAGCAAAAAGGCGTCGATAAATACAGATGTCGAGGATCTGTCGAGGGACAATTCAACAAAAGGCTAACAAGAAGCTCGATCGATCCACCAGCTGTCGAGAAGCTATCGAGGGTCTAGGAGCTTTCTCGATCGATCCACCTAGCTGTCGAGAGGTGTCGAGATTGCGATAAGAAAACAGCTTAAGAGCTTGACAGATAGCTAGGTGTTGAGGAGGTGTCGAGAAGCAGTCGAGATTGCTTAAAAACAGTTTTTCAAGAAGCGAAAAATACAGATATGAATGCAATCAAGCATGCAACTCAACCAATGATCCAATCAACATTTTAGACTCTCAAAATCATTTCTCAACAACAATTTTAAACACATGGATCCCAAAAACACACACACACACACACACACACTAAATAAATCTAACCAATTTTATATTTCAAAAACAAGTCAAGACAGTTTAATGAGCATACATTAACATATGTAAACCTTGTGATGGCCAAATCACATTGTACCTGCACATGTATCAAGAGTAGCAAAGAATATTGTGTGTTGTGTGTGAAATACATCGCAAGATTGCATAAGTATCAACTAGTTATGACGATTTGAGATATGAGAAAATCACTTTAACTCACACACAATTATAACTGTTTGATGGGGACTATCACCTTCGAGGTACATCCTATAACTCCCACATCTCCTAGTATACACGCTTGCAATCATATATAAAGCATTTTAATCTTTGTGCTTTTTATTTTCTTTGCATATTTTTCTTTTTAAGTAAATCATGCATGGGTATATAAGAGATAGAAAAGAAATACCCAATTATGTTAAGCATTTGACATTCCAATTTTGCTATGCCAAAGCACACAAATGTCATTTCATGATTAACGGGCAACAGTGGTGAGATGGTTATTTATGCCTTCTCTTAGGATTTTCTAGTCATTCTCGTCAAAAAGAGTGATACGAGTGTTAAGTATAAGAGATTACTTAATCTTACTCATCACAAACACGAGCCACAAAACTCACTTGCTTAGTTGTGCATAGAGATGCTCATCTAAGCTACAAAAGACACTGCTTTTGTATTTTTTGATTTTTCAAAATTTTCTTTTAAAGAAAAACAAAATAAAGCAAAACTGAAAATAAACAAACAAAAACATGTTAAGCAAAGCAAAGCATAAAACTAGACTGACTCAAAAAAAAAAAAAAAAAAAAAAAAAAAACACATAAGTTATGCAAAAACAAAAACAAGAAGAGAGAGAAGAAAGTGATAGAATCACTTGAAGCCCTTTTCCTTCCACACCTTGGAAGAACCTTTCCATCTAGCAAACCCTTGATCCGGCAGTGAAGGGAGCTGATTCTGGCTTCCAGATGCTATCATGCCATTGCTCTGTTAAGTGGCTAACCACTTATAGCAATTTGGTCGAGTATGACCGGCAACACCACAATGATGATAGAGATGTTGCTTTTTCTGTTTAGGTTTTTAAGCGTTAGCCTTCTTAGCCCTAGGGTTTTTAGTCTCATTCTTAGCAAGTTTAGGGGGTGCTCCTAAGACAGATTTACCCTTATCTATGTTCTCACTAGCTAAATCAGTTTTGATATTAGTGTTCTCAATTTCAACATTATTAGCAGGAGGAACAAAAACAGTAGAACTAGTAGAAGCAATACTAGGAGAAGAGAAACCATACCCTAGACCTGTTCGATCAGAAGTAGATTTCTGAAGATTGAGGATTTCATCAAGCTTTGCACTTGAAGTCCTCTCCAATTAAGCTCTGACTTGAAACAGCTCCGCTTCAAACTTCTTGGTCTTCTCAGCCAAGAAATTATTCTCAAATCTCAGTGCTCCAATAGTCTGATTGGCTTTATCAAACTTTGTGGAAAGCTCTTCACGATCAAGTTCCACATCACTGAGCTTCTTGGTGGCCAGCCTATAAAGTTTCTCATGCTTCTTAGAAAGCTTGTACAGTTTCTCATAGGCTGTATGGATATCATCTTGATCATCCATCTTCTCAAATTTAGAATCCACCAATTCCTCTTCTTCTTCCACATCTTCAACAATCCCCTTAGTAGGATTGACAGTGGCAATGAAGGCATTCAGGATTCCGTCATCCTCATTGTCGGAATCATCTTCAGGCTTGGTGTCGCATAATGTAGCAGCAAGTGCCTTGCTCTTCCCAATGGTCTAGAGATATGTGGGGCATTCTTGTTTCATATGACCGAAACCTTGACACCCAAAGCACTTTGTCTTGGCTCTTGAACTGAGAAGAACTGGATTGCCTACGGTCCTTGTCGAAGCCCTTCCCATTGGCATTCTTCATGAACTTCTTGAATTTCCTGGTGATGTAGGACTTCATCTTAGAATCTTCATCGTCTGAAGACTCATCCGTGTCACTGCTCTTGGCCTTCAAAGCCATGCTCTTGCTCTTGCCCAACTTACCAATTCTTGTTAACCCTAGCTCGTAGGTTTGCAGATTACCAACCAGCTCTATCAAAGAAATCTTGTTAATATCCTTCGATTCCTCGATTGCGGTGATTTTGGCATGGAATATCTCGGGTAGAGATCTGAGCACCTTTATCACAATCTTGGGTTCAGGAATGGTTTCTCCAAGATTGAAAGATGAGTTCATTATGTCCTTGAGCTTGGCATAGAACTCATCAAATGACTCATCCTCTGAAACTTCGAATCCTTGACAGCCATAGTTCCTTCATAGGTTGTCTAGAGGATGGTCTATGCTTCCTTCGCAGTTTCAGTTGAGGATATATTCTTGAACTCCTCATTAGTGACTGCACTGAATAAACATTCAATGCCCTGCTGTTAAAGTTTGCCGCCTTGATCTTGGCATCATCCCAATCGGCCGGCGCTTTTGTAGGCTTAGTCCAGCCTATCTCCACAGCTTGCCACACTTTCTCATCTAAAGACTGCAAGAAAGTTCTCATGCGTACTTTCCAGTATGCATAGTTAGTGCCATCAAATAAAGGAGGTATAATTAAAAACTGTCCTCTATCCATGACAAACAGGGGTCAATGGATCAACACAGCAAAGATTAAAACCTAATTAGAGTGTGCTTGCTCTGATACCACTTGATAGGCCAAAAACATATTGACCCCTTGTGATTAATTAATTGATTAATTAGCCAAGTTTATTAATTAATCAAATCAACATGCAAACACGTGATAACACAAACAAATCACCAATTAAACTAAGTGCAACAGAAATAAAATTGACATGGTGATTTGTTTACGAATAGGGAAAACCTACACTGCAAAAACCCCACCAGGTGATTTTAAGGTCGCCACTCCTAAGAATCCACTATTATCACAATAAGCGATCAAGTAAAGGAATCCCAGTACCTTATACCAACCTACAGTTGAACCCTTACCCCAATACCCAATTGGACTTGTTCTGTAGTGACAATCTCTCCTTTTCGATGCACAGCTCCCAGTACGTGACTAACCAATTGCGCGAATCCCAGTACGCGACTTCAATCACCAACTAGAGAAGGTTGTTGGCTGCAAAGTTCTTCAGTTCATCCAGACGATGAAGATCAAGTAGATGCTTGGTTACAAAACCTACGATGCACAAACACAGCAACTTCTTCACAAGAATGATGAACTAGGGCAAATTCTGTCTCCGGTCACAATTTGCTTGAACAAACTTTGCTCAACACTTGTGTCACCTTTGACGGCCCTTAAAATAATCCTTTTATATGTCTAGGGTTGTGAGAAAAGAAAACCCAAACATATAATCACGGATTGGAGTCAAAACATAACTGAAACTCTGTTTTTTCATAAACCTTGACAGATGCCTATCTGTCGAGCTGCTGTCGAGCAGTTGTCGAGCCACGGGGCTGAAACAGCGCTTCAAGCTCGATAGATGCTAGATGTCGAGCTAACTGTCGAGGTTTAATGAACTTGCACTTTTCAGCTTGAATCTTAGACAGACTTGCATAGCTTCAACACTTGATCTTGAAACAAAGTTTCTTGAAGTATTAAACACATCCTATTTCTACCCAAATACAAGTAAAGTGCGTTTTGTCAAAGGATTAGCAAATTATATAAAATAGTGACATACGTTCCTAACAAGTGAATCACATATGTCCTAACATAAGTGTTTGGGTTATCAACCTTTCAAGGATTTGGAAATGGAGAGGTAGGAGTTGAGGAAAACCACAATGGATTGTGTAGAAGATTGTGGGTATGACAATCTCTCACTCTCAAAGGTAATGACTAGGGTTTTCTCTCTAAAAAGTACTCCTCTCAATATGTGGGTAATGTAGGTATATATAGTGTGGGTAGAGACCTGGTGTATTAGATATGACAAATTGGCAAAACAGAATGTTTTGCGGGTATCTCACGGGAAGGCCTTACCCGCGAGACACTCGCGAAAACCAGCTATCACCATCTGTCATGACTCTTCGCATTCCAGTCATGTGCTGAGCACATGCTTCACTTCGCGGAAAGGCTTCTCACGAGCTACCGCAAAAACACATTTGATCTTCAATGAGACTTGAGTCTTCACACACTTTCTCACACACAACCCTTACAATGTAATCTCACATAAAATACAATGTACAAAAGATTGAACAAAATTACAATCAAATTTGGCACGGAATTAAAGCCGACACAAAATAGTTGTAAATCACAACTTTACAAACTATACTACCCAACATTATTAATTATTCACCACACGATCGAAGACATCCGCTGACGGCACTATTAAAATAAAGCCAATTTAAAGCACTTACTTTACGGCTTTACCATTGTAAATATATATATATTTTTTAGAAAGAGTTTCAACTTATGGCATTCGCCCTTGATGATAGCTCTTTCTTATCAGACTAAGACACCAATCGGTTTTTGGTGTAGGCGAGGATTGAATCTCAAATCTCTTATTCAACCATCAAAGATTTTACTAGTTGAGCTAACTAGAACCCACTATCATTGCAAACTTATAACAACTAAAAACCAAACAAAGACTTCTCAAATAATAATAATAATAATAATAATAAACCAATTCAAAACACTCACCTAGGTAATGCCACTTGTGATCATTATTATTAAATTAAATGTTTTTGGACGTAAGAGGTTAGAGCATTATAATTCGGTGTGCTAAATAAAAAAACCAATTTTAACACACCAAAAATCTATTTTTTGCTATTTTTTCATACTATTTAACAATACACCATACATCTCATTTGCTATTTTAGCATACCAACCTATTAAAATAACTTTAAAAAAAACTTATCACCACCACCAAAAAAAAAAAAAATCAACTCAACCAAACCCAGATTAGAACAACCCAAAAAGAGTCAACCTAACCCAAGCCTAGATCGAAACAACAAACACCAGATCACAAGAGTGGTGAGAGGTTGAAATTTTTGGTGGCGATGAGTGGAAACCAATGCCATTGGTGGCCGTGGCAATGAGCAATGAGGGTTGGTTTGAAAGAAGAGAAGAATGAGAGAGTTAGAGAGAGGAGAGGGACGAGAGGGAGAGAATAAAAAAGAATTAAATGGAGTAACAGATATGCTACAATAATTGCTAACAGTATTGTAGCAGATCACTGTAACATGTTTGTAAACTTTTTTTTAGAAATGGCATACTAAATGGTGCTTGTTTTTTTATTTTTTGGTTGCTAAAATAGCATTTTGGGTGTTTTAATACATCTAATGCTATTGCTTATAAAATTTAGTTAACCTAATTCTTAGGTTAGACAACTGAACTCGACATTAACTTCTTCCACACATTAAACTTTTTTTAAAAAAGCTAGTTTTGATGGGGGCTTGCCTAGCCTAACACACTTTAGATATTTAGTGTATAACAGGCCTTAATTGAATTAAAATAAAATTTTAGTTAAATTCTAATTAAAATATAAAAACATGTTTTTTTTTTTTAACTTAAAAAAATTATTATAGCTATTTTACTATTCATTTGCACATACATAGGCTCTTTAAGAGCACCTGCATTAGTTTATGCAAAATAGCTTAAGTGGAAAATTTTGTCCAACCAACCCCAATCGCCACTCACATAAGATAATGTAAAATTGTGCAAAATCCATCCAAAGCTATGGTAACCAAATTTGTAGCAGCACAGTTCATGTGCATATTAGAATTTTATTCCTTTCTTTTATGTATCTTGAAAATAAAGTAAGAGAGTAGAAAATGGTGTGGTGTGTGACAAGAGAAACAATTTTAAAAAATAAAAAAATTAATATTTTAATGAAATAAAGTTTAGAATTGTAATCTAATGTATGTGTTTTTGAAAAGTTGTTTAAATAAAATAAAAAGTTGGTTTTATGTTAAAATAAATATTAATTTTTGCACGAATTGATGTGAATGTTCTGATTTATGTTACCATTTGAATATTCTTTTATATTTTTATTATTTTCCGCTGACCATAAAATTTTCCAATCTCTCTTTCCCTCTCTCATTAGTCCTGGGCCTTGGTTCACTCTTTGATTCTTCTTCACTGAACCTGGAATCACCCAATTGGGCCAATTTTGTATAATTAGGCATGGATTTCCATGGAATATTTAGGTGAGGGAGTAGGATTTTCTTTAGCTTTTCCCTTCGGAATGGGTTTCATTTCCCCACCTTGGATTTGTTCAAATACTAAAGATCCCATCCAGGAATTACCCAATTCTGCAATTTCAAGTGTGGAAGACCTTGATAACCTACTCAATTTATTATAGCAGCAAAATATTCCCTCCTTTTAGCTAGACATGGCAAAAAGGGTCAGAATTTTCTGATCCGACCCGGCCCAACAAGAAAAATACCTGACCTGAACCCGATTTTTTTGACCCGAAGCAAAAACGGGTTGACCCGTGACCCGACCCGTGTTTTTTGTGGGTCAACCCGACCTGACCTGAACTCGAACTATTTTTTAAAACAACTTTTTTTTTTGGTAAAAATAAAATAAAATAAAGACAATATTGGTTTAATTGTTTGTTGTGAGTTTTAAGGAAACAATTGAGACATTTACATAACTGTATGCAAATTAATTGAAAGATGAATGATTGAGCATTCTGTAATGAGTAAAGATTTTTAGATATTAAATAGCAAAGTGCATGCCAAGATAATCTGGTTACAGTACAGTTAAAAATATAAATTTAAAATTGTAGACATGTGTGAGAAACATTCACAAATGTGAAAATAGTGAAGCCAAAGTATCAAATTAACATAAATTATGAATGCTTAGACCTATTTTTTAACAATTTATATTCAAAATAAACGGCTTTTCAAAATAAATTATGATATTTTCTAGAGTGTGTATTGCTTAACAATGATATGATATTCATAAAAGAGATCATGTATAAATAAGTAAACAATCAAACTTTAATATATATCTCAAATTGAAATAGAGTGTCAACCACAATTGACAATAGATTATAAAATTAATTTTCAAGATTGTAAATTTCTTATATGTTTTTATTCTTTGTCAAATGAATTATCTAATAAGTCATTTGTAATTTTGTTTTATATTTTGGGATGTTGATATTGTGTAGAAATAAAACTTGTGTATTTGTTTTACTTATCTTTGTGTTATTTTGTTTTAGATAACAATGTTAGGATTTGTATAATTTTAAAATTATTGAATAAGTAATAATAAGTGTAATTCATTCTTGATATAAGTGGTGAATTCAAAGTAATGCATTTTACATTAAGTAATTTTTTGCATGACTTTCTAAATGGCATATACATGTTGTTTTCTTAAAAAAAAAAAAAAAAATTCATGTAAAAATATGGGTCAACCCGACCCAATGCGACCCGCAACCCAATTGACCCAAACCCGTTTTTAACCTACTTAAAATAACCCGTTTTTGACCCACAACCCGTTTGACTCGTAATCCGATTAACCCGACCCGAACCCGACCCGACCTGCCCGTTTTGCCATGTCTACCTTTAGCAAGCTCCTATTGGAAGTCGGTGGGGACGACAACGACAATGTTGGAAAAATACATATTTGTATCGCATACAAAACATACGCAGCAGAAAATTAACGGATCTACTTCATTCACAATTGATACATGTACTATGTAAGTTTCAGAATTTAAGAATAAGAAAGCGTACCTTGGTGTGGTGAAATTCAAAACAAAAGATTAAGCACTTGGGAACATTTTTAATCTTCACTTCAATTCCACTTAATGCCCAAGAAGTGTGGTCTCTCAATCGGCTTCCAAGAGAGAATAAGAGAGTGTCCAACACTCACATACAAACCATTTCATTCTCTTAAATGATCTTAATGAAAAACCACTTCAGAAATTCTGTATGTTTCTCTCCTTATGTATAACTGATTATTTAATTGGGCTAGCCTTTTGGGCCATTTCAATTGGGCTCTAATATGTGGCTTGGAGTGGGACCAAAAAGGGAACAAATAAGACTCTATCTCCAATGGGTCTTGGGCTTTTCTATTAACTCTTGACAAGTCCAAAATTACCATTAATTATATTCAATACCAATATAAGAATATAATTGCACTCTAGACCTTATTAATAAATTATATCCCAAGACTTTATTATATATGCAATCCCTTCATTAAAATATTCGTAATAATACAAAGTCATGAATGTTGATTGCCACTTTGAAGATTACTACATCTTAATCCTTGAGTACCTGGTTTAATCCTTTACGTTATTCATCACATATTTATGAAATCCAATTTCATAAATATATACTTTAGTAACTCCTTACTAAAGTGGTTGGGCCCAACACTCTGAATAACTAAACTCATTAAACTTATCTCAAGGGAATATTTTATATCTCCGTTAAGAGATTATGAATTCCATCTTGAGAATATATGTTCCATCAACACTAAATGCGACTGCCTAACATACTGAGGTTTTGATCGTAACTTATAGATCTCACTCTTGATATATCAAAGTAACCTACACCTCATGATCAGGTCCATTATTCTCTCAGGATTCAGAGTTGATGTAAATGGAAGTGGTGAGATTTATTATTCATTTGACAGTCGTTAGTAGAATAATAAATCTCACAACGGTCCAGTTCAATATGTCTTAACTCTTAAAACATATCAACCTATCAACTAGAAGTCTCCACTTCCATGATCAAGACAAATCATCTTAGTTGATATGTTATAGTCTTCACAGATGAAATGTCCAATTTCATCACCGACTACGAGCTAAAATTCTGAATTTACAAAGAACTTGTGATTTATATCTTCTGTGACTTTTCACATAAACAATTTAATTATTTATGACATGCCAATAAATTAGATTTTAGGGCATAAACCCTAACAGACAACACCCCACTGGCCACTACCTAATGTCTGGGAGTTTCGAGGTGAGATAGAGATCTTGGCCAGCTTAAAGCGAGCCTGATGTGGGGACTTTCTTGGGTTGATTGAGCAAAATTTTGACTAAACATACCATCTATCTATGCTGATGTGGATGTGAATGCTCAGTTTTTTTTTTTTTTGAGAACCAAATGAATGCTCAGTTGAGATTGGTTTTTTGTTGTGTCCCTAATATTTCTCCCCTTTTTTAAATTGCATGGTCTCTTCATTTGATGCTTCAACTTTTGACGTGGATATATAAATCATTGTATGAACTTTTTTGCTGACACAATAACGAAGATAGAAGATAGAAGAGAAGAGAGTAGAGAGTAGAGAGCTGAGGGTGACTGTTCTTAGTTATGAATCTGAGTTTGACGATGCCAATGAAAATGAAATTAATGAACCTTTATATGTAACATTAAGAGAATTTGGTGATTATTTAATGGATGATGTGGGTCATGTGGCCACTAACAATGATGAGAATGTTAATTATAATGATTAACCGTACTTTGAGGAATCCATTCAAGATAACAAAAAGTTTGGTCTTTATAATTGAGTGTGTTTATGGTCTTGTTTGAAACATTGTTATTTGCTTTGTGTTATTTACGTGAGACATTATGTATTGTTATTTGTTTTGACTTGTTTATGTAAGACATTATGTATATTTGTGGTATTAGAACTTAGAATTTGGTATTTGTGAGTTGTAACTTTTGAATTTTGAACTTTATTTATGTATTTATAATTTGTTCATTTACCTTTTATTAATTATTTGCATAAAAAGAAAAAAACTTTTTCAATTTTTATCTAAGCTATAGCCTGGTTTAGATACAGCGTCCACGTTCACGTTTGTCCCTCTTGCACGTTTTCAGCTTTTTTTTTTTTTTTTTAAGACCAGCGCCTGGTGCACTGTTCATGGGACATGAACAATGCACCAAGGCATATGAACAGTAAAAAAAGAGTGAACACTAATTTTCACACATTTAAAATTTATTTTGCTACAGTATTTTCAATTTTCAGTTTTCAGTATATATATTTTTAAATCAGAAAATAGGATCTTACGATTCTCGTGCTGATTCTAGCTATGATTCAATTCTCGAACTCTCTCACCGAGTGCATGTAGGATCTCGATCCTGATAACCTTGGTTAAATATCATAAGAGAAAATTCTTGAAACACATAAATACGCATCAAAATTTACAACAAGCATAAATGTCATATTTTGATTGGTACATCTAAATTCAATTTTTCAACAAGTACTGTGGTAGTCCATATGTAAGTACTATGTAATCTAATCACAATTTGTCACTTAAACAAGTTGTAAAATTAGGTATGATCTAAGCATAAGTTGATCAAAAGAGTGGATAAGGGAGCCCAACATCAAGTGCACATTCATATCGCCAATGGCAAGCTAGGACATATCTGCCAACCACCGCAAAATAAAATTAGCTCAAAATTCTGGCCTCTAAGATCAATTTCTATCCCCAAGAACCTCTCTAGCATGAACGAGTTTGGCTTGTCCCATATACTTAGGTCCTTGCATACAGCCCATGCATTGACTAGCACTTGTGCACCCTTTGGGACTGTGAAGCCCGTAATTTCAATATCTTGCTTTAGGTTGATGTGAGTAGGGGTGTGCAGCCAACCCACCAACCCGCCAAAACCGACTTGACCTAACCCAACCCGCCAGGTTGGGTCGGTTTTTAGGGACTAGTGGGTTGGGTTAAGTTATGAAATTTTTTTTAATAGTGGATTGGGTTGGGTTCGGGTCATAACAATCACAACCCGCTTAACCCGACCCAACCCACCTATATATTTAAATTTTAAATTATATATATTTACAAGTATATTTAATAATTAATAATTTTTTTATTTAATTTTTCCCCTATTCGGTCTTTCTTATATAAAACCCAATTACCACACAAACCCTAACAATCTTATTTTTCTCTATGCTGCCTCCCACCCCCACTCTCCCACTCCACTCCTATTTGTTTATAACTGAGTTAGGACACTAGTTCATATATATTTTGTTTATCAACTCAGTTGGATATATTTTGTTTATAATTGAGTTGGAATACTAGTTTGTGTATATCTTGTTTATCAATTCAGGTGACAAGTGGGATATATTTTTTTCTAATCAATTTAATAACAATAGTAATAAATAAATAAATAAAAACTATCCAACCCCTGGGTTCAACCCAACCTAACCCGATCCATGTGGGTTAGGTAGAATTCCTGTGATGAGTTGGCTTGGGTTAGACCTTTTTTAACCCACCATGGTGAGTTGGGTAAAAAAATCCCTTCAACTCGACCCCTAAACGTGAGTGGAAGGGAACTGCTAGGTGCAATTGGAAGGTACCGATTAAAACAAGTCAACATTTCAAGTAAACTTTTTTATTTTATTTTTTATTTTATTTTTTTTTTAACGAAAACATTTCACATTTGTTGATAATTGGATACGTGGGCCTTTTGGCTTTAATACACAAAGACTATTTTCATTGATATATACATTGATCTTCTTCTTCTATTACTATTAGTTATGCCAAGTTTCTCATTACATTGCTATTACGTATATAATTTTGAAAATCACTATTAGATACTACACATACAATATCAATTCACAATCATTGTATATGAAATTTTACTAAATATAATACAAAATAAAAAAAGAATAGATTGGTTTAACATTATCTCCTGAATTGAACAGGAATAGGTGCATGAGATCGTATAGCTCAATTACAATTTGCTAGCTTCAAGATCTTCGCATACAAAATATCTGAATAGAAACAATATAAAAAATACGATCATTAGTTTAGAAAAAAAATAATAGAAAAAATATAAATAATTTAATTTTTATGGAAAGTTAACAAAACAAAATCCAATTTTGGTTCTAATTGAATTTTCTCTAAGATTTGGTTTAATATATATATATATATATATATATATATATATTACTTAGCTAGTAATGGACCATACATAATCATGATATTTTACATAAATGACTTATAAATTTGAATTATTTTTAGTTACACAAAAAAATGGCTCATAAAAATATAAAATCATTCAAATTCCTCGTTTTTTACATTAAATTAACTCACTTGACACAAAAATTTAAAAGCTTAGATTAGAAGGGACACGTTGTACAAAATTAAACCCTAATTGAAATCTAATTTATACACTTAATTAACTCACTTAGCACAAAAATTTTAAAACTTAGATTAGATGGGACACGTGGCGTAAAATTATACTCTAATTGAATTTTCTCTCAAATTTCTCTATTAATATATATAGATTATTTTACATAAATAAGATGGAATTTATGTTAACAGAACAGACTAAAGTCCACACTCTCTTTTTTATTTTTTGACTAAAACATTTCAGACACAGCAAAAAGTTGAAGCGGAAATGCTTTATTACAGTGCGGCAGCTTCATTTTTTATTTCCGAATTAATTAGTCGACTAGAAAAAAAAAAAAAAAAATGGAAGGATCTAAGGGCGGTTGATGTAAATTGTATCTAGCTAACAGGAATTCACATACATCAGGAAACTCCTTCTGTACTCATCTAATTGCAAAACAATATGAAAATACTAAAGCATATTTTTATTCAGTTCTTAAAGCAGAAAATTATTTTACATAGCTAAACAAAAAGCAAAACAACATTAGAAAATGATCGGAACAGCTCGTAATGGATGAGCCATATCTGACGTAAGGCCAAACTTATCCTCCAATTTCATGTCCTCTGGTGTGATCCCATCTGCAAGCTTCCAATCAAATGAGTGGAAGAGGGAGCCCAGCATCAAGTGCCCCATTCGTATTGCCAATGGCAAGCCAAGACATATTCGCCTCTCACCACCAAATGGAATTATCTCAAAATTCTGGCCTCTAACATCAATTTCAGACCCCAAGAACGTCAGCATATAACATGTCAACACTGTGCTCAGTCTGTCATGTATGCATTTTCTGTTACTGGGTTGACAGCAAGAACCAAAATTGATATGGTTTTTCATTTTCAGGAACTGAGATAGGCGCGAAATCATAGACCAAAATGAGAATATATCCAAAATGTAGAGACCAAAAGTACATTTTTGCCAAAAGATTAATAATTGGAAGGATCTAAAGGCTGTTTTATGTAAAGAGAAGTTAAGTTGGACCGAGTCTTGACAGGAATTCACATACTTCAAGAAACACCTTTTGGACTCATCTAAGAGCATTAGCATCAGTCTTTCTAAAATTTTTTGTCTATTTTACACTAAGATTTACACAACCACTTCTCAAAAACACTTACATCAGTTTATTTATTATATACCTTATCTTATTTAAATAATCAAATTTATTCTTCTTTTATTAGTATTTTCATTTACTATATCTCTCTCTCCTCTCACGTCTAAAAAGTAGAAACACATTTTGTGCACTTATCTTGTGCTTATCCCATACGTTTACAATAGATTTTTTTTTTCTTTTTGTTTTTTTTGTTTTTTGTTTTTTGTTTTTTGTTTTTTTTGTTTTTTCTCCTTTGTCCCTTGATGTTCTTCCTACCACTGTGTTTGGCTAACTTTTTTTATTGATCTCTCGGTGAAGTTTTTTTTTTTTTTTTTTTCATTAATATAATTATATCGTTTTTCAGTTAAAAAGAAAAAGGTAGAAACACGGTAAACACTAAACACACATATCCTCACAGATCTAGGCACGTTAGAATAAAAAGAAGAGAAGGCATCCTTATTTTTCTCTCTCCCAAAACAAAAACGAAAAAAAAATCTCTCCCCCTCTCTCAGAGAACAATGGCAAGCAGCATCGTCGAAGAAGAGGAAGTTGCGGCAGAAGTAGAAGCGGTGCAAGCAGTGTACGAAGACGATTGCGTGGTTCTCCAATCCTACCCTCCCCACCTCCATCTCCTCATCAAGCCTCGCACCGCCGACGTCACCTCCCAACAGGTCTCTCTCTCTACTATTTTCTATTTCTGTTTGGTTGCCTAGAAAATGATGGAAAGTAAAACCAAAACCCAGAAAAGATAAAAGAAAAACCTTCGAAACCGAATCAAAAGACCATACATTTTGCTTTACCCAAATAAGTTGAGCTAATTTCTTCCCTTTGCAATCACACCGCTTAAGAAAAAACCTACGTTCAAATTCCTTTCAATATCTTTCACTCTACTTTGTGATTAAGGAAAACAAAAACTTCGATTGATGTATATCCATAGTTTGTAATTAGACTTTACCATCTTGATTCTACCAAAAATTCAGAAGAAGGAAGATGAGTCTACTCTGCCTATTAACAACGCCTCCGACTGGGTTCCTATTCATTTTCCGACTTTTTCCCCCACAAATTATATCTGTTATATGTTTCAAACGTTTACAATTACAGTTGGGTTTGGTTCCAGAAATTAGGGTTAAGGAATTTGAAATTCTGATATGTGAGTATTGTTTTAGATATTTTCAGTAATGGGTTTGTTTAAATTCGACTCTTTTGGGTTTAAAACATCAATTTCTTTCTCTGCAGAGATGAAGTGGAATCTTTCTTCAATCTAGAGTCTCTAATTTCATCAACGCAAAGGTACCAATTTCTTTTCCTTATATTCTCCTAATTTTTCCTCTCTATTTGTTGAAATCATGGAAAACCTCCGCAAAATGAAATCTTTCTAATACTTTAAACTTAATCATTTTACTTTAATTTTCAAGTTTTGTTTTCTCTCTTACATGTTCCCTTATTTGTAAGGGGGATTGAAATTGTGGGGTTTTGAAATCTAAAAATATTTTGTTATTTTGTTTATACATTGTAGATTTTAGACAATTATTTTTTAAAAGATAATTTTAAGTCATGATTTTGTTATTTTTGATGTTGGGTTTTTCTGGGTTTTGCATGTTTTAAATTGTTAAATCTGAAAGTATAATTTTCTTTGTACAAAATTGTTATGGTAGAGAATAATTTTCTTAGAGATTTACTTATCAAAAAAAAAAAATTTTCTCAGAGATTCCTAGGTGTTGGTTTTGGTTTGTACAATATTTGGTTTTTTGGGTTTTTCATGTTGTATGCCATTCTTGAAAATTCATTGAGAATCTTTTTAGTACTAAGAAACAAAACTGAAACACTAGTAAAAGGAATTGTAACCAGTTTTGAAGGTTTTAAATTGTTCTGTTTAAATTACATTTGTTAGTTTACTTTGCTAATTTGTGAATTGTGGTGATAAGTAGAGAATTGCAACCAGTTATGATATTTAAATACCATGAAATTTCAGCAGTTGAGATGATTAGTAGAGAATCTATCATGCAGTCACATGAGAAAATTCAATAATTCAACGCTTTATACAGTACTTCACTTAATTGAGATGATTTCTTTTCAATTTGTGAATGATAGAAGTATTTGTTTTGCCTAATTTATAATGTAATGTACCAAGTTTCTTTGGTCAGTTTTCTTAATCCTCTTATACTTTTAAGGTCTATTTTG
This sequence comes from Notholithocarpus densiflorus, assembly GCA_030021035.2. Classification (NCBI taxonomy): domain Eukaryota; kingdom Viridiplantae; phylum Streptophyta; class Magnoliopsida; order Fagales; family Fagaceae; genus Notholithocarpus; species Notholithocarpus densiflorus. The sequence continues at coordinate 9,295,323 of JARYZH020000002.1, forward strand.
GAAGAGAATTATGGGTGGAAAAAGGTTATAAATAAAGGGGTTCACACATTGAAGAAGCCACAATATTGGTTTATGTTTTTAGTAAAGTATGGTATTTGGTCTTGCTACATTTTGAAAGTACTACAATTTGACAGTGGGCATGATATTCTGTTTTTGTTTCAGACTTTTAGTTGTGTTATATTGATCCTGGAGTTTCCAGTGGGGAGGATGAAACCACTGAAGAGAATATATAGTGCACAATTATAAAGTATTGTGTTCTCTGTTAGTGCTTCTTTTAGGTACTATTTATCTATTTCATTATGTTATTTACCTCATTCGATCCCTTTTCTGTTGTACTGTATGAAAAAAAAAATTTCAAGGTTATTATTTGAACACCAAATGAAAAAAATTACAGCTATATGTTTGTTTTGTAATTTTTTTTAGCAAGTCAATGTATTGAAGTTTTGTGATAGTTAGTCTGCAAGATTAGCAATTTCACAATCCAATTACGTAATTCTCAACTTAAATTACAAAAGGTATCCATCCATGACTAGAGTAACCAACTAAAGCACAATTGCAATTTAATTCTGCTCACTAACTTAGAGTCGTATTGAGTATCTCATTTAGAACCTATAGTTTATCATTATAGCATTACAAAAAATGTATAGACACACACTCTCTTAGAGAAAGAACATCATTGTCAGAAACATCAGAACATTTCTCCCTGCATTCTCTCAATTTTGCTTTTTTTTTTAGGTCCAATAAAATCCTCTCAGCTCCATAAACTTTTTGCAGATTAAACCCATTAGTCAAGAAAAGTAATGCTTATCTAAGTTTTGAAGAATAAGTTCATTGAAATGGTTCAGGGTCATCATGGATGGATTTTTGTTTGGAAAATTTCATTCATAATTGAGAAGTTTCTAATGCATATTTATACAGTGCAATAGGTTAGGTAGATTAGGTAATGATAATCATGAATTAACTAAAAAAATGCCATAATGATTATTATTGCTTAAAAGCTAATCCATATTTAATATACATTTTAGTTGATTTAAGGATCATCTAGATCTATTATTGCTTAAATTCTATGAAATTTTTGTGGTTTTAGATAGTGCAATTGGTATGGATGCTTGACTTTTATACCCAACTTTAATGGCTATGTTATAGTGATTTTTAGTTATTTAAGTTGAATACCTCTATTTATCCTAGCCGGGGACAAATGATTTATTATTTGGTTAGAGAATAAAAGGATGATTCAAAGAGCTACAAAGATAGGATAGCAACAGATTGGTAATTGAATTAAAAATTGGCATGCATAATTAATGCGTTAGATATAACAGATGGCTTGGATAATTAGGAATCAAACCAAAGCTCTAGATGGAGTTAGATATGTGTGTGTGTATGTGTGTGTGTGTGTATGTGTGTGTGTGTGTTACATTTGTGTTTTAACATTTGATATCAGTACAATGCTTACAGCAGAGTTGTTTTTGGAATTGATTAACTTAAAGATATGTAACTATAAATATCTTTCTTAATAGTTCAATGATTGATGTCCAAATCAATTGAAAACAATTATAAAGAATTAGGGAGATGGTAAAGAGTAAAGCACCCTGCAGTATGCATTACTCAATACCAGGAAAGGGATTTCAATTGGATTAATATGCATGTTGCAGGAAGTGCAAGGATACAAAGAGGAAAGCTTTAAGACAAATAGCTCAAACTCAACAACAAAAGTAAGATGGAATCCAAAATTTCTCTCTGATGTTTTCTTTTAGAATGTATGGAATTATTATGTTGTACATTGAGGATATTTTTATTGAATTATAAAGTAAATATTCAATTTATTTGTTTTTATTTTCTGCAAAAAAATTGTCTAACAGTATATGGAGTTATGGTATTTTTTGTGGTATTAAAGTGATAAATGACTTTGTATATATGAAAGTAGACACTTCATCTTTACATAGTCTAAAATTTTGCCAATTGGTGCATTCCTTGCAATATTCTTTTGTTTTTAATTTTTTTTTTTTTCCGTGAGACTACTTACTACTATAGTTTGATGAAATTCATAGATTACTACTATAGGATTTGAATTTCATGATATTTTAATGATTAATTATTGTTAGTTGAAGACACCGATACTTGCTTCTAGCAAAAACAAATACACCTATTATCTCTCTTGGACCACCTTGAATTTATTTTGTAAATCTTTTTGGAAATTTGGAACATGCTTGAAATAATTAACTCTTGGAGTCAAAAGAAAGAAAAAAAAAATCACTTTCTTTGATGTGCTTGAGTGCATGTGTGATGAAGAAAGACTATTTTTTTTTTGGTCTATTTCAAATTTTCAACAAGAAATTTCAAGATTAGATTTCATAGTTTTCTTTCTTGCAAGTTTTTTATTTTTATTTTTTATTTTTTATTATTATTATTATTTTTGGTATTATCTAACTATAAATGTTTAAATTTTCACCTACAATTTGTCTTTTGTAATAAATAAAAGTGTCCCACACATTGCGCGGGTTATAAGCTAGTTGGCATTATTGCAGTGTCATTGCGATCTGATTTGAACGAGGCCGAGCTTTTGCCATTTGATATCAAGTAGGCTCTTGCAAATGAAAGTTGTATCTTGCTCTTGCTTGGTTTGTTGAATTTTCTTCATTCATAAAGGAAAATACACATTTGTCTGTTTTGAACTTTGATCGGTGGGTCACTGCGTAGAAGATTCTAAAACAATCAAATCATTTTTTATTGAACAGTATATAACTAAATATTGTTCGAGAATCATTTTTCATGGATTATTATTGGGTACTCCGGGAGTATACTTTCTCTCTCTCTTATATGGGGTTGGAGTATACTCCTGAACTATCTAATATATTTTTATTTTTCACATTTGTACAAACAATCTTTAGAATTGTGTGCGTTTATGCAAACGTTTTAAAATCTGAAAATGTGATTTATTTTACCCCGAAAACGTGAAAAGGTTAATATGTACTAAAGATGTGCAAGAAGTTCTTTTTTTTTGAGAAACAGATGTGCAAGAAGTTAGGTGTGATAATTATTATACTTTTATTGAATAGATATTGCTTTCTTATACGACAATAAAGTTGAATTTTAAGCCCTTAGAAGGACCGACAATAATAGTTACTTATTAGAGGAGGCTGGTTTAAAATGGAAGGAGGGAAGGGAGAGCATAAAATTCTTACGCAAACAAACTCTAAAACAGTAGGGAGATTACCATTATTGAAAAAGGATTGATAGGAAGTTAGAGCAAATTTGGCAGCTTCATGTGCTGCTGCGTTGCCTAATCTTTTAACCCAACTAAACTTAACGAAGGTAAAACTAAAATAAAGACTACGGATATTTCTAATATAGGTGTTGATTGACTGTTTCTCAAAGAAAAAAAAAAAAAAAAAGGTGTCTTCAAAAATAAGGTTAGGATACTATGCATAATTTTTACAAGCTAATGTGCCACTAATAACAAAAAGAAAAAAAAAAAAAATTCAAACATTAATTTATTAAACTTGACCCAAACCGAACCGGGCTTGCCCATTTTGCCATGTTTAAATTCGACCAAGTAGATTGATTGTGTACTCTAGGATTTGTAGATTCATTGTCTTTTATGTCTTTTTATTTGTTATTGTAATTTTTTTTATTTTGTAAAATACTATTTTGGTTCTTAAAGTTTTCCAAAAGTTTGTTTTTTGTCCCTAAACTTTAAAAAATTATTTTTTCGTCTTAAAATTAGTGAAAATTTTGTTTTTCTTCTCTAAACTGTTGAAAATGTTTCTTTCATCCTTAAACTTTATTAAAAGTTTGTTTTTCGTCTCTAAATTATTGAAAAACGTTCTTTTTAATCCCGACTTTTGTCTATAAAATATTTAAAAAAAACTCTTTACAAAATTTAAGGATAATTTTTTATTTTTTAAAGTTTAGGGACAAAAAACAAATTTTTAGTAAAGTTTAAGGATCAAAATAATATTTTACGCAAACTACATGTAGTCAACATTAAATCGATCCAAACGACGAGTGGATAAAGTAGTATAATTACCCTTTTTAGTTGTGGGTTTCAGTTAGCTTAACTGGTAAAGTTTCTGATGGTTAAATAAGAGATTTGGAGTTTAATCCCCGCCTATACCAAAAACTAATTCTCAAAAAAAAAAAAAAAAAACATTTTAGTTTGATAATTGTCACAAGTGGGGGGAGCAGATATTCAAATCATAATTCTTCTCATAAAAGGAGATCAAATAATATCATTAAGTTACAAAACTTTTAATATTTCATACAGCAATAAATTTTGTAACAACAACCTTATGAACACAATAATTATATATTTTTATTAAAATATACAAACATAACAAACTAGGTTTATTTGTTAAACCATGATAGGAATAGCTCGCAGGGGTTGAGCCATCTGTAAGGTTAAACCAAACTTATCTTCCATGGACATATCCTCAGGCTTAAAGCCATCTTCAAGTTTCCAATCAAAGGTATGAATAAGCGAACCCAGCATCAAGTGTAACATTCGTATCGCCAAAGGCAATCCAGGACATATTCTCCTCCCAGCACCAAACGGAATAAGCTCAAAATTCCGTCCCTTGACATCAATTTCTGACCCCATGAACCTCTCTGGCTTAAATGAGTTTGGGTTTTCCCATATGCTGGAGTCCCTGCCTATAGCCCATGCATTTACAAGCACTTGTGCACCCTTTGGGACTGTAAAGCCCTGAATTTCTACATCTGCCTCAGCTTTACGGGGAAGTAGCAGTGGAACTGGAGGCTGTAACCGGAAGGTTTCTTTGACTATTGCTTGCAAGTATGGTAAACGAGCAATATCAGATTCCTCTACTGGGTTTCCTTTGCCAATGATTTGATTGAGCTCTTCTTTGGCTTTTGATAGAATCTCTGGGTTGTGAATCAGCTCTGCCATTGTCCATTCTAATGTAGCGGACGTTGTATCATTACCTGCAATAAACAGGTCCTATTCCACAAAAATTTAAACTAAAGTGAGACAACATATTAGACCATAAACCAGATTCATAAAAAGTACATAGATGAATAATTCATTCAAAAAAATAAGTACTTAAATGAATAAATATATAAATTATTGAAGAAGAATATAGAGAAAATTGTCACCAGGAACAAACGTTCGATTTGAGTTTTGTCAAACTCCCCTGTGCTTTCTTCACTAATGTCAAGAAGGGTATTTAACATATCAATGTTTCTGATTGAATCGGGTACTTTTCTTGTCAGCAACCGTTTGTTGATCAAGCTATCAAAGAGTTCTATCATATTCCCAAAGTAAATTGTCATCCGGCGACGTATGCCTTGGGGATCAACCTTCCTAAGCACCGGAAAATAGTCTGCCAAGTTTGGTTTTCCAACCTCTTCCATGATATTCCATACAAGTTCCTTGAACTCTCTAGGCGCCATATCAGAATTCGGGTCTGCCAAATCCACAGAGAAAATAGTGTTGGACAATAAATTAAGCGTAGTTTTGAAAGCTGCTCTACCAATATCGACTGCATCATTGGTTAGGCAGCTTTTATGGACGTCAGCAAGCAGCTCTTGTACTTTCTTGCGCCGGAGGTTTTGGTTGGCATCGAGTATCTTATGGGCGAATAATTGGGAGTTACATATTTTTCTAATGTTTCTCCAACGTGAGGAAACAGGTATCCAAGGCAATCCTAACTCATGCTGTTTGTGGGCTCGGATTGCATCTGGAATGGAACGGTTGGAAAGGAGTTGGTCATGTGTTTGGAGGACTTCTTTGGCCATGGTAGCTGAAGAAATGACTACTGTGGTTATCTGGCCTAATTTTAGGCTCATCAAGGGTCCATTTGTCATGGCAAGCTTGGCCATAGACTTGTGAGGTTTGTCACCAAGTTCCAAGAGGTTTCCAATGATTGGAAAAGGTTTTGGTCCTGGAGGAAGCTTTTTGGGAATAGATTTGCTTCTTTTTGCAATGGTATGGAGGGCTTGAATAATGGTCAAGCTGAGGCAAAGATAGAGTATACAGCTTAAAACTTCCATCTCTGTGTGTGTTTCAGAGAGAGAACCAAAAAGGGAACTGGAATGTATCTCCCTCCTTACGGCCGCCGGGCGAGAAGCTTTCTTGTAACTGCGATAAAGTAACTTCTGTTTTTTCTTATTACCAATCCTCAACAAGTGGTCACCATTGTTCATGAGCAAACGTTACGTAATTAAATTGACCTCCACAATTTGAATGGTATACGAACTGTGTTGTTATCCCTGCAACTATTATTTCCCCTTTTCAAAATATGAAAAATTAAAAATCATTTTTACGTCTAGCTTTTATGTGTTTAGTGTTAAGAGTAAAATGTGAGGCACATGTTTTATGACTTTGTATGACCATTTTCTTTCATAAAGATGCAATAGGATTTATTTTAGTGACTCATGCGGAGACAAATATTAACTACATATTTGCCTACAATGTATGGCCAAAATGGCCAAGTATCACTTTTTGCTAAAATAGGTAGTGTTTTACCGTTGTTTGAGAAGTATTTAGCAATTTATCACTCTTTTAGAACTCGAGTTAGGAAAAATCGAGTTTGCCATAAAAATAAGTCCCTTGTAAACAAAACTCGAGCTCTTCAAACTCAAGTTCTTTGAAAAATTAAACCAAGCTTTAATGTCAACAAAGCCTGAATATCAAGCATAGGGAAATGTGAGGACCTAGTGCTGTAGGGGAGTGTAAAAGTCTAACTTTGCCGTGTAAAAGTCTCAGTGTAGGAGCACTTAGATTTCCATAAGCAAAAGTGGCGTCCCTTTGGTGAATTAATTTTTTGTCAATAAAAGTGTCTTTGTTCACGTGTTTTAGTTAGAGACAATAGTTAAAAGCATAGTAAGAGACAAAACATATTTATCTGGGAGCATGTTGTATTTTCCTATAAAAACGTTTATGTCAAATTTTAAAGAACTCGATTTTTATGTGAAACTCGATATTCATAAATTTGAATTTCAAAAAAGTGATAGATTGTTAAATATTTCTCAAATAGGGGTAAAACACTATATATTTTAACAAACAGTGGTATTTGGCCATTTTAGCTTATAATATATACTTTAAATGGTACTATCCATATAAACTAATAATTTTCCCTTAAAAAAAATTAGGTATGCATGGAATTTACACCAAAGAGAGGAGAAGGGATATGGTTTTAACACCCGCGGAATTAATCCAGTGGGGTTGGTCGAGTGGTTGGGCACTCGGTCTCAAAGTGGCTGTCTTGGGTTTGACTAGGAGCTCCCTAGTTCAAGTTCAGGTACCAGCACTTTGAAAAAACTCCCTAGGCCAGCAATTTACCCCACTATGGGCCCACCCGTCGCGAACAATAATTAGTCTTTGGTTGAAAGTTTTGAGGAAACACTATGAGAAACCAAAAAAAAAAAAAAAACACCCATGGAATTAGTACTCAATGTAAGGTGATTTACTAATAATTTTTTTTTAAGAAAAAGGGACTTACTAAAGATTTAACAAAGTTCACAATCATGTTATGTTATGTTTTTTTTTTTTTTTTTTTTTTTTTTTTTTTTTTTTTTTCTTTGGGTACAACTAAAAAATATATGTCAGCTCCATACTAGCTTAATAGTTAATATAGTTATGGGTCGCCTCCTTCTCCAGCCTTTGTACTTCTGTGAGCGCAGGTTTTAGGAGCAATTTTAAAGTATATGTGTTTGAATATTCATTCATTAGCTGCCATATGGGGATTGCATGTTTGGAGAACCTCTGTCCCCTGTTTCGTTTCTACAAGAAGAATGGCCTCCCTGAAGGTTTGCTTCCAAGCTGCATATAACGCCTCTCAACTGTTAAACATCAAGCACCGCCTCTCTCTCTTTCTTTCTCTAGAAATTTTTAGGCAACACTTTGTACTTTGTAGAGCCACAATTTGACCATTGTTCTAGAAACTGTTTTGGACAAGAAATAAAATAAGGAAGAACCTAGAAGATTGTAGAACCAAAACTATAGAGATAAAAGGAAGAAGAGTCAAGAAGCTTGGTAGGAAAATACTTGCTGGTAGTGAAAAGAATGGTCTAGAGATTTTAAAGTCGGTTTGTTAACCAACATAGTTAAATATAGACAAAACTTAGATACAGTATCTTAGGTATTGTTTCTTAGATTCTTTTTTTAAGATTCAGTCATGTGGCTGCTTAACTAAAAAATATACTTTCATCTCATATGAAAAAATCCACATGACAGAATCTTAAGAAAGAAATCTAAGGAACAGCACCTAAGTACTGTACTTAAGTCTTGTCCATCTATAATAAATAGAAGTGATGGTGCCCATGTCGTGAAGTGTGAAGTGAAGTGAGTGAATGTGTGAAGTGAAGAAAGGAAAGTCAAGAGCTAGTGTGGGTACGTGTACAGGTATATTTATATGAGTTGATGTGTCTTTTAAAAGGTCAAGGGTAAAGGCAAAATAAAGTGCCATGTGTGTCTAAGCAAGGTGTGAATTGGTGGAGAAGGGTAAACGGTCAAGTTGTACTGTCAACTTGTCAATATTTTGAAATAAAATTTTGTTTTCTACCACGTGTTATCCTCTTTTGTTCAACATCAACAAGTTTGTCGTCGTCTTCTTTATTTTTAACATGCCGAGAGAAACATTTTCTACCGATTGACTTGGTGCTAAGTGATTCTTGATCAAAAAGGCTCCTATATCCCAGTTTGCTTGTCAAGCGTGATTACTGGTTCCAATAATTATATGCGATTGCTGCTTCATAGTGTATGGATCCCACAAACATATGAAATTCATATGTTATGATGCATATATTTGATGCATGAGATGCATTCTCTTTTGATATAAATGGAACCGCATTTATTTTAGTGACACATGTCTCATGCTAAAATGAAAAGAGTTTTTATTTTAAAAAAAAAATGTTATGTACCCATGGAATTATTACTCCATGATGTGATTTACTAGTGTTGTGATAAAGTCTACAATCATGTATGACCTGCTATTGTTTATAAAATGTATAAAAAGAATATTAAAAAATGAAAAGAAAAAGGGTTTATCCTGTAATATATGTGGTGAAGCTAATCATCAGTTTCGTGGTAACGATTGTCTTATGTACATCTTATCACAAATGAAATCGATTGCCAAGAAAATAGTGAATCCGTGAAGGAATTGACAAGAGTGAGTTCATTGGCCGTGCTAGCTGAAGAAATGACTACTGTGAATATATCTCCTAGTTTTAGGCTCACTAAGGGCCCATTTGTCATGGCAAGCTTGGACAGAGATTTGTGAGGTTTGTCATCGAGTTCCAAGAGGTTTCCAATGAATGGAAAAGGTTTTGGTCCTAGAGGAAGCTTTTTGGGAATTGATTTCCTTCTTCTTGCAATGGTCCGGAGGGCCAGAATTATGGTCCAGCTGAGGCAAAGATGCAGTATACAGCTTAAAACTTACTTCCATCCCTGTGAGTGTTCCCGAGAGAAAGAGAGAATCAAAAAAAGAAAAGAAAAAGGACCCTCCCTCTGGCCATGGCGATAAGGTATCTTTTGTTAAAAGAGAGTTTTAATTTATAAAGCCCGATCTTCTAATGATAGTTTTTTATTATTAGATCAAGATACTAACTAATTTTTGGTGTAGGCAGGGATTAAACTCCAGATTTCTTATTCGAGCATAAAATATCTTATGCATGCAATAAAGTCATTTTTTTTTTTCCATATTACCAATCCTCTACAAGTGGTTGCCATTGTCCATGAGCAAACGTTACGGAATTAAATTGACCTCTACAATTTGAATGGTATACGGACTGTGTTGCTATCCAATTGGAGTCTCATTATGAAAAGTCCCACCACTAGGCTCTGACCTTTATCCTTTTTAGGCTCTATAAGCAGTTTTTGTGGACAACAAATATTTACCCTCTTCAAAAGATGACAAAAGGTCAATTTTACGCCGAACTTCTATGGGTTCAGAGTTAGAGTTAGCACAATTGGATCTCCACATAAGTACAAAACCCAGGCACATGAGATCTACAGATTGATTGATATTTTTTTTCTCTCTCTAAGCCAAATGTGATAGAGGCACATGTTTTATGACTTTTGTTAGGTTCTAAAAGTTTAGAAAAATTGACAAATCATGAACACAAACTTGTCTAGATATAGATTCTAAAGTCTATAGGTATTATTAGACAATGCTCAAGGTGATTCAAGTCAAGATTCAAGAACATACAAGTTGCAGGAAGAAGATTTCATAATCTGCCTGGTTTGACCGATCGAGAGACAGGCTCGACCGATCGAGATTCATATTTGCAGAATTTTAATTAAGCCCAAACAGCAGTTCAAGCCCATTAAGGATTAGGGTTTTAGATTTACTTCTCCTAGTATATAAAGGAAACCCTAAGCACATTTTCATAAGTCTTTTCAGAGAGAGAAGAGTGTGCCTCTTTTGTATCTAGGGTTTTGTACCCAAAAAGCTCTCTCATGTCTTCTACCGGTGTTATCCATTGAAGAATCTCAAGATCCGGTGTTGTAGAAGTTGCTGCTTTCTCTAGTTATCAAAAGTGCTGATGATCTAAACCTTCAAGGGTGGTCTTGGAATTATAAACAGGAGAGTTTGTGTTTTTTATCACAAGTGTGGGTGCTTGTGTTGCAAAGGCCAAGGAAAGAAGTAGTCTGTGGACTCGGAGCTGTCACGTGGTCGTGGTAGTAAGTTTTCTACTCAAGGTAGCAATAGGATGTTAGTGCTCTAAGTCGCTATTGTAAAACTTCAATTCTTTCATAGTGGTTTTGCTTTTTACCTTGAGGATAGCTACGTTAAATCCTCTCCAGGTTTTTTTACCGGTTTGGTTTTCCTGGATTATCATATCGTTGTGTTCTTTATTTTTCGCATTGTTTACATGATATGATTTACTGTGTTAACCTAGATTTGAATAATTTACCTAAGTAATCACTTGGCTAAATAACTAGGTTAAACAACTTGTGTTTTAAGGGGTCTAAAAACGTACAAGTGGTATCAAAGCGGGTTAGCTCTTGATTTAGGTTATTATACCTAGAGTTGATCCTTGATCCTTGTTATCATGGATAATTTTAAGTGTCTTACTTTTTTTATTGTGATGATTTAAATAAAAAGGACACTATTGTTTCTGTTGATCTTATTGATGCTTGTGAAACTCTTCGTAAGGAATTATTGAAATCTATGAAAATTGCTAAGAAATTCAAGGAAGAGTTAAAATTGGCTAATCTTGAAAAAGAGGAATTGGTTGTTAGATTAGATGAATCTAATAAAAAGAATGAATTTTTGAGAAATCAAATTTCCTCTCAAGATGAGAAGATGAAAAGCTTGGAACAATGCAAAGTTATGCATGATAGTGCTTAACTAAGCTATAGAGGGTACACAAACCACGGGCTGCAGAACTTGCTACTGCCACTGTGGACAGGTTGACTCCACTCTCCCTAACCACGGGTTGTGATCGTGGCGTAAACATGGGCTGTTTACCTTTGTTGGCAGTGCAATTGGAGGACTTCGAACTGCGGTTGGAAAACTTCGAACCTGCCCTGAGATGCTAATATTCTATTTTCTTGGATAGGGTTACAGCCTCATTTAAAGTATATAGAGTTTGTAAGGATACCTGATCTCGGATGGAAGCTCACAACCCATTTACAAATCTGGATATCCGTTGATCTTCAGTCTCCTCCAAATCATTGCGATTCGCCAGCCTGTCAAACTCCTCCATGTACTCATTAACTGTCCAAGTACCCTGCTTGCAATCCTGGTACTGTTTGAAGAACTCCTGCTGGTAATTTGGTGGTAAGAACCAATCTGCCATTAATCTGTTCATTCTCCTCCATGATCGTATTGGAACCTTTTGTTCACGGGTATGGTTTAATTGAACACGATCCCACCAGGCAGATGCTCCTCCCTTCAATTTGTAGGCCACCAAACACACCTGTTTGTCATCTGCATACTCCTCATCCTCACTGTTCTCTTCGTTGTAGTCTTGCTGCCTGTTCCGATTTGGACCACGATGGGGAGGGCCACGCGCTCGATTATCACTTCGCTCTTCGTCATCACGATTAGGGTTTCGGTTAAGCAAGGTGGCAAGCGCTTCTTGAATCTGGTCCAGAGTCTGCTGGGTTGCGTCACGAAACTGTTGATTTTCATCACGAAAATGAAGGAACTCAGCCCTAGTAAGGACTGGGTTATTGACGTTGTCACCGCCGTCCTTGTTATAGTGGTCACCGTCTCGCCGGTTAGCCATCAGACCAGGGTAAGTCAAGGCTCTGATACCAATTGATGTCGCAGAAGCCTAAAGAAAGTACACACGATGCTCTCTTGATGGAACAGAAACTAAACTGTTAGTTTCTAGTAGTAAACCTTGAATACACGAGGGGTTTCCCTGAATCCACAAGGAGATAAAATTGAAATCTACCAGAAGAAAATTTGACAAAACGTCTGTGTTTATTGATAATAGTCTAATTTGCCTCTAACAGCTACAAAACATATAAATACTGAGAAAAACGTCTAAAACCCTAATTCGCACTAATTAAGCAATTAGGTGACAAAAATACCGAATTTTACCAAAAATGGCAAAATTGAGTTAAATGCAGAATCATAAACTACTGACCTTAAGGGTCGTCCCAAAACAGACGGGACCTTATTCTGACTTTTAAACTAAAAGTTATTAAGGAAAAACAAATATTACTATAAATAGCAAAAACATTGTTATTGGGGCCTTAATGAAGGAATTCGCCTAAATTCTGGCGACGTTCATGGCAATTGTCATGAATCTGGATCAGGATGCCGTTTCCCTTCAACCTGCCAAATTTCATGCAATTCCGACACTGTTACCCCGATGGCCCCTCTTTGATCTTGCGTTGTGACTTCCTGTGCCCCTGCTGCTCCAAGAAGGCATGTATATCAGTTATCCATTGAAGAATCTCAAGATCCGGTGTTGTAGAAGTTGCTGTCTTCTCTAGTCATCAAAGGTGCTAATGATCTAAACCTTCAAGGGTGGTCTTGGAGTCACAAACATGAGAGTTTGTGTTTTTTTTATCACAAGTATGGGTGCTTGTGTTGCAAAGGCCAAGGAAAGAAGTAGTCTGTGGACTTGGAGCTGTCACGTGGTTGTGGTAGTAAGTTTTCTACTCGAGGTAGCAATAGGATGTTAGTGGTCTAAGTCGCTATTGTAAAACTTTAATTCTTTCATAGTGGTTTTGCTTTTTACGTTGAGGATAGCTATGTTAAATCCTCCCCAGGTTTTTTACCGGTTTGGTTTTCCTGAGTTATCATATCGTTGTGTTATTCATTTTTCGCATTGTTTACATGATATGATTTACTTGTGTTAACCTAGATTTGAATAATTTACCTAAGTAATCACTTGGCTAAATAACTAGGTTAAACAGCTTGTGTTTTAAGGGGTCTAAAAACATACAACTTTGCACGACCATTCTCTTTCATAAAGACGCAACCAGATTTATTTGAGTGATTCATATTGACAATTATTAGTTTAGTTTACATGAATAGTATAATATAAAGCCTATATTATAGGCCAAAAAAAGTGACAAATGTTAGAGCATTCGCATCCCGTATGTAAAAAATATCCCATTTTACTATCTCAAAAAGCTACTTTATCAATTATACCATATTATTTTACAATACACTCAACATCCTATTATTTATTTTTACATACAACACATTAAAATAATATAAATTATACAATAAAATAATATAAAAAAATCTCTATCTCTCTCTCTTCTCTCTTCATCTCTGTTCTCCGTCTCTGTGTTTTTCTCTCTTTCTCATCCGCTCACCACCAACCCAAACCCAGAACAACCACCCACTAATACATGCCTTGCTGCAACTTGAAAAAGGCCTTGATTTTTTTTGTTCTCTCCATTGCCAATTCAGCCATACTCACAAAGAAAGAAAGAGCAGAGATAAAATTCAGCTACCATCCATATCAAACCCATACCCAATTTAGCCATACCCACCTCTTCCTTTAGGCACCGGTCACAACAGAAAAAGAAAAAAAAAAACCCACAAAACCCAAAAACAACAACCACGCCACCACACCAAAAACCGCCAGACACTGGCCACAAACCACGAGAACCCAGAAAAAAACACACACAACCACAATCCCACATATCCCACCACCACCCACTAGACCATCAAACCATCAGTTCAAACCAAACCAAAACTCCACATATCCTAGCAAACCCATTTAAAAAAAAAAAAAAACCATCAACGGTGCCACCATCGAAGCCACCAATGGAGTTACACACACAACACCCAAGGTCCCAAACCCAGAAGAACCACCATCAAATAACCAAGAGAAACTCGCCAATCTCCACACTACAACCCACCTGACCTACAACTCCAAACCCACCACCTGACCCACAACCCACACAACCGAGCCACCGATCCAAACCCATCACCTGACCCACTAGATTCGACTCATAGCCTAGGCTGCAATCGCCACCAGATTCGACTCACAGCCCGGATCGCAACCCACGACCTCTGCTTCTTATCGACATAGAGGCCCAACCACCAGCACAAAGAGAGAGAGTGAGAGACGAGAGCAAGTCACAGAGAGAGAGGGAGACGAAATACTGAGATGAGGAAAGAGCGAGTTGAGAAAGAAAATGAGTTTGACATAGAGGAAAGAGAAAGAATAAAAGGGATTAAAAAGCAAATACAATAGTTAGATGCTAAATATTAGCAACATATGACATTTACAAGACCCAATGTGAATGCTCTTAGTCACCCAAAATGACAAATGTTATCCACATATTTGCTTAAAACGTACACTTTATATGGACCATGGTACAATTCATGTAAATTTTCACTTAAAAACTTAGTCACCATGGAAATTATTTTTTGAAAAGCAAACACACATAGGGGATAGGGTTTTAACTTTTAACACCCATGGAATTAATACTCAATTTAAGGTGAATTACTGATTTTTTTTTAATGAAAATGTGACTAACTAATGACGTAACAAAATTAACAATTATGTTTTTTTTTTTTTTTTTTTTTTTTTTTTTTTTTTTTTGTACCACTAAAAAATATTTTTCAATTCCATAATAGTTTTTTTTACAGTTATGCGTCGCGCTGTCACCTCATTCTCCAGCCATTGTACGTGTGCGTTTGGCTCCAAATTAGAAAGCTAGCTTATTTTACTATTTAGCTTATTTTTGCTACTATTCATGGGCTCCACTGGACTTTTTGGTACTATTTATGGATCCCACTGTACTATTTCAATTAATTTTTACCTTTATCTACAGTATTTTCAGCAAAAAGTTTTCAATTTTAGCAAAATAAGCGAATTCCAAACATAACCTACTTTTGTGAGCAGTGGTTAATTTTAGAAGCAATTTTGAAGTATGTTTGAATATTGCTTCATTAGCTGTTATATGGGGGTTGTATGTTTGGAGAACCTCTACCCCTGCTTCGTTTCTATAAGAAGAATGGCCTCCTTGAAGCCTTGCTTCCTGTCTGAATATAACACGTCTCAAGTTTGTTGTCATTAAATAGTTAGGCTTGCTTGGTTGGAGATTTTTAGTATTATTGTTTAAAATGATGTGAAAACTATGATTTAAAAAGTGTTGTGAAAACACGTATTTACAGTTCTCATAAAGCAAAAAATGTGTTTGGTTTGGTACTATGTTTCAAATAACATGTTTCAGTATGTGAAAAAACATAATTGTGTGTTTAATATGTGTGTTCCTTTTTTCTTTTTTTAAGAAAAAAGCTAACAAGTGGGCCCTTGGTTGGAATTGAAGAAGGAAATTTTATGTGTTGTCTAATCAAATAGGCCCCATATTTTTCAAAATATTTACAAAAGTGTCATTGAACAATGTTGTTTGAAATATAAAAACTAGTAAAAGGAGTTTTCCAAATTCAGTGTTTAAACATCCTAAAATGAGTAACATAACTTGAACACTCCTAAAAAAACACCCTTACCAAACGTGTTGTTTGGAATTACATACCAAACAGACCCTTAGCTTCTTTAGTTTTGACATTCTGAGAGAAACATCCTCTACTGATTGACTTTGTCCTATGTGATTCTTGATCACGAAGGCTCCTCTATCCTAGTTTGCTTGTCAAGTGCCATTGCTGATTTCAATAATTATAAATTATATGCTATTGTTGCTTCTCATAGTGTATAGATCTCCCAAATATGTGGAATAAATATGTTGTGAAATGAATGATGCATATATTTAATGCATATTCGAAAATTTATAATCAGTCACAAAATAGAATAAAAGTAAGGCTAAATAAGCAAATATGAGAGTACTTAATTTATTGTCTATATTTCATGCACAACCCACCGTAATCAACTCCTTGTTGTTGATGAAAACCCTTAGCCACAAGATGGGCATTGTATCCCTTAACAAATCCAGCAGCTTTTCTTTTGATTTGATATATCCATTTGTACCCTACAAGATTCATGTGTGGTTTGGGTGGTACAAGAGACCAGGTGCCATTGTGCATAAGAGCAGTGAGCTCTTCATTCATGGCTCATTGCCATGCCACATATTTTGAAGCATTTGTGAAAGAGGTTGGTTCAGTAGCACAAGAATTGGTGACAACAAGCAATTCCTTTAGTAGAAGATGGTATTACATGTATCGGATATATGAGAGGGTGGATACATGTAGCCGAAACATGTAATACTACCTCTTATTTTTTCCTATTATTTGCAGCTCCCACCTGAGTTACCTACTTATTTTATTTAACTTTTAACTTTTATCTATAGTACTTTCAGGAAAAAAATTTCAACAAAAGCTAGATAAGTTGTTCATAAATGGACAGGGTCAAGTTGTTACATGTTAATGTTGGGGTTTATGCCATAAAATCCAATTTATTGGCATGTCATAAATAATTAAATAGTTTAATTATATGAGACTATCTATAAATGAACTAATGGGACATTATCTTAGTCCATGAAATGCATAGTATGTGATTTATATGAAAAGTCACAGAAGATATAAATCACAAGTTCTTTGTAAACTCAGAATTTTAGTTTGTAGTCGGTGATGAAATTGGGCATTTTATCTGCGAAGACTATAACATATCAACTAAGATGGAATGTTGATATGTTTTAAGAGTTAAGACATATTGAACTGGACCGCTGTGAGATTTATTATTCTCCTAATGACTGTTAAATGAATAATAAATCTCACGACTTCTATTTACATCAACTCTAAATCATAAGAGAATAATGGACCTGATCATGAGATGTAGGTTGCTTTGATATATTAGGAGTGAGATCTATGAGTCACGATCAAAACCTCAGTATGTTGGGAAGCCGCATTTAATGTTGATGGAACATATATTCTCAATATGGAATTCATAATCTCTTAACGGAGATATAAAATATTCCCTTGAGATAAGTTTAATGAGTTTGGTTATTCAGAGTGTTGGGCCCAACCACTTTAGTAAGGAGTTACTAAAGTATATATTTATGGAATTGGATTTCATAAATATATGATGAATAACGTAAAAGATTAAACCGGGTACTCAAGGATTAAGATGTAGTAATCTTCAAAGTGGCAATCTACATTCATGACTTTGTATTACTACGAATATTTTAATGAAGGGGTTGCATGTATAATAAAGTCTTGGGATATAATTTATTAATAAGGCCTAGAGTGCAATTAAATTCTTATAGTGGTATTGAATATAATTAATGGTAACTTTGGACTTGTCAAGAGTTGACAGAAAAGCCCAAGGCCCATTGGAGCTAGAGTCTTATTTGTTCCCTTTTGGTCCCATTCCAAGCCACATACTAGAGCCCAATTGGAATGGCCCAAAAGGTTAGCCCAACTAGATAATCAGTTGTATATAAGGATAGAAACATATAGAATTTGATATGAGACTTTTCATATAAGTCTTTTTCATAGAAGTTCTCATAAGGAATGAAATGGTGTATGTGAGTGTTGGACACTCTCTTATTCTCTCCTTGGAAACTGATTGAGAGACCACACTTCTTGGCCATCAAGTGGAATTGGAGTGAAGATTAAAAGTGTTCCCAAGTACTTTCGATCTTTTGTTTTGAATTTCACCGCACCAAGGTACGCTCTCTTGTTCTTAAATTCTGAAACTTACATAGTATATGTTATCAAATGCGAATGAAGTAAATCTGTTAATTTTCCCCTGCGTATGTTTTGTATGCAATACAAACATGTATTTTTCCAATAGTTAAAGGGAACATGACATGAAGATTCAAGAGGCAATATGAAGGAAAAGAACCGCAAGGGTTGGTAGAGAGTTGATATTGTAAGAGCACTTATATTTGGGGTTCTAAAAAAAATAACTATTTTATTACATTCTAAAAAACTAATTTTTTTCTATTTACCAACTCATTTAACAATACACCCAACATCTCAATTCTTATTTTCACATACAACCTAATAAAATAATATAAACTAACCTATCTCTCTCTTCTCTCTCTCTCTCTCTCTCACAACCACAATCAGCACCACCACATCACAATCAACAACCACCACCGAAACCCATTAAACCCATCATTGGAATTCGCCACCACCTATATCCATCGCAACAGCCACCACCTAAAAAAAAACATAAAACATAAAAAATAAAAATAAAAACCATTCGTTCGACCCCTAAACCCAAACAATATTCCTTTCCTTGACCCAAATTTTGTCTCACTCTCAGATCACAAACCCAAAAAAAAAAAAAAAAAAAAAACACTAAAACTAATAGAAATGATCATCGAAACATGTAACAAAATCGGAGGCACGAATGGCAATGGCAAACACCACCACCTAGCACCAACAATTCGTCTACCGGTCCAAACTCACAACCACCTATTCAACCACTATTCCAAACCCACAACCACTTGTTAGCTAGTGTATATCATCTTATGAGAATAGCTAGTTGTATAGATCAACCAGAAGAGGTACGTATAAAAGTATTTTCCCCGAGGTGGAAATTCAAAGCCACAAAGAGAAGAGACAAAGAAGAGAGAGAGAGTGAGAAGAATTAGAACCCACACCACCACCAAACGCCGATCTGCCAAAAGACCCACGACACTTGGCGATTAACCCATGCTAGTGGGAAGGTCTGAGGAGAGAGAGAGAGAGAGAGAGAGAGAGAGAGAGAGAGAGAATAAAATATATTATTTTACAACTACTGCTACAGTAATTCCTAAAGATACCAACCCACTATTCACAATTGCTAAAATTCTTTAGCAAAAGCAACCCTGGTAAAGTTGCATTTGGGCATATTTGATTGTAAAATAGCAATTTCGAGAGTTTTACACACCCTAATGCTAATGCTCTAAAGACAAGTGAGTTGAGTTAGGAAGAGTAGGTGATGTTGACATGTCATTAGGAGGCTATTGGGAGAGAGGAGAGAGTTGGATTGAGATCCGAAGCAATTGCACGTGCAATTCACCCCATTTCCTTCACAAACTTTTTTGCATTCTTAACATCTTAACATTAACTTTTTACTTTTTTTAATATTTTCTTATTTAACGGTTAAGATTAAAAGTTATTTTTTCCAACTCTGAATCTCAACCACTCATTGCAATTGCATCAAGCGCAATACCCTAGGTATTGCATTTGATCTTAAGCCAAGAGAGTTGACGAGGACTCATCATTACAAGTTTGGTGAGATGTTGACACTACAGGAGATGGACCATGTGATTTAGTGAGATATTTGTTAAAATAACTGAGTTCATCTTTAGATGCTAAAAAAATGTCTAATTATTGTAATTTTTTTTACATATATATTTATCACTAATTGGATTTTACCCTATTTAAATGAAAGGTATATGTAATTTTAGACTTTCTTTTATATAATAATAATAATAATAATAATAATAATAATAATAATAATAATTGTACGTTTTTAGACCCCTTAAAACACAAGTTGTTTAACGTAGTTATTTAGCCAAGTGATTACTTAGATAAATTATTCAGTTTTAGGTTAACACATTCAAATCATATCATGTAAATAATGTGAAAATATAAAGAACACACGATATGATAACCTAGGAAAACCAAACCGGTAAAACACCTAGAGAGGATTTAACCTAGCTATCCTCAAGGTAAAATAGATCCACTATGAAAGAATTGAAGTTTGTACAATAGGACTTAGACCACTAACATCCTATTGCTACCTCGTGTAGAAAACTTACTACCACGACCACGTGACAGCTCCGAGTCCACAGACTACTTCTTTCCTTGATCCACTGCAACCACAAGTACTCCCACTTGTGACTTTGAGACTCCACTCAAAGGTTTCAGATCTTCTTTAAGTTCTTTATGCAGCAACTGAAGCGATCACCAAGTTCTTGACATGAATCTTGATAACTCTAAGTGTGTATGAAGGTAAACACCTCTAGATCGCACAAGAGATTCAACACACAGCATATCAACAACTTCTAAAACGTGGCTAGGGTTTTCCTTTTATACTTGGAGTAAAATATAAAACCCTACACATCAAACCGAGCTTAGGCTGAGTTGGAAATTCTGCAAAAAAAATCTGCACGAGGTTCGATTAATCGAGCCTTACAGATTTAGCCAATAAATCCTGCAATTCACTCGATTCCAACTTTACAAATAAACACACTTTGAGAAGCCTAAATCTAGATTCTAAGTTTTGATCATGGTTTGCCAACACATTACAAATTGAAATTCTAATACATTTAGTTCCTAAAGTCTCAGAACCTAACAATAATAATAATAATAATAATATATTATGAGTAACACTACATTAACAAAATATTTTACTACATTTTTACAAGCTATTGATGTGTTCAATTTATACTGGTTCTCATTTATGCTCAGTACTAACATCAATTGTAAAAAGTTGTTGTAAAATAATTTGTAACTCTGACATTTTCCAAATATTATCTAGGTATGAGAGTACTAAAATGATAAAGCTTTCCTTAAAAAATTTTAAATTTGATAGGAATATAGGATAACTCCAATATATATAAATATATAAATATATATATTTATATATATAATTTTCCCAATAAGTTTGTGGGGGCCATGGTCCCCTTCCGTCCCACATGAAGGGAACAAACAAGAAGGTAAGGCAATAGATGAAATTATAGGAGGCTGGTTGGCACTTTTCGAACTGGAGAGAGATGAAAAGGGGAAAAGGTTCTCATCAAAAACAACATTACGTGCAATGTAAACATGATTTTTGGAGAGATCATGACATTTATAATCCTTGTGATGAAGACTATAACCAAGAAAAACACACTGTTTAGAGCCATAATCAAGTTTATGAGTGTTAAAGAAAAATAAAATCTTTAACTACGTATGCAGTTAAAGAATTTATTTTATTTTTGGCTTTGGATCCTCCAATAAATTATTGTAGATATTACTGCATGGACTGTAGTTAATGAAACATTATAGTGTGATATTGAAATTTTCTACTCTTTCTCTTAATTTGCTGCTACAGCAATGCCCTAAATCAAAATCCAAAATCTTTTCTTTTCAAATTTTTGAAGTAGTTGTCTATGTTTTAAACTTCAATAACCAAAACCCACTAAGAATCACACAAAACCCAGCTCCAAAAACAAGGAAAACCACCAAAGTCACCACCAGTTTTTTTTACTCCCAAACTTAATGTCTGTTTGGGATCCGCTTATTTTGCTGAAACTGAAATTTTTTTACTAAAAGTATTGTAAATAAAGGTAAAAATTAGCTAAAATAGTACAGTAGTACCCATGAATAGTAACAAAAAATACAGTGAGACCCATGAATAGTAGAAAAAATAAGCTGAATAGTAAAATAAGTTTGCAAAAATAATTTTTGCCAAACAGACACTTAGAAGCCCCTGTGTAATCAAACGAGATGCACATAGCCTTGGCGTGGTTGATTTGGGTTCAATTTTTCTGTGTTTATGTTCAAGATTTATGGGTTTAGCTTTTGGTTGATTTGGTGGTTGGATCTTAAAGCTTGTTCATGTCTCTCTCTGGGTTTGATGATGGCTAAATTTGTTAGTTTGTCGGGAAAATGTTATGTTTCACGAGCATGATTGTTTTGGTTGATGTTCTTAATTTTGGTTGGATGTTCTTGATTTTTAAAGCCAACCATTAGTTTCGAGGCAATCAATCAGTGTTTCATGTGATCTTATCACAATAAAAAAGATAATTAAGGAAAAACTGCTAAAAGGGCAATGGATTTACTTCTCAATTTGACATTATTTAACAATATAGATAATGACGAAGTGTCTAACTTTGTTACTGCACGTCAAAAATTTCAAAACAAACAGTGAATCCGTGAAGCCGTGAAGGTATTGAGTTCATTGTATTCGGTCATTTGCCTTTTTCCAATTCGGATTCACTCAAAACATTTTGTAAGCTCATACAGAGTGACTTGCTTTCATTTTTTAGTAGTGGGGGAAGTGCTTACAAGTTCGCTAGAGGACATACACACTTAGACAGAGATGGACTTTTGGAGCTGTATAATCTGTCTATGTCTCAGCTGCACCATAATTCAAGCGCTACATTCCATTCCAAGAAGAAGTACAGCAACACCCAAAAAAGTTCCACCAGGACCAAAATCATTTCCGATCATCGGAAATGTATTTGAACTTGGTGACTGATGTAGAACAGACAGCACATGCCTTCCTGGAGCAGCAGGGGCACAGGAAGTCACAACGCCAAGATCAAAAGGGGTGCCAGTAGGGGCCATCAGGGTAACAGTGTCGGAATTGCATGAAATTTGGCAGGTTGAAGGGAAACGGCGTTCTGATCTAGAATCATGCTTCCATGAATGTCGCCAAAATTTAGGCGAATTCCTTCATTAAGGCCCTGATAATAGTGTTTTTGCTATTTATAGTAATATTTGTTTTTCCTTAATAACTTTTAGTTTAAAAGTCAGAATAAGGTCCCATCTGTTTTAGGATGACCCTTAAGGTCAGTAGTTTATGATTCTGCATTTAACTCAATTTTGCCGTCTTTGGTAAAATTCGGTATTTTTGTCACCTAATCGCTTAATTAGTGCGAATTAGGGTTTTAGACATTTTTCTTAGTATTTATATGTTTTGTAACCGTCAGAGGCAAAAATAGACTATTATCAATAAACACAAACGTTTTGTCAAATTTTCTTCTGGTGGATTCCAGTTTTATCTCCTTATGGATTTAGGGAAACCCCTCGTGGATTCGAGGTTTACTACCAGGAACTAACAATTAAGTTTTAGTTTCATCAAGAGAGCATCGTGTGTGCTTTCTTTAGGCTTCTGTGACATCAGTCGGTATCAGAGCTTTGACTTACCTTGGTCTGATGGCTAACCGGTGAGACGGTGACCACCACAACAATGACGGCGGTGATGACGTCAACAACCCAGTCCTCACTAGGGCTGAGTTCCTTCATTTTCGTGATGAAAATCAACAGTTTCGTGACGCAACCTAGCAGACTCTGGACCAGATTCAAGAAGCGCTTGCCACCTTGCTTAACCGAAACCCTAATCGTGATGACGAAAAGTGACATGATAATCGAGCGCGTGGCCCTCCCCATCGTGGTCTAAATCGGAACAGGCAGCAAGACTACAATGAAGAGAACAGTGAGGACGAAGAGTATGCAGAGAGAGTCCTTGGGAATCATCGTGGTCTTGCGAGGGATAATGGCCGAGATTATCAGGAGCAGAGGGACTATCGGATGAAAGTAGAATTACCATCCTTTAATGGTAATGTCTCTATTGAGGAGTATCTAGATTGGGTAAGTGAGGTGGAAAATGTTTTCGATTATATGGGTATTGCAGATAACAAACAGGTGTGTTTGGTGGCCTACAAATTGAAGGGAGGAGCATCTGCTTGGTGGGATCATGTTCAATTAAACTGTACCTGTGAACAAAAGCTTCCAATACTATCATGGAGGAGAATGAAGAGATTAATGGCAGATTGGTTCTTACCACCAGATTACCAGCAGGAGTTGTTCAGACAGTACCAGGATTGCAGGCAGGGTACTCGGACAGTTAATGAGTACATGGAGGAGTTTGACAGGCTGGCGAATCGCAATGATTTGGAGGAGACTGAAGATCAACGGATATCCAGATTTGTACACGGGTTGTGAGTTTCCATCCAAGATTAGGTATCCTTACAAACTCTATATACTTTAAATGAGGCTATAACCCTATCCAAGAAAATAGAATATCAGCATCTCAGGGCAGGTTCGAAGTTTTCCAACCGCAGTTTGGAGTCCTCCAATTCCACAGCCAACAAAGGTAAACAGCCCATATTTACGCCACGATCACAACCCGTGGTTAGGGAGAGTGGAGTCAACCCATCCACAGTGGCAGTAGCAGGTTCTGCAGCCCAGCCGATAGCGAACGCCAATCCCTATGCTAGGCCAACTGGAAATAAGTGCTACAGGTGTGGAGAACCAGGGCATCGATCTAGTACTTGCCCTAAGTGAGCCGTAGTGAATCTGGTGGTGGCAGAAGAGGGCGAAGCAGAGGGTGAACAAGAGGATGAAGAGGTGTATAATGATGCTGATCCATATGCCTATGATCCCAATGAGGTCCAAGAAGATGAGGAAGGCGTGCCATTAGGGAGGTCTTTGGTGATCCAGAGATTGTTGCTCACACCAAAGGTGGAATACAGTGATCAGCGGAATGAGATCTTCCGAGCACGATGCACCATCAGTAAGAGGGTCTGTGATTTGATCATTAACAGTGGCAGTGTAGAGACCATTGCGTCAAAGAGTTTGGTTACCAAGCTAGGACTGAAAACAGAAAAGCATCCCTCTCCATACAAGATAGGTTGGATTAAGAAAGGTACGGAAACTCTTGTTACTCAACAATGTCGTGTTACTCTTTCTATGGGTAAATGCTATGTAGATGAAGTAGTTTGTGATGTTGTTGAAATGGATGCATGTCATTTAATACTGGGTAGACCTTGGCAGTATGATGTAGATGCTACTCATAGGTGTAAGGATAATGTGTATGTGTTTTTTAAGAATGGCAGAAAATTTTCCTTGGTTCTATTAAGGAAGGCAGTATACCCAAAACTTTCAAAGTGGAAGGAAAGCCAGCACTCCTCATAGTGAACAATGAAGATGAGTTTGACAGAGAGTGTAAGGAGTTGAAACAGGTATATGCTGTAGTGGTGATGGATGGTGAGCCGAAGAGGGTTATTAAGATACCTGAGGCCATTCAACCATTGATCAAGGAGTTTGAAGAGCTTTTTCCAGAAGAGCTGCCTGCAAGTTTACCACCAATGCGTGACATCTAGCATTGCTAGTCTACCAAATCTGCCACATTATAGGATGAATCCTCAAGAGGGTCAGATTCTACAGGGGCAAATGGATGAGCTTCTGAGCAAGGGGCAGATCAGGGAGAGTATGAATCCATGTGCAGTACCGGTATTGTTAACACCGAAGAAGGATGGGAGCTGGCGTATGTGTGTGGATAGTCGAGCCATCAACAAGATCACAGTCAGGTATCGATTTCCTATTCCCCGACTAGATGACATGTTTGATATGCTGAGTGGGTCCAAGTGTTACACCAAGCTGGATCTCAAGAATGGGTATCACCAGATTCGGATTCGACCTGGAGATGAGTGGAAAACAGCTTTTAAGACAAATGAGGGGTTGTATGAGTGGATGGTAATGCCTTTCGGATTGTCCAATGCTCCCAACACTTTCATGAGACTTATGAATCAGGTATTGAAACCATTTATTGGAAAGTTTGTGGTAGTTTATTTTGACGATATCCTGATTTATAGTAAGATAGAAGCAGCCCACTATAATCATGTGCGAGAAGTATTGGCGGTGTTGTAGGCCAATGAGTTGTATATCAACTTGAAGAAGTGTAGCTTCTTAACTGATAAGTTGCTGTTCTTAGGGTATGTGGTCAGTGCAGATGGGATTCATGTTGATGAGGACAAGGTCTGTGCAGTCAAAGAATGGCCAACCCCAAAGATAGTGAGTGATGTGCGAAGCTTCCATGGGCTAGCAACCTTCTATCGGAGGTTTGTTCGAGATTTCAGTAGCATAGTAGCCCCTATCACTAAGTGTCTGAAGAAGGGGAGGTTCTCATAGGGAAAGGAGGCAGAACAAAGCTTTGCCTTGATCAAGGAAAAGTTGAGCACAGCCTCGGTTTTGGCATTGCCCAACTTCGATAAGGTGTTTCAGGTGGAGTGCGATGCATTTTTGGTCGGGATAGGCGCTGTTCTTTCACAAGACAATAGACCAGTAGCATTCTTCAGTGTGAAAGTTTGTGAAGCTCGAAGTAAATGGTCGACCTATGAGCTGGAGTTCTTTGCTGTAGTACGGACTCTTAAGCATTAGGAACACTACCTGATTCAGAGGGAGTTTGTATTATATACGGATCATCAGGCATTGAAGCACATCAACAATCAAGTTAGCATTAAAAGGATGCATGCTCGGTGGGTAGCTTATATACAGCGCTTCCATTTCACATTGAAGCACAAGTTTGGTGTCACTAATAAGGTGGCTGATGCACTCAGCAAGCGAGCATCTTTGTTGACCACTCTACGTACTGAAGTTGTAGGGTTTGATTGCCTCAAGGAGCTGTACGAGAATGATGAGGATTTTGGTGATACTTGGGGTAAGTGTCAACAAACTCATACTGCTGTCAATAGTATGTACATCCAGGATGGTTTCCATTTTCGGGGTAACCAATTATGCATCCCTAAAAGTTCATTGAGGGAGCAGATTATTAGGGAGCTGCATGGTGGAGGTTTGGGTGGACATATGGGCAGAGATAAGACTATAGCACTGGTAGAAGAGAGATATTATTGGCCACAACTCAAGAGGGATGTTGGCAATCATGTGAGGAAGTGTCCAATCTACCAAACTACTAAGGGTCAATCTCAGAATACTGGTTTATATATGCCTTTGCCAATTCCACAAGCACCATAGGAGGATCTGTCTATGGACTTTATACTGGGTCTTCCTTGAACCCAGCGAGGTATGGATTTTGTGTTTGTTCTGGTTGACAAGTACTCGAAGATGTCCCATTTCATAGCCTGCAAGAAGACTTCAGATGCTACTCGAGTGGCCAATCTGTTCTTTAAAGAAGTTGTGTGTTTGCATGGAGTGCCAAAGTCCATCACCTTTGACCGGGATACCAAGTTTATTAGTCACTTCTGGAGGACTTTATGGAAGCGTTTTGACACTTGCTTAAATTAAAACAGCACCAGTTATCCACAGACTGATGGCCAGACAAAAGTGGTTAATCGCACTTTGGGGAATCTGATCCGATGTATCTTAGGCGAGAAGCCCAAGCAGTGGGATCTTGCATTGTCCGAAGCAGAGTTTGTGTACAAGAGCTCAGTCAGTAGAAGCACTGGTAAGTCTCCATTTGCCATCGTCTACTGTGTGCCCCCAAAACACGCTTTGGACTTGGTACCTTTACCTGAGCTTCTAGGAGTAAGTCAAGCAGTAGAGAATATGGCTGACCGTATTCAGGCCATGCAAGAGAAGGTGAGGCAGAAACTTGAAGCTACAAATGCCAAGTACAAGGAAGCTGCTGATAAGAAAAGGCGTGAGAAGATCTTCAATGTTGGGGATTTAGTGCTGGTCTACCTTAGAAAGGAGAGATTTCTAGTTGGTACCTACAACAAATTGAAGGACAAGAAGTATGGGCCATTTCAGATTACTAAGAAGATCAACAACAATGCTTATGTGGTTGCTCTTCCTCCAGACATGAGCATTTCCTCTACCTTCAATGTTGCTGACTTGTATGATTATCATCCTCCCGATGAACCAGATAGTGGGAACTCAGGGTCGAGTTCTTTTCAAGTGGGGGGGACTGATGTAGAACAGACAGCACATGCCTTCCTGGAGCAGCAGAGGCACAGGAAGTCATAACGCAAGATCAAAGGGGGGTGCCAGTAGTGGCCATCGGGGTAACAGTGTCGGAATTGCATGAAATTTGGCAGGTTAAAGGGAAACGGCATTCTGATCCAGATTCATGATGACATGAACGGCACCAAAATTTAGGCGAATTCCTTCATTAAGGCCTCGGTAACAGTGTTTTTGCTATTTATAGTAATATTTGTTTTTCCTTAATAACTTTTAGTTTAAAAGTCAGAATAAGGACCCGTCTGTTTTGGGACGACCCTTAAGGTCAGTAGTTTATGATTCTGCATTTAACTCAATTTTTCCATTTTTGGTAAAATTCGGTATTTTTGTCACCTAATCGCTTAATTAGTGCGAATTAGGGTTTTAGACGTTTTTCTTAGTATTTATATGTTTTGTAGCTATCAGAGGCAAAATAGATTATTATCAATAAACAAAGGCGTTTTGTCAAATTTTCTTCTGGTGGATTCCAGTTTTATCTCCTTGTGGATTCAGGGAAACCCCTCGTGGATTCGAGGTTTACTACCAGGAAATAACAGTTTAGTTTCAGTTCCATCAAGAGAGCATCGTGTGTGCTTTCTTTAGGCTTCCGCGACATCAGTGACAAACCCCATAAAATGCTGGCCAAGCTAGCCAACACACATGGCCCCTTAATTAACCTAAAACTAGGCCAGATAACCACAGTGGTCATATCTTCACCAACCATGGCCAGAGAAGTTCTCCAAACGCATGACCAAGTGTTCTCAAAACGTAAAATCCCAGATTGCCTCCGTGCCTACAAACACTAAGTGTTTGGCTTGCCTTGGATGCCTGTTTCCACCTGGTGGAGAAACCTAAGAAAAATATTCAAGTTTGAATTATTTGCTAGTAAGATTCTTGATGCTAACCAATATCTCCGACACAAGAAAGTGCAAGAGCTCCTTACTGATGTCCGTAAAAGCAGCCTCGCTGGTGATGCAGTTGATATTGGCAGAACAGTCTATAAAATTTCACTAAATCTGTTATCAAATACTGATTTTTCAATGGAGTTAGCAAACGAAAATTCAGATACGGCTAGAGTGTAAAAGGAGATTGTGTCGAACATCATGGAAGAGGCTAAAAAACCAAACTTGGGGGATTATTTTCCCATTCTAAGAAAGTTTGACCTTCAAGGCATAAGGTGGCGTATAACAATTCACTTTGGGAAAATGATGGACATATATGACAACATGATTAGGCAGTGGTTGGAATCAAGAAAAATTCCTGGTTTTATAAGAAATAAAGATGTGTTAGATACTCTTCTCAACATCAGTGAGGAAAATGAGGAAAACAGGGAGGAGATTGATAAGACTCAGATTGAACATTTATTACTGGTCTGTTTATCTTTACTCTTTTCTGTTCTACTTAAACGTGTTTTTTTTTTTATTACTTAAAAGTGTTATTAATATTAAGTTATTTAATCACTTTTAATTAAGATTTAGATATACTTGTTTCAATCACCTCGTAATTTCCAATAGGATCTATTTACTGCTGCCACGGACATAACATCATCCACCCTACAATGGGCAATGACTAAGCTTTTAAACAACTCGGAGACACTGTCAAAAGCTCATAGGGAGCTTAGGCAAACCATTGGCAGAGGAAACCCAGTTGAAGAATCAGACATTCTTGTTAGGACTGTACATTTTTAGACCCCTTAAACACAAACAGATTAACCTAGTTATTTAGCCAAGTGATTAACTTAGGTAAATTATACAAATCTAGGTTAACACAGATAAATCATATCATTAAAACAGTGCGGAAAATAAAGAACACAACGATATGATAACCCAAGAAAACCAAACCGGTAAAAATCATAGGGAGGATTTAACCTAGCTATCCTCAAGGTAAAACAGATCCACTATAAAAGAATTGAAGTTTTACAATAGCGACTTAGATCACTAACATCCTATTGCTACCTCAAGTAGAAAACTTACTACCACGACCACGTGACAGCTCTGAGTCCACAGACTACTTCTTTCTTGGATTCACAGCAACCACAAGTACTCCCACTTGTGTTTTTCTTTAAGCTCTTTATGCAGCAATTGAAACAATCACCAAGCTCTTGACATCAATCTTAATCTTGATAACCCTAAGTATGTATGAAGGCAAATACCTCTAGATCTCATAAGAGATTCATACACACAGCATAAACAACAAAGACCTTAGAGAGCTTTTGGGTACAAAACCCTAAATCTACAAAAGAGGCACAAGAGGCACTCTAATCTCTCTGAAAAGCCCCATAAAAACGTCCTTAGGGTTTCCTTTATATACTAGGAGTGTTTTACTTGAAACTCAATACGTTTAAGTAGAGTTTGGGTTGAATTGGAATTCTGTAGAAAAATAAATCTGCACGTGGTTCGATCGATCGAGCCTTGCAGATTTAGTCCAATAAATTCTGCAACCACTTGATTCCAATTTTACAAATAAACATACTTTGAGCAAGCCTAAACCTAGACTTTATGTTTTGATCATGGTTTGCCAACATAATACAAATTGAAGTTCTAATACATTAGTTCCTAAAGTCTTAGAACCTAACAAACTCCCTCTTTGGCAATCCATGACAAAACACATCACAAACATGAAATGCTCAAAGTTACAAATAGCCCAAATACAATTCAACCTAACTACTATCTATCAGTTGCCAGTGTAGACAGCAGTCACGACTGAATTAACCTGTATATTCCTGAAACACTTAACAAACACATAAACGCATGCGTGGAAAATACAAGTAAAACAAAAGAAACAAACTAAAGCAAATAAAAAATATGCAAACTAACTCTCCCCCTAAGTTAGATACATAAAAAGTTTTATTTTCTCCCCCTTTGAAAAACAATTTCAACTCCCCCTAAACAAAACAAATAGGATTCCCACATATTCCCACATTTCATCTAAATCTCCCCTTTTTTGTCACGTATTGACAAAGACAACTCAAACAAAGAGTAAACAGAAAACATACGCAACAAAAGTCAAGAGAAAATAGAGAATTAAGGAAACAAATGAAGAGCAACAACTCCCCTTATGAACACTTGTTAGGGAAAACAAAACAAGTTTTGGGAAAAATAGTTTTGGGGAAAATTTAGGAGGTGGGGAAAAGTAAAAACACACAAACTTAACTTAAAAAAAAAATGGAGGATTCACTTGAAGAAAAATATTCTCTCTTTCAATATGTGCAAGCTTGACACTATATGACCCATAAACAGATGGTCTTTTGAACTCAAATCAAGTAGAGAAAATATTTGCACATTATTATCCATCATATCTCTTAAGACAAATATTTTTTGCAGTTCACACATAAAAATAGCATATACTAAAAAGTACATAACTCAAAAAATAATCAATCAATTTTTAAATCAAGTTGAGTACCCAATTTAGCAAAGTGTATGCATGTTATGTGTGAAAACAATAAGAGATATGACTGCAAAACTACAAGATGGATATAAAAAACAATGCAATGAATATGAATCCTAAACATAAATGATGCATGAAAAAAAATTTGGTCAAAAACTTAGAAACTGAAAATTTTCCAGTTTCGATCGATCAAGCATCAATTGAATACCAATCGAGTCAGGTAGAAAGTAATGATTAAAAATCAAGGGATTTTCGATTGGTCGAAAAACACATTCGATCGATCAAAATTCTGGAAATTTGAATTTTTGAAAAACTGCAGAAGATTATGCAGAAAACACTCAAACCATATAATTTCATGAATGAAATGCATGAGAATGAGTTTAAAAGTTTTTCAAAAAAATTTATTTTCAACCCAGAACTTCAAAACAAAGATTTTTAATCATCAAAAGCACAATTTTTGCCAACCCTTAACCATATTTTGCATCAAACACCATAGAAAACATAATCTTGGATGGCCACAATAAGTTCACACACAATATAATGTACTAAGTTTAACAAAGAATAACTTGTGTAGTGTGTGCAACTAGTAAAAGCATGAGATACATGTGAGGGGATCAGTAGATAGTAATCAATCACAATTTCTACAAAATTCATCACATAAGTTTGAAAGTGACTATCACCTAAAGAGTTACATCATATAACTCTCACATCTCCTAGAAAACAGGCTTGCAATCATGTAAGTTTTTTGATTTGCCTCATAATGTACACACCAATTTTATTTAATTTTGAATTTATTATAGCCCAATAATGTACACACCAATTTTATTATTTAAACTGAGGCTACACCTTATGTTCTTTTTGTGCATGTGCTACACTTTCTCGAGCACAAAATCATATGATATGCACTAAGGTGTTCATGATTGGCTAGTAAACAGTGGTGAGATGGTTATTTATGCATTTCTCTTAGGATTTTTTAGTCCTTACAATCAAAAGCATGTGACTTCAAGATCAAAATCATGTGATCAAAAACTATAAACAACTCCCACACAACATGCACTACAAAGCTCAAACTGATGGTTTTTAGACCCCTTAAAACACAATTGGATTAACCTAGTTAATTAGCCAAGTTATTACTTAGTCCAAATTTCAAATCTAGGTTATCACAATCAAATAATCATATCATGCAAAGCAGCGGAAAGATAAATAAGACAATGATATGATCACCCAGGAAACCAAACCGGTAAAAACCTGGGGAGAATTTAACCTAGCTATCCTCAAGGTAAACCTGAATCCACTATCTTGAAAGAATCAAAGTTCATACAATAAGACTTACAAGCCCCCACGCTCGACTTCTTATTGCTACTCACCAGTAAAACTTATTGACACGACCATGTGCAAGCTCCGAGACCACAGACGCCTTCTTTCTTGGATTCACCAACAAATACAAGCACACCCACTTGTGTATCTTTAAGCTCTTATGGCAGCAACTAAATGATCATCAAGCTCTTGAAGAAATATCCTTCTTGATAATCCTAAGCTTGTGTAAAGGAAAACTCCTCACAGATCTCACAAGAGATTTACACAAACAACAATATGAGCAACAACAAAACATGACCAGGGTTTGCCTTATATACCTAGGGCAAAACATAAAACCCTAAACGTTTTAATAAGCTAGGGCTAAGTTGGAATTCTGCAAAAAAAATGCATCTGACCTGATTTTTGATTGATCGGGCCTAAGCTTCGATCGATCGAACTAGGCCGAAATGCACAGTAACTTCTGTATCAACTTAAATCCAACTTTACATAAATGACACAACTTTGAGCAAGTCTAAACATGACTAAACATCTTGTTTTGATCATGGTTTGCCAACAATACACATTAGAGTTCTAAATACATAAGTTCCTAAGTCTTGAGAACCTAACAAACTCCCCCTTTGGCAATCCGTGACAAAACACAACTAACAGCTCAAAGTTTACAAAGAAAAAGCCCTTTACAAACAACATGCTCATTATAACAAATTCAATCCTAACTACTTTCCATCAGTTTCAAGTATAGACAGCAGCTCAATTGAATCAACCTGTATTTTTCCTGAAACACTAAACAAAATGCATAAACGCATGTGTGGAAAAACAAGTAAACAAAATAAGTTCTTGATTTCACAAAACACAAAATAAAGACAAATATCAATGAATAACATCATGAATATAAGTCAATAAGCAGTGAAACAAGAAACATAGATAACAAAGTATCTCAAAGTATCTCCCCCTATCATGAATAGCCTAACAAAAATACATCAAGAGCCAAAAAGGTAAATACAAAGTGAAGCACCTAGATACAATCTAATCCCCACAGGCTCCAGTGACAAAAAAAAATCTCCCCCTGAAAACAAAAACAACTATCTCCCCCTGAAAACAAAAACAACTACAAGAGCTCAAATATGTACTCCCCCTTTTTGTGATGGAATGCCAAAGGGCAATCAAAATCCATCATCAAAAGGAGGTGGCGGTGAGGATCGTCGAAACAGTGCCAACTCTGTGCACAAAGCACGAATCTCATCAAGCATGTCCACCAAAATCTATCCATGAGCCACCTGAACGGTCAAGACATGATCCAACGTACGTCGAATGTCTGAATCATCCGAAGTAGTCGGTGGAGGAACATCAGCATCAGCATCAGCAACAGCAGCACAAGACGCCTCAGCAGTATCAGCACCTATAGAAGAGGGATGAGGGGGAACAACACCGGATGACGCACCTCTAGGACGCGTAGGACCAACTCTCAAGTGAGTAGCCCTCTGCCTAAGGAAGGTGGCACCTATAGGAGCAACAACATACACGGGCTCACCAGCAGGGAAATCAGCTAGACCAAGAAACAACAAAATCCTATGAATGAAAATAGGATGGATAAGAGCATGAGCTACAGCAGAGCTCCTATGAACTTCGTTCAAAGAACGAAGAAACAGATGAGGAAAGCTGATAGACGCACTAGAAACAAAGGCATACAGAAACACACATCGCTCAAGAGGGATGGTGTGAAGATGAGAAATAGGCCACAGAGAATGACACGCTATCCTAAAGAAAAGATAAGAAGTCTCAGAAAGCTCAGCAGACGTGATCCGAGGATCAGAACCCCACTGGATAGAAGACCTAGTGATGTAAGACATGACAGTATCAAGAGGTGGAGACTCCTCATAAGGATAGACAGGCTGCCTAACAACCGGAACCCCAAAAGCTTCAGCCACTATCCTAGGGGTAATGGTGAACTCAACACCTCATATCCAACTCCTAACAAGGGTGTTGGAATCATAGATATGGCAAGAGAGATTCGAGTAGAACTCTCTAATCAGGGCGGTCGGGGGTGGATGATCTACCTCCAACAAAGACAACCAGCTTCAACTCTCAAAGTTTTCCCTAATGGCAGGATCAACCTCATCTAACACAACAGATCGCTCAGCCCAAATCTTTCTCTTACAGTTCAGTTTCTCAAAGGCCTCTCTGCTTTTGTCATTCTTAAACAACACACTCCTAGAGGGAGACTCAAAGGAAGTGGAGGGTGTCCTATGGGCTCTAGTCTTCCTAGGCATGGTGCTAGGATAAGGACAAAGACACAAAGCAAAAAAGAAAAGAAAAAAAAAAAAAAAAAGGGTAGACTGCAAGTTAGCACAAAAATAATATAGAACAAAAATCTATATGATGCATGAACAGTTTAAATGACATGATGCATGCTCTAATGCAATGCAATAAAGTTCAAATTAAGTTTAAGTTCACAAAATTGGCTTGAGCATAGAGTTTTTAACAAAAACCCCAAAATTGAAAAACCACTTGTTCGTTTTTATAAAAAAATTGGCCAATTGATCATCACACAAGTAAAACACAGATTATAATGATCAATTACATCAATTCAACAAGCCAATTTCATCAATTAAACCAAATTTGAACAAAAACCCCAATTCAGGTTTAATACAAGCCCTAGAATTTTTAATTTATCACAAAACCCCAAATTGATCAAATTAACCATCAGAGATCAGGAATATATCAATATAGCAACAAAACCCATTAATCAATTTCACAAAATAAGGCTTGATACATCAAAAACCCCCAATTTATGCATAGTCCGAAAATTTTCCCAAAAACCATGAATTTATGCATGAAAACATGAAATAAAATGCAAAAGAAAGGGTAATATGGACATACCGGCTTATGGAGAGAGAAACCTTGCAAGAAATTAGGAGGAAAACGACAAAAAATTTGTTGTGGAGCCTTGCCGAGTCGTAGAGAGAGAGAAAAAAGTTTGAAAACTTTTGAAAAAAAAGTGATTTGAAAAAGTCAAGATTTGATTTTTTAAAAACCTAATTCACGAGTTTCGATTGATTGAAACAAACAGAGACAAATCAAAAATTTTAAAACCAATTTCGATTGATCGAAAAACAGACTGGATCAATCGAAACAGACAGAGGCTCCCTTAAATTTTTAATCGCAATTTCGATTGATCGAAATACATCCTCGATTGATCAAAATTCTGAAAACAAAAACACAGTTTTTGAAAAACAGCTCAGTTTTGTGCATAAACTCCTCCAAGCATTGAAAAATATGGATAAATACCACTAATAAGTGGAATAATAATAATATTTATACTTATACCACTAGTAAATGGATTATTATGGCTCTGATACCATAAAGGGGGAAGGGGACGCATAGCTGAAAGGAAGAGACGGGAAGTACAGTAATAATATAGTGAAAGTAATGTTAGAACAATAATAAGGCGGTAGAACCAACCAAGCAGTATATATCAAAATAATTCAAAGTAAATGAAAGCAATGAAAGCAATTTAGAACCATCCTTTATGGCAGTAATCCGTCCAAGGTGGCGGTAGCAACAAGTAGTATAATGAACATAAAATTGAAAATACTTGTTTATTGAAAGTAAAACAACACACTTACAGTAGTAGTAGTAGTGAATACAAGATCTCAACAGTACAGGTTAACAGTTACAAAGCTTGTTCTAGTCCTAGATACAAGATTGTAAGGTTGTAGGAAATAGTGGTAGTAGAAGCAATGAACTTTCTCTCAAAGAAGGCTTCTAAGGGAAGAAGTTCTAAGGGAGAGAATTCTGAATAAGGGAAATAGAAATCTGAATAAGGGAAATAGAATTCTGAATAAGGGAAATAGAAATCTGAATAAGGGAAATAGAATTCTGAATAAGGGAAATAGAATTCTATTTTCCCTTATACAAAATTCTATTTCCCTTATTCAGAATTCTATTTCCCTTATTCAGAATTCTTTCCCTTAGAACTTCTTCCCTTAGAAGCCTTCTTTGAGAGAAAGTTCCTTGCTTCTACTACCACTATTTCCTACGTGACTAACACACCAACTTAAGAAAGATGTTGGCTGCAAAGTTCTTCAATTCATCCACACGATAAAGATTAAGAAGCTCTTTGGTTACAAAACCCTACAGCGTACAAATGCAGCAGCTTCTTCAAGAGAAAGATGAACTAGGGCAGATTGTCTCCGGTCACAATATGCATCAATAATAACTTTGCATCAAGTTGCATCACCTTAGACGGCTCTTAAAATAATCTTTATATATGTCTAAGGTTGTGAGAAAAGAAACCCTACACAAATAGTTTAGATATGTGTGAAAAACAGATCTAGAAATTTGAATTTGTAATCCTCGATAGATACAGCTGTCGAGATATTTGTCGAGCTTCAAATATTAAATCTCGATAGATACATCTGTCGAGATATCTGTCGAGCTTTAATGAACAACACTTCTTCACTTGATTCTTGGACAGAGTTGCATGGCTTCAATACTTGGACTTGAACTCTTGTTCCTTAAAGTATTAAACACATCCTAAATCTACCCAATTACAAGTAAAGTGTATTTTGTCAAAGGATTAGCCAATTCTATATGACATATGTTCATAACATGTTCCACATATGTCCTAACAATCTCCCCATTTGACAATCCGTGACAAAACCACAACAAACAAATGAAATATGAGAGAAGTCATAATCACTTAACTCATACTCACTTGTTAAATACAATAAAATCTAATCCTAGCATAAACTCTTGAAAAGCTTTGCAAAAAGAGAGTTCATGGCATGATAGATTTTGACAACCTGTATTTCTGAAACATTTTAAACAAAACTCATCAAGGCATCTTAGTGTGAAACAGAAATATAAGATTGCATACATAAATAAGAAACATGTGTATGAAGAGAGAAAAGAAACAACACATGGAGTGATATGTGAAAATGTGATAACAACATCATCAAATATATATATCAAGGATAAATACAATGTTTGCTATCACAAAATGGTCACAAGACCAATGTACAAGAGATAATGTATCTAAAAGAGAAAGAAGAGAAAAGATACATAAATCCTCACTACATCCCTCATATATAAACATTCCCCCTATCAAAAAAAGTCCTATACTAACTCTCCCCCTAAGTACATGACTACTTTCATACCCAAAACTACTCACCTTTTTTGTCACAAGTGACAAAGGATAAGTCACTAAGAAGTAGTCATCTCCTCATCACCGGAAGAGCTAGCATCCTCATCCGCATCATCATCATCATCACCGGAGCCATCATCATCATTCTCGTCCTCTAAAGCCTGTGGAGATGGAGACGCGGTGAAGCCACCCATGCGAGCCTGTCGTCGTGCAATATGACTAACACGGGTGTTCACCTGATACAACTCAGTAGAGAGTGTATCAAGGCGAGCATCCATGCGTTCAAGCTGCGCCATGACGGCCTCTAGCGTCACACCACCCACAGAAAAGGAAGAAGGAGCAGAGGTGGATGGGGTGGAATGGGCTGGAGAAGTAGCCGTCTCGGTCCGTGGCCGCTTCGGTCGAAGATGGGCCTCACTCTGTCGAACAAACGCCGCGCTAATGGCACCCATGACGATGAAATGAGCAGACTCAGGATAAGGAACAGAGGAGTGGTGAATGATCCTCGTGATAGCAAAAGGAAAGATAAACTTATCACGGGTCGTCGTGTCTCTATAGACATCGATGAGAGAGAGAATGAAGTGAGAAGAGAAGTCTATGGTAAGATCCTCAATGAGGGAAAGCAAAAGGCGAGCACGAGACTCGGTAATAGAGTTATAGTGAGACAAAGGATGAAGAACGAATGTCATCACCATGTTAAGGAACCTCAGACCTTTTGCAAAGCCCGAACATGGAATGTTTTAACAATCATGCCATGAAGAAGGTGTCTCACAAAAGAGAGAAGAGAGTTCGTCTTTGGACATAGTCCGCAGACGAGGACAACCGGGGTAGTCAGGAAACTCCACTCTCGAAACGTGTAGTACATCAGAGATAAGCTCCGGTGTGACTACAATACATATACCTCAAACCTGTGTAACAAACTGAGGTATAAAGGTATCGAAATCGTGCATATTGGAGTAGAACTCCTGTATGATCACGGTGGGATAGCTCACGGGTATCTCACATAAAGATTCCCATCCCCGACTGTGAATGACAGTGGGTAGAGTAATATCGAAAAAATCCAATAGAATCATGCGGCGTTCCGAATGAATGCCACGTCGAGAGAAGTTCTCCGAGAAGTCCTAATGGGCCTTCTCATCACGGAACCGGACAGAAAAATGAGTAGGATCAGAAAATGATGCCCCGGAACGAAGAGGGTTTCGGGACGGAGTGGATTTGGGCTTAGGTGCCATGCATAGACTATTCAAGAGAGAAGGAGAGAGAGAGAAACAAACAGAAAAGTGTCAATCACAAAGAGTACCAATAATAAGAAAAGAAAAGGTACGTATGCATGAATAATGCATGATCATGTGACGTGCAACAAAAATATCATTATGGGCTCAGCCCAATCCAAATCTACCAGCACATAAGGTTCCAATAAAGAAACACACATCTAAATGCATGAAACATTGTTAAAAATGCAAATGCAATGCAATGCATGAGCATATAGCATCATTTAAGCAAAACCCAACCCAAAAATTTCTCAAATAACTCATCAAATTTTGAAAACCCCAAAAAAATTTCAAAAACCTAAAAACCTAGGTCTAAATGTATGAAATGCATGAAGAAAGATAAAAAACGAGATCATACCAATGAGGGAAAGATCACTCTAGGCCGAAATCCAAGTGGGTTTGAGGTTTAGAGAGAAAAGAGAGTATTTGGGAGAGAAAATGAAGGTTTTCTGTCGAGAGAGATCGAAGAAAATGAAGTCTGAAATCCCGTTGGATCTATATATAGAAAACGCGTCTCGATGGATCGAGAATCTGTCGAGAACTAATTCTCGACAGATAAATCTGTTGAGGTGCTGTCGAGAATCTGTTGACAGCAAAAGTACCTCGATGGATCGAACAGTTATTGAGAAGCTATCGAGTAGACAGAAACTTTCTCGATGGATCGAGAATCTGTCGAGAAGCTATTGAGACAAATTCTAGAAAGCTTCGATGGATTAAAGATGCGATAAGATCTGTCGAGAAAACACAATCCAAAGGTCTCGATAGATAGCTATCTGTCGAGAAGCTATCGAGCTTGCTAAAAACAGTCAAAGAGGAGAAAAACACAGAAATGAATGCAATTAAGCAAGCTACTCAACCAAAGATCCAATAAAAAATTTAAGCTTTTAAAAACATCTCTTAACAAGAAAAATGCAAAGCATTTAGGATCCAAACACACACACACACTTAACAAGTCTAACCAATTTTATATTTCAAAAATAAGTCAAGACAAATTAGTGAGCATACATTAACATATGTATTCCTTGTGATGGCCAAATCACATTGTAGCTGCACATGTATCAAAAGTAGCAAAGAATTTTGCGTGTTGTGTGTGAAAACATCACAAGATTGCATAAGTGTCAACATGTTATGACGATTTGAGATATGAGAAAATCAATTTAACTCACACACAATCATAACTGCTTGATGAGGACTATCACCTTCGAGGTACATCCTATAACTCCCACAACTCCTAGAAACACGCTTGCAACCATATATTAAAGCATTTTGATTCTTTTTGCTTTGATTTTCTTTGCATATTTTTTTTTTCTTTTGAGCATATCATGCATGGGCATATAAGAGAGAGAAGAAAATACCCAATTATGTTAAGCTTAAACATCATAATTTTGTTATGCCGAAGCACACAGATGTTATACATGATTGGCGGGCAACAATGGTGAGATGGTTATTTATGCCTTTCTCTTAGGATTTTTTAGTCATTCCCGTCAAAAAGAGTGATATGAGTGTAAAGTATAAGAGATTACTTAATCGTACTCATCACAAACACTAGCCACAAAACTCACTTGCTTAGTTGTGAACTAAGATGCTCATCTAAGCTACAAAAGATACAAAGTTTAGAAAACTTTGTTTCAATAGCCATCCAAGGTACACAAGTACCAATGTACACAAAATACACACTGTTTTTGTATTTTTTATGATTTTTCAAAAAAAAATTATATTTTTATGAAAAACAAAATAAAGAAAAACTGAAAACCAACAAACAAAAACATGTTAACCAGAGCATAACATAAAACTAGATTGATTCAAAAACAAAAAAGCAAAAACACACAAGTAATGCATAAACAAAAAGAGAGGGAGAGAGAAAAAAGTGACTAAATCACTTTGAGCATTTTTCCTTTCACACCTTGGAAGAACCTTTTCATTGAGCAAACCGTTGATCCAGCGGTGAGAGGGAAGAATTGAAACCGTTCAAGTTTGAAAGGAACATGAAGGCCTTAAAAAGATTTCCAAGAGGAGCAAAAGAGGATGGAAACTTATTCTAGTTTCCAGATGAGATCATACTGTTGCTCTATTGAGTGGCTAACCACTTGTAGCAATTAGGTCGAGTATGTCTTGAAACTCCACAGTGATGACAGAGATGCTGTTTATTTTGTTTAGACTTTTGATTATTACTCTTCTTAGCTCTAGGGTTTTTAGTCACTACCTTTTCAAGCTTAGGGGGTGCTCCTAAGATAGATTTACCCTTGTCTATGTTCTCACTAGGTAAAACAGATTTAACATCATTGTTCTCAAAATCAACATTATTAGCAGAGGATATCTTTTTAAACTCCTCATTGGTGACCGCATTGAATAAAGCATTCAATGCCCTACTATTGAAGTTTGCTGCTTTGATCTTAGCATCATCCCAATTAGCCGGAGCTTCCTTTGGCTTGGTCCAACCTATCTCCACAACTTGCCACACTTTTTCATCTAAAGACTGCAAGAAAGCTCTCATGCGTACTTTCCAGTATGCATAGTTAGTGGCATCAAATAAAGGAGGTATAATAAGAGACTGTCCTCTATCATGACAAACAGGGGTCAATAGATCACACAACAAAGATTAACCCTAATCAGAGTGTGCCTGCTCCGATGCCACTTGATAGGCCAAGAATGTATTGACCCTTTAGGTAAATTAACCAATTAATTAGCCAAGTTAATTAATTAAGTTAATTAACATGCAATAAGCGTGGTAGCACAAAAAAATCACCAAATAACTAAATGTAGCGAAAATTAAATTTGACACGGATGATTTGTTTACGGATGGGGAAAACCACTAAGGTAAAACCCCACCGGGTGAATTTAAGGTCACCACTCCCAAGAATCCACTATTATCAAAACAAGTGGTTACAAGTAAAGGAATCCCAGTACCTTATACCAACCTACAGTTAAACCCTTACCCCAATACACAATTGGACTTGTAATGTAGTGACAATCTCTCCTTTCAATGCACGGCTCCAAGTACGTGACTAACCAATCGATGCATGGATCCCAGTACGTGACTAACATACCAACTTGAGAAAGATGTTGGCTGCAAAGTTCTTCAGTTCATCCACACGATAAAAATCAAGAAACTCCTTAGTTACAAAACTCTACAGCATACAAACGCAGCAGCTTCTTCAAGAGAAAGATGAATAATAATTTTGCATCAAGTTGCATCACCTTAGACGACCCTTAAAATAATCCTTATATATGTCTAGGGTTGTGAGAAAAAAAACCCTACATAAATAGCTTGGATATGTGTGAGAAATAGATCTGCAAATCTGAATTTCGTAATCCTCGATAGATACAACTGTCGAGATATCTGTCGAGTTTCAAATATTAAATCTCGATAGATACATCTGTCGAATTTTAATGAACAGCACTTCTTCACTTGATTCTTGGAAAAATTTGAATGGCTTCAATACTTGGACTTGAACTCTTGTTCCTTGAAGTATTAAACACATCCTAGATCTACCCAATTACAAGTAAAGTCAGGATTAGCCAATTCTATATGACATATGTTCATAACATGTTCCACATATGTCCTAACACATGTAAAATAACTTGCTACTTTAAGAACTGAATAACAAATGCGATATTCTTTTGTATACTATGTTGCAATTACATGAGTCCCAAAGGTGTTTCCTGATGGATGTGAATTCTAGTTGAGACTATAGTTTTAGTC
This sequence comes from Notholithocarpus densiflorus, assembly GCA_030021035.2. Lineage (NCBI taxonomy): Eukaryota > Viridiplantae > Streptophyta > Magnoliopsida > Fagales > Fagaceae > Notholithocarpus > Notholithocarpus densiflorus. Next base: position 9,337,875 of record JARYZH020000002.1, read on the forward strand.
CAATTTAAACTTCTCTTTACGTAGAACTGCCCTTAAATAAATGGGTTTGAAATGAGTTTGAATTTATTAAAAATATGTGGAACAAATTTGAGATTAAATTGCTAATTTTTAATAGAATTTGGAACAAGTTTGAGATTTATAATTTTTAATAAATTCGGGTTTAGAATAGGTACTCTCAACCCAAAACCTGTCTTTCCTTATTTTTAAGTAAGTGCACCGAAATGGATCGTAGTGGATCGAATGGATCGAAGTGGGACTAAAGTGGACCGAAATGGACCAAACAGACCGAAGTGGACCGAACGAATAGAAATGCTACGATACTGTGGCTTAATAGGAGCATAGCAAAATTAAATGTTAAATTTTAGCTTTTAGATATTAACTAGTTGTGGACCTGAGCATTGCGCGGGTTTTTAGGTGGTCTCATTAAATTTATTTTTTTACAATTTAGACTAATTTAATAAAGAGTAATGTATTTCATAATCATATTTTCATTTAATATAGGAACAATCACAAATGTAATATATATAAAAGTTTTGTCGTACCAAAATGAAAACAATACAATTTTCTCTAGAATTCAAAGGTTAAGTTAGCGAAAATATTCATTTTTAATAAAATTTATTTATAACATTTTGTATATCAGTAAAAAGTATATAGATTTTAGAATTTGTTCTTTTAGTTTTAAACAAACTTCCTCAAACCTAATTTTTTCTATCCTACAATCCAAAACACCAAAACGTGTATTTCAAAAATTAATAAAACTTAACAAAAATACAATTCAAAATAACAATTAATAAAAATAAATAAAGGGAAAATTAAAACTCACATCAAAGTCAAACTCCTTGTTATGAATATGTAAAACATATCAAATGTGATGTGATGAAGTTAAACATTCAATGCATAATCAAATTAAAAAAATTAATAAGGATTTAAAGTCACACAATAGAAATAGGAAGCTTACCCCAAGCAAAAGTATTGGTTGTAGCCTAATTTATACATGATGATCATAACTCATTTCCCTCTATATATATATAAGGATTCTCCTCTTTTAACTAGACTTTTATGTGGTTCAAAAATACCTTCATTAATGAAAGTTAACTTCATTTAGAAATAGGGTCATAAATGTCAAATAAAAAATTTTATTTTGAATTCAAAAAGAGTACTCCTAAAATTTAGGATTTTTTTTCCTTCACATTCAAAAAAGAAATTACAGTTACGGCTTACCTCTAAAGTTTATCCTTTTTATTTGTTTGAAAAATTAAAAAATATATTCCTAAATTATAATAGATGCAAATTAGTAACTTTTACCCAAAAAAATAGAAGAATCTCGCATGCGTGCTCAGATGCTAGTGTGTGTGTGTGTGTGTGTATATATATATACACACAAATCAAAAGTACAATTCTAAAAGGGAAAAAAGTAGAGAAATTTTTTTTAACAAAAATGAGAAGTATTGTGTAAATACTATCATAATCTAATCCAACATGTGAATAATGAATAGAGAAATAAATAATTTTAAACACAAAATTGAACTTGTTTTCTTAAAAATCTCAAGGAATACACTAATGAGATGAGAAAGATGAAGAGCAATATAAAATATTTGTAAATACCTAAAACAATTACTCAAGTATCTAGGAACATCATATAATAATTAAAGAAAACAATTTGCTACTAATTTGGTATGCAAAATATTTACAAACAGTGAAAGGAAACTACACAAAGACCACCTTCTTTGTTAGCTTTATATTTTTATGTAATTGGCATATCCTATGACAAAACGCAATTTACTTATTTATTATCTGTCATTGTTTTCCATATGGTGCACATAACATGTTTGTTAAGTGCTTTCAGGACAGACAGGTATGAAGCCAATCAAAATAATCAATCTTAGTTTATGCTAGGGTATCTCAGGACTGGTTGTCTTTAGATAGGCTAGTGTATTTGAATATGGGTGCATTCATTGTATTCGAGTTATTATTGTATTGGGCTTACTTTCGTACTTGAGGTTTTGTCATAGATTGACAAAGGGGGAGATTGTTAGGGTTATGTGTTTTGGTATTGTCAACCATGCCAAATTATGTGTCTTTTATTGAGTTTTGATGTGTATTAAAGTTGTAATTGAAGACCAAGTTGAAGACACAAAGTTTGCTCAAGAAAAGTTCAAGAAAAATACATTTTCAGCACTTTTTAAGCATGTACCTCAATAGAATCTTGATACCTCTCGATAGCAGCTCGATAGAAGCTGAAACTCACTGTCTCCTCTATAGCATCTCGATAGATCGAGATTTTGTTCTCGATAGAAGTCTCGATAGATCGAGCTTCGCGGATCAGCAATGCGAAAAAGTCCATAACTTATTCGTTTGAAGCCCGAATTGAGATCTGTTTGAACCAGTATTTAAAGGACATCATAAGCCATCTATTAGATGGCTTTTTAGAGAGAGAAACACTCTGTTTATGTGGCTAGGGTTTTGTAACCAAGTTTTCTCTATTTCACCCAATCCTAAAAAGCTTCATAAGGTTTTCTTTTTGAAACTCTAGCCTCCTCCTACAAAAGAAAGAGTTCTTACTATGTTTCTTGTATGATTTTGGGTTCTATAACCAAGCAAATTTTCTAGCATCAACATTGAAGATCTTATTGGTGTTTCTATGTGAAGCTGTTGCAAATCAACTACAACAATCAAAGGGTTGTTGTGGAATTAGTCACGTGCTAGGATTTGTGCAAAGGAGTTAGTCACGTACTGGGATTCATGCAAAGGATTAGTCACAAATTGGAGGTTTGTGCATCAAGGGAAAGAAGGCTACTACAAGATCAAGTACAATTGGGTATTGGAGCGAGGGTTCAACTGTAGGTTATTATTTCAGGATAGGCCAAGAGTAGTTGGTAAGATTCTTTATACTTGTAACCGCTTGATTATTGATTAGTGGATTCTTGGGAGTGGTGACCTTAAAATCACCCGGTGGGGTTTTTGCCTTGCGAGGTTTTCCCCATTTGTTAACAAATCACCATGTCAATTTATTTTCCACTGCATTTAATTTAATTGGTGATTTGTTGGTGCCTCCATGATTTGCATGCAATTGAACCTAATTAATCAACTTGGGTAATTGAATTAATTAACTGGGGTCAAGCAATCTTAACCCAACAAGTGGTATCAGAGCGGGCACACTCTGATTAGGTTTTAATCTCTGCTGTGTGATCCATGGACCCCTGTTGTCATGGAAACTCTTGATTGTTTTGATTTGCATGATCTTGTGTTTAATGATGATGATGATATTCAAGATGCCTATTGTAAACTTTATAATTTTTGTATGAAATCCCTTAAAATTTCTACAAAATTAAAAGCTAAATTTAAAAAGGTCAAACTTGAAAAAGATGAATTGATTGCAAAATTGGATGAAGAAAATAATTTGAATGAGAATTTAAAGAATCAATTTTCATCTCAAGTGGACAAAATTAAGAGTTTGGAAGAGCATCTAGTTAAATCTAAAATTGAAATTGAAAAATTAACTAGTGCCAAACTTGTTGTTGTGCCTAACTAAAAAAAAAAAAGATTTTTATATTCCTCCATTTAAAAGGAATAATGAAGAGTTGAAGGCCAATATTGTTAGGATAGACAAAGGTAAAAAAATCTGATGTTAATGCTGAAGTTTCTAAACCTATGTCTAAAACTCCTCCTAGGTTGAATAAAAAATTTGAATTTGTCCCCACTTGTCATCATTGTCATATTGTTGGTCATATTAGGCCTAATTGTCCTAAGTTAAGGTCTTTGTCAACCTCCAAGGTTAGACCTCCTTCTAGGAAGCCTAGTAGCTCTAAAACTACTCATATTTGTCACCATTCTAGTGCTTCCGATCACACTCGCCTAGTCTACCCAATGTACTTGAGCCCTCCAAGCTCCTGCTACCAACTAGTTAAGCCTAACCATGTCTTCTCTAGCTTTCCGGATCCCGCAATAAGCCCATTGCATCAACCAAGTGAATTGGTCATCTTTGAACAGCTTCCCAAGCACCAAAATACCTCCTTACTGATATGGGCATGGTGAGATAAGGATTTAGCAAATGAACCTCTCAAGGATATGTCAATGGAGAGGGTGAGAGTAGAGAAATTTGGAGAATCAAATGTCTAAAATTGTGGATTAGTCAATCTTGGTTTTTGTTAGGACATATGTGAATCATCTTAGGAACATATGTCAATGTAGAATTGGCTAATCTTTTGACAAAACGCACTTTACTTGTAATTGGGTAGATCTATGATGTGTTTAATACTTCAAGGAACAAGGTTTCAAGTACAAGTGTTAAAGCCATGCAAATCTGTCCAAGAATCAAGTGAAGAAATGCTGGATTTTAAAGCTCGATAGCTAGCTCGACAGATAGAATCTATCGAGGTTTAAAAGGAAACTTTTGCCCGATGCTTGACAACTGCTCGATAGATACACTATCTATCGAGATTTAAGAAAATCAGTTTTTTAGATCTAATTTCACTCCAATCCGTGTATACATGTTTAGGATTTCTTTTCTCATAACCCTAAACATATATAAGGATTATTTTAAGGGCTGTCACAGATGATGCAAGTGAGTGCAACTTAATGCAAAGGTTTTTCACAAGCATATTATGACCGGAGATAATTTGCCCTAGTTCATCTTTCTCTTCAAGAAGCTGCTGCGTTTATATGCCGTAGGGTTTTGTAATCAAGGAGCGTCGCGATCTTTATTGCGTTGATGAACTGAAGAACTTTGCAGCCAACATCCTTCTCAAGTTGGTGGTTAGTCACGTACTTAGATTCGTGCATCGATTGGTTAGTCACGTACTGAGAGTCGTGCATTAAAAGGAGAAATTGTCACTACAGAACAAGTCCAATTGGGTATTGGGGTAAGGGTTCAACTGTAGGTTGGTATAAGGTACTGGGATTCCTTTACTTGTAACCGCTTGTTGTGATAATAGTGGATTATCGGGAGTGGTGACCTTAAAATCACCCAGTGGAGTTTTTGCCTTAGAGGTTTTCCCCATTCGTAAACAAATCACCGTGTCAACTTTATTTTCCACTGCATATTAACTTAGTTGGTGATTTTTTTGTGCTACCACGCGTATTGAATGAAAATTGAATTAATTAATTAACTTGGCTAATTAATTAGTTAATTCATCACAAGGGGTCAATACATTCTTGGCCTATCAAATGGTATCAGAGCAGGCACACTCTGATTAGGGTTAATCTTTGCTGTGTGATCCATTGACCCCTGTTGTCATGGCTACAACCAGCATGAAAAGATCTTTGTTTTCAAATACATCTTGTTTTTCTAATCTCTACTTGATTGAGTGTATCAAAAAATGCAAGTCTAAAAGTTATTTGAAATCCATCATGATGATCATTGGAAAAGATCTTAGCATAACAAAGAAGAAACTAGACTGTCTCAGAATGAAAATGTGCAGAGGAGTTCGTCTGAGAAGAGTGAAAGTTAAAATTTTTTATCATAAATGGTAGATGAGAGAAGACACCATTTCTACTGATTTGTCATCTAAGCAGGAGGTGTGCTTTATGATGAAGTCCGCATTTAAGGTTATGGACACGTGTTTATGGTACCTTGACAGCGGCTGCTCAAGACACATGACTAGAGATCGATCTCTCTTTAAGGTGTTTGAGTCTAAGAAAGGTGGTAATGTCACTTTCGGTGATGGGAGCAAATCACAGATTAAAGAAAAGGGAATCATCTCTCTCCCAAAACTGCCAAACATTGCAAATGTCTTATATGTAGAAGGTCTGAGAGTGAACCTGTTGAGCATAAGTCAGATATGTGATCAATACTTTATGGTGCCGTTCTCAAAAGGAAAATGCCTTGTCTTGGATGAGTCTAGAAAGAAACTCATAAGTGGTGTTCGCACTCTAGATAATTGTTATGGTTTGGTCCCTGATGCTAATATTGTGTGCAATAGCATTCGTTTGCCAAATGAAGATCTGTGGCACCAAAGGATGGGACATGCTAGTTACAAACATCTTTCAATTGTATCTAAGCATGAATCGGTCTTGGGGATACCAAAGCTCAGTAGAGTGAACAATGTGGTGTGTGGACCGTGTCAGCTTGGTAAACAGACGAAAGTCAAACATCCTGGCACTCAGACATCCGCTACATCTAGATTATTGGAGCTACTACATCTGGATCTCATGGGTCTAACTAGAACCGAGTCTCTTGGTGGAAAGAGATACATCATGGTTGTGGTAGATGACTTCACTAGGTACACTTGGGTCATTCTTCTAAGATCCAAGTCAGATGCTCCTGAGCACATTGAAGCCTTGTGCACAAGATTACAAAATGAGAAGAGCTTAAAGATTGATCAAATTCGAAGTGATCATGGTAAAGAATTCGAGAACTCATACATGAAGTCCTTTTGCACTAGATCAGGTATAGCTCAAGAATTCTCTGCTCCTATTACTTCTCAGTAGAATGGTGTAGCAAAAAGAAAGAACAGGGTCATTCAAGAGATGGCTAGAGCCATGTTGCACAACAAGGATATGGCTAGAAACTTGTGGGGAGAAGCTGTCAACACTGCATGTCATACGGTTAACAGGGTGTACTTCAAACCTGGTACTCAGAAGACTCCCTATGAGTAATGGAAGGGAAGGAAACCAAATGTTAAGTATTTCAGAATCTTTGGAAGTACTTATTTCATTCTCAAGGATAGAGAGAATGTGGGAAAATTTGACTCCTGAAGCGATGAAGGAATATTTCTAGGATACTCCTCTACGAGCAAGGCTTATCGGGTATACAACAAAAGAACCAAGAAAGTGATGGAAACTGTTAATGTTGTTATTGATAAAGTTTCAAGATCCGATTCAAAGAAAATTAGTGAGGAGATCCCCAAAAAAATTCTTCCTCTCGAGCCCAAGGATGTTCAAGAACTTGTTAATCAAGAGCCCGCATCTCCAAGTACTCCCACCACTCCTAGTATTGTAGAAGGTTCAGCAGACATGCCTACCTCACCTGATTCTGAATCCCATGAAGAGAAAGGACCTTCCTCTAGGATTAAATTAAATCATCCTCCTGAAGTTATTATGGGAAACATGAATGAGCTTACACTAAGGAAGCGTACAGTTGATAAATGTGTTGCTAATTTTGTGTCTTATTCTTGTTATTTGTCACAGGTTGAACCCACCAAGGTTGAGGAAGCTCTTCAGGATGAAAGCTGGGTTGAAACTATGCATGATGAACTACTTTAATTTCAAAGAAATGATGTATGGACTCTAATACCTAGACTGGAGGGTGAGCATATCATCAACACAAAGTGGATATTCTGCAATAAGACTGATGAAGAGGGTAATGTGATCTACAACAAGGCTCGTCTTATGGCTCAAGGATACTCTCAAATGGAAAGAGTGGACTATATGAGACATTTGCTTCAGTAGCCCGTATGGAGTCCATTAAGATTCTCCTAGCCCTAGCGTGCCATTTTAAGTTCAAGCTTTACCAAATGGATGTCAAGACCGCTTTCTTGAATGGGTTCCTTAAAGAAGATGTCTATGGGGCTCAACCAAAAGGATTTATTGATCCACACTTTCCGGATCATGTGTTGTACCTCAAGAAGGCACTCTATGGTTTAAAGCAAGCCCCTAGAGCTCAGTATGATTGGCTCACACAATACTTGGTGTCACATGGGTTCACAAGAGGAAAAGCTGATCAAACTCTTTTCATCAAAAGGGAAGACAACTAGTTGATAGTTGCTCAAGTCTATGTTGATGATATCATCTTCGGATCGACTAAGGATGAACTTGCACATAACTTCTCCAAGCTTATGCAAGCCGAGTTCAAGATGAGCATGATTGGAGAGTTGAATCACTTCCTTTGGTTGCAGATCCACCAGCAAGAGTCAGGTATATTCCTATCTCAATCTAAATATGCTAGAAATCTTGTGAAAAAGTTTGGTTTGGAATCTGCTAGTTCTATTAGAACCCTTATGAGCCCAAATGTTAAACTCACTGTTGACTTGTTGGGGAAAAGTGTTGATTCATTCCTATATAGAGGCATAATAGGTAGTCTTCTTTACCTTACTGCTAGTAGACCTGACATTAGTTACAACGTGGGAGTGTGTGCTAGATATCAGGCTAATCCCAAAGAGTCCCATATGATTACTTTGAAAAGAATCATAAAATATGTCAAAACCACTCCCGACTTTGGTGTGTGGTATAGAAAGGACACAAATGATGTCTTAGTTGGGTATTCTGACGCAGACTGGGCTGGGAATGCTGATGATAGAAAGAGTACTTCAGGGGATTGTTTTTATGTGTGTAATAATCTTGTCTCTTGAATGAGCAAAAGGCAGAACTCCATCTCATTATCCACTGCAGAGGCTGAATACATCGCTACCGGTAGCTGTTGCACCCAACTTCTATGGATGCAAAAACTCCTCCTTGATTATGGTATTCGTCAAGAGCATCTTACCATCTATTGTGACAATACCAGTGCCATCAACATCTCTAAGAATCCGGTTCAACATTCTCGAACTAAACACATAGAGATTCGACATCACTTCATTCGGGAGCTTGTCGAAGATGGTACTCTTACTTTTGAGTTCATTCACACAGATGATCAGAAGGCTGATTTGTTCACCAAACCTCTTGATAGCAAACGGTTTGAATTCCTTCACCAAAACATTGGTGTTATCTTCATGGATTGATCTCCTCTTCTCCTCCTCCTTCCTCATGCATTTGCATCTAGTTTTATGCTTTGCTTTACTTAACATGTTTTTGTTTGTTTATTTTCATTTTTGCTTTATTTTTTTTTCATAAAAATAAAAAAAAAAAAATTGAAAAATTAGAAAAATACAAAAACAGTGTGTGTTCGTGTACATTGGTACTTGTGTACCTTGGATGGCCATTGAAACAAAGTTTTCTAAAGTTTGTGTCTTTTGTAGCTTAGATGAGCATCTCTATGCACAACTAAGCAAGTGAGCTTTGTGGCTCATGTTTGTGATGAGTAAGATTAAGTAATCTCTTGTACTTAACACTCATATCACTCTTTTTGACAAAAAGGGCTAGAAAATCCTAAGAGAAAGGCATAAATAATCATCTCACCACTGTTGCCCGCCAATCATGAAATGACATCTGTATGCTTCGGCATAGCAAAAGTACAATGTCAAAAGCTTAACATAATTGGGTATTTCTTTTCTCTCTCTTATATGCCCATGCATGGTTTGCTTAAAAAAAATATGCAAAGAAAATTAAAAGCAAAAAGAATCAAAATACTTTATATATGATTGCAAGCGTGTCTTTTAGGAGATATGAGAGTTATAGGATGTAGCTCGAAGGTGATAGTCCCCATCAAGCAGTTATGATTGTGTGTGAGTCAAAATGATATTCTCATAGCTCAAATCGTCATAGCATGTAGACACTTATGCAATCTTGCGATGTTCTTCACATATAACACGCAATATTCTTTGCTACTCTTGATACTTGTGCAGGTACAATGTGATTTGGCCATCACAAGGAATACATGTGTTAATGTATGCTCACTAAACTATCTTGACTTGTTTTTGAAATATAAAATTGGTTAGACTTTTTAGTGTGTGTGTGTGTGTGTTTGTTTTTGGATCTAACTGCTTGACATTTTTCTTGATGAGAGATGTTTTTGAGAGCTTAAAATGATATTTGGATCTTTGGTTGAGTAGCATGTTTGACTGCATTTATGTTTGTGTTTTTCTCTTCTTTGAAAAACTGTTTTTGAGCAATCTCGACAGCTTCTCAATACCTCTCGACAGCTAGGCTATCTATCGAGCCTTTTGAGCTTCTTTTCTCAATAGATGTTATCGCAATTTCAATCCATCGAGGTTTTTGAGAATCGGGCTCGATAGCTACTCGACAGCTTCTCGATCCATCGAGGAAGTTTCTGTATGCTCGATAGATTCTCGATAGCTTCTCGATCTATCGAGATCACTTTGTTATGGACACCTCTCGATAGCTCCTCGATAGCTCCTTCTGGAAAATTTTAATTCTCAACAGCTCTCGACACCTCTCAATCCATTGAGAATCGTGGATGTCTATATAAAGGGTTAGCGGAAATTTCTCTCATTTCTCCTCGATCTCTCTCGACAGAATTGGTCTCCTCACCTTCCTAAACTCATCTCTCTCTCTCTCTCTAAACTTCAAACCCAGAAGTTTTCAGCCTAGATCAAGCTTTTCTTCTATGGTAAGGGTCCTTAATCCTTCATTCTTCATGCATTTCATCTTTTTGACCTAACTTTTGGGTTTTCTTGAAAATTTTTGGGGTTTTTCAAAATTGATGAAGTTTTCGTGAAATTTTTGGGTTCGGTTATATTTAAATGATCCTATATGTTCATGCATTGCATCACATTTTTATTTTAACAATGATTCATGCATTTTAAATGTGTGCTTAATATGTTAAAATGATGTGTGCTGGTAGGATTGGATTGGGTTGAGCCCATGATGTTTTTACTTTTGCATGTCACATGTTCATGCATTTTTTATGCATACGTACCTTCATTTATCTCTATTTTTTATATTGATCTGTGTTGGTGCTTTTCTGTTTGTCCTTCTCTCTCTCTCTCTCTTTCTTTCGTTAGTTGCTCTATGGCACCTAAACGGAAATCTACTCTGTCCCGGAACCCTCTTCGTTCCAAGGCATCTTCTTCTTCTCCCCCCGCTGATTCTATTCCATCTCACATCCGGTTCCGTGATGATAAAGCCTATAAGGACTTTTCAGAGAACTTCTCATGACGCGGCATTCATTCGAAACGCCAAGTCATTCTATCGGACTTTTCCGATACTAACCTTCCCACTGTTATCTATAGTAGGGGTTGGGAGTCACTGTGTGGCATCCCGGTTACCTATCCTTCCGTGATCATACAGGAGTTTTACTCCAACATGCACAGATTCGACTATTTTGTACCTCATTTTGTCACTCGCATTCAAGGTACGCGCATGGTAGTCATTCTAGATCTTATATCCGAGGGTAGAGTTTGCTGACTACCCCAGCTGTGAGCATCTTAGGACTGTGTCCAAAGACAAACTCTCGTCTCGCCTCTCTGAGACACTTTCTTCTTGGGGTAACCGTCAAAACACCCCTTGCTCAAACTTTGCAAAAGGCCCAAGTTCCTTAACATGGTGATGACATTCGTTCTTCATCCATTTTCTCACTATAACTCCATTACTGACCTCGTGCTCAATTTCTGTTATCCCTTCTTGAGGGACTCACTATAGATTTTCCCTCTTACTTCATCTTCTCCTTTATAGATATCTATAGGGATATGGCGATCTGTGATAAGCTCATTTTTCCTTCAGCTATTACACGGATTCTCCGCCATTTTTCTGTCTCCTATCCTGAGTCTACACACTTCTCTCCTATATGTGCTATAGAAGCTGCTACCATTTGATAGAGCGAGGCTTAGCTACGACCGAAGCTGCCGCGAACCGAGACGGCGACTCCTCCGGCTTCTTCCGCTCCATCCTTGTCTACTCCTTCTTCTTCTGTGGGTGAAGTAACTCTCGAGGCCATCATGGCATAGCTTGTGCATATGGATGCTCGCCTTGACACTCTCAGTGATGAGTTATGTCAGGTGAACACCCATGTTGGTCGTAGCGCACAACGACAAGCTGTCATGGGTGGTCTCACTGCCTCTTCTTCTCCATCTCCACCGGCTTCAGAGGATGAGAGTGATGATGGCTCCAGTAGTGATGATGCTAATGAGGACGATGACGCTTGCTCTTCTGGTGACAACGAGATGACTGCTTGAGTTACTTGCCCTTTGTCATTCATGACAAAAAGAGGGAGTAGTTTTGGGATGAGAGTAGTCGTGTATTTAGGGGGAGAGTTAGGATAGGATATTTTTGTGATAGGGGGAGCATTTATATTTTGAGGGATGTAGTGAGGTTATTATGTATTTTCTTTTCTTTCTTTTACTTTTACCTCATGTATACCGGTCTTGTGACCATTTGACATACATTGTACTTACCTTTTGATATATATATATATATATATATGTGTGTGTGTGTGTGTGTGTGGATGTATGTTTATTTACCTATCTTTTCATGTGTTGTTTCTTTTCTCTCTTTATGCACATGCTTCTTATAAATTGTATGCAATCTTTTATTTCTATTTCACACTAAGATGCCATGATGAGTTTTGTTTAAAGAGTTTTAGAAATACAGGTTGTCAAAGTCTTTCTTGCCATGAACTCTCTTCTTGTAAAAATTTTCAAAAGTTTGTGTTAGGATAGATTTTATTGTATTCAACAAGTGAATATGAGTTAAGTGATTTATGACTTCTCTCACATGTTCATTTGTTTGTTATGGTTTTGTCACGAATTTCCAAAGGGGGAGATTGTTAGGACATATGTAAATCATGTTAGGAACATATGTCAATGTAGAATTGGCTAATCCTTTGACAAAACGCACTTTACTTGTAATTGGGTAGATTTAGGATGTGTTTAATACTTCAAGGAACAAGGTTTCAAGTCCAAGTGTTAAAGCCATGCAAATCTGTCCAAGAATCAAGTGAAGAAGTGCTGGATTTTAAAGCTTGACAGCTAGCTCGACAGCTAGCTCGACAGATAGCATCTATCGAGGTTTAAAAGGCAGCTTTTGTCCGATGCTTGACAGCTGCTCGATAGATACACTATCTATCGAGATTTAAGAAAATCATTTTTTCAGATCTGATTTCACTTCAATCTGTGTATACATGTTTAGGCTTTCTTTTCTCACAACCCTAAACATATATAAGGATTATTTTAAGGGCCGTCACAGATGATGCAAGTGAGTGCAACTTGATGCAAAGGTTTTTCACAAGCATATTGTGATCGGAGACAATTTGCCCTAGTTCATCTTTCTCTTCAAGAAGCTGCTGCGTTTGTATGCCGTAGGGTTTTGTAACCAAAGAGTTTCGTGATCTTCATCGCGTTGATGAACTAAAAAACTTTGCAGCCAACATCCTTCTCAAGTTGGTGGTTAGTCACGTACTTGGATTCGTGCATCGATTGATTAGTCACGTACTGGGAGCCGTGCATTAAAATGAGAGATTGCCACTACAGAACAAGTCTAATTGGTTATTGGAGTAAGGGTTCAACTGTAGGTTGGTATAAAGTACTGGGATTCCTTTACTTGTAACTGCTTGTTGTGATAATAGTGGATTCTGGGGAGTGGTGACCTTAAAATCACCCGGTGGGGTTTTTGCCTTGGAGGTTTTCCCCATTCACAAACAAATCACCATGTCAACTTTGTTTTTCGCTACATATTAACTTAGTTGGTGATTTGTTTGTGCTACCATGCGTATTGCATGCAAATTGAATTAATTAATTAACTTGGCTAATTAATTAGTTAATTCATCACAATGGATCAATACATTCTTGGCCTATCAGTTTTCTCTAGGGTTTCTCTTTCAAAATTCTCTCTGGAAGCTCTCTACATTTCGTGGGTATAAGGGTATTTATAGTAAGGTACGTGAGGAATGTGAAAAGTCACTTTTCTGCAAAACAGGGCATTTTAGCGACTCAGTCTCGCGAGTGGGATGAGTCGCGAGATAACTGCCAGGCCAGACTGTACTATTTGTCTTGTAGTGCTCTAGCTGTCATGACCCTTCAGCTTCCTGCATGCTTCACACGTGTGGCATTTTGGAGAGTTGCTAGTCGCGAGAAACCTTTTGAATGCTCACACACTTGAATTTCTTCACACAATCCTTACATAATTCCCACCTAAATACTAGGTATCTAATTGCTGAATTAGAAGCAAATTTGGCATGGAATAAAGCCAACACATGATTGAATAAATTCAACCTTACATTTTCCAAATAACCTAAAACCTAAAAACAACACAAAATAAGACATATTATAATATAATTTCCCCCTAAATTTGGTCAAGAACAAACACCATTCATCAAGAGAATTTAGTATTGTAAATAAAAAGAAAAAAAAAAAAAAACTTGTATCAAGGAACATATATGAATTAGTCAATAATAGGAAAATAGGGGTACAAACCTCTAGTAGGAGATCTATAACATGCATGATTCAAACTACTCCTATGGGGCAGTTGTCAAGTTTTATCTTTTCTACCATCAAAGATTAAATAAGACTTGTCAATACCCTTTTATAGACATTTTTTTTTTATTCTCCATTGATTTTATTTTTAGTTTAAAACTTCTAAATTAAAGTAGATAGACATGTAAAGACAAAATTAAATGAAAAGTTAAAACTGCCGAAGATGAATATGTATAGACAATATTTTTGTTTTGATATTTCATTGATTTATTATTTAATTATAACATCAAAATTAAACTAGATAAATATGTATAGTTAAAACTGCTTAAAGATGAATTTGTAAAGCCAACTACTTATATATTTATATTAGAAAGAAAAATTAAAGGAAAAAATAAATAAGAAAAAGAATAATGATGTGATCAATGACGTAGTGGATGGAGTGGCTCAACAGGAGCGTAACAACAATAAATACTACGCTTCTGCTTTTATATGTAAATATAAATTTCTTGGTAAACTTATCAGTCTTTTATCAACTTATATTTTTTTCTTTTCCATTGGAATAATTCTTTTGTTTTTGAATTGTTGAGGGCTTGGGAACCCTCAACAATTCAAGCCCTTTTTCTTTGTAGAGAGACAAAGATGCCAAAGACTTATACTAGATTGAAAAAAGATTTCGAAGGCGTGGTTTTCAAAAAGTTTGATCTAAAGTCTAAACTCTCATATGTTCATGTTTTGGCGGTGGCCAATGGGCATAATGGGTTTAGGAGAGGTGGGATTTCTTTCTTATGGCAGCTTATTTTGTTTTCCAATTTGCACTTGAATGACTTGATGTTGGGGCCTTTTGATGTGGTTTTGGAAACTAATGCTCAAGTTGTACGGGCTCTCCAATCCAAGTTCTCTGTCTTACAAACATTGGTTACTACAATGGATTCTTTGTTGCAATATTAATCTGCTTTGTGCAAATGATAGTTTTGTTTTATTCCATCCAAGTTAAATAGAGTGAGTGGTGGGCCAAAATGGGTAAATATTCTTAATTTTAAAACTATAAATCAAAAATTTTTTCTTCTGAAACAATTTAGTAAAATGTTCTTGTTTTGAAACTTAATTTTAACAAAATCAAGTTTTATGTAGAATTCGATATCCTCAAAATTGAGTTCTATGTGTAATTTAAAGTAGAACTCGACATTAATAATATCAATCGAGTTTTAAAATCATAGGTATTTTACTAAATACTTTAGAAAGAGGTGTATTTTGCTATATAGTTTTAAAATTAAGGGTATTTATCCATTTTTTCTTGTATTGTTGGGATCTGCTTCGTGTAAATAATTTTGTACTGGCTGAGTATGTTTTTTATATTTTTGTATGGTTGGAAGAGTTGCCAGTTCAATTTATGTAGGCTACAGTTTCTAGCATACCCTTGTAATTTTCTATTAATAATATGTATTTCTAGCCTATTATAAATAAATAAACAAGGAATCAGATCTATTTTAGTGTCTCACATCTCAGTTAATAAAAAAAAAAAAAAAAAAGGCACCAATGGAATTAGTACTCAATGTGAGGTGAGCTACTAATGATTTTTTTTCATAAAAATGTGACTTACTAATGATGTAACAAAGTTAAAAATCAGGCATTCCCACCTAAGTACAAAATTTAGTTATGCAAAATTGACATCTTCTTTCTTCTTCTTCTTCTTCTTTTTAAGGGATGAAGTTGATGTTTTATGGCTTTTTATGATCATTCTCTTTGATGCCAATTAATAATTATCTCATGCGTAAGATATATGTATCATCCTTCTTATAACATGTAGATCTCACAATAACTATGTAGGACTCACATATTGTGAGAGATGATACATATATTCGATTGATGACATGCATTCTCTTCTGTGTTTGTTTACATTTATAAACCTTAATGTTTTAGTATTAAAGTAGGTCTTAATTCATAAATATATCGTACACAAAATTTTCAACTTTTATGTATGTATATTTACTAATTTTTTTGAAGAATTTATCATATTTAAAATTCTAGCAAGTATACAAAAGTTGTATAGTTTGATATTATACGCGCACAAAAATATAATAATTATAATAAAAGAACTTAGTATCTCATATCTAGATTATGTTCGATGACGATCTTTCATAGAATAAAACTCATCTTTTCTCCATGGTGTAATTAGAGAAATTTTCATTTTTAATATAAATTACTAAATCATCTACCAAAGTGAATAACAAAATTTCAATGGAACCAATCAAGATTTCAAAGACTTGAATGATGCAAAATTTTAATAGATATAAGATATAAGGGCAAGTTTTACAATTAAAAAATGAAATTTAGGAAAATAAAAATCTCTGTCTCTATAATTACAAGGTCAATTGACCAATTTGTTTTTTGGAAAATTCATTTTAAGCGCATAACAAACAAATTATGGGTCACAATTTTTGGATCTGTCAATTATTTTTGTTGCTCGGTAAATAGGAGTTTGGTGGTGAAAGGGGATATTTACCACTAGTTTAATGTGGGTGACAGAGTTGGTGAAGTGATCTTATCTTCGTTACACAATAGTTGTTATACACACCCATTTCTGAATTTAAACTTTCACTGAAAATCATGATTGACGGGTGGTCAGGTTCTCAGCATGCTTTTCTATCATACCCACCCAACAAAGTAACTAGTGTGTACCTATTATTCAACAGTGTCGTTTCATCCTTCAGCATTAATTTTCCCTCACCACCTCACTCATTCATCTGTACTAATGCGGATTGGACCCACCAGAGAAAGGGTGGACCGTGGATGCGACACAACAGATGAATGAGGTGAGGGAAAATGCTACAGGATGAGACGATAATGTTGAATCAAAGGTACACACTTGTCAATTTGAGATTGTCTTTTAAGGATTCAGATTAGGTGCAATTATTAAAATGTTGAATCAAAGGTACACACGCTTATCAAATTTAGATTGTCTTCTAGGGATTGAGATAAGGTGTAATTGCTAAAGCAATTACTAAAATGTTGAATCAAAGGTACACACACTTAGCCAATTGAGATTGTCTTCTAGGGATTGAGTTAGCAATTGCACCATGCAATTACATTCTTTCTTTTACAATTATTTTTAGATTTTTAACTTTTAATTTTAACTTTTACATCTTTTTAATATTTTTTTATTTAATGGATGAGATTATGTGCTCTGTGTACCATACGTTGACGTGAACAGTTGTATTTGGACTTTTCTTTTCTTTTTTTTCTTTTTCAAGCCGGGTTCAATTAGAAGTCTAAAGTCAAAAACATTTTTTCTTTTTCTTTTTTTATATAAGATGAAAATTCTAATTTAAGTGTGTATATACACACACACGTATGAAACTCACCTCGACCCCCACAATACAAGTTCTACTATGGAATACTAAAAGAAAGTAGTTGTCATTTCATTTTTTGGTAGTGCGAGAGGTGTTTACAAGTTCACCTGTTTTGTGGTATTTTAGGAGATACACAGACAGAGATGGACTTTTGGATTTGTGTAATCTGTCTATGCCTCAGCTGGACCATAATTCAAGCGCTTCATTCCGTCCCAAGAAGAAGCACAGCAATACCCAGAAAGCTTCCCCCAGGACCAAAATCATTTCCCATCATCGGAAATGTATTTGAACTTGGTGACAAACCTCACAAGATGCTGGCCAAGCTTGCCAACACTCATGGTCCCTTAATGAGCCTAAAGCTAGGCCAAATAACCACAGTGGTCATATCTTCAGCAGCCATGGCCAGAGAAGCTCTCCAAACCCATGACCAAGTGTTCTCAAACCGTACCATCCCAAATTGTATCCATGCCCACAAACACCAAGAGTTTGGCTTGCCTTGGATGCCTGTTTCCACTCGGTGGAGAAACCTTAGGAAAATATGCAACTCTGAATTATTTGCCAGTAAGATTCTTGATGCCAACCAAAATCTCCGACGCAAGAAAGTGCAAGAGCTCCTTACTGATATCCATAAAAGTGGCCTAGCCGGTGATGCAGTTGATATTGGCAGAGCAGCCTTTAAAACTTCACTGAATCTGTTATCAAACACCATTTTTTCAATGGATTTAGCAAACCCAAATTCAGATACAGCTAGAGTGTACAAGCAGATCGTGTCGAGCATCATGGAAGAGGCCGGAAAGCCGAACTTGGGGGATTATTTTCCCATTCTAAGAAAGTTTGACATACAAGGCATAAGGCGGCGTATGACAATTCACTTTGGGAAAATGACAGACGTCTATGACAACATAATTAGCCAACGGTTGAAGTTAAGAAAAGTACCTGGTTTTATATCAAAGAAAGATGTGTTAGATACTCTTCTCAACATCAGTGAGGACAACAGGGTGGAGATTGATAAAAATCAGATTAAACATTTCTTACTGGTCTGTATATTTCTACTCTTTTCTGTTTAACATAAATGTTTTTCATAGTAAGTTAATAGCTTTGACTAATTGTTTATGTATAACTTGTTTCAATCACGTGGCAAATTCCAAAAGGATCTATTTTCTGCCGGCACGGACACAACATCATCCACCCTGCAATGGGCAATGGCTGAGCTTTTACACAACCCGGAGATACTATCAAAGGCCGGAGAGGAGCTGAGGCAAACCATTGGCAGAGGCAATAGAGTTGAAGAATCAGACATTCCTAAGTTGCCTTATCTACAAGCTATAATAAAAGAAACCTTCCGATTGCACCCAGCAGTTCCCTTACTACTTCCTCGTAAAGCCGAAGCAGATGTTGAAGTTAAGGGCTTCACAGTCCCAAAGGGTGCACAAGTTCTGGTCAATGCATGGGCTATAGGCAGGGATCCAAGCATATGGGACAACCCAAACTCATTCATGCCAGAGAGGTTCTTGGGGTCAGAAATTGATGTTAGAGGCCACAACTTTGAGCTGATTCCATTTGGTGGTGGGCGGCGAATATGTCCTGGCTTGTCATTGGCTATACGAATGGTGCACTTGATGTTGGGCTCTCTCATCCACTCATTTGATTGGAAGCTTGAAGATGGGATTACACCAGAGGACATGAATCTGGAGGATAAGTTTGGCCTTACATTAGATATGGCTCAACCATTACGAGCTATTCCTATCACTTTCTAATGTCATTTTGCTTTTTGCATAGCTATGTAAAATAACTTGCTGCTTTAAGAACTGAATAACAAATGCGATATGCTTTTGTATTTTCATACTGTGTTGCAATTAGAGCAATCACACCGGTCATTGTAAAATACCAAAGCGATGAGTTTTACACAATTTTGCTAAAAAAGCTACCCACATTAATAGGTCTATAATATTGTTCATATGCAAAAATGCCATAATAATCGTGTATATATACATGATTAATATAGATTTACATTTTAATATTTTATTAGTTTTTTCCCTCACCATCAGAACTCCACGCTCTCTCTATTCACTCTCTCTCTCTCTCTCTCTCTCATCAATACGATATACATGGCTTTTAAACAACATATTTGATAGCTGAATTTTTTTAAGAGTGTTTCAGTTTTGTTATTCAAACTATGGTGTTCAAACACTGATTTTAGAAAACATCTTATACCAGTTTTCAAGATACAAAGACTGTTGTTCAGTGGCACAATAGTTAATAGTTAGAAATCTGTGGGTCCCACAGTGACATGACCACGCCTCAACGGTCAGGAAAAGAAAAGGTAAAAAGAATAGAAGGAATGGCCAGCGGTAATATGTGATCCATTTGTCAGCTTTTTAAATCAGCATTTCAATAAAAAATATTAAATCTGTACCCGTGTCCGCAACTTTAAAATAAAACACAAATATGCCAAACCTATAATTATGGTTTTTATATAATTATGGTTTTTAACCCACCGAAAGATGTTATTTGAAACATGCTATCAAACACGTTTTTTGCTTTATGAACACTATAAATATGTATTTTTATAATATTTTTTAAACCACAGTTTTTACATTATTTTAAACAACGATTCTCAAAAACTTTAACCAAACATACCTTGTAGGGTGCGTTTGGTAGAGGAGTTTGAATAATATTGTTTGAGTTTTTTTATATACGTGTGGGTGAAAAATGTATGAAAATGTGTGTAAGTGTGTTTGAAATGTTCAAAATGTTTCTTAAAATAGGCTACCAAACAGGCCCGTAGTGTTTTAGGTTTGAGTTTTTACTCTTTAGATGTGTTTTAGCGAAACACTGTAACTTTTGGAATTTTAATGGTAAACGTGGCAAATTTTTAAGGAGTTTTAACCAGTTATTTTTTTGTTTTATATACTGACAAGCCATCATACGGGGTTAAGATTATGAAAGAATATAACTTAGGACACGGCTTGTGTCCAGTGGAAATTTCCACTGGACCGTCCGAATTCGGACATGTGTCCACCATCTAACATGTCCAAAGGAAACTTTCACTGGATACAAGCCAAACCCTTTATCGCTTTTTAATTGTGAAGGTGTCAGATTTTTAGATGGGTCTTTTTTTCTATGTGGCAACACCTCCTTAATTGCAGGAATGACAAAACTTAGGTACAGTACCTTAGGTTCCTTACTTAAAATTTTGACATCTGTCCAATTTAACATCTCAAGCAAACGGCGTTAAAACTATTTTTTTTTTTTTCCTTCTTCCTTCTTTTTCCTGTACTGCGCAAACGGCTTCTCTTCCAAACCCAAAACCTTTCTCTTCCAAACCACCCATGACCCTTCTCTTCAAAACCCAAAACCCAAAAAAAAAAAAAAAAAAAAAAAAAAAAAGAATATCTCATATCTCCCTCTCTATCACTCCTGGTGTGTGTGTATGCTTCCTTTCTTCTTTTCTGATCTATGATTCTTTCTTTCTCTCTCGATGTGGGTGTATCTGTTTTCTTTCTTCTTTTTTGATCTATGATTCTTTCTGATCTATGATTCTCTCTCTCTCTCTCTCTCTAGACAAAATAATGAAAGAGGCTGTGATGATGGCTTTGTTGATGTTAAGAGTGTGGAAGTTTCGGGTATAGCTGAAAAGTGTCCATTTTTTGGTTTGAAACCCAGTAGATCTGGCTTTTATTTTTTGATCTTTCCTGTTTGGTTCTGCATTTTAGCTTCATTTTAGCTTTGCTTCTGCATTTTAGCCTCTGAGTTTTGGATTGGAATTCAGAATTCCCTTTATTATCTTCATTTTAGCTTCATCAATCAGAGGCAACTGGAGATTTGAAGCTGTGGTTCTCTTGCAGTTGCAGTATAGGAAAAAGAAGGAAGAAGGAAAAAAGAAAGTTTTAACGCCGTTTGCTTGAGATGTTAAATTGGACGGATGTCAAAATTTTAAGTAGGGAACCTAAGGTACTCTACCTAAGGTATTGTACCTAAGTTTTGCCCATTGCAGGAAAAAGGCTTCTGCTTTTATATGTAGTATTAGATAAGGCACAAATTGACGGCTGGCATAGATACAACATGCACCATTGTTGCCTTCTTCATTTATTATGCTTTTTTCTTCCTGTTTCTATTATTTGTTGTTCATCAAAAAAAAAATTTTAATTTTTAACTGTAATAATCTTTCTATATTTAGATATTTCGTGCTTCTTTAAATCCCTAGTTCCTGATTCATTTTTTTTTTCTTCACTTCAATTTTCTCCTCCTCAACTTAGATCACTTCCCCCTTTTTTGCCGTTTTGATTTTGTTCATACATCTTCGGACCAAACTTAGGTATAGTACCTTAGGTGTTGTTCCTTAGGTTCCCCTCTTAAGATTTAGCCATGTGGCTACTTAGCTAAAAAATAAACTTACATCCCATGAGAAAAAATCCACATAGCAGAATCTTAAGAGGGGAACATAAGGAACAGCACCTAAATACTGTATTTAAGTCTTGCTCTACATCTTCGGTCAAAACCCCAAAACTATAAAGATATGTTTAATCAGGAGAACAATAATCTTTACCAATTGATATGTTAAAGGAGTAATTATTCATTGTGTCGAGAGCACAATATATAAATGCATGCTTTCCTCTAACATGTCAATGGATCACACTATTTACATTCATGATGGGACTTATTATTCATGTGAGATTCGGCATGCATTTATTAAGCTCTTAAAGCACTTAATAATTACACTTAAAGAATAATAACAGTATTAGGTGCTCTTGGAGTATGATGATATAATGCTCATTCATCACACATTTATGATAAAACCATCATAAATTTAAAACATCAAATCAGTTATTGTGAAAATGATGTATCACTAGCATATTTCATCTAACTTTCTCTTCAATGCAAAAGGTGTCAACTGTAAATCCCTTATTCACTCTCTCTCGGATTCACCCCTTCCTCAAAACACCCCTACCTTCCTAGCTTGCACCCTCATCCCTTTGTTGGCGGGACAAACACTGGCATGCCTCCATTAAGACCTTCTTCCCTCTCTCCGTGTATGTGTGTGTGTTAAAAATACTTAGTATTCTAAAAAGAAAAAACAATGGGTTAATCCCACATTAGAAAATGAGTGTGAGTAAAAGAGGTTTAAAGCTTGTGTTGTATATCCAAAAGTTAGGCTCTTTTGGATATATACCACTGTCAATTTCTTTAAGACCTTCTCCCCTCTCCCCGTGCGTGTGTGTTAAAAATATTTGGTATTCTCAAAACAAAAATTGTTAAAAATGTAAATAAAAAGAGATTGAGAGACAATATGTATACAAGGCCTAGGCCTAACGCTCCCAACAAAAAAAAAAAAAAAAAAAAAAAAAAAAAAAAAAAAAAAAATAATAATAATAATAATAATAATAATAATTACCCACTAGAAGAAAGGCCTGTCCCCATTGTATAAGCCCAAAATTTTACATAAAAAAGATATGAATTTTTTCAAGTGGTCGAGCACTTTTTGTTATTAGTAATGTTAGGAATACCACAAATTTTACTATAGGCTTACAAATTGACATGTCAACAATCACAAAAAGTAATTTAATGTTGAAATATTTATTAATTACTTTATTGAAGTTCATCAATCATAGTTATTGTCACATCATCTTGTGAACATTTGTAGTACCTTTAGCATTTTTTTTTTTCTAAAATATTTTGAAAATGTGAGACTAATAGAAAACTAACCCAATTGAAACTTTAAAATGCTTCAAAAAAAAAAATTGCAAATGTGTTAGAGCAATGATGATTAACTTTAATTTTTATAAACTAATCTCCTACAAAGACACATACCAAATAATATCTATCTCTTTATCTTAAAAATCAGAGTACAAATTTACTTAACCATGTATTTTCATATATCCAAGATAAAATAATTTTCTTTTTTAAAAAATAAAAAATCTTTTTTTTCTTTCTGTTAAAAATTATACTTCATCTATGATATTCAATTCTTTATATGAAATTAACCTTAGTTTTAGTTAGCATTTATGTATTTAATGCATCAAATTAAGCTCGATTTGATTAGTATTAAATAATTTTATTTAATTAATATTTATATATAAAATGCCTCATATAAATCTTTCGTCTTAGGCCTTAAATTATGTTGGGCTGACCCTATCTACATAATATGTATAATATCTATCTTTATAAAGGCACAATACATGTGAAGTATAAGTAATATGAATGTACTGCATGCCAATACAAAATGTTAGGCCCAGCCCAGTGGGCTAATTGACTAGTTTAACATATACAACATATACTACCAAACTTGTCAAATCTCAAAAGGCATCTCAAAATTCTTACTCCATTCGGTCCATAAACACCAAACTCATCTTGCTTCCAAAACAAGCATGCCAATTAACCAGCTCCTGAGAACAATCGCTAGTATCTAGAAACACCAGAACTTTCCGCACGCCATTTGTCTGCCTTCTTGCTCC
Source organism: Notholithocarpus densiflorus (assembly GCA_030021035.2). NCBI lineage: Eukaryota > Viridiplantae > Streptophyta > Magnoliopsida > Fagales > Fagaceae > Notholithocarpus > Notholithocarpus densiflorus. The sequence goes on from JARYZH020000002.1 coordinate 9,361,644, forward strand.
ATTGACGAAGAAGGTATACCTTGTTACCGGTACATGAGTCTTCCCTCTCATAGCTTTTTCCCCATTTACGAGTCAAACCTCAAAAGCGATCTCAAGTGTTCAGAGACGGACCTACGTTGGGGCTAAGGGGGGCCATGTCCCCCCAACCCCCCCCCCCCCACTCCCCCAGATTTTGAATAAAATATAGAATAATATATATAATACCATTTAGATTAATAAGATCTAGACATAAGTGTCAAAACATACAATACCAAATGATGGAAACTTTCTCTTTAAAAAGTAAAACATGTAAATTCTCATCTAGAAAACAATCATGGACAAAGCTTAATTTAACCAAAACAGAAACACTTTCCTTTGGTCATACTTTTGAGTTTAATTTCCTTTTGGCAACTACTAGGGCAACTTGCTTGCCTAACTGTTTGGTATTATATAATTTTTCTTCTTACCACCCTTACCTTTTGGTTCAGGCTAAGAATTCGAATTAAATCATATTGATCCTAGCCTTAGCTTTTAGGATGTCTTCCGTTGCGTAGAACTCACTCATCAATTCAGATAATATAAAAAAAATAATTTATTTTCAAAACAATCTGAATTGATCAAATGATTCTAACAAGGACTTATGGATTATATCCATATGAGATTAACAATTAATCTCTACATCCAAGAATTCCAATTCATTTTAAAATAAAAATATTTTCATAAAATGATGTGGAAATGGAACTCCTTAAGCTTTTCTTGGCACTCAAAATGACTTATATTGAATATTGTCTAGTAGCACGATATTTCATACCAAAACATCTCATTTAGACTTAATATAAAGTCTAAGTCTAGTACTAACTCTTGCATCTCATGCTGTAGCACAATTGAGATAAAAGCCAAAGTAACATTTAAGCATTTCAATGGAGACTATGATCACATCATAAGCTATCTTCCATAAATGCATCATGTATAGGAAATTATGACAATGCTGAATCAAAACATAAATATGTACTTCAACTCCTTTAAGCACCATGTCCAAAATTATTTCTTAGTTAATGTGATTCAATTAAAATAATAGCTAGAGAACAAAATTTATGACAACTTTATTTTGAGACTATGAACTTAAATACAGGGACATTATATTTTGCATCCATAACCATATAGTATGGAACCCGAAAAACATACTATACTAGGTGCAACGACAACCCAATCCATGTCTATAATTCCTTGGTAGTAAGTTTATCATAAACACATTAATTGATTGAGAATTATTCTCATTATTAGTGCTATCATGATAACTCTCATCATACACTAATAATATGCCAAATTACCTTTAGCCTCTAAGTAATAATGACATAGCTCCTTTGGGAGGTTAACATTACACTTAGTCTAGTGTATACCATTATCTAGAATCATGTGTAGCCACATTTCATCTCCCTTTATAGTGTTTAAACTTGTAGTACCATGAAACAAAACACCCTCCTTTGGGATCGCGAGGCATATACGCCAAGACGAGGTGCTTGTTCACACTACTTTAAACGGGTAAGTTCAATCTTGTAGCACTATGAAGTAAACACCCTCCTTTGGGATTGCGAGACATATACGCCAAGACGAGGTGCTTACCCACACTACTATGAACCGATAATGGAGGCCGTGAGATCCAACCCTTGTATCTTTCTCCCACTAGAAATTTTAAAACAAGTGGATTGTCATGAAATCATTGTGATCTAATCACAATTTTAACCCTACACATTAAATGTGTTTAATTGTTTAAATTTAATGTGATGTAACTAAGTCACGTCACTATAGCGTAACGAACATTCGCGCAATCACAAAGAAGTTTGACCTTGTAATCCGTGAAGTAAATACCCTCCGCATGGAATGCAAGACTCGAAGTCAAGACAAGGTATCTATTCACATTACAATAAACTTAACAAAAGGGCTATTTCAATAAGAGACAGCCCCCAGATTTTGAATAAAATATAGAATAATATATATATATATATCTAACCAAAAAAATAAAAATTTACCCCAAAATATATTTTTTGAGCCCCCTCCTCCAAAATATTTACATATTAACGCATGAAAAAAAAAAAAAAAAAAAATGCTCCAACCTTTTGCCTGTTGGATATTGATCCAAGAATAACCAGAAAATTGTTTGGTTTAAACAAAAGAAATTTCCCAAGAACAACATTAATAATCTTTAGACAAACCAAAATTAACTACAAAATAAATCAAAATTTAGTCTAAAGAAAAACAAAACAATAAAAAATTCCCAACTTTACCCATTTAATTTCTCTCTCTTAGTCTCGTTGCTCTCATTCTTCCTCCATTTCTCACTACCTTTGACATCAGATCCACAAACTAGTCACTAAGCTCACTATCACAGGTTCTCACCTTGGTCTACTTTTCACAGTCACACATGAGTTGAATTGACTAAGGTATGGTCTTCTCTTCTCATTTGATTTATCTTCACTGACCTGAGTTTATTTCTCAATTTGTGTTGTCTCCCCTCTCTCATAATCAGTGGGGTGTGTGCGTGTGTGTGTGTTTTTATTTATTTATTTATTTATGGAACTGGTGTGTCTCTTTGTTTTTTCTTTATCCTTTTTTTTAGTTTTTTTCTACTTCAGCTTAAGATACAGGCACACATCTTTTAATAAAATACTCCCTCCGTAAGGATCGTGCACCCAACATAATAAACATTAGTTATTGATAATGTGTTTTTATGTGAGTAATAATTGACCATGTGTTTTTTTTTTTCTTTAATGTTTGTTTGCTGATTAATCCAATAAATTATCATCAGTAATTTTATTATGACTTGTGCGATTTGTTTAGCTTTTTTTAGACTAACTTATGACACAATAGAACTATTTGATATAGAATAATCAACATTTATTTGATTTGTATTTGTAAATTATGAGAAAATTAATTGCAATGTGTTAGGACATATGTGTTTTCACATGTTAGGAACATGTGTCACTATTTTATATAATTGGCTAATCCTTTGACAAAACGCACTTTACTTGTATTTGGATAGATCTAGGATGTGTTTAATACTTCAAGAAACAAGGTTTCAAGTTCAAGTGTTAAAGCCATACAAGTCTGTCCAAGATTTAAGTGTGAAAAGTGCTGTTAATTAAAGCTCGACAGCTAGCATCTATCGAGCCTTGAAGAGCTGTTCCAGCCCGTGGCTCGACAATAGCTCGACAGATAGGGTATCTGTCGAGGTTTATGAAATTCAAATTTTCTGTTTTTTTTTTCATCCAATCCGTGATTGTATGTTTGGGCTTTCTTTTCTCACAACCCTAGACATATAAAAGGATTATTTTAAGGACCGTCGAAGGTGACACAAGTTGCACAAGTGTTGAGCAAAGTTTGTTCAAGCAAATTGTGACCGGAGACAAAATTTTCCCTAGTTCATCTTTCTTGTGAAGAAGCTGCTGTGTTTGTGCACTGTAGAGTTTTGTGACCAAGGAGCTTCTTGATCTTCATCGTGTGATGAACTGAAAAACTTTGCAGCCAACAACCTTCTCTAGTTGGTGATAGAAGTCGCGTACTGGGATCCGCACAATTGGTTAGTCACGTACTGGGAGCCGTGTATTGAAAGGAGAGATTGTCACTACAAAACAAGTCTAATTGGATATTGGGGTAAATGTTCAACTGTAGATTGGTATAAGGTACTGGGATTCCTTTACTTGTAACCACTTGTTGTGATAATAGTGGATTCTCGGGAGTGGTGACCTTAAAATCACCCGGTCGAGTTTTTACCGTGTAGGTTTTCCCCATTCGTAAACAAATCACCGTGTCAATTTAATTTCCGCTGCATACTTAGTTTAATTGGTGATTTGTTTGTGCTGCCACGCATATTGCATGCTAATTTGATTAATTAATAAACTTGGCTAATTAATTAATTAATTCATCACAAAGGGTCAATACATTATCACAATGTTTGATTTTTTTCAAAAGAAAATATATAAATAATTCGCAAGCCGATGTTGATGTTCAAACATTGCCAAACTCTATTATTAATGTCCCAATTTTTGAAAATTCTTCAATGAAAATTGAAAAATCACCACAGCACCAAGTCTTAATCTAACTTTGGTTTATACTTTGACCCCCCAAATTCAAATCCTAATTCCGTCCCTGCAAGTGTTCTACTTCTCCCTTCAGTCCATAAACATCAAACTCTTGCTTCCAAACAAAGTACACCAATTAACTAGGACCTAAGAAAAAAACTTCGGTAGAACTATTAACTTTTAAACATTCAATTTCCTACGTGGTCATTTACGTTTCCAAGGTCCAATTCTTTCAAGTTCTCCAAGGACCCCATTAAGAAATCGGCACACCTTACATATGGATGCTAAAAAGTAATACAAAACTTTTGTCCCACCTATGCTCCACTAATTACAATTTTCCATGTATTCTTTTTACTTTCCTAATGAAGTAAATAAAGTTAAAAATGAAAAAATATCAGACACATGTCATACAATAATTGATGAAATATAAAGTATAACATATAAAAGTGGGACAAATATATTTGTTAGGACATATGTGATTCAAGGTTAGGAACATATGTCAATATTTTATGTAATTGGCTAATCTTTTGACAAAATGCACTTTACTTGTAATTGGGTAGATCTAGGATTTGTTTAATACTTTAAGGAACAAGGTTTCAAGTTCAAGTGTTAAAGCCATGCAAGTCTGTACAAGAATCAAGTGAGAAAATGCTGGATTTTAAATCTCGACAACTATCATTTATTGAGGTTTAAAAGTTGCTTTAGCCCGTGGCTCGACAGTTAGCTCGATAGATGGTTATCTATCGAGATTTATGAAAAACAGATTTTCAGTTCTGTTTCGACTCCAAACCGTGAGTATGTGTTTAGGCTTTCTTTTCTCGCAGCCCTAAACATATATAAGGATTATTTTGAGGGCCATCAAAGGTTGCACAAGTGTGAAGCAAAGTCTTGTTCATGCAAATTGTGACTGGAGATAGATTTTGCCCTAGTTCATCTTTCTCTTGAAGAAGCTGCTGTGTTTGTACATTGTAGGGTTTTGTGACCAAAGAGCTTCTTGATTTTCATTGTCTGGATCAACTGAAGAACTTTGCAGCCAACATCTTTCTCAAGTTGGTGATTAAGTCACGTACTAGGATCCGCGCATCTATTGGTTAGTCACGTACTGAGAGCCGTGCATTGAAAATGAGAGATTGTCACTACAAAACAAGTCCAATTGGGTATTAGGGTAAGGGTTCAACTGCAGGTTGGTATAAGGTACTGGGATTACTTTACTTGTAACCGCTTGTTTTGATAATAGTGGATTCTCGAGAGTGGTGACCTTAAAATCACCCAGTGGAGTTTTTGTCATGTTAGTTTTCCCTATTAAAAAACAAATCACCCGTATCAAATTTAATTTCCGCTGCATTTAACTTAATTGGTGATTTGTTTGTGTTGCTACACATTTTGTATGTTAATTTGATTAATTAATAAACTTGCCTAATTAATCAATTAATTCATCACAAGGGGTCAATACATTCTTGGCCTATCAAGTCGTATCAAAGCAGGCACACTACAATTAGGTTTTAATCTTTGTGTGTGATCCATTGACCCCTGTTTGTCACGGATAGAGAACAGTCTCTTATTATACCTCCTTTATTTGATGGCACTAACTATGCATACTGGAAAGTACGCATGAGAGCTTTCTTGCAGTCATTAGATGAAAATGTGTGGCAAGCTGTGGAGATAGGCTGGACCAAGCCTACAAAAGCGCCGGCCGACTGGGATGATGCTAAGATCACGGCGGCAAACTTCAACAACAGAGCATTGAATGCTCTATTTAGTGTAGTCACAAATCAAAAATTCAAGAAAATATCCTCTACTGAAACTGCTAAGGAAGCATGGACCATTCTTTAGACAACCTATGAAGGAACCAAGGTTGTCAAGGATTCAAAACTTCAGAGGCTCACTACAAGCTTTGAAGAGATCAAGATAGAGGAGGATGAGTCGTTTGATGAGTTCTATGCCAAGCTCAATGACATAGTAAACTCAGCATTTAATTTTGGGGAAACCATTCCTGAACCCAAGATTGTGAGAAATGTGCTCAGATCTCTACCCGAGAGATTTCATGTCAAGATCACCGCGATTGAGGAATCAAAGGATATTGACAAAATTCCTTTGACAGAGCTGGTTGGCAATCTGCAGACCTATGAGTTGGGTTTGACAAGGATTGGGAAATCGAGCAAGAGCAAGAGCATAACTTTGAAAGCCAAGAGAAATGACATGGATGAGTCTTCAGACGATGAAGATTCTAAAATGAAATCCTATATCACGAGGCAGTTTAAGAAGTTCATGAAGAATGCCAATGGGAAGGGCTTCGACAAGGACCGTAAGCAATCCAGTTCCTCATAGTTCAAGAGCCAAGATAAAGGGAAAAAAGATGCTAGGGATGACGGTCAACACATTGTTCCCTTAGGACCAAAGTGCTTTGGGTGTCAAGGTTTCAATCATATGAAACAAAAGTGCCCTACTTATCTCAAGACCATCGGAAAAAGTAAGGCACTTGCTGCTACCTTGAGCAACACTGAGCCTGAGGATGATTCTGATAATGAGGATGATGGAATCCTAAATGCTTTCACTGCCATTGTAAATCCTATTAAGGGGATTGTTGAAGATGTGGATGAAGAAGAGGAATTGGTGGAGTCTAAGTTTGAGAAGATGGATGAACAAGATGACATCCACACAGTCTATGCAAAGTTATACAAGGTCTCTGAAAAGCATGAAAAGTTGTATAGGTTGGCCACCAAGAAGCTTAGTGATGTGGAGTTTGAGCGATAAGAAATCTCTACAAAGTTTGATGAAGCTAATCAGACTATTGGAGCACTGAGATTTGAGAATAATTTCTTGGCTGAGAAGACCAAGTGTTCCAAGTCAGAGCTCAGTTGGAAAGGACTTCAAGCACTAAGCTCGATGAGATGCTCAGTCTTCAGAAATCTGCTTCCGATCGAACTGGTTTAGGGTATGATTTCTTTTCTCCTAATATTGCTTCTACTAGTACTACTCTTTTTGTTCCTCCTGCTAATAATGTTAAAACTGAGAACAATGATGTTAAGAATGAATTAGCTAGTGAGAACGTAGACAAGGGTAAATCTATCTTAGGAGCACCCCCTAAGCTTGATAAGAAAGAGATTAAGAACCCCAGGGCTAAGAAGGGAAACTCTCAAAAACCCAAACAGAAAAAGCAACATTTCTGTCATCACTGTGGTGCAACTGGACATACTCAACCTAATTGCTATAAGTGGTTAGCCACTCAATATAGCAACAACATGATCGCGTCGGAAAACTAGAATCAGTTTCTATCCTCTTTTGCTCCTCTTGAAGATCTTCTCAAAGCCCTCATGTTTCTTTCAAATTTGAACGGTTTAAATTCTTCCCCCTCATCGTCGAATCAAGGGTTTTCTAAACGGAAAGGTTCTTCCAAGGTATGGAAAGAAAATGGCTCCAAGTGATTCTGTCACTTTTTCTCTCTCCCCTTTTTGTTTTTGTTTTTGCATTACTTGTGTGTTTTGCTTTCGTGCTTTGAGTCAGTCTAGTTTTATGCATTGCTTTGTTTAACATGTTTTTGTTTGGTTATTTTTCAATTTTGCTTTATTTTGATTTTCATATAAAATAAATAAAAAATTTTGAAAAATAAGAAAAATACAAAAACTGTATGTCTTTGTACATTGGTACTTGTGTACCTTGGATGGCCATTGAATCAAAATTTTCTAAACTTTGTATCTTTTGTAGCTTAGATGAGTATCTCTATGCACAACTAAGCAAGTGAGCTTTGTGGCTCGTGTTTGTGATGAGTAAGGTTAAGTAATCTCTTGTACTTAACGCTCGTATCACTCTTTTTGACGGGAAGGACTAGAAAATCCTAAGAGAAAGGCATAAATAACCATCTCACTACTGTTGCCCGCCAATCATGAAATGATATTTGTATGTTTCGGCATAGCAAAAGTGGAATGTCAAATGCTTAATATAATTGGGTATTTATTTTCTATTTCTTATATGCCCATGCATGGTTTGCTTAAAAGAAAAATATGCAAAGAAAAATAAAAGCAAAAAAATCAAAATGCTTTATATATGATTGCAAGCGTGTATTCTAGGAGATGTGAGAATTATAGGATGTACCTCAAAGGTGATAGTCCCTATCAAACAGTTATGATTGAGTGTGAGTTAAAGTGATTTTCTTATATCTCAAATCGTCATAACATGTAGACACTTATGTAATCTTGCGATTTTTTTCACACACAACACACAATATTCTTTACTACTTTTGATACATGTGCAGGTATAATGTGATTTGGTCATCACAAGGAATACATGTGTTAATGTATGCTCACTAAACTGTCTTAACTTGTTTTTAAAATATAAAATTGGTTAGACTTGTTTAGTGTGTGTGTGTGTTTTGGATCTATGTGCTTAACATTTTTCTTGTTAAGAGATGTTTTTAAAAGTTTAAAATTTGTTTGGATCTTTGGTTGAGTAGCATGCTTGATTGCATTCATATTTGTGTTTTTCTCTTCCTTGAAAAACTGTTTTTAAGCAATCTCGATAGCTTCTCGATAGCTCTCGACAGATAAGCTATCTATCGAGACCCTTCAGCTGCTTTTTATCGCATTCTCGATAGCTCTCGATAGCTAGTTCGATCCATCGAGAAAATTTCTGTCTCCTCAATAGCTGTTCGATAGCTACCTCAATCCATTGAGCTTCATTGTTGAGGAAACCTCTCGTTAGATCCTCAATAGCTGGTTCGATAGCTAAAACATGCCATTTTAAAGCTCGATAGCTCTCGATAGCTCTTGATCAATAGAGCTTTATGAAATTTCTATATAAAGGCTTCTCGCGATTTCAGATCACCTCTCCTCGATCTCTCTCAACTGATTTCAGCCTTTTCACCTCCCAAACACACTTTTCTCTCTCTAAACTTCATTTCCAAGAGATTTTCGGCCTAAAGATCATCTTCTTTCATTTGGTATGATCTTTTTCACTCATTCTATCATGCATTTCATGTTTTCTGACCTAACTTTTGGTTTTTTTGAGAAATTTTGGGATTTTTCAAAATTAATGAAGTTCTTGTGAAATTTTTGGGATGGGCCTTGTTTAAATGATTTCTAAATCTTCATGCATTGCATCACATGTGCATTATAACAATGTTTCATGCATTTTAGATGTGTGTTTACTTTGTTGCTATGTTGTGTGCTGGTAGGTTTGGATTGGGCTGAGCCCATGATGCATTTATATTTACATGTCACATGTTCATGCATTTTCATGCATACGTACCTTCAAGTTTCTATATTTGTTATATTGTATCTTGTTGGTGCTTTTCTGATTGTTTCTCTCTCTCCCTCTCTCTCTCTCCTTCTTATGTTAGTTGCGTCATGGCATCTAAACGTAAATCCACTCCGTCCCGGAACCCTCTTCGTTCCAGGGCATCTTCTTCTTCTTCTCCTTCTGACCCACTCCATCTCACGTACGGTTCCGTGATAAGAAGGCCAAATCGGACTTCTTGGAGAACTTTTCACGACGAGGCATTCATTCGGAACCCCAAGTTGTTCTGTCATATTTTTCTGACATTGACCTACCCACTGTCATCTACAGTAGGGGTTGGGAGTCACTATGTGGCGCCTCGGTCACGTGCCCTTCCGTGATCATATAGGAGTTCTACTCCAATATGCACGGATTTAATTACTTTATACCTCAGTTTGTCACTCGCATTCGGGGTATACGCATGGTAGTTACTCCGGGTATTGTATCCGAGGTACTACACGTCTCTAGGGTAGCGCATCTTGACTACCCTAGCTGTGAGCGTCTAAGGACAATGTCCAAAGACGAACTCTCATCTTTATTTTGTGAGACACCTTCTTCTTGGGGTAATCGTCAAAACACCTCATGCTCGGACTTTGCTAAAGGTCTGAGAATCCTAAACATGGTGATGACATTCGTTCTCCATCCATTGTCTCACTATAACACTATCACAGAGCCTCGTGCTCGGTTTTTGTTATCCCTCATTTTGGATCTCTTTATTGACTTCCCTTCTCCCTTTATACTCTCCCTTATAGATGTCTATAAGGATATGACGACCCATGATAAGCTCATTTTTCCTTCGGCTATCACACAGCTCCTTCGCCATTTTTCTATCTCCTATCCCAAGTCTCCCCATTTCACTTTCATGTGTGCCATTGACGCCGCTACCGTTAAGCGGAGTACTACACAGCTTCGCTCGAGGCAGCCCCGGACAGAGACAGCAGCTCCTCCAGCTTCTATCGCTCCATCCACCTCCGCTCCTTCGTCTTCAGCGGGTAGAGTGACTCTTGAGGCCATCATGGCACAGCTTGTGTGCATGGATGCTCGTCTTGACACTCTCAGCGATGAGTTGTGTTAAGTGAATACCCGTGTTGGTCGTATCACACGACGACAGACTGTTATGGGTGGTTTCACTATCGCTTCCTCTCCATCTCCGCTAGCCTCTGAGGATGAGAGAGACGATGGCTCCTGCAGTGATGATGCTGATGAGGATGATGATGATGGCTCGCCTAGTGATGATGAGATGTCTACTTGATTTACTTGCCCTTTGTCACTCATGACAAAATGGGGGAGTAGTTTTGAGAAAAGAGTAGTCATATTCATAGGGGGAGTGTTAGTTTAGGAGATAGGGGGAGTGTTATTGAGGGATGTAGTGAGGATTCTTGTATCTTTTCTTCTCTTTCTATTTTAGATACATTATTTCTTTGTATATTGGTATTGTGACCACTTGACATACATTGTACTTATATTTGGTTTATATATATTTTGATGTATGTTATTTCACCTATCTCTCCATGTGTTGTTTCTTTTCTATCTTTATACACATGTTTCTTATTTAATGTATGCAATCTATTATTTCTATTTCACACTAAGATGCCTTGATGAGTTTTGTTTAAAGTGTTTCAGAAATACAAGTTGTCAAAGTCTACTTGCCATAAACTCTCTTCTTGCAAAAATTTTCAAGAGTTCGTGTTAGGATAGATTTTATTGTATTCAACAAGTGAGTATGAGTTGAGTGATTTATGACTTCTCTCATATGTTCATTTGTTTGTTGTGGTTTTGTCACGGATTGCCGAAGGGAGAGATTTTTAGGACATATGTGATTCAAGGTTAGGAACATATGTCAATATTTTATGTAATTGGCTAATCCTTTGACAAAACGCACTTTACTTGTAATTAGGTAGATCTAGAATGTGTTTAATACTTCAAGGAACAAGGTTTCAAGTTCAAGTGTTAAAGCCATGCAAGTCTATCCAAGAATCAAGTGAGAAAGTGCTGGATTTTAAATCTCAACAGCTAACTCGACAGCTATCATCTATCCAGATTTAAAAGCTGCTTTAGCCCGTGGCTCGATAGCTAGCTCGATAGATGGCTATCTATCGAGACTTATGAAAAACAGATTTTCAGTTTTGTTTTGACTCCAATCCATGAGTATGTGTTTAGGCTTTCTTTTCTCATAACCCTAAACATATATAAGGATTATTTTGAGGGCCGTCAAAGGTTGCACAGTTGCACAAGTGTAAAGCAAAGTCTTGTTCATGCAAATTATGACCGGAGACAGAATTTGCCCTAGTTCATCTTTCTCTTGAAGAAGCTGCTGTGTTTTACACCGTAGGGTTTTGTGACCAAGGAGTTTCTTGATTTTCATCGTCTGGATGAACTGAAGAACTTTGTGTTGGGAAATTTAGACCCCGGTTGATAGAATTAATAAGTTTTAAACCCCAGTTGTTAATTAGATTTATTGTGAATAAATCTTGTTAAAACAAACAAACATCAATATCATGTCACAAATAAATGCAGCGGAAAAGTAAATAAGACAAAATATGATGACCCAGGAAAACCAATGAAACAAACTAGTTTCACAGTAAAAAACCTGGGGGGAAACCTTCCCGAAAAGCAATCCACTATAATAAAGAGAAGTTTTAGATCTAGTACAAAACCTTTGTCCCTAGACTCTACAATCCCCGTAGATGAACTTACAGCAGAAACCTTCTACCGCTTCAAAACCTCTGAACTCTTCAATATATGAACGCCACATTTTTTGATGCACGAATCCCAGTATGTGACTAACCAATTACGCGGATCCTAGTACGCGACTTAAGCACCAACTAGAAGAAGATGTTGGCTGCAAAGTTCTTCACTTCATCAACAATGAAGATCAAGAAACACTTGGTTACAAAACCCTAAGGCACAAAAGACGCAGTAGCTTCTTTCAGAGAGAATAAGGCATCGGTCACCTTTTGCATATGTTCTTCTTGTATTCTCTTATGTGACGGCCTCTAAAATAAGTCTTATATATGTCTAAGGTTATAAGAAAAGAAACCCTACACAAACACATAAACATGGGCCGAAAATCAGATCTGAAAATCTGAATTCCATAATGCTCGATCGATCGAGAGGTGTCGAGCTTTAATGAATCAGCACTTCTTCACTTGTTTCTTGGACAGACTTGCATGGCTTCAACACTTGATCTTGAAACAAAGTTTCTTGAAGTATTAAACACATCCTAGATCTACCCAATTACAAGTAAAATGCGTTTTGTCAAAAGATTAGCCAATTACATAAAATATGTCATTAACACTTTGCAGCCAACATCTTTCTTAAGTTGGTGATTAAGTTACGTACTGAGATCCGCGCATCTATTGGTTAGTCACATACTAGGAGCTATGCATTGAAAATGAGAGATTGTCACTACAAAACAAGTCCAATTGGGTATTGGGGTAAGGGTTCAACTGTAGGTTGGTATAAGGTACTAGGATTCCTTTACTTGTAACCACTTATTTTGATAATAGTGGATTCTCGAGAGTGGTGACCTTAAAATCACCCGGTGTGGTTTTTACCGTGTTGGTTTTCCCCATTCAAAAACAAATCACCCATGTCAAATTTAATTTCCGCTGCATTTAGCTTAATTGGTGATTTGTTTGTGCTGCCACGCATTTTGTATGTTAATTTGATTAATTAATAAACTTGGCTAATTAATCAATTAATTCATCACAAGGGGTCAATACATTCTTGGCCTATCAATATTTATTCACAAAGAAGCTAATAATTAGTGGATTCTAGTTAGCTCAACTGAAAAAGTCTCTGATATGATTAAATAAAAAATCTGGGGTTTAATTCCCATCTACACCAAAAACAGATTGGTGTCTGAATTTGATGATAAAGACCACAATTATCAAAAGCGGATGTCATAGGTTGAAACTCTGTAAATAAATAAATAAAATGAAGCTAATAATTAGGCAAGTGAAATAAATAAATAAAAACTAATAATTAGGGATTATTGGATAGGTGGCAAATTTTTGTTTATGGAGTATAGAGTGGAGCAAAGTGAGAGTGGGTCAACAAAGGATATTGATTTGTGGAGTCCAAATCTTCTGTTCCAATTTTCCTACGTCACCAATAAAAACATGCCACATGTACACTTATTTAATTAAATTTTACCATTTTGACTTTTCCTATTTCAACAACTTAAAATAAAATATAAAGTACCCAACACCTCTCCACTTCCACCAACCTTCGTTGGTGCCATCAATATCACCAGACATGGCCAACCACCATCGCTTGTATTACTCTCTCTCTCCCATTCTTTGTTTCTGGTGTTGGTAAAAAATAAAAATCTGTTTGTTTTGATGTGCAATGTGTATGTAAACCTCCAAGTATACATTTATTGCTTCTCTCACAACCCAAATGGTGAAATGCCTTTCATTATGATAGGATTTGACCTCTCTCGCTTAGTTCAACCCAAATCAACACCAACTTACTGTTCTCAATCCCCTCCCTCACCTATATGCCATTTTCAATAATGAGTATCTCTCTTTTGCTTAATAAAATCCCAGCTTTATTATACATAACAGAACAATCATCGAATACCCTTTTGGTGATATTCAAGGTATGCCAATTTTGGAACTTTCTTCAATTTGCATCAATTACACCTCCCTCTCCCTTGCTTCTCCTTGATAGAACTTATCTTCTGCAACGACAAATTAGCTCTAAAGGAGGCATATGGCAAAAACAAAGAAATTAATCTAGGTGACAATGGTTGGCCATGACTGGCAATATTGATGGCATCGGTGGCCGGTGTTGGCGAAGGTTGGTGATGGGGAAGAGGTTCAGGGTTTTTAATTTTAATTTAGTTTGTTAAAATAGAAAAAGTCATAATGGTAAAATTTAATTAAATAGGTGGACATGTAGCATGTTTTATTAGTGGAACACAAAGTGGAGCAGGAAAATTAGAACAGAAGATTTAGACTCGGTAGATAGAGCATAAAATAGAACACAAATATGAGACAAATATTTATTCACAAAGAAGATAATAATTAGGCAAGTGAAATAAAAAACTTAATAATTAGGAATTATTGGATAGGTCGCAAGTTTTGATTTATGGAATATAGAGTGGTGTGGACTTGAGAGTGTGACAGAGGATATTGATTTGTGTATGTGTATATCATAAACTTTTTATAACCTCCAAAGTAGTTGTATTTTGAACAAGTAGTGTTATTTATTTCTAAAGCTTATTGTGTGTAATTTTTATTTAAAAAAAAAAAAATTTGTATTGTTGCATGACTTTATGCCAAGTTTTTTGTTGTCATTTCGGGGAATATTTCTTCAAGTGTATGTTGAAAAGGATTTATAATATTTTAGAACCTTATTTTGGTGGAATGGATTTCTATGTTCATGTTTTGTTTGGGTATCTCTTATTAATATATGATAAAATAGCACAAGCAATGAGACTATTTTTGTGTATTTTTTTTTTTTTTAAAAGTGTATGATCATTATGAGTTGACCCAACTTACCAAAGATCACAATTGTAACTATCCAATTATATATGTAAGGTTGAATTTAATCAACCATTCTATTGGCTTTATTCCGTGCCAATTTTCTTGTAATTCAGCACTTAGAAACCCTGTATTTAGGTGGGAATCATGTAAGGGTAGTGTGTAAGAGAGTGTGAAGAAATGCTCAAGACTATGCAATGAAGCAGGGACTCGCGACTAGATCTCGCGGGTGGCTCGCGGCTTGCAAGTCGCCAAAAGCAGGCACACGTGTGAAGCATGCAGGGGAGCTGAAGAGTCACGCCAGCTGTTGCATTACAGGACAAAAGTCCAGGCTGGCCAAGCAATTATCTAGTGGCTTGAACTCGCGACTCAGTCAAGTCACGAGGCCAAGTCGCCAAGACACCCTGTTTGGGAAAAACTGACTCTTCACATTCCAAACACACACTAGTATAAATACCCCTTATACCCACGAAATGTAGAGAGCTTCCAGAGAGAATTTTGAGAGAGATACCTTAGAGAAAAACAAGATTGACTCATCCACAATCTTTACATTAAGACTCTTCTAATTCTTCTACTCTCACCCTCTCTATTGTTACATCCTTGAGAGGTTCTTAGTCAAATCATTTTCTCAGCATACCCACATTTGTGAGAAGACTTTTTGGTGCTTTGGGAAGCAGTTAGGAAGGGACCAATTCACATTGGTTAATGTTATGGGCTATAGCAGAATCCAGTAAGCTAAAGAAGAAATAGGTTCGGCGCAAACTCGTTGGAGTAGGAGCTTGGAGGGCTTAGGAACACTGGGTAGATTAGGCTTGGAGGATCTTCTGCTGTTCATGTATCCCAACTACATTCTTTAGTGGATTATTTATCGCTTGGAGGGCGGCGGAAAGGTTTTACGCCGAGGACTTCGGTTTCCTCTTCGATAACACATCGCTGTGTTGTCCTTGTGTTTGCATCTCTCTTTCCTTAATCTTTGCCATTTAATTTCTACTGTGGATGTAATTTTATTTGGTTAAGATTGTTTATCAATTCTGTTATAACTTATGTTCATGTTCCACACATATATTGTTTGATAATAAGCTTAAATTGGTAATTTGTAAATTGGGAGTCTAAATGTTCATAGTGTTTTACACGCTATTTGAACATTCAATTAGTATCAGAACGGGTGCACTTGCTGTGGTTTAATTATCTTAGTGCGATCCTTGACCCCGTTTGAGATGGACCGGTCTCAATCTTTAAATGCTCCACCATATTTTGATGGTAGCAATTATGCCTTTTGGAAGGTACAGATGAGAGCATTTTTGTGCTCTATAGATGAGGCTGTTTGGGATGCAGTTGAAATAGGTTGGACAAGGCTGGAGGCAGCCAAATCCAAATGGGATAAGGCAGCCCTTGCGGTGTCAAATGCTAATAGCAAAGCACTTAACGCTATTTTTTGTGGTGTGTCTCCAGATGAGTTCCACAGGATTTCTCACATTACCATTGCCAAGGAGGCATGGCAGATATTGGAGACCACGTATGAGGGAACGAAGAAAGTAAAAGACACGAAGCTACAGATGCTGACCACCCGATTTGAGGAGCTCAGAATGAGTGAGGACGAGTCTTTTGATTCTTTCTATAGTAAGTTGAATGAAGTTGTCATCGGCAAGTTTAATTTAGGAGAGAAAATAGAGGATTCCAAGGTAGTAAGGAAGATCCTTCAGTCATTGTCGGAAAGCTTCCGTCCAAGGTGACGGCGATTGAAGAGAGCAAGGATCTTGATGATATCAAAGTCCAAGAATTGGTTGGCTCGCTTCAGACTTATGAATTGTCGTTGCCTACTCAAAGGAAGAGCAAATCTCTTGCTCTTAAGACCATAAATGAAAGAGTAGAAGCACATGACTCATCAAATGAGGATGTTGTCGAGAAATATGTTACTTACCTTGCAAAAAAATTTCGCAAATTCCTGAAGTTCAAGAACAGTGGGAAATTTGGTGACAAAGGGAAATTTACAAGTTCCGGAAAGGAGAAGAAGGAATTCAAAAAGAGAGACGGGAAGGAGTCCCAATCTAATCAAGGAGTCACTTGTTTTGAATGTAATGGACATGGCCATTTCAAAAAGGAATGTCCTAATTACTTAAGATCGAAGGGCAAGGCATATGCAACCACTCTCAGTGACTCAGATTCTTCTAGCTCTGATTCGGAGGATAGCTGTGATGAAGAAGAGAATTTCTCAGCATTTATGACTATTGCTCATGTTGAGTCTTCAGAGGACTTGAATTTGCTTGTGCAAGAACTTGGGGAGCATAGTGATGAGGAATCCATGGGAATTGCAGAAGAATCGGATGCTGAAGAAGATATAGATGCAGCCGGTCTTCAAGAGAATTACAACTCACTCCTTGAGAAATCAGGAGAATATGCAAGGGTGGCCAAGGTGACTGTGAAGAAGATGAAGAAAGCAGAGGAGGACTATAGAAGTCTCCTAGTAAGATATAAGGAGGCCAAGTGTGAGATTGAGATGCTAAATGGTGAGCTAACCGAAACTTATTCAAAAATCAAATTCCTTGAGCATGAGGTGCTTCAAGCCAATGCTAAAGTAGACTGAGTCTCCTCTCAGAAGCTTGATGAAATGCTTGCTCATTAGAAACCATTTTCTGACAAAGGTAGATTGGAATACACCAAAGAAAGCAGTTCGACTGAAAATAAATACAAGGAAATGAAGTTTGTGAAAGCCAAAGAATCGAAAGGGGTTACCACAAATGCTGAGAAAGTGAAGCCGGAGAGGAAGAAGGATGTGACTGTCCAACAGTTTATGACTAAACCTCCTAAACAATCAGTGGTCAAACCTAAGGATAAAGGGAACTCACTTCCAAAGTCACAAAGAGGTCCGAAAACTCAACACTTCTGCCATCACTGTGGACTTCAAGGTCACACCAGACCCAATTGCCATAAGCTGCAAGCATTGAAGAATTCAGGTGCTCAAAGGCCAAGAAGACCAAGAAATGACAAAAGGAATTGGGCTGTTGAGCAATCAAGAGACCGAGGTGATTCCGGTATGATGGATGTGATGAAGATGATCAGTGCATTCACCACTTGCTTGGAAAGCTTCACTAGAAGGTTTGAAAGTCCTAACTCTCGTAGCCAATCTTATAGGGATATCACCCCAAACGCACGTGACGTGTGGGTGAAGAGGGGTACTCATGCATAAGCATTACAACATGTCCATGCATTAATACTTCCAATGTTTTGTGACTATGCTTTGTTGTGCGTTGCTGCTAGCTTGAGTTGAAAATTGTTTTGATTATTTGTTTTTGCTTTAAATGTTTTTACATTGTTGTTTTTTATCAATATTTTCTTGCTTTTATGTCAAAAATCCAAAAACACATAAAAAGTAGAAAATCCAAAATGTTTGATCGACATTTTTGTGTTTTGTCACAAGTATATTTTGCCTTGTACCTTTGTACTAATGGCTTTGTGCATCTACGAGCGTAGCTTGTTTCCTATGCACTCATATCATTGTGGGAGAAATCTTGACATCTATGTGATTGTTGTAAATAGATCTTCAAACTTGTCATGAATGATTAGTCAATGGTTTTGTTGATCTTGAGACATGCATAGACTTGTGCCTATATATCTTCCCACTCTTTTATTTTATTGTTTTTGCTTAAAGAGCTCAACAAATGTAAATCTCCAAATGAAAAGAGATAATGAGTTGCAAAAGCCTGTCTCACATACTAGTATTTGACTAGGAAAAAAGGAAAGCGACTTAAAATAAAATGTATGATGCCCAAAAAGCCAAAGGCTTAATCATCAATTTGAAATATTACAAATTTCAAGCATCAATCTCTAAATGAGATGTTTTGATTCAAAAAGATCAAATGTTATGATGAGAATGGAGCCAAATGAAAAGCTTCATATTATGTAAATAAGTTTATGTGGGAGGTCATATATGCATACTTCTATAATTGAGATAGGTCACTTTTCCTAGTGCTAATTGTGTATGCCTTGGTTGAATTGATCATTGAAGCTTCACATTAGACTAAGGACTATCTCATCTTTGGTACCCACACACATCACACATGTTTATGCTCAATGAATGCCTTATTCATTTGTGTGATTGTACTTGATTAAATGTGTTTTCACATGCTCAATTTTTGTTGATCAAACACAAAAAGATTTTTGAGTGTTTTAATTTGTTTTTAGAGTATTTTGTTTTACAAAAATTGTCAAAATCTTCAAAAACAGTGTTGCCTTGTTTTGGCGACTTGATCGCGGGTTAAGCCAGTCGCATGCCCCAGTCGCGAGGGTTACACAGAAGGTGTTCACGACTCACTGGCGGGTCAAAGTCCCAATCGCGAAAAAATACTTAGATAATTTTTCAAAATCTGAGTTTTTTAAGTTTCTCGCGACTCATACAGGCGATTTGTTCACGGGTGGAAGCTCTAGTTACGAGGGTTACACAGAAATTTTCACGGCTCCCTTCATGACTTTCTCGCAGGTAGAACTTCCAGTCGCGAAAAACACTTAGACAAATTTTCAATATTTTGTCTCTAAGGTGTTTGGCGGCTTGACCTGGCGACTTGCACGCGACTTGCTTCAGTCGCGAAAAACACGTGTTTTGTGTTTTAAGGACAGTTTTATTTTAAAACTTTTAGTTTTTTCCCTCAAATATTTTGACTGTTCATTGTCTTCTCTCTCACAAACCCACCGTGTTTCACACAACAACCACCATTTTCATCATCTCTTCAACTTCAATCTTCAAGAAAAAGGTATGGGTTTTTTCATTTTCTCTAAGTATTTCATGTTTCTTGTCTTGATTTCTTGGATTTGTGAGTTGTTATTGAGATTTGGGATATAAGATGATTCGGATATGAGTTGGGTTCGTGTGTGTTGAGTTTGTTTATATGGGTTCTATTGGAGTTGTTAATCTGATGCCTGTTTTGCTTAGTTTCATGGCTGATTCCCATTGTTGGGTTGTGTATCTTGCCTGTGCTGTGTTGTGCATGCCATATTCATAGGTGATTGTCTCAATGACAGTTACTTGTAACTCTGTGGTGTTCATAGATTGCACTATTCTCTGCTATGTTTGCACATTCATCATATTTTGTCACCAGTATACACATTGCACTAGTGTTTCTTAGGTTCATATGCTACTAACTTGGTTCATGTTCTATGGTTGATATATCTCTCTGAATATCAATGTGTATTCAATCCTTTGACTAACTTGGATCTAATCAAGTTGATGTTTGTGTCTTGTGGTTCTGCACTTGGTTCTCTACTGTGTGTATGTTCTTTTGCAGATGTCTTGTCGTTCCTCTCGAGGAAAAGAGCTTGTGACTGATGGTCCATCATCCACTGTTTCGAAACGGACTCGCCCTTCGTCTCAAGACTCAAACAATGAGAGATTCAGGACTCCTCTCGATTCACAAACACATTCCAGCATTTTTGAGAAAGCTTCTACTGTGGTGGAACGAGTGGTTAAATTTGATACCTTAGGAACTACATTTATCCCCAGGATATTTGAAGCAAAAGATTGGGCTAATCTGTTCGGGAACTTCGAGGACCCGATTGATGAATTGGTAAAGGAATTCTATTCAAATGCTCGATATACCGGAGTTGAGTTAAAGTGTTGGGTACGAGGAAAAGAATTCACCATCAATCCCGACTACATTGCAAAGGTCCTTTGCATCACTAGACCAGCAAATGTAGACCTCACTCTATATGATGATAGACAGCTTCAAGTACAAGACATTCTTCAAGTTCTTGGGCCTGATCATGAGGTCTCAAGCAAAGGCACATCTATAGGCACTACAAAGTTTGCACCTGAACTGACGACTCTTAAATTGATCATGTTCTTCAATCTCTATCCACTCTCGAACACTGCATTCATCAACCTTGGAAGAGCGCAATTCCTATGTGATCTCATCACCGGAATTCCGATTAACATATGTGCCCACATTTTTCAGACCATTGGGAAGACAACGGCTCGATCAGCAGCTCGAACATGCATTCCTTTTTGTAGTCTTGTCATGAAGATCATGATCCTTGAAGGGGTAAGACCACCAATAGAAGGAAAGAAAATGGTTCGTCTTCGTCCTTTATCCATGTTTTCCCTTCAAGCCAGCAAAAGTCACTCTTCCAAAGCACCTAAGAGTGAAACCTTCCTTCATGCCACTACATCCGCTCTTGTTTCAACTACACCTGTGCATATCGAGACTGTTTCTTCCATTACTTCTGAGATGCAGATGACTAGCACTCCATCTATACAACCTAGCCCTCAAGCTAACAGGTTAAACACTTTGATTGGGAGTTTGTTTCAGCGGATTTCCGACTTAGAACGGATTCTCTACTCCACTAACAACCAAGTTCAAATGCGTCTCACAGCCATTGAGACACAGTTGTAGGCTATTCAACAAAAGCTGGAGGATAGTCTTTAGCTATTCATGTCGGGAGAGATAGCATACAGTAAGGGGGAGAGCAACACAAGAAAAAGGAAGTGTGCATAGTGACAGGGGGAGCAAGAGGAAGCTGATACGTACACTCACACATGCTTTTGGATAGACTAACAAACTTTTGTTTTGCTAAGTCTAGTTTATAGCTATTTGGTTACAGTTTTTATAACTTCTTGGATACGTTTACAGTGCTTGTGTGGATATGGTTTTTAATACTTTGTTTAAATGCTTTTGGATCTTTGGTTTATATATATTTATTTTATTTATGGTACATGTTGTTGTACCCTTGCTTTGTAGCCTTGTACTTGTTGTTAAATGTTATACATTTTCTTTAAGTACTTTCACTCTTATGCCCTTTGTTGGATTTTATATCCTTAATGCAATTACCTTAAGTTGTTGCATTGGTTGAGTGTTGGACATGCAAATAATACTTTGCATTGAGCTTATTAACTTGCATGTTTGGATGTTCATTCCTTGTGTGAATGAGCATTGTGGTCACTATTTATAGTAATTGTTCCTTTTTGGTCAAGCCATGGTTTATTGCTTATATTCCATTTTGCTTGATCGCATTGTGCTTACTCCATATGCATTACAAGTTTTCTGCATACAATGATCATATTGTGTTGTTGTGTTTCAGGAGATACTTGTTCTTATGATTCAAGAGTTACACAGATTCTAGAGTTAGGTGTGAGTGAATTATGTTCAACTGTTCCCAACTCACATGTTAAATCTAGAGTTTGTTTTAGGGTTTTGTCACGGAATAGTCGAAGGGGGAGATTGTAAGGTTGAATTTAATCAACCATTCTGTTGGCTTTATTCCGTGCCAATTTGCTTATAATTCAGCACTTAGAAACCCTGTATTTAGGTGGGAATCATGTAAGGGTAGTGTGTGAGAGAGTGTGAAGAAATGCTCAAGACTGTGCAGTGAAGTAGGGACTCGCGACTGGATCTTGCGGGTGGCTCGCAGCTTGCAAGTCGCTAAAAGCAGGCACACGTGTGAAGCATGCAAATGAGCTGAAGAGTCATGCCAGCTGTTGCACTACAAGACAAAAGTCCCAGGTTGGCCAAGCAATTATCTCGTGGCTTGAACTCGCGACTCAGTCAAGTCGCGAGGCCAAGTCGCCAAGACACCCTATTTGGGAAAAATTGACTCTTCGCATTCCAAACACACACTAGTATAAATACCTTTTATACCCACGAAATGTAGAGAGCTTCCAGAGAGAATTTTGAGAGAGAAACTCTAGAGAAAAAAAAGATTAACTCATCCACAATCTTTACATAGAGACTCTTCAAATTCCTCTACTTTCACCCTCTCCATTGTTACATTCTTGAGAGGTTCTTAGCCAAATCATTTTCTCACCATACTCACATCTGTGAGAAGGCTTTTTAGTGCTTTGGGAAGCAATTAGGAAGGGACTAATTCACATTGGTTGATGCTATGGGCTATAGCGAAACTTGGTAAGCTAAAGAAGAAATAGGTTCGGCGCAACCTCGTTGGAGTAGGAGCTTGGAGGGCTTAGGTACACTGAGTAGATTAGGCTTGGAGGGTCTTCTGCTGTTCATGTATTCCAACTACATTCTTTAGTGGATTATTTACTGCTTGGAGGGCGGCGGAGAGGTTTTACGCTGAAGACTTCGATTTCCTCTTCGATAACACATCGCTGTGTTGTCCTTGTGTTTGCATCTCTCTTTCCTTAATCTTTGCCATTTAATTTTTGTTGTGGATGTGATTTTATTTGGTTAAGATTGTTTATCAATTCTGTTATAACTTATGTTTATGTTCCGCACATATATTGTTTGATAATAAGCTTGAATTGATAATTTGTAAATTGAGAGTCTAAATGTTTATAATGTTTTATACGCTATTTGAACATTCTATATATATATATATATATACACACGCGCGTCACTTTTAGATGATTAATGAGACAATTGACCCAAGATTTTTTTTGGAAACCACAATTGACCCAAGATTAAGTAGTATTTATTTATTATTTATACTTTATCCCTGTCTATTAAATTGTTGCATTATTTTTATTTTTATTTTTATTTTCCTTTTAAAGTCCTTGTTTGACTACAATGCAATCCTGGCAAATTGTGGCAAACTGGCAATTGCTTTTCCTACAGTTTTTGTTTTTTTTTTTTTTTTTAGAAATTGCTTTTCCTACAGGTTATTGTATCTAAGACTAGACCCTGAAAATCCGGATAAATACAATAGAGAAGAGGTGCTGTTGGATGAGGCAGGAGAAGAGGTGCTGTTGGATGAAGCCGCATTGTTTCTTTAAGCAAAGCTTGTAAATAGGGAAGTCGTGGGATATCTTTCTCCTCGATGCTCTGTCCAAATCCAATTGTTTCACCAAGTTCTTGCTTTGCCTTGGTCATTATGTCAGGATTGTGAAGAAGCTCGGTCATTGCCCATTCCATTGTAGTGGTAGTTGTATCAGTTCCTCCAATGAACAAGTCCTGATACAATGTATTTAAACAAAAAAAATGCGATAGGGGTCTCCAATTTCTGAATAAGTGAGTGAGGAGTTTATTAAGATAGTGTAAAACTGGAACTTGATCCTTACTCTCTCTCTCTCTGTCTCTCTCTCTCTCTCTCTCTATATATATATATATATATATATATATATATAAAGATTGCGTGATGATTTGAAGAAAGAAGAAGACATGAGTTTAAGAAGGATTACAAGGCTTTCTTCTGGTTTTTCTTAATGATGCCTTCTTTGGCTCATTTTATGGTTTTTGGTACAACAGAAAACTTAAGTAAACAAAAATATTTTGTGGTGAACATAAAAGTTAAAACAAACCCAATAGAGCAGATTTTTTTTTTTTTTCGAAATGATATATACTTAATAAAACACCACAAATAATGTCCACACCATGAAATTTGTCCCAATAGTAACTTTTCTCTCCTTACAATTATCATTGACCACTTGTTGACCGAACATTGACTTTTTTTCTTAAATGACATAATTTTTTTTTTCTTGAAAGCAAAAAATGTTATTTCATCTTCACTTTGTTTCTGTGAATAAAAGTTTTTATCCATATAGTTATTTGAGAATTACAAAAAATAGTGATAACTTTTTTTTAACCAAATAATAGAAAATATTTTTGTTAGGACATATATGATTTGATGTTAGGAACATATGTCAATATTTTATGTAATTGGCTAATCATTTGACAAAACGCACTTTACTTGTAATTGGGTAGATCTAGGATGTGTTTAATACTTCAAGGAACAAGGTTTCAAGTTCAAGTGTTAAAGCCATGCAAGTCTGTCCAAGAAACAAGTGAGAAAATACTGAATTTTAAAGCTCGACAGCTAGCTTGACAGCTAGCATCTATCGAGGTTTAAAAAGCTGCTGAAGCCCGAAGTTCAACAACTAGCTTAATAGATACCCTATCTGTCGAGGTTTATGAAATTCAGTTTTTTCAGAGCTGATTTCACTCCAATTCGTGAGTATGTGTTTAGACTTTCTTTTCTCACGACCCTAAACATATATAAGGATTATTTTAAGGGCTGTCAAAGGTTGCCCAAGTGTGAAGTAAAGTTTTGTTCATGCAAATTGTGACCGGAAACAGAATTTGCCCTAGTTTATCTCTCTCTTGAAGAAGTTGCTGTGTTTGTACACCTTAGGGTTTTATGACCAAGGAGTTTCATGATCTTCATCGTGTGATGAACTGAAAAACTTTGTAGCCAACATCTTTATCAAGTTGGTGATCAAGTCGCGTACTGGGACCCGCGCATCTATTAGTTAGTCACGTACTGGGAGCCGTGCATTGAAAATGATAGATTGTCACTACAAAACAAGTCCAATTGGGTATTGGGGTAAAGGTTCAACTGTAAGTTGGTATAAGGTATTGGGATTCTTTTACTTGTAACCGCTTGTTTTGATAATAGTGGATTTTCGGGAGTGGTGACCTTAAAATCACCCAGTAGGGTTTTTGCCGTATAGGTTTTCTCCATTCGTAAACAAATCACCGTGTTAATTTAATTTCCACTGCACTTTAGTTAATTGGTGATTTGTTTGTGCTACTACGCGCTTTGCATGTTAATTAACTTAATTAATTCACTTGGCTAAATTAATTGGTTAATTTATCACAAGAGGTCAATACATTCTTGGCCTATCAAGTGGTATTAGAGCAGGCACACTCTGATTAGGTGTTAATCTTTGCTGTGTGATCCATTGACCCCTGTTTGTTATGGATAGAGGACAGTCTCTTATTATACCTCTTTTATTTGATGGCACTAACTATGCATACTGGAAAGTACGCATAAGAGCTTTCTTGCAGTCACTAGATGAAAAAGTATGGCAAGCTGTGGAGATAGGTTAGACCAAGCCTACGGAAGCACCGGCCGACTGGGATGATGCCAAGATCAAGGCGGCAAACTTCAACAGTAGGGTTTTGAATGCTTTATTCAGTGCAGTCACTAATGAGGAATTCAAGAAGATATTCTATACTGAAACTGCTAAAGAAGCATGGACCATTCTCCAAACAACCTATGAAGGAACCAAGGCTGTCAAGGATTCAAAGCTTCAAAGGCTTACTAAGAGCTTTGAAGAAATTAAGATAGAGGAGGATGAGTCATTCGATGAGTTCTATGCCAAACTCAAGGACATAGTGAACTCAGCCTTTAATCTTGGCGAAACCATTCTTAAACCTAAGATTGTTAGAAAGGTGCTTAGATCTCTACCTGAGAGATTTCATGCCAAGATCACCGCGATTAAGGAATCAAAGGATAATGATAAAATTCCTTTGACAGAGTTGGTTGGCAATCTGCAGACATATGAGTTAGGCTTAACGAGGATCGGGAAATCAAGCAAGAGCAAAAGCATGGCATTGAAGGCCAAAAGCAGTGACACTGATGAGTCTTCAGACGATGAAGATTCTAAGATGAAATCCTATATTACGAGGCAGTTCAAGAAGTTTATGAAGAATGCCAATGCAAAAAGATTTGACAAGGACCGAAAGCAATCTAGTTCTTTGCAATTCAAGAGTCAAGACAAAGGGAAGAAGGATGTTAGGGATGGCAGTCAGTACACTGTTCCCTCAAGACCAAAATGCTTTGGGAGTCAGGGTTTCAGTCACATAAAAATAGAGTGCCCTACGTATCTCAAGACTATTGGGAAGAGCAAGACACTTGCTGCTACCTTGAGCGACACCGAGCTTGAGGATGACTCCGATAATGAGGGTGATGGAATCCTAAATACCTTCACTGCCACTGTAAATCCTACTGAAGGGAATGTTGAAGATGTGGATGAAGAAGAGGAATTGGTGGAGTCTAAGTTTGAGAAGATGGATGAACAAGATGACATCCACACAGCCTATGCAAAGTTATACAAGGTCTCCGAAAAGCATGAGAAGTTGTATAGGTTGGCCACCAAGAAGCTTAGTGATGTGGAGCTTGAAAGAGAAGAAATCTCTACAAAGTTTGATGAAGCTAATCAGACTATTGGAGCACTGAGATTTAAGAATAATTTCTTGGCTGAGAAGACCAAGAAGCTTGAGGCAGAACTGTTCTAAGTCAGAGCTCAGTTGGAAAGGACTTCAAGCGCTAAGCTCGATGAGATGCTCAGTCTTCAAAAATCTACTTCCGATCGAACCGGTTTAGGGTATGATTTCTCTTCTCCTAGTATTGCTTCTACTAGTACTACTGTTTTTGTTCCTCCTGCTAAAAATATTGAAACTGAGAACAATAATGTCAAAAATGAATTAGCTAGTGAGATCATAGACAAGAGTAAATCTATCTTGGGAGCTCCCCCCAAGCTTGATAAGAAAGAGATTAAGAACCCTAGGGCTAAAAAGGGAAATACTCAAAAGCCCAAACAGAAAAAGCAACATTTCTGTCATCGTTGTGGCGCAGCTGGACATACTCAACCTAATTGCTATAAGTGGTTAGCCACTCAACAGAGTAACAGCATGATCACGTCGGGAAACCAGAATCAGTTTCCATCCTTCTTTGCTCCTCTTGGAGATCTTCTCAAAACCCTCATGTTCCTTTCGAACTTGAACGGTTTAAATTCTTCTCCCTCACAGTTGGATCAAGGGTTTGCTAAACGAAAAGGTTTTTCCAAGGTGTGGAAGGAAAAAGGGCTTCAAGTGATTCTGTCACTTATTCTCTCTCTCCCCTTCTTGTTTTTGTTTTAGCATTACTTGTGTGTTTTGCTTTCATGTTTTGAGTCAGTCTAGTTTTATGCATTACTTTGTTTAACATGTTTTTGTTTGTTTACCTTTCAGTTTTGTTTTATTTTGTTTTTCATATAAAAATTAAAAAAAAAAAATTTGAAAAATCAGAAAAATACAAAAACAGTGTGTGTTTGTGTATATTGGTACTTGTGTACCTTGGATGGCCATTGAAACAAAGTTTTCTAAACTTTGTATCTCTTGTAGCTTAGATGAGCATCTCTATACACAACTAAGCAAGTGAGCTTTATGGCTCGTGTTTGTGATAAGTAAGATTAAGTAATCTCTTGTACTTAACACTCGTATCACTCTTTTTGACCAGAAGGACTAGAAAATCCTAAGAGAAAGGCATAAATAACCATCTCATCACTATTGCCCGTCAATCATGAAATGACATCTGTATGCTTCGACATAGCAAAAGTGCAATGTCAAAAGCTTAACATCATTGGGTATTTCTTTTCTCTCTCTTATATGTCCATGCATGATTTGCTTAAAAGAAAAATATGCAAAGAAAAATAAAAGCAAAAAGATCAAAATGCTTTATATATGATTGCAAGCGTGTACTCTAGGAGATGTGGGAGTTATAGGATGTACCTCGAAGATGATAGTCCCCATCAAATAGTTATGATTGTGTGTGAGTTAAAGTGATTTTCTTATATCTCAAATCGTCATAACATGTAGACACTTATGCAATCTTGCGATGTTTTTCACACACAACACGCAAAATTCTTTGCTACTTTTGATACATGTGCAGGTATAATGTGATTTGGCCATCACAAGGAATACATGTGTTAATGTATACTCACTAAACTGTCTTGACTTGTTTTTGAAATATAAAATTGGTAAGACTTGTTTACTGTGTGTGTGCGATTGGGATTTATGTGATTGACATTTTTCTTGCTGAGAGATGATTTTGAGGTTTTAAAATGTTGTTTGGATCGTTGGTTGTATAGCATGCTCGATTGTATTCATATCTGTGTTTTTCTATTCTTGAAAAACTGTTTTTAAGCAATCTCGATAGCTGCTCGACACTTCTCGACAGTAGGCTATCTATCGAGCTCTTCAGCTTATCTTTATCACATTCTCGACAGCTTCTTGTTAGCTACTTCGATCTATCGAGGAAGTTTCTGCCCTCTCGATAGCTTCTCAATAACTACCTCGATCCATGGAGCTCCTTTAACTATGGACACCTCTCGACAGATGCTGGACAACTCTTCGACAGCTAAAACATGCGTTTTAAATCTCGACACCTCTCGACGCCTCTCAATCTGTCGAGATTTATGAAGTTTCTATATAAGGCTTCTGCGCGATTTTTCTTCACTTCTCCTCGATCCCTCTCAATTGATTTCAGCCTTTTCACCTCCCAAACACACTCTTCTCTCTCAAAATCTTCAATCCACGTGATTTTCGGCCTTTTCTTGTCTCAAATCACTTGGTATGAACTCTTTATCTCTCATTCTTTATGCATTTCATGCATTTAGGCTAGGTTCTGGGTTTGTGAAATTTTTTTGAGGTTTTTCAAATTGATGAAGTTTTTGTGAAATTTTTGGGATGGGTTTTGTATAAATGATCCTAAATGTTCATGCATTGCATCACATTTGCATTATAATAATGTTTCATGCATTTTAGATGTGTGTTTACTTTGTTGCTATGTTGTGTGCTGGTAGGTTTGGATTGGGCTAAGGCCATAATGCATTTAAATTTGCATGTCACATGCTCATGCATTTTCATGCATATGTACCTTCAATTCTTTATATTTTGATATATTGTTGTTGGTGCTTTTCTGATTGTCTCTCTCTCTCTCTCTCTTTCTTGCGATAGTATGCTCTATGGCACCTAAATGCAAATCTACTCCGTCCCAGAACCTTTTGCGTTTTAGGGCATTTTCTTCCTTTGACCCTACACCTTCTTCTGTTCGGTTCCATGATGATGGAGCCCGAAAGGACTTCTCGGAACGTCACGTCGTTCTGTCGGACTTTTCCGACACTGACCTACCCACTGTCATTCACAGTAGGGGTTGGGAGTCACTTTGTGACATCCTGGTCACTTGTCCCTCCATGATCATATAGGAGTTTTACTCCAATATGCACGGAATCAATACTTCAGTACCTCATTTCTTCTCTCGTGTTTGAGGTACGCGCATCGTAGTTACTCTGGAGATTGTCTCCAAGGTACTACACATTCCTAAGGTAGCGTATCCTGACTACCTTGGCTGTGAGCGTCTAAGGACAGTGTCCAAAGACGAACTCTCATCTCGCTTCTATGAGACACCTTCTTCTTGGGGTGACCGTCAAAACACCCATTTCTCGGGCTTTGCAAAAGGTTTTAGGTTCCTTAACATGGTGATGAGTTCTTCATCCTTTGTCTCACTATAACTCCATTACAGAGCCTCGTGCTCAATTTTTGTTGTCCCTTTTAAAGGATATCTCTATAGACTTCCCTTCTCACTTTATTCTATCCCTTATAGATGTCTATAGGGATACGGCGACCCATGATAAGCTCATTTTTCCTTCGGCTATCATGCGAATACTTCGCCATTTTTCCGTCCCCTTTCCTGTCTCGCCTCATTTTTCCATGATGGGTGCTATAGATACTGCTACCGTTCGACGGAGCGAGGCACAACTTAGACCGAGGTAGCCCCAGACACAGACGGCAGCTCCTTCGTCTTCTGTGGGTGGAGTGACTCTTGAGGCCATCATGGCACAGCTTGTGCGCATAGATGCTCGCCTTAACACTCTCAGTGATGAGTTGTGTCAAGTGAACACTCGTGTCAGTCGTATCGCATGACGACAGGTTGCCATAGGTGGTTTCACTTCTGCTTCTTCTCCTTCTCCACTGGCGTCCAAGGATGAGAGTAACGATGGCTCCTACAGTGAGGATACTGATGAGGACGACGGTGCTAGCTCACTTAGTGATGACGAGATGTCTACTTAATGTACTTGCCCTTTGTCACTCATGACAAAAAAGGGGAGTAATTTTGAGATGAGAGTAGTCATACTCATAGGGGAAGGGTTTGTATAGGAGATTTTGTGATAGGGGGAGTGTATGTATGAGGGATGTAGTGAGGATTTTTTGTATCTTTTCTTTTCTTTCTATTTTAGATACATTATTTCTTTGTATATTGGTCTTGTGACCACTTGACATACATTGTACTTATATTTGGTTTATATATATATTGATGTATGTTATTCACCTATCTTTTCCATGTGTTGTTTCTTTTCTCTCTTTATACACATGTTTCTTATATGATATATGCAATCTTATAATTCTTTTTCACACTAATGCCTTGATGAGTTTTGTTTAAAGTGTTTCAGAAATACAGGTAGTCAAAGTCTACTTGCCATAAACTCTCTTCTTGCAAAGTTTTTTAAGAGTTTGTGTTAGAATAGATTTTATTGTATTCAACAAGTGAATATGAGTTGAGTGATTTTTGACTTCTCTCATATGTTCATTTGTTTGTTGTGGTTTTGTCACGGATTGCCAAAGGGGGAGATTGTTAGGATATATGTGATTCGATGTTAGGAACATATGTCAATATTTTATGTAATTGGCTAATCTTTTGACAAAATGCACTTTACTTGTAATTGGGTAGATCTAGGATGTGTTTAATGCTTCAAGGAACAAGGTTTCAAGTTCAAGTGTTAAAGCCATGCAAGTCTGTCCAAGAAACAAGTGAGAAACTGCTGGATTTTAAAGCTCAACAGCTAGCATCTATCGAGGTTTAAAAAGCTGCTAAAGCCCGAAACTCGACAGCTAGCTCGATAGATACCCTATCTGTCGAGGTTTATGAAATTCAGTTTTTCAGAGCTGATTTCACTCCAAACCGTGAGTATGTGTTTAGGCTTTCTTTTCTCACAACCTTAAACATATATAAAGATTATTTTAAGGGCCGTCAAAGGTTGCCCAAGTGTGAAGCAAAGTTTTGTTCATACAAATTGTGACCGGAGACAAAATTTGCCCTAATTCATCTCTCTCTTGATGAGACTGCTGTGTTTGTACACCTTAGGGTTTTGTGACCAAGGAGTTTCGTGATCTTCATCGTGTGATGAATTGAAGAACTTTGCAGCTAACATCTTTATCAAGTTGGTGATCAAGTCGCAAATAGGATCCGCGCATTTATTGGTTAGTCACGTACTGGGAGCCGTGCATTGAAAATGAGAGATTGTCACTACAGAACAAGTCCAATTGGGTATTGGGGTAAGGGTTCAACTGTAGGTTGGTATAAGGTACTGGGATTCCTTTACTTGTAACCGTTTGTTTTGATAATAGTGGATTCTCGGGAGTGGTGACCTTAAAATCACCCGGTGGGGTTTTTGCCGTATAGGTTTTCCTCATTCATAAACAAATTACCGTGTCAATTTAATTTCCGCTGCACTTTAGTTAATTGGTGATTTGTTTGTGCTACCACGCACTTTGCATGTTAATTAACTTAATTAATTCACTTGGCTAAATTAATTGGTTAATTTATCACAATGGGTCAATACATTCTTGGCCTATCAAGTTTCTATTCATTTCAAGATTTCAACCAATTAGGAAAATATCTTAAGAGCATTCCCATCAGGTGTGCCAAATGCCAAATATTTGGCATTTGGCACACCAAACACCAAAAAACCCCTCCCATGAGATGTTCTAAGGGGCCGACTCCCTTCCTTTTCTAATTTCTCCCGTTGTCTCCCATTTTTACACAAATGAGAGACACGTGGCTAACAACAAATTTAAGGCTTAAAAATGAGCCACATCTAACATAATGCCCTTTCTCTCCAATCCTTTTCAACAGCTTCCTAATTCCTTAGAAAAACCACCTCCCACACTCCACCAAAACTTGCTCTCCACTGAGTTGAAGCCAGCAAAGAAGATCTTCGTCGTTTTGTTAATGGATGAGACTTCATCGGAATCATTTACTGAGCTGTGAAAGAATCATTCATGAAAGGTTTAAAAGCTTCCTCTCCTTCTTGAAAGTTGCCATGATATATGCTCTACCGAAACCACTCTTACACCCAACTCATGGTTTCTTTCACAAGTTCTAATATTTTATTCATTAATTTGTTTATTCATTTATCCAATTAATTTCCCTTTCTCTTCACATTTGAATCACAATTAATAAAACCCAATTCAAAGACCCTATTCATTGTTCCGTTCCCCATAAAATTGTTGAAGCTCCTGAAAGAGTTTTGAGCATGTTGGAGATGGGTTTGGAGTGGCTGATCATTCTATACTAGTGGAAACCATGAAAGATCATTTTGAAAGATCAATTTTTGTTACAAGTTATACAAACCCAAAAAAAAGAAAAAAGAAAAAAAAAAGATCGAACTTCAATAGTATAACCTCTATTTTAAATTTTAATTTTGATTTGGTGTTGTTTAATCGGTCACCACCCAATGAAAAATGCTTGATAATAGCTGGCTTCATGTGTCCCCACGACTCTGATCAAGTTTTGATGTTGTTGGGAAAAGGCATTACGGTGGCAAGTGGACGACGGTTTTTCTAGGGAGCTGCTAAAAAGGGTTGAGAAAGAATGAGAGGGAATAATGTTAGATGTGGCTTATTTTTAAGCCTTGGATTTTTTGTTAGCTACGTGTCTCTCATTTGTGTAAAAACGAGAGACAACAGGAGAAATTAGAATGGGAGGGGAGCCGGCCCCATGTTCTAAATGTTATAATATTTTACACACATGAACAGTACCGTTCCATCTTTGGAACGGTACGAACGAAAATGCTAAAAAAGAAAAATTATTCATTTTCTCTCTCTTCCTTTATGACTTTCTTTCTTCTCTCTCTTTCTTTTTTCTTCTTTCTTTCTCCGCCTCTCCCTTCATCTTTGATCACTCTATCTTCCTTTTTTCTTCTTCTTTCTTCTCCAAAATCTTCACCTCTCCTTTTTTTTTTTTTTTTTTTTTTTTTTTTTTTTTTTTTCTGTTACTTTCTCTGCACCTCTCTGTCTCTCTCTCTCTTTTCTTTTCTTGTCACTCTTTCTCTCTCTTTCTTCTTTTTTCTCCGCCTAGACCGTTGCCATTGAGATCGGCCGTCGCCGTGGAGTTCGGCCTCACCGATGAGGTCAATTGGTGGAGATCACATGTAAGTTTGGGCTTTTTTTTTTTTTTTTTTTTTTTTGAGAGTTTTGTGTTGATTTTGGGGATTTTTTTTAAGTAGTATTGGGTGGTGGTGGCAGCCGGTGGATTGTTGTTGGTGGTGGCGGGTTGTACATGTGGTTGTGGGTGGTGGTGGCGGGCTGTGCTTGTGTATAGTTTGGGAGTTTTGTGTTGATTTTGGGGATTTTGTTTTGAAGTAGTATTGGTTGGTGGTGGCGGGTTGTACTTGTGGGTGGTGGTGGCGGGCTATGCTTGTGTATGGTGGTGGGTTTTTGTTTTGTATTTTTTTTTTATATTGATGGTTTTTTTAAAATATTTTAAAATATTATTTTAATGTATAGAATTGAAAAATAGAAGATGTGATGAACGGTGAATTATAAAATGGTGTGTTAAAATAATAAAATAGGTTTTTTAATGTGTCAAAATGGCATATTTATAAAACACTTGATTTGCTCTAAGTTTCAAAACAAACCAAACTTAACTCAAGCCTCCCTTTTTTTTAATTTTGAAGACAGTTTTAGTGCATCTTTTTCTTTTGCTTTATTGTCATACTTGGATTCAAGATTTTCATGATTGGATAGCTTTTCAGATATTGATTTCCTTACTTTTATTTTTTACTTTGATACTTAAATTGCTTTTCAGACGCTAATTGATCATTTGGTTTTTATGTGTCCATGTGATCCACATGCGATACTTAAAAGTTATATCATTCAAAAACTTTTGGAACCTTTTTTTTAAAAGATAGTTCTTAATCCCAATCATCTTTATTATATTTGCAATGTGAAGTTAAGATGAGCATGTAGCTTACCTAATTCAACCGCGAGTTTAATAAAAATATTGATCCAATGTGAAGTAATTGATTAGTATAACATAGCCAACTATATATTTATGTATTTGTGCATAGAGATTACCGTAAGCAAAATATTGATATCCTCACGGTTGAATTCCTCATGACTCTGTTCATTGCTTTGGTCAAGGAGGACATCCAAGAAGTCCTCACACCTCGGCAATCCAGACGCTCTACGTTTCAAACGTTGATCAATTATCTCATCAAGCAACACATGCAGTCGATCATAAGAAACCTTAATGGTCCGCTTTATGCCTTGTACATCAAATGGCTTTAGCAAAGGAAAATAGTCTGAAAGATTAGGCTTTCCCGCAAGCTCCATTATTCTCCAAATGAGCTCCTTTAGTTCTTGGATAGCATTCGATTTTGGCTCAAGTATGTCAACCGAAAACATAGTATTCGATAGCAAATTCAAAGTTGTTCCAAACACTAACCTCCCAATACTTATGGCCTCCCCAGCTTCACTAGCATCAACCACACGCCTAACCATACCGTCCATCATTTGGTGTCGCAGGCCTTGCAATGCATCTAGTCTTTGCGTTGTGAAAACATGACTATTGTATATTTTTCTTAGGCCTCTCCATTTTGCATTGCCTGGTAACCATGCCACTGACAGCTCGTGGTTTGTTTGTGCAGTCATAGCATCAGGGATAGGTCTCCCTAGAAATGCTTGGTCATTCTTCTGTAGGATTTCTCTTGCCATTTTTGCAGATGAAGCTACCACAGTTATATTGAACATTTGAACCCAAGTCTCACAGTCATAAGTGAGCCATACGTCTTAGTTGTTAGGACATATGTGATTCACTTGTTAGGAACATATGTCACTATTTTATGAAATTGGCTTATCCTTTGACAAAACGCACTTTACTTGTATTTGGGTAAATTTAGGATGTATTTAAATACTTCAAGAAATCATGTTTCAAGATCAAGTATTGAAACCTTCAAGTCTGTCCAAGAAAACAAGCTGAAAGTACAGAGTTACTAAATCTCGACAGCTAGCATGTGTCAAGGTTTAAGGAAGTTGTTCAGCCTGTGTGCTCAACATATGCTCGACAGCTACTCGACACCTCCTATCTGTCGAGGTTTAAGAATTTCAAAATTCTGATCTAATTTTCTTGGAATCCGTGAATATGTCTTTAGGCCTTCTTTTCTCCTAAGTACCTAATTCCTTGTTGTTTCTTAAATTAACTCTAATTTTCCTACAAATTGGTATTTATCAAAGATCCAGAAGAGCATGAAAAGGAACAGTCAATTTCTTAAAGTCAACTGGTCTGAAAGAATGAAGGAATTTAGACAAATAAGATGGCCCACAATGGAGATCCTACAGTTCGTAAATGCAATAGCTAGCCACATATATGAAGCCACTCATTTGGAAAGAAGAGAAGAGAGAAGTGTTGCATCCAACCATCATGATGAAGAGGCTAATTCCATTCTAATTGATTACATGTACAATGGTTATTCAGAATCATTTGGCGAAATTTTGAAGGCTAATTGTGTAATTGGCGAACCACCTGATGGATTACAAGAGTGAAAAAGGTTAGGAAAATTAGAGTAAATTTAAGAAATTCAAAAGGCCAATTGGAAGGATTTTTTTTGGGTTATGGGAGGAGCTTCTATTTGGGACTGAGTCATGTGTGTCTAATGGAGGAGTTCCTGTGAGTCCAGGGAGATGAGAGAGAGAGAGAGAGAGAAGAAAACAATGGAGGGTGAAAGAGTTTAATGACTTTTTTATTTTTAAAAGAGAATTTAACGAATTAATGATATTAGATCTGACATGGCACTAGTCCTGTTTTAACCATTAAAATTAATGGAAATCAATGGTTTAAAAAATGTGTAACTCTTATAGAATTACACATTTTCTAAACCATTGGATTTAAGTAGATCCAACAATCAAAAAAAGACTCTCATTAATGCTAGTATTCTGATTGATGTCATTTATTAACCCTTATTTAATATATTCCATATTTATCTCTAAACCCAAAAAAGTATCTACATCTGCACATCTCTCTCTCTCTCTCTCTCTCAACAAAAAAAAAATCCGTAGTTGCCGGACTTTATTAAATAACACAACTATTGTCATAGGTATGAATATATAATGATTATTTTAAAGTGCTTTTATCATTCTCTATCTCTCGTCAAGCCTTTGTTGTATGTATGTGTTAGGATTAGTGCCCTAAAATCCTATTGTATGCTATGTATGACATTATGTTATATGTAATAAAGTTTTTATTATTATCTAAAATAATCGTAACATGAATATTTGGACATTATCATATAGTCCTTGAAATGCGTAGTATGTGATTTATGTGATTTAGTCACAGAAGACATAAATCACAAGTTCTTTATAAACTCAAAATCTTAGTTCGTAGTCGGTGATGAAATTGGGCATTTCATCTGCAAATACTATAATATGTCAATTAAGATGATTTATCTTGATCATGGAAGTGAATACTTCTAGTTGATATGTTAATATGTTTTAAGTGTATAAGACATAAAATGGACCACTGTGAGATTTATTATTCTATTAACGATTGTCAAATGAATAATAAATCTCACGACTTTCATTTACATAAACTCTCAATCATGAGAGAATAGTGAAACCGATCATGAAATGTAGGTTGCTTTGATATATCAAGAGTGAGATCTAAACAAACGGTCAAAACATCAGTATGTTGGGTAACTACATGTAGTGTTGAAAGAACACATATTCTCAAGTTGGAATTCATCTCTTTATAGAGATATAAAGTATTCCCTTGAGATAAGTTTAATAAGTTTGGTTATTCAGAGTTTTAGGACATATGTGATTCGATGTTAGAGACATATGTGAAATAGAATTGGCTAATCCTTTGACAAAACGCACTTTACTTGTAATTAGGTAGATTTAGGATGTGTTTAATACTTCAAAGAACAAGAGTTCAAGTCTAGTATTGAAGCCATGCAAATCTGTCCAAGAAACAAGTGAAGAAGGGCTGTTCATTAAAGCTAGACAGATTCCTGACAGATAGCTATCTATCGAGGTCTCGACAGCTGCTCGACAGATACTATTTATCGATGTCTCGACAGCTACTTGACAGATACTATCTATCGAGAATTACGAAAATCAGTTTTTTAGATCTGATTTTCGGCCCATGCTTATGTATTTGTGTAGGGTTTCTTTTCTCACAACCCTAGACATATATAAGGCTTATTTTAAAAGCCATCACATGAGAGAATACAAGGAGAACACATGCAAAAAGTGACCAGTTATTCTCTCCAAAAGAAGCTACTGCGTCTTTGCGCCTTAGGGTTTTGTAACCAAGTTCTTCTTGACCTTCATTGTTGATGAAGTAAAGAACTTTGCAGCCAACAATCTTTTTCAAGTTGGTGAGTTAGTCATGTACTGGGAGCTATGCATCTTTGGTTAGTCACGTACTAGGATCCGTGCAAAAGGGTGGCGTTCATATATTGAAGAGTTCAGAGGTTCTGAAGCGGTAAAAGGTTTCTACTGTAAGTTCATCTACGGGGATTGTAGAGTATAGGGATAAAAGTTTTGTACTAGATCTGAAACTTCTCTTTATTATAGTGGATTGCTTTTCGGGAAGGTTTCCCCCAGGTTTTTTACTGTGAAACTAGTTTGTTTCATTGGTTTTCCTGGGTCATCATATCTTGTCTTATTTATTTTTCCGCTGCATGATTTTGACATGATATTGATGTTTGTTTGTTTGTTTTAACAAGGTTTATTCATAATTAATATAATTAACAACTTGGGTTTAAAACTTGTTAATTCTATCAACCGGGGTCTAAATTTCTCAACAAAAGACATTTGACAATGTAGAGAGTAGAGATGATGAGCAAAAGGCCTGTAGAAGTTGCTCAAGTCTTAGAACTAGATATGAACCAATGCTTAGGATCATGGAGAATAAGAAGTTGTTGAAATGTGTTGTGAAGGGATTTGAGAACAACCACAATCATGGTATAATTAGTCCAAAAAGTGTGTCATACCTCTAATGCCACACAAAAATGTCAATTGTTGCTAAGAGTCTTGTTGAAAAATTTGGTAAAGAAGGTCTTCCAACAGGAAAAGTTGCCATGATTTTCAATGTAGGTGACCAAACATTTACAAGTAGAGATTGTTGTAATCACTTGAGAGATGTTAGGAGAAAAAATCTAGATGTTGGAGATGTTGGAAAAACATGGTTTGTATTGCATACAAAATATACGCAGCGGAAAATTAACGGATCTACTTCATTCGCAATTGATAACATATACTATGTAAATTTCATAATTTAAGAACAAGAGAGCGTACTTTGGTGCGGTGAAATTCAAAAACCAAATATTAGAAGTACTTCAGAACACTTTTAATCTTCACTCCAATTCCACTTATGCCCAAGAAGTGTGGTCTCTCAATCAATTTATATGTATGTGTTCAAGGGAGAATAAGAGAGTGGCTTACACTCACATACACACCATTTCATTCTCTTATAAAATTTTGTATGTTTCTCTCCTTAAATATAACTGATTATCTAATTGGACTAGCCTTTGGTTTCAGAATTCTGATATGATTTTCTTGGAATCCGTGAATATGTCTTTGGGCCTTCTTTTCTCCTAACCCTAGACATATAAAATGATTGTTTTAAGGGCCGTCAAAGGGTACACAAGTTGCACAAGCATTGAGCAAACTCTGTTCAAGCAAATTGTGACTGGAGACGAAGTTTTTTCCCTAGTTCATCTCTTTCTTTTAAAGAAGTTGCCGTGTATGTGCACCGTAGGGTTTTGTAACCAAGCATTTTCTTGATCTTCATCGTGTGGATGAACTGAAGAACTTTACAGCCAACAACCTTCTCTAGTTGGTGATTGAAGTCGCGTACTGGGATCCGCGCATTGGTTAGTCACGTACTTGGGAGCCGTGCATCAAAAGGGGAAACTGTCACTACAGAACAAGTCCAATTGGGTATTGGGGTAAGGGTTCAACTGTAGGTTGGTAAGATACTTGAGATTCCTTTACTTGTAACCGTTTGTTGTGATAATAGTGGAGTTTCGGGAGTGGTGACCTGAAAATCACCCGGTGGAGTTTTTGCCGTTAGGTTTTCCCATTCGTAAACAAATTACCGTGTTATTTATTTTCCGCTACATACTTAGTTAAATTGGTGATTTATTTGTGCTACCACGTGTTTGCATGTTAATTAACTTAATTAATTCACTTGGCTAAATTAATTGGTTAATTAATCACAAGGGGTCAATTCGTTTTTGGCCTATCATTAGCCAACTTGGTTAAGGATTCATGGGGTTTGTGACTAAGTGTGAGGAGGTTTCCAACAATGGGTAGGCCAGTTGGGCCCTGAGGAAGCTTTCTCCTTTTGGAAACCCAGTCTTTGAGGTGAAGAAGGGCTTGGGTGCATATCAAGAGGAATAGAGAGAAAAGAAGAAAACTATAGGGCTCTGTTATTGAACTTTGAGCTATGGTTATTGGTTAATTTAATTTGTTGGTTTGACAAGTCTTCCTAATATACAGAGAGGAAAGTAGTGCTGCGTGCTTCTCCCCCTAGAATGATTCTTATTGGCTGGACGGCTGTGTTTGCTTTTTTTTTTTTTTAATTAAAAAATCTATATAAATATATATATATATATAATAGCAGAAGCTGAGAGAAAGTGGGTTCCTACAATTAAGGAGGTGATGACAAATAGGAAAAAAGACCCCTTTAAAAACTAACACGTACACAACTTTAAGTTAAAACACTCGCACGGTACACCGTTCCACATCACCGTTTAAAAGCCTCCCTATAAATAAAAAAAATTAGCCGGTTAAGATACTACACACACAGAGATAGAAATAGAAATAGAGAGAGAGAGAGAGAGAGGCGATGAGGCCTGGGATACAGAGAAAAAGAAGGAAGATGAAGCGGCCTTCAGCATAAGCACGAAAAAAGCCTTTCCCAGGAACTCTCGATATTAGACCATTCTTTGTCGGTAATTTTCAACTAATATCTTACCCTATTGTCTTCAATTATGTATGTTGTCAATTTAGGGATTTCAAAAAAAAAAAAAAAAAAAAAACCCTAGAAGATCAAATTCAAACTGAATTGTTATTAGGAATTTTATATTTCTGGGTTTTGTTTCAAATTCTAATTGAATTGTTTTTAGGAATTTTCAATTTCTAGGTTTTGTTCCTTTACTTTCATGAATTTCAGTTTCATATATATATATATATATATTTTTTTTTTGGCTCGCTATCTGGGTCATTTGAGAAGAAGAAGGGTTATTAGATAAATTATACTGTTTCACAACTTTAAAACACCGTTTAATGTTTTACATTATTAACTAAAAAAAAACAACCCTTGAAATTCAGAGGTAGAGAGGAACAGAGACAGAGTTCGTAAGAGGGAGAACCGTCAGACTCCTGTGACCTCACGCTAAATTTTTTTTTTTTTTTCATTGTTAAAATTTAGGGATTTGGTTATATACTTATATTTGGTTGGATTGATATCAATTTAGATGTTTGGGTTAAATTTGATTTCATTCTCATCCTCACACAAGTTCACCAAAAATTTACTTTTAACTTTTAAAAACCCACACCGGTTCAGTATATAACCACTCTATCTGCCTTCTTATATATTGTTTCTTCTCTTCAATTTTTCCCTTTTTCTGTTATGCTCTTTTTCCTCTGCGAAAAGAAATCCAGCGACGCTTGAAGAGAAAGAACAGAAGCCTGCCTTCACTAGCTTGCTGCCACCGATCAGCCAACGAAACCACTACCGGTAAATCTAATTTCTTTCGTTTTCCCCTTTCAGTTGTAGTGCTTTGGATTTTATTTCTTAATCTTCTTCTCCTTCTGAGTGAAAATTTGTTTGTGTAATTTGGGTCACTCAATTTCTTTTTCCTTCCCACCTCGATGTTCACACATCACACTACCGTATTGCATTGTTAAAAAAAAAAGTAAAAACCCAATATTGCAACATTTGCCGTGTTTTCATTTCTTTCCACTAATTTGGTAGAGATATAATTTTACCATTGTATGTTTTGATTTAGAAAATTTTCCAGATTATACCATGTTTGCTTTAGTGATATAAAAACTTTCCCTTGCTTTTAAGAGGTGCGGAATCAAACAAATGTTAGACATGTTGTGCTGCAGGAACTGTTCAATGTGCCAATAAGTTGTGTATTTCTGTTTTAATTCTTTTTATATATAATAACAATCTATAATATCTTAGACATTGAAATTTTGTGCACACCATGCGTTTGACAAAATGATTTACTTACTCTTGCATTAGTTTATATCCACTCCATGGTTTGTGCCTCTTGGTTTTAGTCGCCATTGGTCATTGCTTTTTTTTCCTAATGTGCCTTTGGATACCCAACTTTCTCTAAATGGTGACGAGTTGAATTTATTGCTTTGAAACTAGGTTTAGTAATTTAATTTGGATGCTTTGGTCACAATAGATGTGTTTATTGTTTAGACTTATTGACCATTTTTTTCAAAGTAAAAATAGTTTCCTGTAACTAATCTTAATGAAATCCTAGGGATCAAATAAGTGTAGGATTGAATGTTGTGCTAATATTTGTTTTTCTTTTTTAATCCTATTTAGGTCTATTGTTCAGTTAAGGTTTGTTGGAACTGCAGGCAAAGAGAGACAGGCCGTATCCCCGTAACTGGTAAAGTTTTTGCTTTTTTTTTTTTTTTTTGGTTTTACAAATTTGAGGATTGAATATGATTTGGGTTTGAATTTCTTGGTTGGGGTTTAGATTTCGTTATTTGAGTTAGGCTTCCGTTAATGATGCCTCCTATAGTATAATACCAATTTAAATATAATATGGTTTTAGATATCCAGTAAGGTAGTATTTATGTTGGAGAGTTTGCAATCATCACTAAAAAGAAAAAGAAAAAAAAGAGGGTTTGTACTTTGTACATCATACCTGTTTGATAAATGTCTTATAGACATATTATTGGAATGATTTATTTTTTGGGGGTTTATTGTTGTTCTCTTCAAATTCATGTTCTTTGAATTGTATTAGTCATTGAAGGTAAAAGATAACATTTTCCTTATGTCCAGTTTAATCATTATC
Organism: Notholithocarpus densiflorus; assembly: GCA_030021035.2. Taxonomy (NCBI): domain Eukaryota; kingdom Viridiplantae; phylum Streptophyta; class Magnoliopsida; order Fagales; family Fagaceae; genus Notholithocarpus; species Notholithocarpus densiflorus. The sequence continues at coordinate 9,404,060 of JARYZH020000002.1, forward strand.
ATAGTCATCTAAACTAATGAACATTCTTTGCCTATTGCATTCAGTATATGATGGACATAATCTCTCTAATGGACAATATTGGGTTTTCAAATTTTTTTTTTTTTAAACAAATAGTGTACTTCAGATTTTTTTAAAGGCTTTTAAATTTACATTTTAGTCTACTTCAAAACTTACATTTTTTCTTGATTCTGAGGAATTTCAGTTGCGGTTAGTGATGATTCTGTAGATAAAAGCTTCGATTTTCAAAATAGAGCTCTTTCATATGGTTTGTGATCTATGCTTTGGCTTATAAGACTGTTGGTAACTATTCAAGAAAAGCTCCTGGATTGAGTTGGAAGGTCAAGACAACTTAATTTCCCCTTTTCTACTTTTATTTAAATTGTCTCTTTATCATTTGTTAATGTTTGATTAAAAAAACATTGAACAAAAAAAGTTTAAGAAGATTATTAAATATGTATACTTTTTGACTCTTAAATCAAATGCAATGTTTTTTCCCTGTACCATGTCTAGGTTTCTTCTTTCACCCCTATTGAAAAATAGATAGGTTTAGTATTTTAATTTGGATACTTTGGTCTCAAATTAACATCTCTACTTTTTTGTTTTGATAGCATTGGGAGTATCACCCAAGCTTAGAGTGTAGACTTATTGACAATTTTTTTCAAAGTGAAATTGGAAGTAGGAACAAACAAATAAATAGCAAAGATTTTGATAAAAAAACTGTGTTACTTCATATTAAGGGATTATTTATTTAATATGGTTGTATGATTATTTCCTGCCATTTTAAAAAACCTTCTTACCCTTTCACTTTTTGTTGAAATTCAGATTTGTTGAGTTTTCCTTGTCAAGTATGAAGCTTAAAATCTGAAAGTTTAGACGGTATAGTTATGGGTTTACCCTCTTTCTATCGATGTTATGGTCTGAGATTATTATTTCTGGTAGCTATTTTGCGTTGCTGGAATTTTGCTCATGAAGAACAGAAAAGGCTTATATTTTAGAAGGTGATTCAGGTATTGTTGCTTTGGTATATGAATGAAAATAATTAATTATTGACCGAGTCTTGAATTTTTTTATTTACTTATTCTGGAGTATTTAATAAAACCTAATTTATTGATATGTAAATTCAAGTGCTATTTGAGAAGAATAGAAAGTAGTTTGTACTGCTTGAGAAATTTTTTTTTTTTAATGTTGTTTGTTCAGAAATGGATATGTGTTTTTCTTTCTACTATGCATTCTAAATTTTTTATTTTTTGTGGGAAAGGGTCAAAAAGAAAGAAATAAACTAAAGAATAGAGGACATGGTGTGTGTATTGTGTCTTAGGTAAATTTGGAGAACTATGTTGAATCATTCATACGCTAAGAAGTTTTTTTTTTTCCTACCTAAAAAAACAAGAATCAAGAGATTAAACCAGAAATAATAGTCTATCTGAAGTGAAGGAAGTGTCTATAATTGGTGAAAAGAAGGAATTTTACCTCTGTTCTCTGATGTAAAAAGTTAAGAAAAGAAAATATCCAAACGACTTGATGTGTTTAAATTTGTGAAAGATGAGATTTTAGATGCAATTCCTCCAGCATGTATGTGCTTCAACTTTGGACATCAATTTAGTAAAAAATTTCTAAAGAACCATTTGAATTACAACTTATCAAAAAAAAAAAAAAAAAAATATTGTTTGAATTACAAGAATTATGTGCTTTTAATTATTAATAAAAATTTTCTTGACACTATAGTGCTTATGACCATTACACGCTTGAAACTTCCACAGTGGAGATTTGGTGGCTAGGATTATAAGATGCATTCTTAGAATTCAAACTACAAAAGATTGAGCAAAGTGTAACTTGGTAGAGAAAAAATATGAATTTATTTTTCTTTTCCAATTTAGTTTTAGGTTCTTTTGTGGTTTTCAACTTTTCATAGATTTAATTTAGAGTGTTTCTACCAATAGATATTAAAATATTGTTTCTTTGTATTTATACATTGGAATTTTACCTTATATTATTATTGAATATGTTCTCCTTAGCTTTCGTGATTGTTATAGATTAGCAAAAATAGTTTGAGTGGATTATGAATAGAAGTGCACTTCTACTAATGAAAACAATTTTTGAAATGTGGAGCTCAAAAGGTTGTATTAGTTTCTATCATTTTAGGGTTTACATTTAAATAGGTTTTCATTATGCTATTGCCTCCGGTTGGACAACAATCATCCATTTAGCACACCAAAGAATCTATTTTGTTTTTATTGTGTATACCTTTGTAGTTGGCATGTTCAAGATGGACAAAATAAAAATAATGCATGTGAGAAGATATGAATTTGTAATCATTTTTTTTCCAAGTGCTATATTGTGCTATAGTTTTTGCAGGTGAATGATGATGGCCCAATTCATCCAAGTGAAATAGAGCTAGCACATACAGGTCATCAAGGCTAGAATATGGATTAGCTCACTAAATGTTTTTTGGGTTAATGAGTTCTTAAATTTTATTTTCTGCTATGGGGAAATTTGGACTTTTGACAATGTTATTGAACCTAACTCTATATCCCACAATTGTCATTTTTGTTTTTTGAATTGATTGGCATTATTAAAACAAAGACTTTAATAAACATATTAACGGTTGTAATTATTGTATTGTTATATCAAATTGATGGTGATGCTGCACGGAATCAGTAGGCTGAATGCTTCGGCTTCGGTGGGCTACTGGTGGTTGCGAAGGCCTACAAAGATGAACACACAATCAAAGGGGACCGGTGTAGACCGGCCAAACACCCTCCGATGGCTAAGTTAGTTTCTTCCTAGAAAAGAGTTTTCAACTTTTAGAAAGAAAGACTCAGAATACACTTGCCTCATTTTAATTCAGACTGGTCCTTTATATAGAGGACCTTGGAGCGGTTATTGGCTTGGTAACTTCCCCAAGATTTGAGGAAATTCTCTTGAGTCCAGACATAACTTCCCCAACGGCTATAGGAGTTACAACCGTTGATGGAAGTTATGTACTTAAGAGGAATCCATGGCGATGAATTCGGGTTGAGTAACTGTTTCAAGGTTTTAAGATTCGAATCTTCCATACTCTCCAGTAAATTTATACTTGAGAGTTTCTGAGTGTCATGTGGTCGTCCATGAACTTCGTCTATGGAAGGCTTGGTTTTCTGACGGTGTTATGTGAGTCGTCCATGTGCTTTTCCCATGGACGACCCTACTGTTCAGACTTGTGTGAGTCGTCCATGTGCTATGTACATGGACGATGCTAATGCTCTGTCGCTGTGTAAGTCGTCCATGTGCCTTGCCCATGGACGATCCCCTTGCTCAGACGATCAACAAAAATAATTGGCTCAAGATCACGGACGATCCATATGGACGAATATGAGTTGTAATTTTTTACTATCCCATCAATATGAAACACATAGTAGTAGTAGTAAGCAAATATGAGAAACAACACTAGGCAACACATTACTTCAAACGTCTAAAAAGCTCGTCCGTGACAATACTCGTCCATGATCACCCTATTGATAATATCTTCTTAGGTGTTCAACATTCCAAGGGTGTTCTAGCTTCCTTCCGTCTAGGGCTTCCAAGTAGTAGGATCCTTGCCTCTTGCAGTTGATGACCCTATAAGGTCCTTCCCAATTTGGTCCAAGCTTCCCATGGGTCGGGTTTTTGGTGGCCAAAGAAACCCTTTTCAGGACGAGATCCCCAATGTTGAAACGCTTAGGTTTCACCATGGCATCATGTTGCTTCGCCATAAGATTTTTGTACCTTGCTGTTCTCTGCTCCGCATCCATCCTCACCTCGTCTATAAGATCGAGGTTTAGACGAAGCTGTTCTTCGTTTTCCTCTTCTTGATACTTCATCACCCTGTGGTTGGTCATGTGTACTTCTGCAGGTATAACTGCTTCACTTCCATAGGCTAGTTTAAAAGGAGTCTCCCTAGTAGGGGTTCTCACTGTTGTTCTATAAGCCCACAAAACACCTGGTAATTCATCTGGCCATACTCCTTTTGCCCCTTCAAGCCGAGTCTTGATGATTTTCAACAATGATCGGTTTGCTACTTCTGCTTGTCCGTTGGCTTGTGGGTGGGAGGGTGAGGAGTAATGATTCTTGATTCCCAATTGCTCACAAAACTCCCTGAAAGGTGTGTTGTCAAACTGTCGTCCATTGTCAGACACTAGTATCCTAGGTACCCCAAACCTGCATACAATGTTCTTCCAAACGAAGTTCTTGACATTCTGTTGTGTAATAGTTGCTAAGGGTTCAGCTTCCACCCACTTAGTGAAATAATCTATTCCCACCACTAAAAACTTCATTTGCCTAATTCCGGTTGGAAAGGGGCCCAAGATATCCAATCCCCATTGTGCAAAAGGCCAAGGGGCCATCATTGGGGTAAGATATTCTGATGGCTATCGAGGAATATTACTGAAATGTTGACATTGATCACATACCTTAACATATGCTTTAGCATCAGCTTGAATAGTTGGCCAGTAATATCCTGCACGGACGATCTTGTGGACGAGCGATCTAGCTCCTGAGTGGTTACCACATGCTCCTTCATGAACCTCCCTCAATACGTAGTTCGCCTCGTTCGGAGCCAAACACCTTAAGAAGGGCTAGGAGAAGCCTCTTTTGTACAACACTTCGTCTAGGAGGGTGTACCTGGCTGATCTAACCCTAAGCTTTCTAGCTTCGTCCTTCCCCTCTGGAAGCCTTCCTTCTTTCAGGTACGATACTATTGGAGTCATCCAATTTTCCTCACTTTCTATCTGCAATATTTCTGGAAAGTCTATGCTTGCCATGTATTGTATTTCATCGAACTCGTCCATTGCTTCATTCGCGGAGGCTTTCTTTGCCAGAGTATCAGCTTCCATGTTCTTTTCCCTTGGGATTTAAACGAAATTAGCTTCTTTGAATTTCTTCACAAGGCGCACCACCTTCTTTAAATACCTTTTCATTCTGTCTTCCTTGGCTTCGTATGTTCCATTTACCTGGCCTATGACTAGCTGGGAGTCTCCCAAGACGAGTATTGATTCTGCTTCTACAGATTTAGCTAACTCCAACCCTTTAAGAAGGGCTTCATACTCCACTTCATTGTTAGTTGTTTGGTACTGCAAGCGAACCTTGTGCTTTAATTTGTCTCCTTCCGGTGACTCTAGAACAACTCCTATACCTCCAGCATGTAATGTAGACGATCCATCTACATGGACAACCCATTTTTGATTATCTTCTCTTCTACCTAAGTCCTCACAACTTGGAGTAAACTCTGCTATGAAATCTGCCAAGGCTTGGGCCTTTATTGCATTTCTCGGTTGGTACCGAATGTCAAATTCGCTAAGCTCGACTACCCATTGAATCAGTCGTCCTGCAGCTTCCATCTTGTTCATTGCCTTCTTGAGTGGATGGTCCGTCATGACATTGATGACATGAGCTTGGAAGTAATGTCTTAACTTCCTAAAAGCTATTATTAGTGCAAAAGCTAGCTTCTCTATCAGTGGGTATCTTCCTTCTGCTCCTCTGAGTGCTCGGCTTGTGTAATACACAGGCTTTTGCACCTTATCTTCCTCCCTGATCAACGCTGAACTCACAGCATGTGGGGACACTGCTAAGTACAGATACAGTTCTTCTCCTTACACGGACGGACTTAACAATGGAGCCGTGGTGAGATATTCCTTTAGATCTTGGAAGGCCTTTTGACATTCGTCCGTCCATTCGAATGCCTTCCTGAGGACTTTGAAGAAAGGTAAACATTTGTCTGTGGCTTTCGAAACAAACCTGTTCAGAGCTGCAACTCGCCTAGTGAGGGATTGGACTTCCTTGATGTTCTTCGGTGATTTCATGCTCAGTATGGCTTGGATCTTGTCTAGACTTGCTTCAATTCCTCTTTGCGAAACCATGAATCCTAGAAACTTCCCTGACGATACGCCGAATGCACATTTACTTGGGTTCAGTTTCATCTTATATCGCCTGAGTGTCTCAAAGGTTTCTTGTAGATCGTCCAAATGGCTTCCCTCGTCCAGGCTCTTCACAAGCATGTCGTCAACGTACACCTCCACATTCCGTCCTATCTGTGGACGGAACATGTGATTCACCAACCTTTGATAAGTTACCCCTGCGTTTTTTAGACCGAAGGGCATCACCTTATAACAAAATAAACCTTGACTGGTAATGAAGGAGGTTTTTTCTTGGTCTGCCTCATCCATCTTTATCTGATTATATCCTGAGAAGGCGTCCATGAAGCTTAACAACTGATGACCAGTTGTAGAATCCACCAGTTGGTCGATGCGTGGCAAAGGATAGCTATCCTTAGGGCAAGCCTTGTTTAAGTCAGTGAAGTCTACACACATCCTCCACTTTCCATTTGCCTTCTTCACCATCACCACGTTGGCTAACCAATCCGGGTAATAGACTTCTCGGATAAACTCTGCTGTGGTCAATTTCTGAACCTCTTCCTTGATAGCCTTATCTCGTTCATGAGCAAACACCCTCTTTTTCTAACGAACAGGCTTAGATGAGGGGTATACACTTAATCGATGAGTAATTATACTTGGATCGATTCCTGGCATATCATCGTGACTCCATGCAAAAACATCAATACTCTTCCTCAGGAACTGGACGAGGTATTTTTTTGTCTTCTCCTTCATACTTGTTCCAATTCTGGTGAATTTTTCAAGATCATCTTCTTGCAAAAGAACATCTTCCAATACTTCTGTGGGCTCCGCAACAAACCTTCTTTCCTCAATACTTATTGTCTGCACCTGCTCGTCCAAAGCCATCATGGCTAAATAGCATTCTCTAGCTGCCAACTGATCTCCTTGTACTTGTCCTATCCCGCACTCCGTAGGGAACTTAACCGATAAGTGGTAGGTAGATGTTACCGCCTTCCAGATGTTCAGAGTCAGTCTTCCAATAATAGCATTGTATGAGGACGAACAATCCACCACGAGGAAACTGACTTCCTTGGTTATCTGCTGGGGGTATGATCCCACCACTACAGGTAGCGTAATGGTGCCAACAGGTTGCACCTTCATTCCTCCAAACCCTATCAATGGTGAACATACTGGACGAAGTTGATCTCGTCCAAGCCTCATCTGTTGGAAGGCAGGGTAGTACAATATATCTGCTGAACTTCCATTATCCACCAACACTCTCCTGGTTGTATAATCTGCAATAAGTAAACTTATAACAATGGCATCGTCATGCGGGTGATGGATCCTTTCAGCTTCTTCGTCGGTGAATGAGATAGTAGATTCGTCGGTCCCTCTCGTCCTTAGTGATCATCCAGAGAGTTGGACGTTTTGCACCACTTTGAGATAAGTTTTTCTTGACTTGGAAGACTGTCCTGCTGAAATCCCTCCTATGATAACCCTTATTTCTCCAAGCGGGGGTCGTGATGATTCTTCCATCTTTCCCTTCAACTTTTCATCTTTTTGATCTCTTCCAACGAAATGCCTTAACTTTCCTTGTCTAATAAGATTCTCAATCTGCTGCTTCAAGTCGTAACACTCGTCCGTGTCATGGCCATGATCTCTATGGAAGCGACAATATTTATTCTTATTGCGCTTGTTAGGATCTCCTTTCATCTTCTCTGGCCATTTTAAGGAAGGATCATCCTTGATCTGCATGAGCACTTGATCGAGAGGGGCATTTAAGGGTGTGTAACTCTGATTCCTGACTGGGGGGCCTTGCTTCTTGTTATCTCAGTCCTTTTGATCTTCCGTCCGTCCCTTCTTTGGACGAGGACCTTGGTCAGAGTGTCGCACCTGGTTTGCTTCCATCCTTTCAGCTCTCTTCCTCTTCTTAGCTATGATTGCGTCTTCTGCATTCATAAAATTTTGGGCTGAATGGACGAGTTCAGCCATGGATTGAGGTTCTTTCTCATAAAGCTTGTGGATGAATAGATCTGAGTTAACCCCATTGTGGAAGGCCGCCAAGAGTAGCTTGTCATCAACCTCGTCCACGGTCAGTGCTTCCCTGTTAAAACGAGAGATGAAGGAGCGCAGGCTTTCATTCTCCCCTTGTTCTATAGTCAACAGGCTGGACGAAGAACGTTTGTGTCTTTGCCCTCCAATGAAGTTATTGACAAACAACTTACTTAACTCTTCAAAAGAACTGACTGTGCTTGGAGGTATCTTGCTGAACCACACTCGTGCTAGGCCCTTAAGGGTGGTAGGGAAGGCTCTGCACATAATCTCGTCTGGAACCCCTTGGAGATGCATTGTAGTCTTGAAGGTAACGATATGATCAAAAGGATCACGCGTCCCGTCATACGAATCCAAGGAAGGCATTTTAAACTTTGGGGGCAAAGGATGACCATTGATGGAAGCCGTGAAAGGGGAATCTGTTCGATGAACCAAATCTTCTACGGGGTTTGCCCTTCTCATGCTTTCCCTCATCTCGTCCATCACCTTTTTCATCTGATCCATCTCCTTCTCCAAGTGTGGCACCCTTCGCGAAGTGGTGCCCCTTGATTGACTTTCGGGCTCAGCATTTCCCCCCCTATCTTCTTGACTCTAGGCTTGTCCTTCAGCATATCCTTCACGATGCTGCCTCAGATTGATCTCCCTAGTCAACTGTTGGTTTTGATGAGTTAACTCCGCCACGGCGGCTGCCATGGATTGCATATGTTGGATGGAAGGCGGCTGTGCGACAGGCGCTGATTGGCGATCTCGATGGGGATTGCTAGAAGCATCCCTACTCTCTTGATGGCCTGGGCTAGTATCCCTTGATCTTGTCCGAACCATACAGCCTTTGGTCGGAAAAGGATAGAAATGCAAAAACTCGAATTTTCTTCCTTCCCCACAGACGGCGCCAACTGATGCTGCACGGAATCAGTAGGCTGAATGCTTCGGTTTCGGTGGGCTACTGGTGGTTGCGAAGGCCTACAAAGATGAACACACAATCAAAGGGGACCGGTGTAGACCGGCCAAACACCCTCCGATGGCTAAGTTAGTTTCTTCCTAGAAAAGAGTTTCAACTTTTAGAAGGAAAATCTCAGAATACACTTGCCTCATTTTGATTCAGACTGGTCCTTTATATAGAGGACCTTGGAACGGTTATTGGCTTGGTAACTTCCCCAAGATTTGAGGAAATTCTCTTGAGTCCAGACATAACTTCCCCAACGGCTATAGGACTTACAACCGTTGATGGAAGTTATGTACTTAAGAGGAATCCATGGCGATGAATTCGGGTTGAGTAACTGTTTCAAGGTTTTGGGATTCGAATCTTCCATACTCTCCAGTAAATTTATACTTGAGAGTTTCTGAGTGTCATGTGGTCGTCCATGGACTTCGTCCATAGAAGACTGGTTTTCTGATGGTGTTATGTGAGTCGTCCATGTGCTTTGCCCATGGACGATGCTAATGCTCTGACGTTGTGTGAGTCGTCCATGTGCTTTGCCCATGGACGATCCCATTGCTCAGACGATCAACAAAAATACTTGGCTCAAGATCATGGACGATCCATATGGACGACTATGAGTTGTAATTTTTTACTATCCCATCAGATGGTATTTTAAATGTGTAAAATGTTCCCCGTACATTGCGCGGGTTAAATGCTATAAGCATAAAAAAAAGGACATGATATGATATGGAGATTTAATACTGGATTTTGTAATTTTTCAAGGTACAAGATTTTATGTTGCACCTATGCAAAAAAATTGCAGTGGTGGTGGTGGTGAATATGAGTTTAGCATGGCATAAAAAATTAAAAATGTGATGTTCTTGATGTATGCTAAACTCATTGATTTAATTATATTCAAGTTTTATTTCATAACTTTTGCCTTCAAAAGACTATTTCAACATGATTGTGATTATATTGCATTAAAGGTTAATTTGTTTGGCTCCAAGTAATTGTGAAACGGCATGTCTGTTTTATTTCAATGTAATTTGTTAGGCTCCTCTGTAAATACCACTAAAGTTTGGGCTGTGATGACTGAGAGTGAAGCTGTTGGAAAATATTGGACCAGTTTTAGGAATAATGAATGCTGTCTAACTTAAGAATTTTTAATCCTATGTGAGAGATACCAACGGAAGAGATTAAGTTTCAAATAAATGTTGTTAGGGCAACTTTTAATACAAGAGGAAAATCTTTATTAATCATGCAAATCTGTGTTCGTAACCAAATTTCAACATGCATACTTTAGAATGTACAGTAATAATAGTTTTTTTGTAAATGGAATTATGGAATTTTTTGGGTTAATTACTGCACTTCAAAATAATAAACAAACAGGTTGATAACTAACGTATCTTATACACTTTGCAACAAATTTTTTCTTTGCAGATTGATTTTATTAGCCAAATTTCTCTTCTTCTTATTTCATACTTCAATAACTATATTCTCTCGAACCCACAACCTTTAAAAAAACCTTGAACCAATTAGTTATAACTTATGAGATTTCAATTAACATTTTTCCCACATCATGTGTTGATGCCAGGTTATGTCTGTCTTTTAGAAGAACACTTGCACATTAGCATCATTATTTGAACAACTAATCATCCACCTCCTTCCATATTTTACCATCACATTAAGTAGAATATATTAAGTTGATTTTTTTCTAACTCATAAAATGATCCCGCGCATTGCGCGGGTTAAACGCTAGTACTAAATATAATAATAGAAGCCTTTAAGAATGTGCGGCCCCTTAAAATGCTGCCACGTTAGGAAAAATGCCCCTTAAAATGCTGCCACGTTTTCAATTAAAATGTCAAAAGTTACACTGTTTCGCTAAAACACGTCTAAAAACTGAAACCTAAAACACTGCATTAGAATAAAACCCAAAATACGGCAGTTTAGAGAGACATGCTGCGGAAAGAAAAGGAGAACGACAGAGAAAGAGAATGATAGAGAAAGAGATTCGATCTGTCATAGATGGTGGAGAGCGAAAAATCTGAGACCTTTGCCACCATCAGACCACCGTACCCTCCACCGGTATAGTTTCTGTTTTTTTGTACTGAAGGTTAGCATGCTCCTTTCCTCTTTAAATACTGTTTTTGTTGTTTGGAAGACTGAAACTCCTCACCATTGTTTTTCCTATTCGAATTAGAATCTTAAATCTTCAATATATCTATGTTTTTGAATTCAAAACCGGTAGTTCCCCTTACTTAATTTTCTAGGGTTCTTCTTTTACCCCTTTTTAAATAAAAAAAATTAAATGGGTTGATTTTCTTTCTTTGGATGCTTTGGTTTCAAATTGTCCCTCTATATTTTTTTTGGTGGTAACATTAGGGATTTTGCCCTTGATTTACTGTGGTTAAAAGTCAAAATTCACCTTGGATTATTTAAAATCTGAATGTATTAGAAGAAAAACTTAATTTTTAATACGCAATTTGTTTGATAAAATTACTGATCGATCTTTTGTTTTGTTCTAGAATTCTTAATCCACGTTGCCAATTAAATTTTGAAAGGTTGTTTCGTACGCATCTCAAAACTCTAAAAAGTTTTTTTTTTTTTGAATGGGTTTAGATTTGATTCGTTTTTGTTTTGGGTTTTCTATCAAAATTTTTGTTTCCTCAATTTTAGATATTTGCTTTTGTTTTGGGCTTTTGGGTTTTCTATCAAAATGTTTGTTTCTTCAATTCTAGATATTTGCTTTTGTTTTGCTTTTGTTTTGTTTTGTTTTTGTTTTTGTTTTTGTTTTTTTTTTTTTTTAGATTAAAGAAATAACTAAATCGTTGAGATTGTAAGATTGAAATCATTGGGTATTTCCGTTTCTAACATTTATTTTCCTTCTTCAATCTTATTTTAGGCTTTTCCTGCCGGATCAGCATGCACCGGATAGAGTCTGTAAGGCATGCAGAGACAAGCCGTATTCCATAACTGGTAAAGTTACTGTTTTTTTTTTTTTTTTTTCCTTTTCGTTTTCAAATTTGGGGATTGAATATGATTTAGGTTTGAATTTCTTGGTTGGATTGGTTTAGATTTAGTTATAGTTAGATTTGGTTTTGAGTTAGGCTTCCATTAGCATGCTTCTGATAGGTAATTTGGCCGGTTGTTTATTTTTTACATTTTAAATTATTTTTGCGTTAGTTCTGGCTTGAATTAGATTGGTTTGGTTTTGAGTGATCATTTACGAAATTCATTGTATTTGTTTCTCAAGAGAAAAAGAAAAAAACTGTCACCTACAATTCCATCTTTTCTCACTTTTCTGCTCCTTCCCTGTAACAAGAAAGGTTCCGTTCTTAATTTCTGCTCTTACATAGTTTGTGCCTTATTATTCTTTCTATACCATTCGCTGTTGTTTATATAATTATATTCCATCTTCCTAATTAATCTTTCCTTTCTATTCAGTCTTTTTCTCCAATCGCAGAATACTGATTTTCTATGCCAGATAAAGCCGTTGGGTTTTCTACAAAAGGAATTACTAAATCAAGGTTAAAGGTTTGGCTACCTGTTACCCTAATCTCCCATTTATTTTTTTCAATTTCTTGAGTTCTGTTTTGTTGATTATTGTATTGGTTAGATTTTTTTTTTGGCTGATTTTTGTTAGATTTGTACTTTTTTTCGTTTGCCCCTAAAATTTGAATTGATTTATGTTTTGTTGATTATTGTATTTTGGTTGGATTTGGTTTTTTTTTTGGCAGTTTTTTTGTTAGATTTTTTTTTCATCTGCCTCTGAATTTTGAATTCATTTAATTCTAGCATTAAACTCAATGCTTTATAAAAGTTCACACTTTTGAAACTTTTGATTAGATAACTAAAGGAATATGAATGCTGCTTAAAGAAAACACACACATTGTTTACATTAAACTTTAGGTAGATGGTATAGCTCCATACGAGAAATTCATAGATGAGTATGTGGATTAAAAAAAATAATTGTTTAAGTTGTTAGTGTTATCCCTTGAATCCCTTGCATAATTGATACCTGCCTTTGTAATTAATATTTAGGATATAACAGCCCTACAACTCTTTGGTAACAAAGGCATTCTTTCTGTTTGGCGGAAAGTGAAGTCCTATTGGCATTTGTAGCATTGTGTTGTGGTTATATGTTTAATATTCAATTGTAGAAGTCCTAAAATAACGTTTTGCAGCTAAAGATGCTATTACTTTACAATTTGATTAAGAATTTAGTAATGAAAACAATTACCACCGGTTATTGACGGCATTACAAAACTTGAGTAGACTTTGCCGTTCCTGTTTTTAGCAAAAAATCCTCCCTCTCAATCTTCAATTATATATCAGAATCATCTATGTTATGACTTATGAGTCATTATCTGTTTCTACTTTGTTTCTTGAGGAAAATAAAAACAGGAATTTCTTTTATTAATTTGATTAATGTATATATCTTCATCAATATTCTTAATGTGACTAACTTATCAAAGACAAAAATTTTAAGGCTTCTGAAAAAAAAAAAATTCATGCCCGGTCATCATTTGCTTCTGAACTCTAATTTCAGTGTAGGTGTGAGGAAGAATGAAGGGTATTATTCGTTTGATGCAGAATTTCTAATTGGACTCATTAGAGAAATTTTTCATTTGTAATTTTCATAAATTAGTTTAGTTGCTGTAATTTTTTTTCATCTCTGCTAATTTCCTCATTTTGTGTTATACATTTTCATTCTTAGGTTTTCTACTTTGCCTAATAGAACCACAAAATTATAAGATTTGGGGAGAAATAAAAAGAAGTAGCTTCTTCTTCTTTTGGAATTTTTAATTAAGTTTTTTAGTCTTTGTTGAGTATTATGTAGGTATGAGAGCTGCCTATGGGAATGTGTAGAATATCATTGATGGATGTGATGAGGCTTGAGTTGGAGGTATTCAATCTGACTCAGGAGCATACTAGAGCAAGATGACAAGACAAGATGGTGCTGAACAACCTTGAGAAAACATGTAAGATTCTACAACTTATTTATATTTTATGTAAAATCAATTTTTGACAGATTTAAAAATCTGCACCTATTACAAAGAATAAAATTTTTATTTGGTGTAAAATCAGTATTTTTCATGAACACTATTTTCCAGTTAGATACCTACTTGACTCTTTTTTTGTTCTTGATTTAGTTTTGGTTGATTGGATGAGGTTTGATCCTTTAGTAATTTCAGATTTTGTTTGTTCATTTCTCCGGTGCATTTTAATCAATGGTTATTTCTGTGTGCAAAAAAATCCTCTTCTGTAAGTAGATCAATTGTATTTATGATGTTATATAGCTATTTGTTATTTTTTTGGAACCTGTTTTGTGGTGGTTGCATTTTGGAGTTGGTTAACTGAATCTTATTTACTAATATAATGTCAGTGGTGCCTTTTCTCTGCATGTTATTTGGTCTTTGCATTATGTGGGAGGTATGTCTTTATATAAAAGAAGCTAGATTACTTATGAAACCAATGCTTTCTCAGCCTCCTAATATTTCACAAAGTCTGTCAATGTCACATGAAAATTATAAGCACTGCAACATTGCTATTTTTTTTTTTTTCCTTGATGATCAAAAGTGAAGTGCAAATCCAGTGTGTTAAAAAGAGGAAAATTAGAACAACCAACCTGGGATTCTGCTTTCAGTGGTTTAAAGTGGGTGTGTAGTGTGATCCTCAATAGCCAAGTACTCTTTCTAAGCCTTTTGTTATTTCGGCTATTGAATTATTAACATTCTATTGTAGGTGAAGAAATTATGAGATTAAATGCAATGTTCAAAAGCATGGTTGTTGACAACTTTGGACCTACAAGATTTAGAGATGAAGCATGAAGTCATTAAGCAAGGTTGTTGCAACACATAGGAAAAAACACCCCTTAAAATTCTAGCACGTGTCCAGTTTAAAAGTTCCAAAATACCGCATGTTGCACCATTTGAGGGCTTTCAAATTTATCCATTTACTGTGCACACAGTTTAAAGCAAAAAAAAAAACTGTTAAATTGAAAGAGACCGAGAGAGAGTCTGATGCCTGTTTTGTTCTAACGTATGACAAACAATATTCCAAAGTTATTATATGAAGACCAAAAGAAAATTACAGTTGTATGGTTGTTTGTAATTTTGTTTAGCAAGTCAATGTAGTTAAGTTTTGTTATAGGTGATCTGCAAGTTATTATATGGCAGTTTTTGTTTTATTTTTTCGGGTCTGAGAAAACAGTGTTATAACATATAAGTTAATATATTGGAACAAAATTTAGAGTTATGAACTTCAAATGGAAGTTTTAAGACCTAAGGTAAAAGTTTTTTTTTGAACATGTGCTGAGAGAGAAGCCTGTAACTGCCATATAAGAACAATGGCTGAAGGGTTACAAAAAGGTTATTGTTTTTTTTATTTTATTTTATTTTATTTTTATCAAATTTTTATTGCCTATCACCCTATCTGCATAATTAGTTAGGTACTTTAAACTTTTGTTTTAATGGTAGACAATTGCAGACAATGTATTTTGTTGTTGTAGCTTTATGGTTGCTGGTGTGTGAATTTTCATTAACAGAACAATGAATGTGGTTTCTATTAAGTTGACAGGTTTTGCATGTAATTCATTTAGTAGACCGTGTTTGGTTGGAGGACACCTCTTATTCTTTAAGTTTCACACTGTAGAAAACATTCAAAGGTCTTAATCTAATTTTTTTGATAGTTTACATTAAAAAAAACTGCAAAGATGCTCTATTCATGTACTTCTTTTCTACATAACAGGTACAATATTATTCTAATAATTATTGTTTATTTGTTCCTTAAGCTCATTGGCATATCTAGCTGAATCCCAATGAGCCAGGAAATTGTATTTCCTAACAGCTTTGAAGTCGTGAAAGTCTTGGCTGCCAGAGGGACCATGATATTATTTGAGATAGTTATGGATGTAGTGCCACCACCACTGTAGAGCCAGCCTTCAGCCAATAACCAGTTTCCTACCACCTTCATACTACCAAAATTGCAAAGAGAAACCCCATAAGGCAGAGAGAGAGAGAGAGAGCCTCCTGCCACACTCTCCCCATCTCTTGGCTCTCTCTCCCCAACAATCCCAAACATTACTTATGCCGGTTATAGTCTTATATAAGGTGAGTTTCTCTATTTATTATTATTATTTCAAACATTTTTCCAATGAATTTATGTTGGTTTGTGGTTGGTAAACTTTGGGTAGTTGTGGATTTGTGTTTGGGTGTTGAGAAATTTGTTTGTTGCGGATGATGACCATTTTGGGGCTTTGGCTGGTGTTTTAGTCCACTAAGAAATTATATACGTTTGTGCATCCTATTCATTTGAAAAAAAGTTTTGGAAATCAGTTACATCAATATAGGCTAACTGCATGAATTCAACAAATTTTTTGTAACAAAAAATTTGTTTATTGCTTTTTTGTAACTATGGGGGCATTTGCATCTCATAGACAGTTAAAAGAGTGGTCAAACTTTACATATGTTGCAGCTTGTAAATAGCAATGAAGCATAAATTTTAGTTTTTGATCTTTTATTTTTTCTTTTTTAGATCTTATAAATTTTGGGGAATTTAAAACGTGATAATTTACTGTTTGTCAGATTGGAGAATGAAGGTTTTTATTTTAATTTTATCATTAGACTTCCAGTTCTATGTATTTTCTGAAATGTGTTTCAATTACCTCCTTTTAGTGGGCAAGAAAACGAGTACAAACTTCATTTAATGCTTACCATAAAAATGATTGTTTCTTTCTTAAGCTCATGGTGCAAGTTACAATAGTATAAATGCCCAAATGAATTCTCCAACTGACATTGGCTGAATTTTCTCTTAGATTGTAGACTGATACTGAAATTGTTGAAGTCATTTAATTCTCCTTTGTGTTGCATCACTACCACAAATGATTTACAATTTATTTATTTTTATTATTATTAATTTTTTTTAATGGTAGTAGGTAGACGCCTTACAATTGGTAAACAGCTGAGCATACATATACATTACACTTGTCAATTTTGGTATCTTCTACTTGGGTTTTTACCAAATTTTTCTTTTTTTTACTCTCTGATATTCCATGGAAATTTGGCAACACCTTATTAAAAGATAAGAAAAATATGATTATATTCTAATAGATACTTTCCTATGTTTTTTTTTATTGGATTTTGTTTTATAAGTAAAATTTTGATTTAGAAATTTTGATTAGACATGTTTAAAGGAATAAGAAATGATAAGAGCTATCTAATGCTTATTCATGTGATCTAGATTTTAGATGGTAGAACTAATTTTGCATTTGTATTTGATCTTCTTTTGGAATCAATTTAACATTAACATTTTGTTCCTGAATCTTCTGATATGTCCAGGTTTGCAAAAAGATCCTCAATGGCTTGGTTGCTTACAACATTAGACCCATAAAGACTTTTAACAGAGAAAGCATGAAGTCCATAAACAAAGGGTTAAACTATTTGACTTTTGGTTTATTTTAGGATTATAAATGTTATTTTGAGCTATGAATCTAAATTTTTATGATGTTATGAAGAAAGGTTTTTCTTTTTCTTTTGCTATAAGTTTAATTTTTTCGTTATTTAAATTATGTTAATCTGTATATATTAAGAGGATTTAGAAAGTTAGTTATTGTTTTTTTTCATGTAAAAAATACCCCTATATTAATTAACCAACAACTTAAAAATTGGGTTAAAATAGTAAATTGGAAAAAGGAAGTTATTTGTTTTTTTACTGTAAAAAATACCCCTACCTAAAACTTAAAAATGAGGTTAAAATAGTAAATTGACAAAAATAATATATTCTTACTTCTATGTTGAAATGTCTTCTTGCTTTTAATAAACTTCTACTTTTTCGTTGATTTAAATCCTTACTTCTACTCACTAACTCTCTATAAAATAGGATTACTCTTTTGTTAGTTTTAAAACTCTTCCAATTTACAAAACTCACTCCATGTATTCTTTTTTTTTTTTTTACTTCATCACGATGTATTTGTTTCTTCTGTTCTCCTTTTTTTTCAATTTAAAAAAAAAAAAAAAAAAAATTCATTACAACCTTAGGTTTTTTTTTTTTTTTTTTTTTTTTGGAAAAAGTAGAAATCTCAAATTATAATAAATGTAAATTATTAATCTTTACTCAAAAAATAAAAGAGCCTCTGAGCACGCGCGTGAGCGCATGCTTAAAGGCTAGTAAAAGTAATTAGAAAGTCAAAAATTGTAAACTACAGGTACCTAGCGCGTGATCACGAGATTCATTCTCTCTTTTTAAAAATAAGAAGGAAATTTTTTTTTGTTTTCTTGAAGAAGTCATCAGTCCATTGAGTTATATATTTTAGCTAAAATTAAGACTCAATTTGTCATTTGCTTCAGATTTTACAAGATTCATTCTCTCTTAAAAAGAAAAGAGGAATTTTTTTTTTTTTTTTCTTGAAGTAGTCATAAGTCCACTGAGGAAGAAGAATGTTGGCTGCAAAGTTCTTTACTTCATCAACAATGAAGATCAAGAAGCACTTGGTTACAAAACCCTAAGGCGCAAAGACGCAGTAGCTTCTTTCAGAGAGAATAAGGCATCGGTCACCTTTTGCATATGTTCTCCTTGTATTCTCTTATGTGATAGCCTCTAAAATAAGCCTTATATAGGTCTAGGGTTGTGAGAAAAAAAAACCATACACATACATGTCAGCATGGGCCGAAAATCAGATCTGAAAATCTGAATTCCCTTAACCTCGATCAATCGGGAAGTGTCGAGGAGGTGTCGAGATTTAAACTTTGACAGATACAGCTATCGAAAAGCTATCGAGAAGCTATCGATCGGGAGGTGTCGAGATTTAAATTTCGACAGATATAGCTATCGAAAAGCTATTAAGGAGCTATCGAGGAGACAAGAGCTTTCTCGATCGATCCACCAGCTATCGAGAGGTGTCGAGATTGCGATAACAATCAATTGAGCAGCTCGATAGATAGCCTAGCTGTCGAGAGGTGTCGAGCTATCTGTCCAGCTTTAATGACAGCTTTTCTTCACTTGTTTCTTGGTCCGATCTTCATGGCTTTAATATTAGACTTGAACAACATGTTTTTTGAAGTATGAAACACATTCTAGATCTACCCAAATACAAGTAAAGTGCGTTTTATCAAAGGATTAGCCAATTACGTAAAATAATGACATATGTTCTTAACAAGTGAAACACATATGTCCTAACAGTTTATATAAAACAAAATTCATACATTAAATTAAAAATCATAAAACATAAATTTAAAAAAAAAATCTAATATTATAAAATATTCTCAAAGCATAATAATACAACAATTCAAGTATTAAAAAACACTTCAAACATAACTATACAACCAAAAAAGAAAGATAAACAAATTAAATTTTAAAACCAAAAAAGAAAGATAAACAAATTAAATTTTAAAACCAAAAATAAAAGATAAATTCAATAATACAATATCAAACGAAAACATAAATTTAAATTTTGAAACACATATAAAAAAACCTATAATTTTTTCCTTAATTGTTTAAATATAAACAGGACGGGTATAAGGGGAGATACAAGGATGAAAAGTTAACCTTGTCCCCATCCCATTTGCTAAACGGAGCAGGTAAAACCCATCCCATTAGGGGTGGGTAGGGGCTATCCAAGCAACCAAGCAAACCGACCAACCCGACCTAAACCAACTTGTTGCAGCCTGATTCGACTCCTCTGGCAATCGGCAATGGGTCTCAACCCTTCGAAACTAACTCCAGTGGGTCAAGTGCGGGGGCTTCCTCTTCTAAAACCCGATCCACTTGACCCAATCGAGAAACCCTTCAAATTAAGGCCGAATCTACCCAAATCTAGTGACAATGAAGCCTCTTTCGCTTAGATCCAGCGACAATGAAGCCTTCTCCACTTAGATCCAGCCAAATTTGGTCTTCCTCCACTAAGATCCAACCATGTTTACACAGATCTGCTAAGATCTAGCCACATTTGGCGCAAATCTACTTAGATTCGGCCACATTTGGAGAAGATCTACTTAAATTTAGCCACGTTATGCTCCCCTCAACTCAGATCTGGGGATGTCGTGCTCTTCACTCAGTTCCAACGACATCTTGCTCAAATTCTATGAAGATTTAAAGATTTTCATCACCATCGCTCCTTAATTGGTTTCACTCGAACTGACCGACCATCCGCCCAAGCCCAATCCAACTTGACCCATGGTAATTGGCGGTCGGTTGCGGGTCTTGTCATCTTCCACCCGACCTGTGTAGGTCGATTCTGAGTTAAGTCCAAAATCGACCCGAACTAACCTGTGGACAACCCTAAGGGTGGGTGAGGCAAGTAGGGAGGGGTTTAAATTCCCATCCAAGGCCACCTGAACAATAGATGCAATTGATACAACTGCCTAAGGCCCCCACTTGTAAAATATATATATATATATATATACACACACATAATATGTTTATCTATATATTTTAATTACAAAAAAATTAAATACTTTTATTGGTCAATAAATGCATTAAAAAGGCTTCATTGTATCCTAAAATGCTGAAGATCAAAAAGGGAAAAAACAAAAATAGTCAAACTTCAGCTAACAAAATTAAATTTTAGGAGACAAATTTATGGGCTCATTCTTGAAATATGATAAAATCAAAATTAATACCAAACAAATTCATTAATAATACAATGTAATTGTCTTGAAATATGCTAAAATAGAGGTTATAAATTTCTAAAACAAAAGAAAAAATCTCTCATCTCTCTATTTCTCTACCTTTCCATCTATATTCTTACCTTTCTTTTCTTCATCTTGATTCTTAATCTTTTTCTATAAGTTCAGTCATTCTTTGTAATAACTTGAAATCATTCTTTGTTCATTGCCCTTCACAGTGGCGACTCTAGGAATTTTTTCTAGGGTGTTCCTCAACAAGCATAAATTACACAATCTAATAAAAAGAAAATTTTATATATTGACAACAACAACAATAAAAAAATACGCAAATACATAAAGTTTACAATTGCCTTCTACGAGTTTTCATATTTTGAAATCGTTGCATAATAGTCTCATTATCAATACTACAAGCTACATCTTTTTCAATATACACAACCAAGCAATCATTCATCCACTGATCTCCCATTCGATTGCACAGTTCATTCTTTATATATTTCATTGCTGAAAAACTTCTTTCAACTATTGCAGTAGCGACAGAAAGTGTCAAAACTAATTTCACAAGCAAATAGACTAATGGATAAGTCTCATGCTTCCTTGTGTTCACTAACTCCTTGAAGCTCTAAAAACAAGTCATTGCTACGCATATCAAAAATGTAATTCTGTAGTTGAGAGTCAAGTGCCAAGATATCTGTCCCAAGAAAATTAGATGGATAGAACTTTGCTAGATGAATCAACTTTTCCTTATTAAAAGCCACAAATGAATTACTTGGATTCAAGCAAGCCATACAAAGTAGCAAATCGGTATTCGCCTCTAAAAAATGGTTGTTAAGCTCTTGAAGTTGCATATCTATGACTGTGTAGAATAACTCAACACGATAATGATGTAAATTTGTATTTTGTTGGGTGCTGCGTCGCGGCCTCCCACTAACTACAAATATTTCATCCATGTTCAAGATAGGAATATCATGTGTGATACAAAATGAAGACACTTCAGTCAATAAAGATATCCATTCATCATCTCTCATCACTTGCAATCGTTGCTTAGACACTTTAACAAGATCCATAGCATTTACTATATCTTGATTTTTTTTTTGCAATGCTATTAACAACTCATTTGTAATCCCTAAAATGTTTTTCATCAAGTGTAGAGCAAAGAATTGACCTCATAATAGATCGAGCTTCAACTTTTTGGTCGGAGAGGCCATCTTCTTCAATAATCTCAAGTACATCAACAACAGCAGAGAACATCAAAATCAAGTTGAGAATAGTCCCATAATATGATCTCCAACGTGTATCACCAAGACGTTTAAGATTTGTCTCTTGATTCAAACCTTGCCCCCTTCTACGTACACCATTTTCTAAATCTTCTTTAATTTTGGCAAATTGTGCATATCGAAGAGTATCTCGTTTCTTACAAGAGCCTCCAACAACAGTTACTAAATTACTAACCACATAAAAAAATTCAGCAATGTTAATGTGATTTTTAGCAATGGCAACAAGTGTCAATTGAAGTTGATGAGCAAAACAATGGACATAAAATGCTGACTTATTCTCTTTCAAAATCAAAGTTTTGAGACCATTGATATCACCTTGCATATTACTAGCCCCGTCATAACCTTGCCCACGTAGGTTCGACAAACTTAAACTATGTTCACAAAGTAAACATTCAATAGCATATTTGAGTGACAAAGCGGTGGTACTTGCTATATGTACACTATCAAAGAACCGTCTATAATAATTCCTTTTTTGTTCACATAACGAAGAACGAGGGCCATTTGTTCTTTCACTAAGATATCACGTGACTCATCAACTAATATTGAAAAGAACCCACTGTCAAGATCCTTGATGATGGCTTTGGATGTTTCACGTGCAATTGCATTCACAATGTCTTTTTGAATATCCGAGTGGGTAAGCTTGCAATTTTTCGGAGCTTTTTGCAACACTTCATTGATAGATTCATTGTCATCCCCCAAAAATTGTAGAAGCTCAAGGAAATTTCCTTTATCACTTGAACCTTGAGATTCATCGTGTCCACGAAAAGCTAATCTCCGACATAAAAGGAATCTTATGCAATCAACTATTGCGTTTAATTGAACCCGATATTCAATTTTATCTTGACTTGATTGCTTAACCAAAACACTTTGAATGTGTTGCTTTTCCTTCAGTAGATCTTCACTCTTATTGATAGCTTGGTTATGAGCACTATTAACTCCTCCAACATGGGAATTTAACTTCACAAGCTGATTCCAAAGTTTGAATCCCTTCGTTACAAAAGTCTCACCTCCTCCTTTCTTACCAACATCTTGCCCAAATAGGTAGCAATAAAAACAAAATACTGCATCCTTGTCTATACTATATTCTAACCACTTTCTATTTATATACCATTCGGATCTAAATCAACAGGGCTTTCCAGAAAAATCTGTTAAAGGGTAATCATAGACTTGGAGAACAGGTTGACAAGGGTCTTTTTGTAAATAATATCTTCTTATTTTATCATGATTATTAGAATGATAAGATGATAACTTTTTTCGTAGCCCAGGATCTGAAGAAAGATTTTCTAAGTTAAAGTCAACACGAATTCGCTTAGAAGATGAAGATGAATCTTGCATAGGAGATGAATCTTGCACAGGAGATGAATCTTAAGTACGTGGTTTTCTTATCAAATATTTGTCCATAATTCTAGCAAAAGAATAAATAATAAATTATAAGTTTATTTGAAATATTAATAAAATTATTAATTAATTATTGTTGTTTAGTTGTTTCATTAATTTGTTTGTCTTTTATAAACTATAATTTGTTATATTGTTGTTTCATTAATTATAAAATTATTAATTATTATTTAGCCTAACATAATTTAATTTGTTTGTCATTTATAATGTATTGGTTTATTATACTGCTTTAATTATTGGTGTTTAGCCTAACAATAAACTATATTGCTTTAATTTGTTTGTTATTAATTATACTACTTTAATTTGTTATATTGTTTAGCCCCATGTCCTGTGCACATTACACTAAAAGAGTCACTGATGTGCACATTATTTACACATCCCATGTGTAGCACAATAATTAAAGCAGTGTGCAGCCCGGCCCCATGTGGCCATGTGCCCATCCCACCCCACCTCATTCAACAGACAAGCATGCCTAATGCCTGATGAGTGATGCCCCTGCCAATCAGAAAATTTCACAATCACACATTACACTAGTCTAAAAGATAATTAATATCTCACCAACACCAACACACTTCACACACCAACACCAACGGATAAGATAAACTGATAAAGCCAAATTCAAAAAGTTATAAACAGACAAAATATTAATAAAGGTAAAGTTTGGCCAATAAGAGACTCACAGTTCAAAAGAGAGAGTTAGGCTTATTAAAGAATAAATAGAGAGACAGAGTTTCATTCATTTCATAATTTTCATTTCATTCAGATAGAGAGAGAGAGAGAGAGTGCGAGACTGAGAGAAAAAGAGAGAGAAGTTAGCTTAGTAAAATGAAATACCTTGAGGGAGGGAGCACCGAAGCAGCCAAGCAGGGAGGCCTGAAGGCTGAGGCCACTGAGGTAGTGACAAGGCGACGAGCAATCTCCGATGAGGGCGAGCGACGAGTGACGACGACGACGATCTGGACTGGACCGATCCAATCTCCGTTTGTTGGCTTGAGGCTCAAGCGGCGTTGCTCTTGCTCTGAGGGACTAAGGCGTTGCTATCTTTAGGTTTGCTTTAGGAGATTTTATTTTTATTTTTATTTTTTATATAAAGCCTCAAGTGATTTCTGATTTAGTGATTTGCTCTGTATTGGTTTTTTTTTTTTTTTTTTTTTTTGTGGAGAATCCATGGATACCTCTGTAATTTGTTGGGCTTGCCGTAGGCTTGGCTCTGTTACAATTTTTTTTTTTTTTTTTAGATTTTAGATCAAAAATTTTTTTTGGGCTTTTTTTTTTTTTTTTTTTTTTTTGCTTGAAAGTATAGCAAATAATTTTTTAAAAAAAATTTGAGGGTGTTCCTAATTTTGTGATTGAGGGTGTTCCTAATACAGAGCAAATATAAAAAATTTTAATTATTATATATAATTTTTTTTTTGGTCAAGGTGTTCCTGGGAATACCCCTCTCTCCCTCTCTATCTTTCCGATATTTAACATTGAAAAGATTGCTTTTTATTCAATTTAAATATTTTAAATTATATTTTTTAATCTGCTTGATTGGTAGCCCGATAGGACAACACGCTAGTCTTGCTCTCTTGCACGAGAAATTATTTGCTCCTCCCGGGTGGAGGAGTGACGTGGTCCTCCTGGTGATATGGACCAATAAAAAGCAGCCATGTGTTAAAGAAAAGCTGAGTCAGCAACACATCTGCTGCAACAATACTTCAACCTTTTAAAATAACAAAACTTGAAATACTCTTTCACTTCTCTAATCTTGCTTTAGCCGCTTCACCAAAAATTCTAAAACCCAAAAATTTCCAAACCGACAAGCTCTCTTCTCTCTCCCTCCCTGCATCATTGAAGAAAATTTTCCCATTATTTTCCCAGTAACCAAACAAGGGTTTTGGAGATTTCTTCTAATAGTTTTTATTTTTTATTTTTTATTTTTTATTTTCATTTTTTATTTATGAGACTTCTAATAGTTTTTGAATTCACTAATTCATTATATATGTTTTGGTTTAATTCGTGATGAGAAAGTTTGTTTCTTTGATAATTGAAGGTGAGATCATGATTAAGATTTAAGAATAGCTATGTAATAAAGCTTCAATCTTTCTTTTCTTTTTCTTGGTTCTTTAAAAACTTGTTTCCAGTTTCAAATTTGTACCAAGAAAGTTTGTTTCTTTGTAATTTCAGATGAGAACGATCAAAGCCATCAACAAATGGGTCCTAACTCGCCAAACCCAAAGAAATTAACCCAAAAGCATTACATGTCCCCAACCATATCTGCAGCTTCCAAGGCCATTCCCAAAAAAGAAAATCTTAGCTGAAAGGAATGAAGCCTCAAAATCTATTTTCTCGGAACCTGTTGTCCAAAAGACCTCAAATCTTGAATCAAAAACCACTTCTTCAAACCCGGTAATGGAAAAAATCTGATATAGCTTCACCTCAGGGTTTTGAACCCAATGGCAATGAGGAGAATGTTGTTGCTTCAATGATGCAGGGAGGGAGAGAGAAGAGAGCTGGGCGGTTTGGAAATTTTTGGGTTTTAGAATTTTTGGTGAAGCGGCTAAAGAAGGATTAGAGAAGTGAAAGAATATTTCAAGTTTTGTTATTTTAAAAGGTTGAAGTATTGTTGCAGTAGATGTGTTGCTAACTCAGCTTTTCTTTAATACATGGCTCGTTTTTATTGGTCCATATCACCAGGAGGACCACGTCACTCCTCCACCCGGGAGGAGCAAATAATTTCTCCTACACATGAGCACATGCTAATTCTGACAAGCCATTAGCCATAAGCCCATAGTGCACTGTTCACACTTCACAGTTGGCCCCCACACGGCCACACACTAACCTAACCACACTCACACTCAATGTATACGAACATACCCACTATATCTTTTACCTTTTTTTTTTTTTTTTTATCAAACTTTTACTTTATCAATTATTATAAGTTATCACACCAATTAATAATTTGATGTATATCATATCAACTCATTTGTATTATAGTGATACTAATTTATTGAATCATGTAATAAATAAATTTTATTTGTGTAGGTTTAGACTTTAAAGTATAAAGTGGTCACGTCTTTAGAAAAATTGTAATAACCAGGTACTATTATTCTATATTTTAAATTTTATTTTATGTTAAATTATCATTTTTAATTATAAATTGTGTTTTATTTATCTATAAATATTTTCTCATTATAAATGTCTAATATATTTTAAATAAAAATAAAAAATCAATAAATATTATTTATTAATATTTAAATATATAAAAAAATGCTCCACTTAAAATTTTCGTTTAAGACCCCCAAAGTTGTTCATGGCCCTGTTCTATGTTGAGATTAAGGAGGACATCCAAAAAGTCATTACACCTCGGTGACCTAGATGTTCTACGTTTCAAACGTTTATCAATCAGCTCGTCAATCAACCTATGAAGTCGATCACAAGAAACCTTGATAGTCCTCCTTGTGCCTTGAAGATCAAATGGCTTTATCATAGGAAAATAGTCTGAAAGATTAGCTTCCCTGCAAGCTCCATTATTCTCCAAATTAATGAGCTCCTTTAGTTCTTGAATAGCATCTGATTTCGGATCAAACATGCTGACCAAAAATATAGTATTAGATAGTAAATTCAATGTCGTTCCAAACACTATCATCCCAAATATTTTTCAAAGAATATATACAATTTTGTATGTTTAATGTACACATTTTTAAAGAATGTATAGAATTATGTAATTTTAATGCACATATTTTTCAAAAAATATACGCAATTCTATATATTTAACATACACAATTTATCAAAGAATGTGCACAATTTTTATACATTCAATGTCAGCGTACACAATTTATCGAAGAATGTACGCAATTCTACAAATTCAAAGTACCCAATTTTAAAAAGAATGTACACAATTCATTACATTCAATATAAACAATTCCATGGTATGACATCGTGTATAGGAATTGTAGAGCAGATTGGAAGGGTCTGTGGGTTGTAGAATAGTTCCATCTACAAATCCGATATTGTTCTTGGCAATTAAAGCCACGCAAATAGAACGACTGACTCCATGTATTAAAGTTCTCCTCCATAAGAGGTTGAGTAACGAGCCCAATACCAAGATTATTACCATTTTGCAACTAAGAGTGACTTGAAACATCCACACTAATTGTTAGGACTTGAAGCAGATTCAAAATTTGAAGAAGAGGCAAACTTTTTCTCCTCTTGATAGGAGCTCTCTCTCTCACCTTGGGTGAGTCTTTCTTCCATCGTTTTTCTTCTACCTTCTACTCTTAAGAAGCAGAACCGGTGGTGGTTTTTAGATCTTTGTTTTGTTCTTACTATGGTCAATCCTATTAGGTTCTAAAAGTTTAGAACAATTGGCAAACCGTGAACACAAACTTGTCTAGATATAAATCCTAGAGTCTATAGGTATTATTAGACAATGCTCAAGGTGATACAAGTCAAGATTTAAGAATATACAAGCTGCAGAAAGAAGAATTCGAAATCTGCCTAGTTCAACTGATCGAAAGACAGGCTTGACCGATCGAAATACGGGTCTGCAGAATTTTAAGTTCTGCCCAACAATAGTTCAAGCCCAAAAAAGATTAGGGTTTTAGATCTACTTCTTCTAGTATATAAAGGAAACCCTAAGCACGTTTTTATAAGGCTTTTCAAAGAGAGAAGAGTGTGCCGCTTTTGTATCTAGGGTTTTGTACCCAAAAAGCTCTCTCATATCTTCTACCGATGTTATTCCTTGAAGAATCTCAAGATCCAATATTGTAGAAGTTGCTGCATTCTCTAGTCATCAAAGGTGCTGATGATCTAAACCTTCAAGGGTGGTCTTGGAGTCACAAACAGGAGAGTTTATGTTGCTAAACCTTTGAGTGGGATCTCAAAGTCACAAACATGGGTGTTTGTGTTTTGCAAAGGCCAAGGAAAGAAATAGTTCGTGGACTCAGAGCTATCATGTGGTCGTGGTAGTAAGTTTTCTACTCAAGGTAGCAATAGGATGTTAGTGGTCTAAGTTCTATTGTACAAACTTCAATTCTTTCATAGTGGATTTTATTTTTACCTTGAGGATAGTTAGGTTAAATCCTCCCCAGGTTTTTTACCGGTTTGGTTTTCCTGAGTCATCATATCGTTGTGTTATTTATTTTTCCGCTTCTTTACATCATATGACTTTATTGTTTTAACCTAGATTTGAATAATAAACCTAAGTATTCATTTGGTTAATTAATTAGGTTAAACAATCTAGTTTACAAGGATCTAAAAACCTAACAAATCCTCTTGTCCTCTCAAATGGACGCGGACTTTATAGAACATATTGAGAGAATCAAACTCACATTTGAAGAAGGTGAAGCAATAATAGTTCGACCAACTCAATGGGCTAGAATTCTGGAAGAGTATTCAATTAGTATCATTGGGAAGTTTCTCACATCTCGACAGATAAATCTTAGAGCTGTGAAGAACTTGCTGAGATCAGTCTGGAAGATGGGAAACAATTTGAAGATTATTGATATTGAGGATGGCCTGTTCCAATTTAAATTTGCTCTAGAAAGCTAGTTGAGGTGGGTTATGGATAGTGGTCCCTGGAGTTTTGATGACCAACTATTAGTACTCCAAAAATGGGAAAAAGGCATGACAGCTAGATCAGTGTCTTTCCCAGTCATTTCTATCTGGGTTCAAGTTTGGGGATTACCATTTAACCTTATAAATGAAGAAGCTGGTTTGGATATCAGAAAGGGACTTGGCCGCGTGGTGGAAGTGGATTGTAAAGCAATAACATCCGATCAGGCACGATTTTTGCGGATTCGTATTGAAATTCCTTTGAATAAACCTCTCCACAGAGGGGCTCCCATAGTCATTCCAGAGGGTGACGAGGTGTTTGTTGCTTTCAAATACAAGCGGCTTGTAGGATTGTGCTACAATTGTGGCATGCTAGGCCATGAAGTGAAGGATTGCTCTCAGCCGATAAAGGAGGATGATGGAGAATTTCCATACGGGATTTGGCTAAAGGCTAGTCATAGAAGGCAAGTTGATACATCTGCAAGGAAATCTCAAGGCTCATCACAGCATGACAATGCAGCAGGCGGTGATACACGTGCCAGGGCTCCGTCGCCACAACTAGCGAGTCCAATATTGAATTCCATAGTAATTGACTTACATGAAACGCGCGTTAATGCTGAAACCGATATAGGATTAAATGCTGAAACGGATACTGAAACTGAAACCGATATGCGAGTTATGCAGGTTAATGCTGATACAGAAACTGATACGGATAATAGGGGGACTCATAATGGGCCCGAAATTAATGGAAAAGACTTAATTAGTGTCCCAATTGTGTATGTTAATGAGCCGTTATTTGAAACGCTGGCAAGCCCGATCAAAACGCACAAAAGAATTAAAGATGCACGTGAGGATAATAGGGCACATGGGGTGGCACGTGAGCCAGTTAAGAGTGGAACGTGTAAAAAAATAGAACGAAAGCGAGTCGCTGGTATGCAACTTGACTTGCTAATTGAAAGAAAACTAGGGAGCAAGAAACATGAACACAGTGACCAGGCCAATGAGGAACTAGAAATGAAGGAGATGGGGGACAGAAAACGGCTTAGGATTTTGGCCGGAAACAAAATCACCTATGTCAACGGTGGTGGCTACAGATTAGCCCTGCCGATCACAATGAAAATTCTAAGGTGGAACTGCCCAGGGCTTGGGAACCTCTGCACAGTCACAGCCCTCTCTCACATTGTGAAAGTTCAAGAACCCAAAGTTTTGTTTCTTATGGAGATGAAATGATCAGTGATAGAGATGAGGAAAATAACAGAAGATCTACCCTACCAAGTGGTGTTCGCAGCACCTAGTGTGGGAAGAAGAGGTGGCTTAGCAATGATTTGGAAGGACGAAGTAGACTTGCACATTTAGACGTTTACCCAAAACCACATCGATGCAATCATATATAGTGCCATGAGTCCAGCTTGGAGAATTACAGGTTTCTATGGCCAGCTAGATGCGAACCACCAACATGAAACTTAGGGTCTACTAAGGCACCTCCATTCCTGATACACAATGCTGTGGATATGTATTGGGGATTACAATGAGATCCTATCATTGAAGGAGAAGCAGAGATGAATCCCAAAACCAGCTGCTCAAATGGAGGCTTTTCGAAGTGCCCTCCTTCATTATACCTTGATCGACCTTGGGTATGCTGGGACTGTGTTCACATGGAATAATGGACGATATTATGGAGACTTCGTTCAACAAAGATTAGACCGAGCCTATGCCACATTGGAATGGAGAGAGCTTTTTCCTCATAGCTGAGTCGCACACTTACAAGCCTCATGTTCGAACCATATCCCAATCTTGCTCATCGCTCATAACCCAAACAACTCTGTTCGCAGGAAAAAAAATCCCACATCGGTTTGAGGAAAAATGGGCTTCACACCCTGATTATGAACCGGTCATCCGAGAAGCTTGGAATCAATTGGATCCTAGGGGCAGTTCGATGTTCAGGTTGTTTGAAAAAATAAAACGTTACCGAATGTCTTTGATAGGATGGTCCCAATTTGCTTTTGGAAACACTAAAGTAAAATTGGAGGAAAAACAAAAGGAGCTTGAGGAATTAACAAACTAAAATCTAGGGGACTAGATGGATAGCATTAACATGGTGAAGGGTGAAATAAACAGGCTGCTATATCAGGAGGAATTAACTAGGAGGCAACAGTCAAGAGCAATCTGGCTACCGGCGGGAGACAAAAATACAAAATTCTTCCACCAGAGAGCAAGCTAGAGGAGAAGAAAAAAAATCAAATTATGGGGGTCTTTAACGATGCAGGCAACTGGTGCACTAATGAAAATGAGATTGCTAATGTGGCAGAAAACTACTTCAACAATCTATTTACAACAGCACACCCAGATCATGCAACCATCGAAGAAGTCCTTGATTCAGTTAATAGGCGGGTTACAGATGACATGAACGGTATACTCTTATGACCTTACATAGCTAGTGAGGTTAAGAGAGCCCTCTTCTAGATGCACCCATCAAAGTCTCT
Source organism: Notholithocarpus densiflorus (assembly GCA_030021035.2). NCBI lineage: Eukaryota > Viridiplantae > Streptophyta > Magnoliopsida > Fagales > Fagaceae > Notholithocarpus > Notholithocarpus densiflorus. The sequence goes on from JARYZH020000002.1 coordinate 9,435,194, forward strand.
AGAGCCGGATGGTATGTCCCCTTTTTTCTTTCAAAAATACTAGCATATTGTGGGTAGGGATGTCATAGAAGCTGTCTTATTAGTTTTGAATTCTGGTCATTTTTTGCATAAAATGAACTATACCCATATTATGTTGATCCCTAAGAAAAATGACCCACAGTACCTAACGGAATTTCACCCAATCTGCTTGGGCAATGTAATATCCCGTATTTACTCCAAAGTCCTCGCTAATCTATTAAAGATTATATTGCCCAATGTTATATTTGTTGCTTAAAGTGCTTTTGTTCCAGATAGATTGATCATAGATAATACTACTGTAGCCTTTGAAGTGTTGCACAAGATGCGCAATCGACGGAACGGAAAAAGAAGACAAATGGCAGTAAAATTAGATATTAGCAAGGCCTATGACAGGGTGGAATGGTGCTTCCTTGAAAAAATAATGGCAAAGATGGGGTTGGATAAGAGATGGATACACTTGGCTATGGAAACAGTCACTACAGCCTCTTACTCTGTTTTAATCAATGGGGAACCAAGAGGTCACATCAAACCATCCATAGGAATTAAACAGGGTGATCCTTTGTCACCTTATTTATTTCTTATGTGTGCAGAAGGTTTGTCAGCCATGCTAAGAAGGGCGGAGGAGAGGAGACAGTTATAGGGCATACTATCTTGCAGAAAAGGAATTCAAATTTCTCACTTACTGTTTGCAGATGATAGCATGTTATTCTGCCAAGCATCAGTGGAGGAATGCCAGCAATTGATATCCATCTTGGAGAAATATGAGAGGGCATCAGGTCAGTCCATAAACTGGAATAAAACAACCTTGTTCTTTAGTAAAAACTAGCTTATAGCCCGTACGCTGCACGAGATTTTTAAAGCAAACTAAATGTAAAACTTAAAGCAATGGGAAACAAACTGTTTTCCCTAAGATAATTTTTTCAATCCTAAAAAATATTTAGATTCATGATTTTTTTAAATTTGTACTTTCATCAAGCCACTAAACGGCATGATGAAAAAGAAACAGGAATAATAATGAAGACTATACTGCCATCAATCAAATACAATTAGTTCATATTAATCTTCTCCAGAAATTGCTATATCCATCAACTCCTTTGGCTTTGGAACTGAACAATGTAGTCAGTGAACCATCCAAAACCCCTTGAACCATGGCTACGCCTTCCCTTTTTCTTGCCAGCAAACTCAAAGCAGAGTCTTTAACAATACATAACTCAATCTCTGGCTATATTTTATGCCCTTCTTGCTGGAACCCCATATACCATTCGAAAATCTATGTTACCATCAGTAGGAGTACAAAGGGAGTCATCTTAAACATATTCAAAGGGATTTTGAAGTGAAACTTGAATTAAAATATCCTAAACTGATTATCATAATACAATAACATGCTATAGAGATTTTATATTAATTTGAAGAATGTTAGGACATATGTGGTTCACTTGTTAAGAACATATGTCATTCTTTTATGTAGTTAGCTAATCCTTTGACAAAACGCACTTTACTTGTATTTGGGTAGATCTAGAATGAGTTTAATACTTCAAGGAACATGTTGTTCAAGTCTAGTATTAAAGCCATGAAGATTGGACCAAGAAACAAGTGAAGAAAAGTTGTTTATTAAAGCTGGACAGATAGCTCGACAGCTTCTCGACAGCTAGCTATCTATCGAGCCTCTTAAGGTGTTTCTTATCGCAATCTCGACACCTTCTCGATAGCTAATGGATCGATCGAGAAAGCTCCTGTTCCCTCAATAGCTTCTCGACACCTGGTGGATCGATCGAGCCTCATCTCTTGTGCCTGATGTTTTAAATCTCGACACCTTCTCGACACCTGCTATCTATCGAGGTTACGGAAAATCAGAATTTTCAGATCTGATTTTTGGGCCAGGCTTATGTATTTGTGTAGGGTTTCTTTTTTCACAACCCTAGACCTATATAAGGCTTATTTTAGAGGCCGTCACATAAGAGAATACAAGGAGAACACATGCAAAAGGTGACCGATACCTTATTCTCTCTGAAAGAAGCTACTGCGTCTTTACGCCTTAGGGTTTTGTAACCAAGTGCTTCTTGATCTTTATTGTTGATGAAGTGAAGAACTTTGCAGCCAACAATCTTCTTCTAGTTGGTGATTGAAGTCGCGTACTGGGATCCGCGCAATTGGTTAGTCACGTACTGAGATTCGTGCATCATCAAAAGGTGGCGTTCATATATTGAAGAGTCCAGAGGTTCTGAAGTGGTAGAAGGTTTCTGTTGTAAGTTCATCTACAGGGATTGTAGAGTCTAGGGACAAAGGTTTTGTAATAGATCTGAACCTTCTTTTCATTATAGTGGATTGCTTTTCGGAAAGGTTTCCCCCCAGGTTTTTTACTGTGAAACTGGTTGGTTTCATTGGTTTTTCTAGGTCATCATATCTTGTCTTATTTCTTTTCCGCTGCATTTATTTTTGACATGATATTGATGTTTGTTTGTTTTAACAAGTATTATTCATAATAAATCTAATTAACAACTTGGATTTAAAACTTGTTAATTATATCAACCGGGGTCTAAATTTCCAAACAAGTGGTTTCAGAGCACTTGTCTAAATAAGTGATATCAGAGCGGGTACACTCTGATTGGATTAATTTCCTAAGTGTGATCCTTGACCCCCGTTGTCATGGAAGCTCTTGATTGCTTTGATTTTCATGATCTTGTGTTGAATGATGATGATGATGTTCAAGATGCCTATTGCAAGCTTTATAATTTTTGTATGAAATCTCTTGAATGTTCTACAAAATTAAAAGCTAAATTTAAAAAGGTCAAGCTTGAAAAGGATGATTTGATTGCAAAATTGGATGAAGCCAATAATTTGAATGAAAAATTTAAAAATCAAATTTCATCTCAAGAGGACAAAATTAAGAGTTTGGAAGAGCATCTAGTTGAATCTAAAACTGAAGTTGAAAAATTAACTAGTGCCAAACTTGTTGTTGAGCCTAATTCAAAAGAAAAAGATTTTTATATTCCTCATTTTAAAAGGAATAATGAAGAGTTGGGCTAATATTGCTAGGATAGACAAAGGTAAACAATCTGATGTTAATGATGAAGTTTCTAAACCTATGTCTAAAACTCCTCCTACGTTGAATGAAAAATCTGTTTTTGTCCCCATTTGTCATCATTGTCACATTGTTGGTCATATTAGGCCAAATTGCCCTAAGTTGAGGTCTTTGTCAACCTCTAAGCTTAGACCTTCTTCTGGGAAGCATAATAGTTCGAAAACTACTCATGTTTGTCACCATTGTGGTATTTCTGGACACATTCGTCCTAATTGCTTTAAGTTGTATCCTCATAAGCAATTGTCCAAACGGTCACAGGTTTCCTATCAAGGACCTACTGTTGGAAATATGCAAGTACGCAGCGGAAAAATTAACGGATCTACTTCATTCGCAATTGATAACATGCACTATGTAAGTTTCAGAATATAGAACAAGAGACTGTACCTTGGTGCAGTGAATTTCAAAACCAAAGATCAGAAGTTCTCGGGAACACTTTCAATCTTTACTCCAATTCCACTTGATGCCCAAGATGTGTGGTCTCTCAATCAGTTATATGTGTATGTTCTTGAAGAGAATGAAAGAGTGTCCAACACTCACATACATACCATTTCATGTTCTTACTAAAAAATCTGTATGTTTCTCTTCATATAACTGATTATCTAATTGGGCTAGCCTTTTGGGCCTTTCCAATTGAGTTTTAGTGTGTGGCTTGGAGTGGGACCAAAAGGGAACAAATAAGACTCTAGCTCCAATGGGCCTTGGGCTTTTCTGTCAACTCTTGACAAGTCCAAAGTTACCATTAATTATATTTAATACCACTATATAAATATAATTGCACTCTAGGCGTTATTAATAAATTATATTGCAAGACTTTATTGTACATGCAACCCCTTCATAAAATATTCATAGTAACACAAAGTCATGAATGAAGACTGCCATTTTGTGAATTACTACATCTTAATCCTTGAGTACCTGATTTTAATCCTTTTAAGTTATTCACCATATATTTATGAAATCCAATTTCATAAATATATACTTTAGTCTTACTAAAGTGGTTAGGCCTAACTCTTTGAATAACAAATCCATTAAACTTATTTCAAGGGAATATTTTGTATCTCTGTTAAGAGACTATGAATTCCATCTTGAGAATATATGTTCCATCAACACTAAATGTGGCTGCCCAACATACTGAGGTTTTGACCTTTACTTTAGATTTCACTCCTGATATATCAAAGCAACCTACACTTCATGATCAGATCCATTATTCTCTCAGGATTAAGAGTTCATGTGAATATAAGTCGTGAGATTTATTATTCAATTGACAGTTGTTAGGAGAATAATAAATCTCACAGTGGTCCAGTTCAATATGTCTTAACTCTTAAAACATATCAACATATCAACTAGAAGTCACCACTTCCATGATCAAGACAAATTATCTTAGTTAATATGTTATAGTCTTCGCAGATGAAACGCCCAATTTCATCACCGACTACAAACTACAATTCTGAGTTTACAAAGAACTTGTGATCTATATCTTCTGTGACTAAATCACATAAATCACATACTATGCATCTCATGGACTATATGATAATGTCTGAATATTCATGTTACCAATATTTCAGACAATAATAAAATAACTTTATTAAACACAATATTAAGTCATACATAATGTCATACTTAATATCATACAATAGGATTTAAGGGCACTAATCCTAACAATCTCCCACTTGCCCTAAAGACTATTGTGCACTAATCTAACTCTCATTCCCTCCAAATGTGACTCGAAAGTCCTTTGAGGCAAAGCTTTAGTAAATGGATCTGCTAGATTATTTGCACTTTCAATCTTTGCTACCACCACATCTCCACGAGCAATAATATCTCTAATGATGTGGTACTTTCTCTCAATGTGCTTTCCTTTCTTGTGATTCCTTGGATCTTTTGATTGTGCAACTGCACCACTATTGTCGCAAAACAATGTGATGAGAATTTGTTCCATTCTCATTACATGAAGGTCAGAAAGGAATTTCTTGAGCCATACAGCTTCTTTTACTGCTTCACAAGCAGCAACATATTATGCTTCCATGGTGGAGTCTGCAATACAAGATTGCTTGACACTCCTCCATGTTATGGCTCCACCTCCCAAGGTGAAAACACATCCTGATGTGGACTTTCTGAAATCTAGATCAGATTGAAAGTCTGAATCTGTATAGCTAATGGGAATCAAATCCTCACAACGGTAAACAAGCATATAATCTCTCGTTCTCCGTAGATACTTGAGTATATGCTTTACAGCTTGCCAATGTTTTGGTCTTGGATTTGATTGATATCAGCTGACCATGCCAACTGAATAACAGATATCTAGTCTAGTACAAAGCATGGCATACATGAGACTTCCTACTGTAGAAGCATAAGAAACTTGTCTCATTATATCTACTTCCTCTTGAGTCTTAGGCCTTTGGTCATCAGACAGAGGAACTCCATGTCTGAAAGGAAGTAATCCTTTCTTGGAGTTTTGCATGCTAAACTGTTCTAAGACTTTATCTATATATCCAGCTTGAGATAAGCATAACATCTTATTCTTGCGATCTCGCCAAATCTTGATCCCTAGAATAAAGTTAGGTTCACCCAAGTCCTTCATATCAAATTGGCTTGACAACCAAACCTTTACTGATGGCATTACCCCTACATCATTTACAATGAGTAGAATGTCATCAACATAAAGTACTAGGAACATTACTACTTTATCTTGATGTCTTTTGTACACACATAGTTCATCAAGATTTTGTTCTAAACCAAATGATTTGATTGCTTGATCAAATCTGATGTTCCAAGACCTAAATGCTTGGTTAATGGACCTTTTCAACTTGCATACCATATGCTCTTGGTTCTTAGGTATGAAACCTTCCAGTTGCATCATATAGATTTTTTCTTCAAGATTGCCATTGAGAAATGCAGTCTTGACATCCATTTGCCAAATCTCATAATCATAATGGACAACAATGGATAAGAGAATTCTGATAGATTTAAGCATTGCTACCGGTGAAAAGGTTTTCTCATAATCGATACCTTCTTTTTGAGTATACCCTTTTGCCACTAGCCTTGCTTTAAAGGTTTCAACCTTTCCATCTATCCCTCTCTTCCTCTTGTAAACCCATTTGCAACCAACATGTTTAATGCCGTTAGACGGTTTTATAAGATCCCAAACTTGATTGGAATACATGGAATCTAATTCAGATTTCATAGCTTGGACCCAATGGTGTGCATCTATATCATTCATTGCTTCATCATAAGTGTAAGGATCCGATTCAGCCTCTTCTAAGATAGTTTCATAAGTTTCTCCCAAACCTATGAATCTTATAGGAGGCCGAACAATTCTCCCACTACGACGAGGCACTTGTGTACTAGACATTTAATAAGTAGTATCTTGTGGTGTATCCAATACAACCACATCATCCTTAGTTTCATCTATTGGTTGTTCATTTATAGATTCATTCATTTCAGCCAACACAACTCTACTTCTAGGAGTAAAATTATTCATATAGTCATTTTCCAAGAATTTAGCATTTGTACTAACAAAAACTTTGTTATCTTTACGACTATAGAACAAATAACCCCTAGTTTCTTTTGGATAACCTACAAGCAAACACACTTCTGATTTTGGTTCCAACTTATCAAGCTTCCCTTTTAATACATGTGCAGGACAATCCCAAATGTGGAGATATTTCATACTAGGCTTACGCCCACTCCACAATTCCATGGGTGTTTTGGGAACAGATTTTGATGGAACTAAATTCAAAAGATGTATTGCCGTACTTAAGGCAAAACCCCAAAAAGAAATCGGTAAAGTTGAGTAACTCATCATGGACCTAACCATTTCTAAAAGAGTCCTATTCCTTCTTTCTGCTACACCATTTTGTTGGGGAGTTCTAGGTGCAGTCAATTGGGAAACAATCCCATTTTGAGTTAAGTAATCCTTGAAATCCCCAAGAATCGCCACCACGATCAAATCAAATGGCCTTTATGCGTTTACCTAATTGATTCTCAACTTCTGCCCTAAACGCTTTGAACTTTTCAAAGGCTTCGGACTTCCGTTTCAATAGGTACACATAACCATATCTAGAGTAATCATCGGTAAAAGTGATGAAGTACTCATAACCTCCTTTTGCTTAGGTTGACATAGGACCACATACATCAGAATGCACTAGCTCTAGCAAATCTTGGGCTCTTCTACCTTTTGCATTAAAAAGTCGTTTGGTCATTTTACCTTCCAAACAAGATTCACAAACTGGAAATTCATCAAAGTCCATGGGCTCTAAGGGTCCATATTTGATCAGTGTTTGAATCCTATTTGAATTAATATGACCCAAACGCAAGTGCCAAAGATATGCATCACTAGTAGAAGGAAACTTTCTCTTTAATGATTTCACATGAGAGTTATTATCTAATTCAGAATTATCTAATTCATGCTTATCAGGAGTTAAAATATAAAGACCATCTACAATATTGCCAGAACAGATAAACACTTTATCCTTCTTTATTACAACATTGTCTTTTAGGATAACACAATATCCATGTTTACCTAAGTAAGTAGCAGAAATTAAATTCCTACGAACATTAGGTACATACAAATAGTCTTCCAATATTAAAAATTTAGATACAAAACATAAATTATAAACACCAACAGCTACAACCGGAATCCTGCTCTTATCAGCCAAAGTAAGAAACAACTCTCCTTCTTTAAGCTTTCTGGTCTCCTGAAACCCTTGCAAGGAATTGCAGATATGATTAGTACAACCTGAATCCACACACCAAGAATCTGTGGGATTCTGTACCAAACATATTTCAAGAAGGAATGAACTTTTCATACCTTTATTGTTGGCAGCCCTGAATTTTGGATAATTCCTCTTCCAATGTCCTTTCTCAGCATAATGAAAACATTTTCCTTTGAGCTTCTTTCCTTTGTCGGCAACCCCTAAGGCAATTTGTTTACCCTCTTGCTTGGTGAAGTCCTTCTTCTTCTTCTTCTTCTTACCCTTGCCTTTCGACTTAGGTTGAGAAATAGAAGCTTCACCAATATTAGCTTCAACATTAGAAGTACCAAGAATGCCTTCCGCTGCTACCAACTCATTCATTAATTCAGACAATGTATAAATCCTTTTGTTCATATTATAGTTAAGTTTGAATTCCTTGAATGATTCTGGTAGTGACTGGAGTATCATATCCACTTGGGATTCTCCATCAATGTCGGCACCTAAAACTTCCAATGTATTCAGATTAGAGATCATTATAAGACAATGCTCCCTAACTGAACTACCTTCAGCCATTTTGGTATTATAAATTTGCCTCATGGTTTCTTGCCTTGCAGAACGGCCTTGCTCACCAAACATCTCCTTCAGACTTAGCATAATGTCTGAAACTAGTTCTACATCCTACATTTGATGCTGTAGAACATTTGAGATAGATGCTAGGATGTAGCACTTGGCCATCTCATTATATTTTTGCCAACGATCATATCGTTGTTTTTCCTCAGGAGGAGCATCTAATGAAGGAAAGCTAGGACATGGTTTAGTAAGCACATAGTTGTGCTCTTTAGTAGTAAGAACTATGTCCAAATTTCTTTTCCAATCAACATAGTTGGATCCAGTTAGTTTGTTTTAATTAAGAATAGTTACAAGTGGGCTAAATGATACCATGACAAATCTGAAAACAATAAACATGAATATAATAAGTAAATTTGACATTATCAATTTAGCATATAAGCATATAATATGGAACCTTAATAAAACCATAATATAATATATGCAACGACAACCCAATCCCGCAATTAATATTCCTCAAAAGCGAGGTCATACCAATAACTATGATCAAGCGAGAATTATTCTCATTATCAATGCTATCATGGTAACTCTTACCAAATAAAAATAATTTGCCGTTTTTCCTTCAGCCTCTAAGTAATAATGACATAGCTCCGAAGGGAGGTTAACATTGTACTTAGTCTAGTGTACACCATTGCCTAGAATCAATGTGAGTCACCAAGTAACTCCATGGAAGCGTGATCATTCTCAATGTAAAAACACATTCCATCCATCATTAAGAAGTTTAACCTGTAGTACCATGAATTAAACACCCTTCGAAGGGAGCAAGGCATATACGCCAAGGCGAGGTGCTTAATCACACTACTATAAACCGACAATGGAGGCCGTGAGATCCAACCCTTGTATCTCTCTCTCACTAGATATTTTAAATTAAAGGTTTTTAAATTTAAAACATGCATAATCTAATTACACATAGCCTTGCACTTTATATATGTGAAAACACTTAGAAAAAATCAAAAATTTCCTAGGCTCGACAGCTTCTCGACAGCTGGTCGATCGATCGAGAAAGAATCTTGCCATCTCGACAGCTGGTGGATCGATCTAGAAATCTTCTGCTTGCTCGATCGATTCTCGATAGCTTTTCGATCGATTGAGCTTTAGAATCTCCAGGCTCGATCATGCTCGATAGCTTTTCGATCGATCGAGGTTCACGAATTTTGAATTTCCAGAATTTTTCTAAGGCAGTTTTTAACGACTTTTCATGAACAAACAAACATCATATAGACAGAGTTTGATATCAAAACTAAATTTCATTGATGCTATAACCTTAAACTTCAATTTAACATACTTAAATTCAAATTTAAACAACATCATAACATCAATATTAGTTTTTATCAAATCATAGTTTCAACAACCATGCAGAAAATTAAATGCAAGTATAATCTTCTAGCATTAAGAAACTATTATTTCTAATTCCAAAACTCACAAAAAACATGTCATGAAGATTGGAATTGAAGACCGCTCTGATACCAATTGTTGGAAATATGCAAGTACGCAGCGGAAAAATTAACGGATTTACTACATTCGCAATTGATAACATGCACTATGTAAGTTTCAAAATATAGAACAAGAGAGTGTACCTTGGTGCAGTGAATTTCAAAACTAAAGATCAGAAGTTCTCGGGAACACTTTCAATCTTCACTCCAATTCCACTTGATGCCCAAGATGTGTGGTCTTTCAATCAGTTATATATGTATGTTCTTGAAGAGAATGAAAGAGTGTCCAACACTCACATACATACCATTTCATGTTCTTACTAAAAAATCTGTATGTTTCTCTCCATATAACTGATTATCTAATTGGGCTAGCCTTTTGGGTCTTTCCAATTGGGTTTTGGTGTGTGGCTTGGAGTGGGACCAAAAGGGAACAAATAAGACTTTAGCTCCAATGGGCCTTGGGCTTTTCTGTCAACTCTTGACAAGTCCAAAGTTACCATTAATTATATTTAATATCACTATATAAATATAATTGCACTCTAGGCCTTATTAATAAATTATATCCCAAAACTTTATTGTATATGCAACCCCTTCATAAAATATTCGTAGTAACATAAAGTCATGAATGAAGACTGCCACTTTGTGAATTACATCTTAATCCTTGAGTACCCGGTTTAATCCTTTTAAGTTATTCACCATATATTTATGAAATCCAATTTCATAAATATATACTTTAGTCTTACTAAAGTGGTTAGGCCTAACTCTCTGAATAACAAACCCATTAAACTTATCTCAAGGGAATATTTTGTATCTCCGTTAAGAGACTATGAATTCCACATTGAGAATATATGTTCCATCAACACTAAATGCAGCTGCCCAACATACTGAGGTCCATTATTCTCTCAGGATTAAGAGTTCATGTGAATATAAGTCGTAAGATTTATTATTCAATTGACAGTCGTTAGGAGAATAATAAATCACACAGCGGTCCAGTTAAATATATCTTAACTCTTAAAACATATCAACTAGAAGTCACCACTTCCATGATCAAGACAAATCATCTTAGTTAATATGTTATAGTCTTCGCAGATGAAACGCCCAATATCATCACCGACTACAAACTACAATTCTGAGTTTACAAAAAACTTGTGATCTATATCTTCTGTGACTAAATCACATAAATCACATACTATGTATCTCATGGATTATATGATAATGTCCGAATATGTATGTTACCAATATTTCAGATAATAATAAAACAACTTTATTAAACATAATATTAAGTCATACATAATGTCATACTTAATATCATACATAGCATCATACAATAGGATTTAAGGGCACTAGTCCTAACACCTACACCTTTGTTTGGAGAGTTATTAAAAGTCTTGAGCTTTTTAACTCAATTTCAGGAAAATTTTAATTCTTCTATGTCCTTTAGTAGACATACTAGGACACGTGCTTTTCATCTTCACGGTCAAAGACTCGTGCTGTGTGGGTGAGAAATGAGCCTAAGACTTAATTGTCTTTTCTGTTTGTCCTCTGCTTTAATTCTTTCTATCTAAAGTAGGACTTTCTTTGCTTGATTTCTTATCTGCTTTTGGAATCATGCTTTCATGCATCTGCATCCTTCTATCATGCCTTCATGCATATGCATCTTTCTTTCGTACTTTCATGTTGTTTGTCTGTTTTTGTTTAGTTGTTTAGTTTTTATTTTGTTTTGTTTTCAAAATAAAAATAAAAAGAGAAAAATCAGAAAAATACAAAAACAGTGTGTTTTGTGTACATTGGTACTTGTGTACCTTGGATGGCCATTGAAACAAAATTTTCTAAACTTTGTATCTCTTGTAGCTTAGATGAGCATCTCTATGCACAACTAAGCAAGTGAGCTTTGTGGCTCTACTTTGTGATGAGTAAGATTAAGTTATCTTTTGTACTTAACACTCGTATCACTCTTTTTGATGGGAAGGATTAGAAAATTCTAAGAGAAAGGCATAAATAACCATCTCATCATTGTTGCCCGCCAATCATAATGACACCTGTATGCTTCGGCATAGCAAAAGTACAGTGTCAATGACATTTGTGTACTTAGGCATAGCAAAATTGGAATGTCATATATCATTGGGTATTTCTTTTCTCTCTCTTGTACGCCCATGCATGATTTGCTTAAATAAAATATGCAAAAAAAAAATAAAAAGCAAAAAGATCAAAAATGCTTTTAAATATGATTGCAAGCGTGTTTTCTAGGAGATGTAGGAGTTATAGGATGTACCTCGAAGGTGATAATCCTCATCAAACATTTATGATTGTGTGTGAGTTAAAGTGATTTTCTCATATCTCAAATCGTCATAACATGTATACACTTATGCAATCTTGCGATGTTTTTCACACACAACACGCAATATTCTTTGCTACTCTTGATACATGTGTAGGTACAATGTGTTTTGGCCATCACAAGGTTTAACATGTGTTAATGTATGCTCACTAAACTGTCTTGACTTGTTTTTGAAATATAAAATTGGTTAGACTTGTTTAGTGTGTGTGTGTGTTTTTGGGATCTTTGTGCATAACATTTTTCTTGATTGAGAGATTTGTTTTTCACATGTTTTGCATCCTTCTATTATCTTGTCATCCATAGCATCTTGTTTCATTACATTCATGCATTTATATGGATTTCTTTGTACCCCCTTGATCATCCTTGATCATCTTTATGTTTCTCGGGTGAAGCTTTCTAGCTTCTTGTACCCTTTGTCAATCATGACAAAAAGTGGGAGAATTTGTGGAGAAATACATGCCTTTGTAAGGGGGAGATGTATTTCATCTTGTTAGGGGGAGTGTTTACCTCCTTCTTCTTGTACACCGGTCTTGTGACCATGTTTACATACATTGTTCTTATCTTTGATGATGTATGTCTTCTTCACCTATCTTTTACATGTGTTGTTTCTTTTCTTTCTTTATACACATGTTTCTTATTACTTGTATGCAATCTATTATTTCTGTTTCACACTAAGATGCCTTGATGAGTTTTGTTTAAAGTGTTTCAGAAATACAAGTTGTCAAAGTCTACTTGCCATAAACTCTCTTATTGCAAAGTTTTTCAAGAGTTTGTGTTAGGATAGATTTTATTGTATTCAACAAGTGAATATGAGTTGAGTGATTTATGACTTCTCTCATATGTTCATTTGTTTGTTGTGGTTTTGTCACGGATTGCCAAAGGGGGAGATTGTTAGGACATATGTGGTTCACTTGTTAAGAACATATGTCATTCTTTTATGTAGTTGGCTAATCTTTTGACAAAACGAACTTTACTTGTATTTGGGTAGATCTAGGATGAGTTTAATACTTCAAGGAACATATTGTTCAAGTCTAGTATTAAAGCCATGAAGATTGGAGCAAGAAACAAGTGAAAAAAAGCTGTTCATTAAAGCTGGATAGATAGCTCGACACCTGTGGACAGATAGCTTGACAGCTTCTCGACACCTCTCGACAGCTAGCTATCTATCGAGCCTCTTAAGGTGTTTCTTATCGCAATCTCGACACCTTCTCGATAGCTGGTGGATCGATCGAGAAAGCTCCTGTTCCCTCGATAGCTTCTCGACACTTGGTGGATCGATCGAGCCTCATCTCTTGTGTCTGATGTTTTAAATCTCGACACCTGCTATCTATTGAGGTTACGGGAAATCAGAATTTTCAGATCTGATTTTTGGGCCAGGCTTATGTATTTGTGTAGGGTTTCTTTTCTCACAACCCTAGACCTATATAAGGCTTATTTTAGAGGTTGTCACATAAGAGAATACAAGGAGAACATATGCAAAAGGTGACCGATACCTTATTCTCTCTGAAAGAAGCTACTGCGTCTTTACGCCATAGGGTTTTGTAACCAAGTGCTTCTTGATCTTCATTGTTGATGAAGTGAAGAACTTTGCAGCCAACAATCTTCTTCTAGTTGGTGATTGAAGTCGCATACTGGGATTGGTTAGTCATGTACTGGGATTCGTGCATCATCAAAGGGTGGCGTTCATATATTGAAGAGTTCAGAGGTTCTAAAGCGATAGAAGGTTTCTGCTGTAAGTTCATCTACGGGGATTGTAGAGTCTAGGGACAAAGGTTTTGTACTAGATCTGAAACTTCTTTTCATTATAGTGGATTGCTTTTCGAGAAGGTTTCCTCCCAGATTTTTTACTATGAAACTGGTTGGTTTCATTGGTTTTCCTGGGTCATCATATCTTGTCTTATTTACTTTTCCGCTGCATTTATTTTTGACATGATATTGATGTTTGTTTGTTTTAACAAGTATTATTCATAATAAATCTAATTAACAACTTGGATTTAAAACTTGTTAATTATATCAACCGGGGTCTAAATTTCCAAACAAGTGGTTTCAGAGCACTTGTCCAAACAAAGAAGGCAATAAGACTTATAGCAAAACAATGACTTTTCTATCACTAAGACCCTTTCCCATCTTTATTGCAGCAGCTGCTGCTACATCAAATGAAATCCCTACCTGAAACAAACGTGCTCTCACATTCACCATAGAATTTGAAAACCAAAAAGTCTAGCAAGTAGCAACTAAGAACTTTAGAAATTATGTGTTTAACCAATAAAATGAGTAAGGAATTCTTTTAGTTGAGGATTGGAAAAAGGGGCAACTATGGCAACCAAAACTTTTGAAATAAAACCTGAACATAATTAAATCAATGAGTTTAGCATAAAACTCCTAAAAACCAAAGAAATATAATATTATGGATAATTTGATTCTAACTCTATTTATTTAATATCATGGTGTTACCAAATGTGATTGGTGTATTGGAATATATTGGAGTCATTGAAATATTCACCTCCAACACATAGCAAGTTTTTGCATAGTTGCATAAAGAATTAGGAATCAATAATCATAACAATTCATTTTGCAAGGAAAATTAAAAGGATTTTTTTTTTTTGCTAATAATACTTACTGTAACAGCATCTATTTCATTCCCTCCAATTTCTCCAACCATGAATATGGCTGTTTTAAGTTTCTCAACACAATCTATCAAACATTAAAGAAACAATAAAGAAAAAAAAGAAAAAAAATGTAAAAAATAATTTTAAATTTGTATTAAAAGCTTAATTCAAATGATAGGCTAACCATCAGCCGGTCTGACTGGTTCAACTAGGAACCGGCTTTTAATTCGGTCCGATTATGGTCAAAACCAAAAATGACTTAAAAACTGGAAAAATTAGAAAACTGGCCTGTTCAACCAGAAAACCGAGGACTGGTGTGGTCGAACCGGTTAATGATCAATTGGGTTGATAGCTTAAAACTACACCGTTTTGGACAGCCTAAAACTACGCCGTTTTGGACAGAACCTAAAATCTAACCCTAAACACTCTCACGCCTCATCTCATCTCACTCTCAAACTCTCACGCCTCTCTGTCTCACTCAAGCTCACGCCTCTCTCTGTCTCACTCTCAAATTTTTTTTTCCTTCTCACCCTCACGGCGTTTGAACTTCAAATCTGCCTTTGCTTCTCATCCTCACGGCCAGTTGGTTTTTTTTTTTTCTTTTTTCCTTCTCACCCTCACGGTGTTTCAGTCTCGGTCTCGCCCTCTGTGCTCTACTCTCTGCTTCTCAGCTTCATCAGGTATTGATTCTTTTGATTTTGATTTTGATTACTTGGTTCTCTTTCTTTCATTTTATCATTTTCATCTCAGGTTCTCTGTTTATGTTTTTGGTTTCAAAATTAGGTTTTTTTTTTTTTTTTTTTTTAAAAAATTTGGGAAATTGGGGTTGTTTAGGATTGATTGGAAAAGTTTGAAACAAAATTGACTTAGTTTTTAGGAAAGATGGTAGCTTTGATACTCGAATTGGCATGAATTTGCAGAGTGAAAGATGTTGTCTTTCAATTTTTTATATGATGGGTTATGGTTTAGGAACATTGTGTGTGATTGTAGAATACTTGTTAAGTTAAAATGGGAAATTTTTATAAGACGGGCTATGCTTTATGGCGGTGAAATTGAATGTTGGGTTGTTAATTATTCTTTCAATTATTAGTTTAGCATAACTTCTATTCTTTCCTAGTCTTTACAATTGAACGTATGTACCATGATTTACAGAGCATTATTATTTGTGATAGAACCAGCTCTGTAAACAATAGTATAATACTCTGTTAAAATCTTTTGAACAACATTATTGCATATTAAAATCTTTTAGCCATGAAAACAAGCAGAATTTACTTGATTTTAAAACAGATGGTCATGGGTGGAATTTAGACATGTTAAAAAGCTTACTTGATGAAGAACCATTTAATGGTGATGAACTTGATGCTCCTCCCGGATTTAGAGATAGAAATCATCCTATTCAAGTTGAAGATGAAGAAGATGAGGATGAGGATGATGATAATGATGCTAGTGGTGGAGCATTTGGTTCACATGGTGATATTGATTTCAATTTTCTTCCTAACAAATGAGGCTTGTGTCTTAAAACTTAGTAGTTGTTTGTTTGAAACTTTAAAACTTATTTGCTATTTGGATGTAATGAACTTATTTGCTATTTTCCATTTGGATGTAAATGTAATGACTAATGAACTTATTTATTTGGTTTTGTTGAAAGTTTATTATGTTAAGGATGATTGCTTTGTAATGTTATTATGTTAAATTCTTTAAAAAGATGTTATATGCATGTATTTTTTTTAAAGAAAACATATTTATTACTATTGGTTTGTTAGTTTTAGTATATTAAAAAATTATTAATTATTTATATAATTTAAATAAATAATAATTAAATTATTTATGACGTCACTGGTTTGACCATCGGTCAGACCCCGGTCCGACCAGAAAACCGGTAATTAGCTCCTCAACCGATTTTTTCACCGTACCGGTTTTTAAAACCATGAATAAGAGAAAGCATCACTAATAGCTCAAAGGAACTTTAATGTACTTATAAGTAGGAATATAAGATCTTTTATATACTTAGCAGTGATCAGTAGAATCACTTTCACACCTACTAGGGAAGCCCTCAGTTGGATGTGGAAGCCCAAGATTGATGTACTAATCTAAATAGATGAAAATTACATAGAATGTTGTTAACAATTGAAATTGCCAATTAGCTATATGTAATAGAACTTTTTAAGAACACTAGTAACAAACACGCATAACAGAATGGACAACACATATTCATTACAGAACAAACATCATCAAAATTAAATTGCTAAAAACCATAACAGGAAAATAGGTCCTAAAAAGAAATTGGAACAGAAACTTAAATATCAGCACAATGTTCAATATTATACTAATTTGATCCCAACAACATCTTTAAGATTAGTTACATATAATTGTTTTTAACCCACGCAATGTGTGGGATTATTTAATTGATGTATTAGGTATCTCATGTGCTAATCTAGTCACAAACATTGAAGTTAAGATCATAATTCTAGCAAGTTTATGTCGATAATGTATCGGTTTATTGTATGCTTTCCCTAGTAGGTTATTCTTGCATTTCATTATAGTATTTGGAAATCATAAGCTCATAAAATAGTGGCCTATGAAATTCTAGAAACTGTATTACAAAAAGTTATTATTGTGAAACCTATAGTTGGTACACTCCTCCATGGATCTCAATCAAAAAATACATTTGAGTAGTTCAAGGTATTTTAAATATTGCAAGAATTAATTAGTCAGACTTAATAGAGCAAATGACAAATATAGAAATGAGTAAGTAAAACCTAATATGTGACCCCTTCTTTTGATTCAAAATGTTGTATTGCTAAAGCACATCCCTGAGAATTCCATTACTCATCTATAGAAAATCAGCCCACTACCTTTTTTTTTTTATCTCTTCATTGGGTTGCAAAGCAAAATTCTCAATAAAAACTCAAGAACTAACACCAAAGGGTGGGTGCACGCACATATGAAAAATTACGTGAATTATAAAAATCAACAGTTACAGTACATGAAACATTTTATGCTAGAGACTACAAACTAAATATACAAAACTGGCTTGAAATTGAAATTAGCAATTATAGAACCCTTACTATTACAGACTAAAATCTCTCAAAAACCAACAAAATGTCATCACTAAGCTAGTCTGAATAGTAAAACCTCACAAACACAAATAAGTCAAATTGATTACAAAGCATAGTGAACAAAAATTTGAGAATTCCAACCTTTTATACGGCTGTTGGAAAAAGGGTAAAATAAATTAAAGCAATTTCAAATTTCCAACAATTTTATGGATTAATCTATAAAAATAGAATGAAACAAAATTAAGCCAGAAGGCGCAAAACGATGAAAATATATACCAATAGAGACATATATCAATAGAGAAATAATAATAAAATTAAATATCAGGAAGAAAAACAACAAAGGCGGTCAGAGAAAATGCGGTTCAATCTGCAAAAACTCAATAATTAACATAAAAAAATTATAAATAATTGTACTCTCAGTAATCAACGTTTTCTCTTCTTTCTTTTTTTTTCTTTTTTTTTTTTTTTTTTTTTTTTTTTTTTTTTTTTCCTTTTGAGAACGATTCAACAAAACATAGATTTGCACAAAGCATAAATCAATTCAAATTTTAGGGGCAAACCAAAAAAAGCACAAACCTAACAAAAATCTGTCAAACAAAAACAAAATATAATCAATACAACAATCGAACAAAACAGAACTCAAGAAATTGAAAAAATAAATGGGAGATTAGGGAAAAAGGTAGCCAAACCTTAAACCTTGATTGAGTAATGTGGCAAAACAGTATTTAACAAAATCTTTGTTATCTATCTGTTTGTTTCTATTAAAAAATGCAGTAAATAATTCCAGGGAAACCATTATTTCACTTTGAAAGAAATCATCACTAAATTTATACTCTACAGTAATCGACAAAACATAAAGGCAAAATAAAAAAGTGCAAACCAAACAAAAATCTGCCAAACAAAAATAAAATCTAACTAATACAACAATTGCAAAAAACAAAACTCAATAAAGAAGACTCTCGAAACGGTGTACCGTGCGGTTTTTTTAAGCTTAAACTGTAAATGTGGCTGTTTTTAAAGTGGTCTTTTTTCCTAACGTGGCAACACCTCCTTAATTGCAGGAAAATGTTTCTGCTTTTATATATAGTTAGCTTGTAACCTGTGTGCTGCATGGGAGTTTTAAAGCAATAAAAATATAACACTTCAAATATTGGCATACAAATTAGCTTAAAAATAAATTGATAAGATTTAATATAAATTATAGAATAGCTTTCAATAGAAACTGGAATGTACCAAAAGTGCAAATTTATTTTATTGAAAGAAACCATATAGATTGGGATACAAATTAGCTTACAAAGAAATTGATGAGCTGTTATATAAATAATAGTTTAGCTTTCAATAGAAACTGTAATGTACCAAGTGCACATTTATTTTATTGAAGGAAACCATTTAAATCATTCTTAATAAATATTAAAAGCACCAAAAATCATACTCAACAATTTCTTTTGATACAAAATCAAAATCATATAGCTTTTTCGCAATCCAAATCACAATTTCTGACTATATCTTATCCCTTGCTACTGGAATCCCATATTGCTAATCATGAAAACTGTTCACTATCCTATATGGGTTTAACATTTAAGTTTTAGTAACTTCCAAGAGTAGATCAAAAACATTTTGAAAATCTAAATTACCATCTGTAGGAATACAAAAGGAATCATCTTAAACATATTTAAAGAAATTCTGAAGCGAAGTTTGAATAACAATAACTTAATCTAACTTTCATAATACAGAAAACATGCAACAGAGATTCTATAATAATTTGAAGAAGGCAATATGACTTATAACATTGAGTTTTCTATCATTCAGGCCTCTTTCCCACCTTTATTGTAGCAGCTTCAGCTACACCAGATGAAATCCCCATCTGAAATAAACTTGCTCTCACATTCACCACAGATTTTGAAAACCTCAAAGACCAGCAAGTAGCAACAAAGAAATAAATATCTTTTCCCACTTAACCTGATTTTTTATAATAGCTTTCAATTTATTTGGACATTGTATTGTGAATGACAAATAGTTAAAATTTTAAGATAGAGTTACATATCTTTTTAATAATCCAAACCCAAAAAAATATGTTGCAAGCACATTATTGATATCAAATGTTGAACAACAAAGGTTAGCACATTTGATGCACATGGTAGGATAAGTAATAAATCCCACAATTGGCTTGGGGAAGGATTTCATTTACTTATACATTAAGGGAGTGTTGTAGAATGGTAACAAACCTCAAAAATGTCTAAGTGAAAGTTAATGCCTCCTTATTTAATAATTTGTAATGTATTATCATCTTTGATCATTTAAGCATTAACAAAATTAATGAATGCAGAAGGAAACTATATTGGCCATTTATATCTTGCATATATTATAGTCTTTAGTTAATTTAACAATTTCAGCCAAAAGAAAAATCAGTTTAAGTTTTACAATATAACAGCTGTAGTCAATTGCAGCAAATAAAGTAATCCTTGGAAAGAACATTTACCTTGTGCAATGAAGACTTCCTTACCGTGATTATTCATACGACTTATAATATTTCTTTAGTACTGGATCAAATGTCATTAGCTAATTCTAGAAAGTACAACGTGAAAGATTCTAGAAATAAAGGAATATGATTAATACACAGTTGTGGTGCATGACTAGAATACAATCTGATCGCAACATATCATGAATCGAATACACATCCTGCTCACATAATCATGATGCCACATTTGAAAAGGCATTTTTTTTTTCATTTTTGTATGATACCTAAGATTGTACCATGTGTAATAAATTGGGAAAAAAATGAATTCAACAAACTATTAAAATGGTCATACCCATTGTCTGAAGTTAATACCTAATTCTTCAAAAGAATGATACATTGAAGAAATTGAAAAGCCTCCCCCAAAGAGATCCAAATTACTTCTTCTAAAAGACCTAGAAAAGGAAAAAGCCCAATAATCTATTGCTCTGTTTTGATTTTTAAAGTATCCAAAAGAGACTGGAACTCACTTAAGGACTTTCATTCCATTCATCTGAGTTTTTACTAGACACCATAAATAGATACCCACACATCAATTTAACCAAATACCAAAAAAAAAAAAAAAATCTAACTCAGACACCTTAATCGAAAGTATAACCCAAAAAGTCAAATAAAAAACAATCCAGCCAAATTATTAAAACTTGATCTAATTTAATGTACAAATTGAAAAACAAAGAGAAAAACTAACCGGTAGCAGTTCCGAAAGGACGATAGACGTTGGGAGGAAGTAGGCCTTTATTTGAATTCTAAT
Organism: Notholithocarpus densiflorus; assembly: GCA_030021035.2. Taxonomy (NCBI): domain Eukaryota; kingdom Viridiplantae; phylum Streptophyta; class Magnoliopsida; order Fagales; family Fagaceae; genus Notholithocarpus; species Notholithocarpus densiflorus. Next base: position 9,456,314 of record JARYZH020000002.1, read on the forward strand.
CATGAGAGAAATTGAGAGCGTTATGAATATATGGCAATGGAAGTTTTTTTTTCATTTTTTTTTTCTTTTTATCGAGTTGATTGGGATTGATGTGGGGCCGAACAGATAGGTTTATCATTGATGTCAATTTTCAAACCGTTTTAGGGTTTTTTTTTTTTTTTTTTTTTTTTTTTTTTTTTTTTTTGCCTTACGTTGTAACGATTAGGCTCGAAACAATGTAATGATTGGGCTTTTCTACCACAATAAATCAAGGGCAAAATCCCTAATGTTACCGTAAAATATATATATATATAAATATATATAGGGAAAATTTGAAACCAAAGCATCCAAAGAAAGAGAATCAACCCATCTTTTTTTTTTTAAAGGATAAAAGAAGAACCCTAGAAAATTAAGTAGGGGAACTACCAGTTTTGAATTCAAAAAAACGGATATATTGAAGATTTAAAATTCTAAATTAAATAGGAAATGCAATGGTGAGGATTTTCAGTCTTTCAAACAACAAAAACAGTATTTGAAGAGGAAAGGAGTATGCTGACCTTCGGTACAAAAAAACAAAGACTATACCGATGGAGGGTACGGTGGTCTGATGGTAGCAAAGGCCTTACTGTCTTCTCAGATTTTTCTCTCTCCACCATCTATGACAGACAGAATCTCTCACTCCATTGTTCTCTTTCTTAGCTCTCCTTGTATTTTTTGCACTGTATCTCTCTCTAAACCGTATTTTGGGTTTTTATATGTTTTTTTTCCCTCATACGGTGTAATGGGCATTCAATCCATGTATCGATTGATCTTTCCAACATTTTAAACTATAAACGTGTTAGTTTTAGGGGGTGTTTTTTCCTATATGGCAACACCTCCTTAATTGCAGAAAAAGGCTTCTGCTATTATATATAGTATATGATATGATATATGATACAAGGGTAGAGGTGAAAGATATTATTCAAGGCATGCTGGGGGCTCAAGTCATGATTGATTGTGAAAAATACCTCGAACTACCCATGGTGACTGGTAAATCCAAGGTAAGTTCTTTCAAGGAGCTAAAAGAAAAAATTACAAAGTGTGTGATGGGATGGAAGGAAAAATTTATCTCTAAAGGGACGGGAAATATTGATAAAAATAGTGGCACAAGCAATCCCTACTTACACTATGGGCAGCTTTAAAATCACAAAGTCTTTCGCAACGATATCGATTCCACTCTTGCAAAATACTGGTGGGGGCAGACAAAAGATGAGAAAAAAATCCATTGGATTAACTGGAAGAAATTGTGCAGCCCAAAAAATAAAGGAGGGATGGGATTTCATGACATCCGTGCGTTCAATTTAGCCATGCTAGCTAAACAAGCGTGGAGATTGGTGCACTATACTCAATCGCTTTTTTATAAAGTGTACAAGGCAAGGTATTTCCCAAACTGTTCTTTCTTAGAAGCTGGTATTGGAAGTAATCCCTCATATGTGTCGCGAAGCTGACTTATGGCTAGAGAAATTCTTGTGGAGGGGACTAAGTGGTGGGTTGGTAATGGGAGACAAATTGAGGTGGCTTCGCATAAATGGCTACCCCATGCCCCTGTTTTCCTAGGCTCTCCACCATCTCCTTTATATGTGAGGGACCTTATTGATGAGGATACAAGACAATGAGACCGTGGAAAATTACAAGCACTCTTTGCTCCATCAACCCAACAAGAGATCCTGGCGGTACCTCTAGATAATCTGACCTCCAAGGACGAGTTGATATGGAAGGAAAATGCTTCTTAAAATTTTATAGTCAAAACAACTTATGGGGTCGCTCTTGGTCTCCAAAATAAACCTCCTGCTAAACACTCATAGGCTCAGCTCGATGGTTAGGTGGATTGTAAAGGAAGGTGTGGAAATTAAATGTTCCTCCATGTTAGAGATATATTAAACATATTAGCCCAATGTAATAGGCCCAAGCCCACTCCTGCTTGTACTAGTCGTCTAGGATTTAGTCACTTATATATACATATGTTAGGGTTTATTGTAACACAGATTTTGTACTACACTCTTATACAATAAAGATGTAACCCTTAAGGGATTCCTCTGTGGATGTAGGCCGACAAGGTTGAACCACGTAACCCTCATGTTCTTGGTGTTCCTATTCTATGCTTCCCCTTCCGCATCCACTTTAGCATATACAACATGGTATAACACATCGCGTTGCTAATAATATATTTAACATGGTATCAGAGCCAAACTTCGTTCTTGGCATTAAACAACTATCTCTACTCAGCAAGGAAGTTTCCCATGTGTTTAACACAGATCCACCACGGTGACACTGCTTGCCTATAGATCTGGACTTCATGGCTTCACACAGCTCCCACGGAATTACCGTTGCTGTCTCGCCGCCATGTCTTCAATCTTTCAAGCATGCCGTGCCTCCCCTTTCAAATCTATGCAAATCAAGCCTTCGGCTGATGAAACCAACCATACAGACGTTCTCCTCGGCCTCTCGCGAGAAAAACCCAAAAGTCCAGCAACCATAGGCATTCGCACGCGCCACCATGCACAGACAGAGTCCCCGGCTCATTCTCCCACGCGCCGCCATAATTTCCTCATGTGCACCTCATCCATCGACCACACGTGCCGACCTATCGGCCTTGTCGTCCGCCGATTTATGAAGCACAAAAATCTGATCCTCATCTGAGCCTGCACGCGCTCTCACGCGCCTTCTAGATTTTTGCCGTTGACCCACGCGCTTGTAATAGAAGCACGCACCAGAATACTTGATGACATCATTATGACACGTTAGCCCTATCAGCATCATTAACACGTCAGCATACACGTCATCTGTGATGCCATCAACTCAACGGATCATGGGTCTTAACTCGAAACAGGACCGACCCAACCCGGAAGTGGATATCATCCGTTGACTTTGACTGTGGACCCGTTGACTTTGACTTTTATGTTAACTTTTGACCAAAAGTTAAAATTTCTGAAAAGGCATATCTTGCTCAGTTTTTCTCGTAGATTCCAATTTTGAACTCCATTTCTTCATTTGAAGCTCTGAAATTTGTCAATTGACATATTCTTCATTGTGGTTTCTTCAAAGGCATTCTTCAAGGCATCTCCAAGGGATCTTCTCATGTTTATCCAATCTCAAGCCTTCATTGAGCTTTCGCCTTGAGTTTGAGAGAGGGTGTTAGAGAAATATTAAACATATTAGCCCAATGTAATAGGCCTAAGCCCACTCCTGCTTGTACTAGTAGTTTAGGGTTTAGTCGCCTATATATACACATGTTAGGGTTCATTGTAACACAGGTTTTGTACTACACTCTTATACAATAAAGATGTAGCCCTTAAGGGATTCCTCCGTGGATGTAGGCCGACAAGGCTGAACCACGTAACTCTCGTGTTCTTGATGTTCCTATTCTATGCTTCCCCTTCTGTATCCATTCTAGCATATACAACATGGTATAACACATCGTGTTGCTAATAATATATTTAACACTCCAAAAGTCCGGACCTTGCTGTGGCGGGCCTGCTCAAACATACTACCCACAAGAGCAAACCTGCAGGACACAAGGTACAAATCGACCCAATGTGCGAAATATGCTGTCAACAACCTGAGACCTCATGCCATGTGTTATGAGAATGCCCCTTCATGAGAAACGTCTAGTTAATGGCAGGTAGGAGGATTCAAAAAAGCTCAAATGGTACGTTAGACTTCTTCAATTTGTTTAGGAGTATGGCATACAGGTTGAGCAAGCAGGAACTTGAAAGCTAGGCCGTGGTGGTGTGGGCTATTTGGAGTGCATAAAACAAGTTTTATTTTGAGAGAGCTTAGTTACAGCCTCAGGTCATCATTGATGGAGTTGCTGGCCTGTTGACAGAATACCAATGCCTCACAGCAGCACAGACAACCTCCAAAATGGACACTTTGTCTGCATTTTTTTGGCTTATACTGTTCTGCAAAATTAATGATTTGGTAACAAGCATAGGGTGTATTGTATCCATGTTTGTTGATATATTTGTAACCTGCTTGTAACACTCTTTTCAAGTAGCAATATATATTCTATCTTTGTTCTCAAAAAAGAATTTGAAGAAGACATTGAAAAGAAAGTAACTTGGAAGAAATCAAAAATTAAGGTTTGGAACAACAAGGAAAAACTTGAAGTATTAAAATTAAATTAGGAAATCTGCAATCAATTGTAAAACTTGTGCTAATTCAATCTAAGAATAGGAACAGAATGTAAAATCAACACCTTATGTACTTGTTACAATGAATAAAGGGACAAAACACAAAGAAATTGATTCAAAAGAAAGGGCAAGTAAACTATCTACTATGCTGAATGGGAAAGCAACACTATTATGAAATTGAATCAGAAAGAACAAAAAAGATTTGTTTGGAATCAAAGAAAATAAAGATGAACAAACTAGGGATTAGCGAGGAAAACTAGTGCTGGTTTGTGTTTTGATACCATATTAAAATAGAGAATATGCTTTATGCTTGAGAGAAAACTGAATTTTTCATTCATAGTGATAATGATACAATACTCTAATTTTATAGAGTAGTGTTACATATACAAAAAATTTGACAATTTTTCACACATGTTGAATTGGCAAGCTTTCAATAATTCTTATTTGAGCCAACTACAAACAGTACTCCCCTTTTTTTTAATCTACTATTAACAATTTACCATATCAATAGGTATTAATTTTTTTTGTCAAGACTATCTCGATTATATAAACAAGAAACAAAAACCTAATTAGCCGATTCTAATAACAGAAAGGAAACTAATCTTATAGCTAATCATCATATGACAGCAGCCAAGTCATCAGATATATAAGAAATTATAAGATTTGCAGTATAGCTAACTACATTTAGAGCATTCACATTAAAGCTCTTGAATGCTAAAAATGCTAAAAATGCTATTTTTTAGCATTTTTAGCACCTCAAATGATAAAAAAACCTCTACATTAAAGCTGCTAAATCTTAAAATTTTTAAGATTTAGCTATAGTACAATCTCATATTTGAGACTGCATTGTAGCTAGATTGTAAAAGAAAATTTCTTTTTATTCACCTCAACGGCTCTCTCTCTTCTATCTTTCTCTTTCCTCTCTCACTTCTTTCTTCTCTCTTCTCTCTTTGTGCTTTGCCGATGTGGTTCGCCGATGAGTGTGCTCTGCCAATGATTGTGCTCCGGCGATTGTGGGCTGCCGATGGCTGTGGTCCGGTGATTGTGGTCATGGATCATGGGTCCAATAGCTGTGGTCCGGTGGTGGCGATGGAGGTTTCTTATTTTTCTTTTTTGTTTTCTCTTTTTTTTTTTCTTTTTTTTTTTTGCGTGGTTCTTCTTGGGTTCGATGGCTGCGTGGGTCCGATGGCTGTGGTTCTTATTTTTCTTTGGGCCTTGATTTGGTTTTGGGATTTTGGGTCTTGATTTGGTTGGGGTGGGTCTTGATTTGATTTACAATGCGAAGGAGGACGTCAAGCCGCTCCGTGGAAAAAGATGACGACGAGGAAGGAAGTGGTGTCCGTGTCCTCTGGGTTTTGGTTCGGCGTGATGGGTCTATTGGTGGGTCTGCTGGTGGCAGCGATGGTGGAGGTTTTTTTTTTTTTGCTGTGGTTTTGGTGGTGAATGGATGTGGTGGTTATGGGTGGATGTGGATGTGGATGATGATGACGGGGAAGGAAGTGGTGTCCGTGTCCTGTGGGTTTTGGTTTGGCGTAATGGGTCTGCTGGTGGGTTTGCTGGTGGTAGCGATGGTGGAGGTTTTTTTTTTTTTTTTTTTTTGCTGTGGTTTTGGTGGTGAATGGATGTGGTGGTTGTGGGTGGATGTGGTGGTTATGGGTCGATGTGGATGTGGATGATGATGACGGGGAAGGAAGTGGTGTCCGTGTCCTGTGGGTTTTGGTTCGGCGTGATGGGTCTGCTGGTGGGTTTGCTGGTGGCGGCGATGGTGGAGGTTTTTTTTTTTTTTTTTTTTTTTTTTTTTTTTTTTTTGCTGTGGTTTGTGGTGGTGAGTGGATGGATGTGGTGGTTGTGGGTGGATGTGGTAGTTATGAGTGGATGTGGATGTGGAGGTTTCTTTCTGCTGTGATTTTTTTTTTCTTTTTTTGTTAGTGGTGGTTGTGGTATGGGTGGTGGGTTTTGTGGTGACTATTGGTAGTGTGGTACCGGCGGTGTTGAGAATAGTTGGGTTGAGAAAGAGAGAGACAGAGGAGAGAGAAGAAAAATAAAAAAATTATTGAAAAATAATAAAGAAACAATATTTAAATGAAGTGGTAAAAAAAATAGAATTTTTGATATAAGTTGTATTGTAAAGTGATGTTATGCGTACCCAATATAGGATTAACGGGCTCTACCTATGATTGGGCTCACAACCTATTTATATTGTGGGTTTTGGGTTTCCTACTATGGGTAGTCCTTTGCTCGGAGACCTAGTCACTCACTCTGCTTTTTGCAAGCCCTTCTCTTACTCTCAAAGTCACTCCCCTTTCCCTTGAAATGGTCACTCTTCTCTCTGTGTATTCTCCCTAGAGTTTCCAACCTCCTTACTTCTCATCCTAGTCTCTTATTTATAGCGTGAGGTCAATGGGAGTATCATGATTATTCCTGATTATAAGCGGAAATGGGGGTCCAATTCCATTGTTTCTAAGTGGATGTTTCGTTAGGAGTGGTAGTAGTGGCATTGGAAATGGTTCCCACCTCCTAAAGGCTGTTTGGCAGCGATATTCCCCAAGGCTATACCAAGCAGCCGAGACATGGTTCCCCTGAGCAATCACTTTCCCGTCCGAGACGCAGTTGACCGGGCAAGGCCCAAATTGCACCCTAAGGTGTGTTTGGGCCAAGATTACAGGCCCAATGTGCTTTAGGTCAAGCATCGTGGTACGAGGCCTGGGCCCATGGCTTAGCGGGCTTGGGGCTCTACCTCATACAAGGGTTCGGGGCCTAGGACAGTACCATAGGGCCGGGGTCAAAGGCCCAAAGGGCTCAGGGATCCCGTACCGTACATTAGCCCCCCCTTGATTTGTGTCCGGCAACTGAGGACGAATCAAGGATGCCAAGAGCCAGGAGCTCTTCGGGAAGTTTAATAGTCAATCGCTGAACGGATGGGATGTTCATTAATGTGCTCTTAAAAGGCGCGTTGTGCCAGACTATCAGGTCCAACCGTTATCATAACCTGACGGTTTGTGAACCGAGGCGGTGTGTGTGGTAGTTACAAAAAGAATTCATAAAGTTTTCCCGCCTCTCATTTTTATTAAATGACCCTCTCTAGACCCTATAAATAGTTTCCTCTGATTTCTCCCATCACTTTTTACATCCTCTCTTTGTCAAATTCCCTCTCTGCCGAGCATACCTCTCACGTGCACATATTCTCCAGCCCAGGTCATCGTTTTCCAGAGCCCACAGTAAGTTTTCTTTACTCTTGCCTATTCTTTTAGTTTTTCCTTACTCCTAGAGTCTAAGAATGGGTTATTCTCATCTCCTCTCTTCTGAAGCGTCCTTGGCTAGCTTTAGAGTAGCCTACGGCATTCTTGGAGACGTCGATATCGCCTATTGCCATAAGGGTGATATTGCTCTCCATAGGCATTCTAATTCAAACTGAGTGTTTTTCCTTTTAATGGCTATCCTTGAGAGTGGGGTTAGGTTTCCCATGGACCCTCTTATTATAGGTACCCTTAGGTTTTATGGCCTGTGTTTCGACCAACTCCCCCCCAATTTTTATCGAGTGGTGAGTTGTGTCAGTAGATTAAACCAAATATTTGGGTTGCAACTAAACCACCATGACATCAACTTTATGTATAGTTTGTGACATTAAGTCCGACTACTACATAAAAACTAGGGATATGCGGGTACGGGTTATATCATGCCTTCTCGATTCCAACAGAAACTTGGTGGGAGAATTCGTCAGGTGTGCAGCAATTGGCTTGCCGATGAGCTCCCCTGCCCGCTTTTGCCACGTGACGTTGGTCGGTACCTAGTACTTTCATTTGTTTTAAATTTGATTCTTTTGCTTAATTTTCTCACGCATATACTAACCGGTCCTTTTATTGATTTACTGCAGAAGGAAAAAGATTTGAACCGAATCTCAGAGTTATGCACGTGAAAGATCTCAATTTTGTACTTAGATTAGAGCTCTTCGTGCACACAGACGGACAGCTCCGAGCATCCCATTTGATACTCGGCGCCAACCCCGTGTACTCTACCTGGCAGTCATTCAGCCAGGCCTTGCTAGTAGATAGCCCGCTTCTTTTATACATCGACGTTCGGCACGCCAACTTTCTCCCGCCCTCCTTGACCGTTGGTGAAGCTCGGGATTTTGGCCCCAGATATACTACTGCGGAGGACCTTGCCCCAGTGAGAGATGAATCGGCTGAGCATGTGTATCAAAGCCGCAAAGCCCACATACCCGTTAAAGGGCCTGACGCTCCGGTTCAAGTAGTCGAGCCAGTAGCAGCCGAACCGGCCAACTCCCAGGAAGTAAAGGCTGACTTAGGCGAAGAGATGGTGACCAGACGCACACTATCCATTGACCGATTCTTTCCTAGCACCCACCCAGTTGCTTAACCCCAAAAGACTCCCAGCAAGGAGCAGACTCTTCCTCCACCATCCATCCACGCCAAAAAGAAACAGCGAATGGTTGACCAACCTTCCTAGGTTCCCGGTGTCGCTCCGGTGAGGACCCCTCCTTGGGCATCCGGCGAGATCATGATCCGGGAGCCGGCTGGTGTCCCTCAACCAACTGTTCAAGTTAGTACCAACGTGGCAACCTCTTCCCAACCAGAGGTGGGCTGGCAGACCACCTTCAGGCTTGGCAATGAGCCCCTACCGGTGTTCGCGGGTGTGAGGACGTAAGCTTAAGGCGAAGTTGGGTGGGTTGCTCAGAGTTTGGTACAAGGCCTCTTGTTGCGTGAGGATGTCCACTTTTTCCAGGTCCCGACCGAGGAGTCACTGGCTAAGCGACTACAGTGGCACACTATAGCGATAACTTTCTTTCCCTCCCTTTTTGTTTGTTTTGATGCATGTGTACTTTCTTCATCTTTTATACTTACCATTGTTGTGTTATCAGGCTGCACAATTGACCCACGTCCTCGATGAGAGGCTGAAGGAGCTGTCGAGGATGTTGAGAGGGAGAAGGCCCTGAAGGATGTGGTGGTGGACATGGCAAATGAGGAAGGCAAGGCTGCAGATGCCACCGAGAAGAGGGCGCAATCCGCCGAGAAGGCCTGGCTGGTGGCCGAGAAGAAGTTCTCTAAGACGGAGGCCAAGCTGGGGGGCACAGAACTTAAACTAGTGGAGGCAGAAAGCCTAACCTTGGCCCAGGCTGATGAGATTGCTGACCTTAAAGCGGCCCTTGATGCTTCTGAGGAGAAAGGGTACAATGAGGGCTTCGCTGATGCTAAAAATTCTGTGGAGCCCATTGTCCACCAAGCCCAGCATCATAGGTTTAGCGAAGGGTGGCTGGCAGTGTTGCAAGCAATGGGAGTAGCAGAGGATTCCCCACTAAGGAATCCCAAGCAAATTCCCTACCCAGTTCCCACCCCCCCGATCCAAAGCCAGGTTGGCGCCCGCCGACGAAGAAGAGACCTTCAGCATGAGGGAGCTGGTTCATGCCATTGACACTCATGTGGAAATGGTTGACCTCGAGGTCACCAGCAACCTTCATACCGCCGAGGACGGACAAGGCCATATGCTCGCTGCCGATCAACCAACTGAGAGTGCGCCCGCCCAACAAGCCGATGACGTCACCCAGCTCCCGCCTATCGACCCTTCTGTTTAATCCCTATGTTTTAATTTGCTTTTATTTTTTGTCTATGTCTAATTTTCTATGTTATTTGTTTGATTTGCCCATGGTCACTGGGTTGTGGTGACAGAACAATGGTTTTAACTCTTATTTTTCTAAGTCTTATTTTCCTATGGTCACCGGGCTGTGGTGACAAAACAATGGTTTGATTTATTTGCTGTATTTGATTAGTTACTCAGGTATGGAGGCCGAACATCCTATGGATGGTCACCTCATTATTACTAAGTTATTTTTCCCATTATGCTTTGTTGTCTTTATTGTGGTCGTTTTGTTTGTTTGCTTTTGTTTTTTTTTTGTTTTTTTTTTTGTTTTTGTTTTTTTTTTTTTGTTCCTAATGATAAGGCAGTCTACTCACAGTTTGCCCCCAAACAATGATTGAGACTGTTTTCTCATTTGCCTTCAAAAGGATAGATTATATTTGTGCATGTATAGTAACCGAGACCGGTCTGGAAGAGATCGTCTATTCTAGAAAGAATTGGCTCCTCAGCAATAAGAATCAAATTTGACATGTGTTGCTTTATCTAGAAAAATTTAGTGTAAGGTAATTACCTTCTTTGTGATTTAGATTGAATCTGAGGGATCAGTTTCGGTCCCTTGAAAAATTCGACGTGAGCGCCATGTGCCTGGTGGTTTGAATAGGTCCGAGAAGTGGGTTTATATTCTTGGAAAAACTGTGTAAGGTGTCGACCTGCCCGGTGATGAGGATCGAACCGGGGATGGATTTTTGTCTTTAAGTAAATTCTGAGATTAGGTTTCCACCTGTTCGGTGATGAAGACCGAATCAGGAACAGGTTTCAATCCTTATGTGTATTTTGCTATTAGGTTTCCACCTGTCCGGTGACGAGGATTGAATCGGGAACAGATTCCTGTCCTTAAGTAAATTTTGAGGTTAAGTTTCCACCTATCCGGTGATGAAAATTAAATCGGGAACAGGTTTCTGTCCTTATGTAAATTGCGAGATCAGGTTTCCACATATCCGGCGATGAAAATCGAGCCGGGAACAGGTTTCTGTCCTTAGGATAACTTAGTGCAAGGTTTCCACCTGTTCGGTGATGAAAATTGAACTGGGGACAAGTTTCTGTCCTTAGGATAATTTAGTGCAAGGTTTCCACCTGTCCGGTGATGAAAATCGAACCGGGGACAGGTTTCTGTCCTTAGGATAACTTAGTGCAAGGTTTCCACCTATCCGATGATGAAAATCGAACCAGGGACAGGTTTCTGTCCTTAGGATAACTTAGTGCAAGGTTTCCACCTATCCGGAGATGAAAATCGAATCGGGGACAGGTTTCTGTCCTTAGGATAGTTTAAAATTGGGTTTTTTCTGCGTTTGTTAGCCGGGGTTAGTAAGTTAACAATAATGAAACCAAGAATGTGGGCATATCTATATGAATAAACATTGCCCTTGCATTACTTAACATTACACACATATGCCATTACACTAAACCCCTATTCATGTGCACTGATGACTCAATGATAAAACTTCTTTAGATTATGGACGTTCCATGGCCGGGGAAGCGGTCTCTCATCTAAGTCCTCCAGATAGTATGCTCCTAGGTCAGGGCTAACTTCCCCGCATTAGTATCTCGCATATTTCCTACTACTTTCTGCAAAACTAAGTCCCTAGTGTCGAATTCCCGTGTCTTCACATCCCGGTTATACCGCCAGGCAAGCTTCTGCTGGTACTCGGCTAGCCGTATAGTTGCTGACTCTCGGCACTCTTCTAATAAATCTAAATGCTTCGCCATCAATTCGTCATTCTGGGCAGGGGAAAATCTTGTAACCCGTGCGCTACATAGGTTTATCTCAGCTGGTATGACGGCCTCCGCCCCGTATGTTAGGGAGAATGGAGTTTCTCCTGTGGACCTTCTAGGGGTTGTTCGGTATGCCCATAGAACATTCGGCAGCTCCTCGGCCCACTTGCCCTTCGTACTTTCCAATCTTTTCTTCAATCTGTTCATAATCGCTTTGTTAACAGCTTCAGCCTGGCCGTTGCTCTAAGGGTAGGCCGGGGTGGAATATTTGTTCTTGATGCCAAGATCACTGCAAAACTCGCAAAAGGCTTTACTATCGAACTGCAGCCCAATATTAGATACGTGAGAGTCCGGCACCCCAAATCTCATAACTATGTTCCTCCACACAAACTTTTTAACATCCACGTCCCCAATATTAGCTAATGCCTCAGCCTCTGCCCATTTGGTGAAGTAATCCATAGCTACTAGAACAAACCTCTGATTGCCCGTGGCCCGGAGAAATGGGCCGAGAATAGCCAGCTCCCACTATGCGAAGGGCTAAGGGCTGTTGACCGAGTTTAGACAACCTGCTGGCTGGTGGATCAATGAGGCGTGCTTTTGGCACTATTCACACTTCCACACGTATTCGGCAGCATCCTTCTGCATCTGTGGCCACCAGAACCCCTGGGTCATCGCTTAGTGTGCCAATGAACGTCCCCCTATGTAACTGCCACACACCCCCTCGTGTAGTTCGGCCAAGAGCTCATTAACTTTCTCGGGGTGCAAGCATAAAAGATATAGCCCCCCTAAAGACCTCCGGTACATTTTGCGATCTGCCGACAACCAATATCGAGCGGCTAACCGACGTACCCTGCTAGCCTCTTTTTCATCATCTGGTACTCGGTCCTCGGCTAAAGAGTCAACGATTGGGTCCATCCAACATGGCCCAGATATTGCTACCACCGAGACACCTACCACTGCGTTAATACTTGGTTCCGCTACGAGCTCCACCTTGATTACTCGAGGTACCTCCTCCGTCATTGACAACGCCAATGTGGCCAAAGAGTTTGCATGTCGATTCTGCCTCCGGGCTACTTGGACCACCTCTGCCTTTAGAAACTAATTCATAACCTACCTTACCACTCGCAAGTACTCCTTCATTCGGGAATCTCGGGCTTCAAAACTGCCCTACACCTGATTAACCACTAATCGAGAATCCGAGTAAATCTCAACTTCCCATGCACCCATATCCAGAATGGCTCTCAATTCGGCAAGTAAGGCTTCATACTCAGCTTCGTTGTTGGAGGCCCTAAACCCTAACCTAAAAGAATGTTCCAACCTTATCCCTTCTGGAGTGATGATAACAATCCCGGCCCTAGCCCTCATTGCACTAGACGCACCGTCCAGAAATACCTTCCACTTTTGGACATCCACATGACAAACCACTTCCACGTCTCTCATCGGGGAAAATTCTGCAACAAAATCAACAAGAACCTGGCCCTTCACTGAACTTCTTGGTCTATACCTAATGTCGAAAGAACCAAGCTAAGTCCCCTATTTAGCTATTCGGCCCCTAAAATTAGATCTCTTCAACAAGGATTGCAAAGGATATTCAGTTAGCACATAAACTGTGTGGGCTTGGAAATAGTGGGGCAGCTTCCGTGTAGCGTGCACGAGGGCTAACACCAACTTCTCCAGGGGCAAGTACCTCGTCTTGGTGTCAACCAGGGTTTTGCTGACATAGTATACTGGCTGTTGTACCCCTTGGTCTCTCAGAAGCACGACACTTACGGCATGCTCTGACACCGAGAGATACATGAATAAATCCTCCTCGGGTTCTAGGGCTGTTAGCATAGGTGCCCACACCAAATATTCCTTCAAATCCTAAAAGGCCCTTTCACACTCTTCATTCCACTAGAATCCCTTCCACTTCTTCAAAAGTTGGTAAAATGGATGGCAGTGGTCGGCGAACTTGGAAATAAACCGGTTGAGGGTAGCTAACATACCAGTCAGCACTTGGACTTCCTTCGAATTACTCGGCGACTTAAGGCGCTTCACGGCTTCAATCTGATTGTGGTTGACTTCTATTCCTCAGTTAGTGATCAAATACCCCAGGAACTTACCAGCCCTCACTCCGAAAACACAGTTGTCTACATTAAGGCGCAACTTATGTTGCCGAAGTACTTCAAACACCCCTTTGAAATCTTCAATATGTTGCGCCTCCCGTTTTCTTTTCACCACCATATCGTCAATGTACACCTCAATTGTCTGCCCAATCTTATCTCGAAACATTCTTGTCATCATCCGTTGATAAGTGGCCCCAGCATTCTTTAACCTAAACGACATCACCGTATAGTGGTAGTTGGCATTAGGGGAGATAAATGCTGTTTTCTCCTAATCCTCGGCAGCCAGGGCGATCTGATGATAGTCCTAAAAGGCGTCCAGAAAACTCATCCTCGGGTGCCTGTATCTGGTATCTACCAATTGATCGATCTTTGGCATGGGGAATGGGTCCTTAGGATATGCTCGGTTCAGGTCAGTAAAGTTAACACAAACCCTCCATTTGCTGTTCTTCTTCTTTACTACTACAATATTCGCTAACCAATACGGAAAGAAAACCTCCTTTATTGCCCCAGCTTCCTTCAACTTCTTGACTTCTTGCCTGATGGCTTCGACGTGCTCCTTAGCCGATCTCTTCGGTTTCTACTTCTTAAGAGGGAACAATGAGTTCACATTGAGCTTGTGGACTATGAACTCAGGATCTACCCCGGGCACCTTATACAAGCTTTAAGCGAATACGTCTATATTCTGCATAAGAAACAGCAATGTCTCCACCCTTTCTTCGTCCTTCATACTTCGTCCTATCAAAAAACTCCTGTCACCATTCGGTAGTATTCTTACTTTTACTAAGTCCTCGGCACAACTAGCCCCCGCTCCCTCTTGGTGTTCCTATAATTGCTATAAGGTAGCCTCTTCGGTTGACTCCTTTTGTTTGATTTCCCGGTTAACTGCAGCTACTAAGCACTGCCTAGCCACTTGCTGACTACCCCTCACTATAGCGATACCTTGCTCGGTGCGAAATTTGACCTTCACATGCAGGGTGGACGGCATTGCCCCCATTGCGTGAATCCATGGCCTCCTAAGGATCGCCGTGTACGGAGAAAACGAGGCGACCACTATGAATGTTATCATCACCTCCTTACCTTCCATATTCACGGGAAGCGAAATTTGCCCTTTTGGGATCACCACCCGGCCATCAAACCCCACCAGGGGCGTATTGTATTTAGAGAGATCTTCATTCTTCAGGCCAAGCCCCTTGAATAGGTCGGGATACATCACCTCGGCTCCACTCCCCTGATTTATCAACACTCTCTTTACTATGAAACCATTTATCCGGGCTGTAACCACCAAAACATCGTCGTGTGGTTGAATCGTGCCCTCCAGATCATCGTCATTGAAAGCAATGGGAAACTGAGCGTATTTCAACTTCTTTTCGGAGGGTTGCTCGCCCGTGCTACTTTTCGCTGGTGCCATAGCCAGCACCCCCTCCTCTTGGACACTAGAGTGCCCCTTGAAGCTGCATGGATGACCTCTATTACTCCCAACGGGGGTGAGAGAGGATTCCCCCAAGGTCAAGCACCCTACCCGGCTTCCTGATTCCTAGGGTCCACCATGAACTTTTTCAAATATCCCGCCTTCACCAACTGTTCTAAATGATCTTTCAACACTCTGCATTGTTCAGTTGTATGCCCCTTATCTCTATGGTAAGTACAATACAGGTTCTGATTCCTCCTCGACGGGTCACCCCTCATCTTGTTTGGCCACCGGAAGTACGGCTTGTTCTTGATTCAATCCACGATTCTGTGCACCGGTTCCTTGAACGTTACGTTCACTTCCCCTATCTGTGCTTCCGGTTCTTGAATCCTCAAATCCTTTCGAGGCCTTGACTGAAAACTGCCTTGCCCGGGCTTTACCTTTGTTTTGCAGCCGGTCATCCTCTAAGCGCTTATACTCCTTGATACGCCTCATGAGCTGCCTTATATCCTCAAGAGGCCTCCTTGTCAATGACTTTCGTAGTTTGGAATCCTCGGGTAACCCCAATCTAAAAGTACTTGCCATGATTTTCTCATTTCCCCCACTGATCTCATTGTAAAGTTCCCAGTACCGACTAATGTAGCTGCGAAGGGTTTCCCCGACTCTCATCTTCATGGACAACAACGCGTCTACTGGTTGCAGCACTCGGCTACAAGTCATAAACCGGACACTCAATTCTTGGATCAACTCGGCAAAACTATGAATTGAGCCTTTCCTTAACCCATTGAACCACCTCAAAGTAGTGAGCTCGAGACTCGAAGGAAATACCTTACACATTAGCGCATCATTATGAGTGTGTAAAGACATCATTTGGATATAATGGCTGACGTGCTCTACCGGGTCCATTTTCCCATTGTAAGAGTTGAATGGTGGGCACGTAAATCTGCTCGGCATTGGGGTCCGTTCAATGTCCCTCGAGAATGGTGATCAAGCAGCTCAGCGTAATGCACGGCTCATAGCGTCCATAGCAGCATTCCGGGGTCGTTGCTCCTCCGTGGAAATCGAATCCCAGTCTGCATATTCCCGCGAGCGATCCCAGTGTTGATGAGATCCGGACTGGTGGGACCCTGCTCTATAGCGATCTCCCACACTAGCCGACCCTTCTCCTGGTTCTCCGTGGTTTTTTCTCCGACGCCTACCTCTTGCTTCTAACTCCAAATCTCTTACCAACCTACGCAAACGCTCAAGTTCCTCGTCCCTCCGTTCACGTTCCTCGTCCCTCCTATCAGAACGATTGCGCTCTGAAACGCCGGACACCGTCTGGTATGTTTGAAACAACCCTTCTCCAAGGCCGGACTACCCTTCCTCCTGCTTGTACTCCTTATCTTCACGCCTCTCCTGTCTCCTCTCCCGCCAAGTAGACCCTCAAGAAGATCTCCCAGAACCACTTTCAGCATAACTCCCTGCTTGACTTCCGGACATTTCCCCCGTACGTGTCTCAGCAGAACCACAGCTATGTAGGAGATTCCCACAGACGACGCCAATTGTGCATACCCAATATAGGATTAATGGGCTCTACCTATGATTGGGCATACAACTTTTTTATATTGTGGGCTTTGGGTTTCCTACTATGGGTAGTCTTTTGCCTGGAGACCCAGTCACTCACTCTGGTTTTTGCAATCCCTTCTCTTATTCTCAAAGTCACTCCCCTTTCCTTTGAAATGGTCACTCTTCTCTCTGTGTATTCTCCCCAGAGTTTCCAACCTCCTCACTTCTCATCCTAGTCTCTTATTTATAGCGTGAGGTCAGTGGGAGTATCATGATTATTCCTGATTATAAATGGAAATGGGGGTCCAATTCCATTGTTTCTAAGTGGATGTTTCGTTGGGAGTGGTAGTAGTGGCATTGGAATTGGTTCCCACCTCCTAAAGGCTGTTTAGCAGTGATATTCCCCAAGGCTATATCGGGCAGCCGAGACATGGTTCCCCCAAGCAATCATGTTCTTGTCCGAGACGCTGTTGACCGGGCAAGGCCTAGATTGCGCCTCGAGGTGTGTCTGGGCCAAGATTACAGGCCCAATGTGCCTTGGGTCAAGCATCGTGGTACGAGGCCTGGGCCCATGGCTTAGTGGGCCTGGGACTCTACCTCGTACAAGGGTTTGGGGCCTGGGACAGTACCATAGGGTCGGGGTCAAAGGCCCAAAGGGCTCAGGGATCCCGTACCGTATAAATGTGTTAAATATTATAAAATTGGTTTTTGAGATGCTAAATGCTAAATTTTTTAGAACTTTTGATGGGAATGCTCTTATAAAACAAAAGAGAACTACATGTATATGGTTGAAACTCTATAAATATGAATCACATGCTAATGATGAACATTTTTTTTTTTTTTTTTTTGAGAATCAGCTAATGATGAACATAAATCCAAAAAAGAATAACATGCTAATGAACTTAAATCCAGTAGTACTAGTGAAAGTTAATTAATTTAAAAAAAAATTTAAAAATTATATATATATAAAAAAAAAAACAACTAATTTTTTAATAATTTTTTATATTTTCTATAAAAAAATATCAAATTTCTATATATAAAAAGCGCGAATGTGCAAACAGTGATTTCCTACAGTGCATTTGGTTTGTTCAACCCGCATTGTTCATTTTTTTTTTGCTAGTTCTGTTTGTGCTCTTTTTGTCTTTTCTTTTAAATACTTATTATTTATATGTGCATATATAGTTATACCGACTTAACAATTTCTTACAATATTTTCATAATTATTTGACAATCTGTACTGTTCATTGGCATTTTTTTTTTTTTTACACTACGCGGATTTTTCTTGTGCTCTTTTTGTCTTTTCTTTTAAATATTTATATGTGCATACACAGTTACACTGATACAACTCATTCTTACAACATTTTCACAATTATTGAGATGTCAATTTTTTAAAAGTCAAAATAAAATAATAAAATAAAAGACTAAGAATTACTAATATCTAAAACTCAAAATACGTGATGAAAATTTTTTGGATGTTTAGTGGGAATATTTTAAGCATTACACAATAAATATTTTAAGAATCATAAGTTTTTATTAGGGTTTAACTGAGAGAATAACAATATGACATATTTACTATTTTCCAAAATATTAAGGGAAAAATTGTCCACAACATTTTCATAACAAATTTTATGTGGCAAGGTATTTGATGGATAAAAAAGTGATATCAGTAGTGGGCTCAATTTAAAACCAATAACAACTTGTCATTTAGAATTTGTTCTAAAAATGTTATGGATGTAGCATTTCTCTCAAATAAAATTAAAAAAAAAAATATCTATTTGAATTCTAAAAATGAAGGTATTGTGAAAATGTTGTGATATTTTGTTGTATTCTTAGACTTCTTTTTAAGTATAATCAAATTAGGTGAGCCAAAATTCATGGTTTCACACACAATTTTCTTGTTTTGTTTGTTTGTTTTTTTTTTAATGCATTTTTAAAACCAGTAATAATTTTTCACCTAAGATTTATTGTGAAAATGCTGTGGATGTAAAAAATAAAATAATAAAATATCAAACTGAGACCTACCATAGTTGGAAATAAAAAATATTGTGAAAATTTTGTGACATTTTGTTGTGTTCTTAGGATTCTTTTTTGCGTGACATTTTGTTGTGTTACTAGGCTTCTTTTTTTGTTTAGTCAAATTTGGTGAGCCAAAATTCATTGTTTTAGGCACAATTTTCTTCAATTGGCTTTTTATTTGTTTTTGTTTTTTTTTAAATGCACAGTTAAAAGTGGTTATCCCAATTTAAAACCAGTAACAATTTACTACCTAGGATTTATTTTGAAAATGTTGTGGACGTAGCATTACTCTAAAATAAAACAATAAAATATCAGATCAGAACCCACCATAGCTAGAAATAAAGGTATTGTAAAAATATCGTGACATTTTGTTATATTTTTAGACTTCTTTTTTGGTTTAGTCAATTTGTTAAACCAAAATTCATTGTTTTATGCATAGTTTTTTTAGGTTGATTTTTTTTTAACACATTGTTTCATGTTAAAAAAAAAAACACACATACACACACACACAAATTGACGAAGTAGCACTTTCCTCCTTTATGTTTGGGGTAGTTTCATTCCCCCCTGCACTAAAGTTGAATAATTTCCTCATTTATATTTTGTAAATGAGCATATACTCCTATTGTTACTCTCTTAGTTAAACCCTAACGAAATCTTATAATTCCTAAAATATTCCATTGTGCAATGTCTAAAATACTCATACTAAATTTAAATGTTCCAAAAAATTTCTTTCTGTATTTTGAATATTTTGTGGTAGATTGGTAGTCATGCTTGGAAAGTTAGAATGATGATATGGTGTTCTATTTGTTACCTACAGAACACTAATTTATTAGGTTTAAATCTTCTAGATTTATAATTTTATCTAATAGAAACTTTGATGACAGATGTCTTTTGTTATTTATTTATTTTTTAATTTCTTTTCCTACTCAAGAGGGTGTTCATTGAAAATACGTAAGCTAAATATCGTAGTTAGACTCATAAAATAAGATGATAAAGAAAGAAGTATGAATAAGAAAATTTTCATTGTAGATAATTGCAAGTATTTTATTTGATGAAGATCTTCAAAAAAAATTGTAGCATATATTATTATTTATTGTGAAAATTTAAATATTGTAGAAAGATAATGACATTCATTATTATTCTTTGTAGCAATTTTTGGTGAGTAAATATTACATTTAGTAAATAGATTTTAAAAAATTGTCATAGTAAATAAATATTTAAATAGCTATTTTAAATTTAAGTACATAATTTCATATTTTTCTAGTTAAAAAAAAAAAAAATTCTATATTAATTTTCTCGAGACAGCACGTAGCCCACACTAGTTTTTTAAAATAATCATTTAATAAATGTCTCAACGACTAATGGTCAACTCAAGCAATCCACGTACACAAACAGAGGGAATCGAAAATGGCGTCGCACATTCTTGAAGTATCCAGTTCCATGCCTCTTCATCAACAGTTACGCACTCTCTCCAAAACACTATCCCTTTCCTCTCATTCTCACCGACTCAGATCCCTCTCTTCCAATTGCAAAATGTCGACCGAGTCCGAGTCATCATCCCCTCTGACTCACTCCATCACCCTCCCGACTCAACTCGCTGAACCCGTCCAGATTGTCGCCGCACCTGGCATCTCCGACTCCCAATTCAGGTCTTTCATTCTCTATTTACCTTTTTTTATTTACTTATTTGTTAATTTTATAATACTATTGAAAAGTTTGCTAATTTTCATTAGTTTCGTTATTGTTGATTCGCCTCAAAGAAAAAAAAAAGATAATTTTTTTCCCAAGAAAGTATTACTAGAACGAATCATTTTCCGTGCAACCAAACGGAGCTTTAGTTTAAGTTGTTTAAATTGCTATATATGAAGGATTTATTTAGATCTTTACATTACCTTGGACTTACAACTGTTGAGAGAAAACCCATTTATTTGACAAAATTAGTTTTTGCAAAGTTGCCAAATTGACCCCATTTCCCAATATATATTTTTCTTAATTTTTAAAATTTTGCCAACAATGGGCCCTTAGTTATTAATATATGGCGTTTGGTGTGATTTGATGTTGCAGGACTGCTATTAATTCCTCATTGTTCAAGCAGTGGTTAAAGAACTTGCAAACTGAAACTGGAATTTTAGCTAACAATGCTATGTCTCTTAAACGTGTACTTCTCCAGGTAGCTATTCTCAATTATATGTCTGTTTGTTTTTTATATGTGTAAGTATTGTCATGAGTTCTGACTCAAATGGCACTTTCATCCTTCCACTTGAATTGGTGGAGAGTGAGGTTGTGAATTCAAAACCCACTAGGTGTCTATGTAACTTACCAATTTAAAAAAACTAAGCATGCATGTATTCTAATTTGCAATACATTCTTGTGCTAGTTCTACTGAATAATCACCCAGGGATTTGTTATATCTTTTGATGCATCCAATATGTTACTAAGATATACATATATTCTGATTTATTACCTATCAAAAAAAAAAAAAAAATACATATATTCTGATGTTTTCTTGTTGGTTTTAGGGAGTAGATATGTTTGGAGAGCGTGTCGGGTTTCTCAAATTCAAAGCTGACATTGTTGATAAGGAAACAGGAAAAAAGGTATTTAAACATATCCATGCACTGCTTTTGAATCTTAATTATCTGGGTTCTTTTTCTTTAACTTAAATTTTAAAGATTTAACTATGTTCAATTTGGCTCTTTGTTTGTGGGTTTTGTTTGTTTTGTTTTTTTTTTTCATCTTGTTTTATTACTTAAGGCTAATAGAATGGCCTCACTGGTGTTCAACGGTCATTCTTGATTTATTTATTTTTGTAGCTAGATGAACCTGAGGCTTTGTATGTGGCCTCAATAAATATATCTCATTTCTGGTGGCAATCTTCATGTGGTTCATCTAGTGCTATTATTCTCTTGTTTCTGTTCGAACTAAAATGTGATTAGGTTCCAGGTATCGTATTTGCACGAGGACCAGCTGTAGCCATATTGATCCTCTTGGAGTCAGAGGGTGAAACTTATGCTGTTCTTACTGAACAGGTAGGATTTTTTCCCCTGCTGTATGTCGGTGTTTATTATGAAGCTTTACATGAACGTTTTTTGAACACACACACACACATATATTATATTATTATACATTAGGCATTGATTTTAGATAAGGACCCTAAGTTTACTTAACCCAGACCTTATTAAAAGTTCTTACATGTCTAAGGTTAGGGTCCCTGTTGGGAGGCTTATTTTGGAATTGCCTGCTGGAATGTTGGATGATGACAAGGGTGATTTTGTTGGCACTGCAGCACGGGAGGTCTCTCTCTCTCTCTCTCTCTCTCTCTCTCTCTCATCCACACACACATCTACTAGTTTAGCTAAGTTTTAATATGACTTTGATCTTCTGATTATGACAGGTTGAGGAGGAGACTGGAATACACTTAAATTTAGAAGACATGATTGATCTTACAGCTTTCCTTGAACCATCCACAGGATGCAGAGTCTTTCCTTCTCCGGTATGTTGTCAATGGTCATTGTTTGGCTATATACCTTTTCATTGTTTCAAGTTTGGGTTGTGGAGTTAGTGCACGGAGAAACAAGGATTTAAAGATTTTTTTTGTTAGGAAAGTGTCATTGATGGTTGGAGACTGTTAATAGCGTTAAATAATTCTTTAAGTTATTATTTTGTTGGCATTTTCAAGAATATAAGTCCAGGAGTCATTGCTTAAGAGAACTGTGAGCTCATAAAAGTTGGATCTAGAGATAACTAACAAAGGAGACCATCAATTACACTTTTAATAATTCTATCAAGTCCTGATATAAGTTCATAACTACTTGAGTAGGGGTAGTGTATGTAATGTTAATGAAAATCAAGTGCTTCCATTCTCGAATCATCTGGTTTAAGTGAGTTATTATTTGTACATCAACTCTATCCTGAATAATACATGAGTTTTTGAGTTGAATATTTTTTGTTAAATATCAAATAAATAATTGAGTAGGATAAGGCTTGCGTGTTAATATATAGAAATGAATGGTTCCTGGTTAGTATGATCTAGAGCGAGATATATATGCGCGTGTGTGTGTTTGTATATTATAACTTTCTCATAAGAAAATGATTGTTGGTAACATGTATCCGTTCAACCATCTCAAACCTTGCACCCCTGTGGGGAATTTTCTTTTCTGTGGTTCAGTTTATCATTTTCATTTGCTTTTCCATGGTTAGGGTGGGTGTGATGAAGAAATTAGCCTCTTTTTGTACCGGGGGCACGTGGATAAAGAGATCATCACGCAGCTGCAAGGAAAAGAAACGGGTCTTCGTGACCATGGTGAGCTCATTAAGGTCCGTGTGGTTTCGTATAAAAATCTGTGGTGCATGACAGCTGATTCAAAGGTTCTAATGGCCATTGCTCTCTACGAAATGGCCATGAGAGAAGGGCTGCTGCTTCAATCAAAGTCCTAATCCACTAACATTTCTAAACTCTAGAGGCTTTTGATGTGGGTTAGAACCCTCACCAAATTCTGTTTTATGGACTGATGGAAACTATTTATCCCAATTTCTCAATAAATTTGCTTTTTGGGAAAATAAGTTTTTTAAAGTTGGAATGCGGAAGAAAAAACTTGTTAATGAAAAAACAAGTTTGAGTGAAGAGAGAGAAAGGGTGAGAAGAGAGGAGTGAAAAAGGGGATGACTGGTTAAGGCCACCACTGCGATAGTGGTGGCGAGTGGCGATGAGCAGTTTGGCATTGAAGGTCCGACTAGTTTCGGTAAGATTGAGGGACATCTGAGTTTAGTTTAGTTTAGTTTTGAGTTTTTTTATTATTAATATTTATTTATTTATTTTTAGTTTAGGCCACGTGATAGTACATGTAGCAGCATATGTGGCACATAAATAATTTTTTATTATCACTGTTAGCCATATTTTCCATTCACCACTTAATGATGATGATTATTTTGACACAATATTAAACTAAACTGATACATTTAAAAACATTAGGGATCATTTTGACATATGGGGAAATGTTAGTTACCAAAATGGTAATTTACCCTATTATTTTTTACTTTGAATTTTGGATTTGGTTTTTAATGTTGAGGGTTTTATGGGGTTTAATTGTAACTTGTTTAGATATTTCAATATTGATGAAATTCTTGAACCGTATTAAAGTAGTGCTCTTGTAATCGTGAACAACCATACAATTTGAATAAGACTTTTGGTTTTTTTTTTTTTTTTTTTTTTTTTTTTTCCTTCCCTTTATCTCTATTTTTGCAACTTTTTTGTACATCAAATAAACGAAGATAAATTGAGAATTTCTATTGACTGAATAACCTCTATTTCCTTAACAAAAAGTTACGACACGAGCTGAAAGACAAAAGCCACCATGTTTCATCAAATAACTTAAAATCTCCCTTAGCTAAAAGCCATCACTGCCGATTCTGACCCAAAACATTCAAACACACACAGGCACACCCTACATTGCCAAAGAAGCGCACATAGGAAAAAAAAACCACACACCCTACATTGCCAAAGAAACTCTTCACTTTGATGAAATTCCTCCTTTTCTCTAAAAAATTCTTCAACAGTCATTGACCCTTAGATACAAAAGTTAAGCAATTGCATTTCTTTTTGGGTGGTGTTTGTTTTACATATAATGTGTCTTTATAACTTGAAAGCTTGACTTTAAATCATGTTTTTAGTTATAAATCACAGTATGTAAAACAAGTTTTTTTCCTCTCTTTTTAAAGCTAAGCTAATTAAAATTTCTGATGAATTTGTAACGAGAGAGAAGTCAAGTAGGGCTGCCTCTTCCAGTGAATCTACTTCCTTCATCGTTGCTATTACAAACTGTAAATGTTAAGGTGACACTGAACTAACAGTGACTATGTTGGATTGGAATAGGATTCAGCTAGATGTATATCAATACATGTCAAGCAAACATGCAATTCGAAACAAAATGACGCTACACAAGGAGGATCTAGGATTGTCCTTCCTAACTTTCTATCTTTTCTTTTTTTGATGCATTTCCATATCATTAACTCAACGGCCAAAACTTCTAGCTATAAAAGGAAGTGATAACTCTCTAGCTACCAGCTTGTCCCTGACTCTCTCAAGCTCTCTCCAGAGGTCCACATTACTAGCATGAAGAACTTCAGCCTCATCTATCCTGTTATGAGTGCAATTCTAAAAACCCCACCACCTGAAACCAATATCCCATCAACAACTTCAAACCCCAAGCCACATCACCCCTCAATACAACAGACTATGCGAGATCTAGATTGGCATTGTAAACCTTTCAATAAACTCTATGTACTCTAGTAGGATCACTGTACCCCAAGCCACTTGAAATCTGGGAGCTCACACATTGTCAAGAGCATTATGTGTTGCTGATGATGGCATGAGGAATGAGAGTGCTTGGGCAGCATTGGGCCAATCACGTGGCTTCATGTTTTCTCAACACACTCATGGCTCCTCATGCCTGACTAGTGATGCTCTTAAGGGCTCTTTGAGGGGGACCTGCCCAGTCTCCCTAGTCGAGTTGGATCGATGAGCAATGATGAGGGGCAGCATGTGGAGGCACCTTGCTCCACATGATGCCCCCAAGGCCATGGTAGAGGAGGGCCATGGTGGGCAGAGATGGTTTTGATGATGGGCAGCAGCAGGTGGTGCTGACCCTATGTGGTGGTGCATGGCATTGGTGGCTTAGTTGTTGGTTTCTTGTGTGTGGGCTTGGTGGCTTGAGTGCAAGGCAGGGCTGGGCTGCTGTGATGATTAAATGCTGTGTGCAAGGCATTGGGCTAGTGGGGGTTGGCTGAATGCATGGACAAGTGCTAGTGGGCTGATGACAATTACTTTGTGTACTGCATGTGGCCATGCTGTGTGGACTGTAGTACTGATGGGAGACCTTGAGCATGGGCCAAGCCTTTCCAAAACGTGTGGGAACATGTTGTGTGGGCTGTTGGAGAATGGGCAGAGGCCCCATGGTCTGCTGAGACATGGGTTGTGCATGTGCAGTGGCAGTTACTAAGCAGTTACCAAGCAGTTCCTAGCTTTCCTGATTATCAGACCTGTTGTGTAGGGGCTAGAAACGTGGAGAGCAAGCCAAGATAGTATCAGTTGAAGGTGTCCTAAGTCAGAACACAAGTGGCAGATTGTCCAAGACTTAGGCAATTACTAGGCAGTAATTGCCATAACAATTAATTCTGTGTATTTAACCCTAAGGCTGTTGGGGGTGTCAACAGCAGAGTGTATTTGGCCTTGGGAAAATTCTTTATAATTCTCTAGGCTTGTAAAAGGTTTTCGTTTGTACTTGATATTAAGTAATAAATGTTGGGGGTGGGTTCTCTGTAAATATTGTGTGCGCTATGTGTTTAAACGTCCCTATATAATCTGTTCTAAATGGTATTGCAGTGTGTGTGTGGTGTTGGCTGAGACTAAGTCAGGGACTTAGGGCCATCACAAGCAGAAAATTTGAGTGAATAATTGACCTTGTGACACACGGCGACGCTCTGGCCAACAACAAGTTCAACACAATAGTATTAGTCACCAACCTTGCTAGGATCATGCCAAAGAATGTGGCTCTAGTGTGATTAGACGATCACAGACCAATTCGTGTCCGCAACCATTTTTCACAGTTGTGTTTTTGAAGATTTCCTTCCCTTTTGCAAAATTCCATGGAACTTTCACCTCTTTGAAAATAAAATTCTCCTTCTAGAGTAGACTTCCCTTTTTCATAACAATGGAGTTTACCCATCTCAAAAAAATAATATCAAACTACCACGCAATTTTGGCATGATGGTCACTCTATAAGTGTTTATGAGGTGTGAGGTGTGGGGTGAGGGAGGGGGAGGGGGGGGGGGGAGGGATGGACCAGAATTCAAGCTTCTAGGAGAGAGTTTCACACATATACATTTACATTAGATTAGAGTAGAATTCTATCTTAGATAAAAATAATAATAAACAATTTCAAAAATTGTTTTCCTTGAAAATGATTGCACCCAAAGAAAAAAACCAATATATCATTGACCAAAAAAAAAAATAAATAAAAATCCTTTTTACCAAAGTGATTTTCAAAAACTTAAAACTTGTGCTTCCATAGATTAAATTGATTGAACCCATGGACTCTAAAATCAAACTGACAAGGTCCCAGCAACCCTTAATTTTACCCTTTTCTTTCTAAATGAGAGAATAGATGGAATTTACTTTTCCAAAAAAAAAAAAAAAAAATGTCATTGAATCATGTATACTTTACTTTCAATATAGTTCCAAAATAAATCTTTTCCAAAAATTGAAATGACAAATGTTTAAGTTGCCTTTCAAATAGTAAGTCATTGGAATGCATTGAAAACAAGAAATCATCAAAAGATGGGTGTTGTGGGGTATCTAACATCTTCCTTATACGTAATTGCAGTTACGAGTCCACATATTTAGGTTCAAGAATTCTTTTATCATCCATGTTATCTTAGGATCCAGATTTTCTTAGCTAAATTAGGAAATAAAATTAAGGGTAAATTTCATTAACTTACCCTAAGGTTTGGGTTAATGTTAATTAGGTCTAAGACATTTCAAAACTGGCTAGCTTGGTCCCTAAATACCATTAGGTCCTTTAGTCATTACTCTCTCACTCCAACTGAAACCACTCTCCTCTTTCGACTCACTCTTTCACTGTCTATCCCCTTCCTTCAACCAAACTTCTCTAGATTTTTGTTTCCAGATCAACTCATTCCTTAGCAGCCATTCATTTAACTTAGATGGAGAGAAGCTTCAATTTTACAGTTATGCTCAGTAGCATCCCTCTTCTAGATCTCGTATCTGATCTGTAAAGAGTTTGGCAATGAACAAATACTTCCTTATTCCACTTCTTTAGAGCTGTCCTGGTGGCTTGTTGCTTTCTAAAAAGTTTGTAACAATCTGGGCCTTTGGAATCAATTTTCCAGGAATTCTTGACAACTTCATGGCTTTTAGGGTCTCTTGTCCGTGCAACTTCAAATCTAAAAGAGCAAGGAGAGAGGAAATTTGGTGGGTTTGTATCCAACAGAAGAGGGTTGTGATCAGACCTTACAGCCCCTAGGTGGGTAATTGAGGCTTTAGGATATTTTATTCTCCACTCCATACTGGCAATGCCCCTTTCTAACATTTCCTTAATAGAATTCCTGCCCTATCTTTTATTTTGCCATGCATATCTTCTGCCGTTAAACCCCAAATCAATTGCTCCCAGATCAAGAAGCAGATCCTTAAGGAAATTTGGCATTGAAGAGCTATCGGACTTGCCCCAAAATTTCTCCTCATCATCAATCACTACATTAAAATCTCCAAAAATCTCCAATGCAGGTCCAAGGATCCTCTAAGGACTCCACTAGAGCACTAAAATTAGTCCAAGCCTTCTGCCTTTTGGAAGCATAACAAGGACCATAGAATCCCACCATCACCCAATCCCCATAACCCTCACTTATTTTCACTGCTACAATATGGCTATTAAATTCAACAACTTTAGCATTCACACTGCTAGTACACATCATTCATAAATCCCCTGCGAAACTCCTTGCATTGATCACAAATTTTTTTGAGAATCTAACTACTTTTTTCACTTTCTCCATACGATCTTAGCCAACCTTTGTTGCACATAAAAAAAGCAACTCAGGGCGATGCCTCTTTATTAGGGACTTGAGGGCTCTTACTGTCAAGATGTTATGGATGCCTCAATAGTTCCAACTAAGTTACTTCATGTCCACAGATTAACAGCAATACAAAGACAACCTCACCAAAGCAGTCACAACAGAACCATGGAAAATTATCCAGCTGAGCAACTTCAATAAACCAGCTTAATAATAACTCATACTCAGCAATCCACCCCACAGAGCAAACTCAGTATGTACCCCATCACACTTAGGCACTTAGCATTAACTCTGAAAAAAAAAACTCTATAAACTAGATACAAAGCATGGCCCAACAAACCTTAACAATTATCAATCTCGACAAATAATCACATATCAATCTCAGCAATCAAATTCAACCAAAAAAACCAGCAGGATAAACCTCAGAAAAAATAAATCACATCAGAATAGCAACATTACTGATCCAATAGCGTGAATTGGCTAAATCACATTCAACCTCCCCAGGTTAGAGCAAAAATGGGTGGAGAGAGAGAGAGACAGGAGTGGTAGGGTGGAAGGGGAACAGGCCTGCGGCAGCTAGATCAGCGATGCAGTGGCTAGATTGTTGGCAGTAGGTGGAGCGTGGTGACAGGCGACAGTCCACAGTGGCCAAGAGAACCCATGAGGGAAGAAAGATCCAGTAAAATGGAACAAAAGATACAGACCCACGGAGGGGCAGGGAGGACCCATGGAGGTGTAGAGGGGAACGTTTAGAAGATATCTCCAAGAAGCTTTCTTGGAAAATATTTAGTTGCACTCACCTCAATCCATTCTATGTTACTAATTCCTAAGTGTTACATCTAATAAATGAACTTAGAAGATATCTCCAAGAAGCTTTCTTGGAAAATATTCAGTTGCACTCACCTCAATCCATTTTATGTTACTAATTCCTAAGTGTGACATCTAATAAATGAACATACGAGAGGTAATATAAATAGGAGAAGTGCTACGTCCACAATATGTTCACAACAAATCATAGGTAGTCAGTTGATATTGGTTCTAATTTGAACTTACTACTGAAATTACCTTTTTGCCCCACCAATAACAACCTATAAAAACCTGCCACTTAGAATTTGTTGTGAAAATATTGTGAACATAGTATTTCTTTATAAATAAACATCATGGTAATCCTTATTGTTGTGACAAAGGTGGTGACATCTATTCAACAATAGTGTATGGTTCAAATGATATATTCAACAAACTTCATAAAGAAGGACTGATATTTGGATCATTTCATGATTTAGATTAAATAAAAAATAAACATCATAATCCATATTATCGTGACAGAGTTAGTGACATCTAATCAGCAATAGTGTGGAAAGTTTCAGAATCAAGACGGGCAGCAACATCTATTGGGCAATAGTTTTGAATGGTTCAGATCATATATCTAACAAATTTTTTTTCTTTTTTCTTTTTTTAAGTAAAAAAATAAAATAAAATAAATAAATAAATAAAAAGAAAACTAATTTTTGGATTCGAGTGAAAGAAAGAAAGGAGAGGTAAACAAGCAATAGAAAAATAGGCAAGTAAATGAGCTATTATTTCATAACCACGATAAGCATGCAAAGCTCAAAATTTCAGCAGCCCGCGTACATAACTGACTCGAATCAACAAAGGAAGAGGTGTTGTGCTCTTATCATTTATTAAATGTACTGCTGTCATTGTTTCATATTTTTTTTTTTCTTGGACATTTTGTTTCTTACGGTGAAATTTTGAATTATTAGAACATACAACACATAAACTACAATGTCATCACCAGGAATCCCAGATGCCTATGATATTAGGAGAAGTTTTTGTTGGGTTTACTTATGATACTCACACCTTGCTGACTATAAAATCTCTGTCACTTGCTTCCCATATGGTGGTTCCATCACAAGTGCAAATGCTTTTGTAGTTCTCACCAACCCCAGCACTTCTAGCAATTACTGAAGCCGTCACACCTGGATCTGATTTTTCTTCAGTTCCATATACCACTATAGATCGCCCAATAAGATCAGCAATCCTAAGCTTCTCTTTCATGCCTGAGAAGAAGGCCTCGCCTTTTTCATCAACATCTAATGTTCCCAGGTCGCCAAGTGGCTGAAAAGAATAAGTTATTTTAATTAAAATTTCTATCATAATATGATTGGAGAGAGAGAGAGTCGTCTTTATTATGTTGGGCATTAGGTTTTATTGCATTTGGAGAGTTGATGATGCAGAATTTTATTCCATTTGGTGAGTAGTTGGGGGTTTAGATTTCGTTGCATTCAATAGCTGCAGGTATAAAAAATGGATTTCTCTGTCACTTGGGGTAGACAAAGAAGGTCTCATGCATGTTCCCAAATCCAAAGCAAATTCAGCAGTACACTTTAATTCAAGATTTTATTGTATATTATATTGAACTCCGCAGAGGAGCACTAGATGTAAGTTCTCAAATCCTAAGCAAATTCAGCAGTACACTTGTATTCTAGTCTAACTGATTGCTTTACTTCCATAGTGCCACAGAAGAGCTAAAAAAACAAAGGGGGATAAGATGATTTGTTGTAGTGTTTAGTATAGGTGACAAATTACCACTTCCGAAAAGCTTAGGGGTAAATTGAATGGGCCCAAATTCCCCCTTAATAAGTGGAGCCAAATACATGGGATTTTGAACTTATTAAATGGGAGGTATAGTGGAGATAAGATTCGAACTCAAACCACCTGCCATAATACCATGATAAAGTACAACTTGTCCTCAAACCTTAAACCATTAAAGGGTGAATTTATTTATTTAACCATTATTCTAACAACAGGGAAAGCTATCACAGTATAAGCTTAAAATCAAACAATTTATAAATCTACATTCCATACCAATAATTCTTTACCAGCATGAAATAGGACTAATTAGTATGTTTTACCAAAGATAAGGGTGATTTTAACCATAAAAGGGGGTAGCTATTTTAATATACATTCTGATTTTCATATAGAATTTACAAATCTACAATGACTCCATATATTCCACCCCCTCCCACCCCCCTACTAAATGATTTCATACATCTTATTTCTTAACAATAACATATTTATTATAAGACATAACACTCCTGCAGAAATTAGTAGGTTAACATAAATACGAAATTCATATTAATCCATCATCACTTGCAGAAAAATAAGTGAGCCCTATATACAGTATGTCTAGGCCATTGAGCTATATGTTCACTAACAAAGGAATATTATCTTTTAAACCCAACACAATCTGAGTCATTTTATAGTCAGGAAAGTTAGACTACTACTTACTATCACATGGTCATTTATCACATAAATTTAGAACATAAATTTTGGAGAAGGGGCGAAGCAAACCTTTTCTGCACTTCCTCCATTTATTGGATTGAACACTTTGCCAGTGCTGGCCGCACCTCTTGTCAGATCTCCAAATTCATTAATAGACCAACCATGTTTTCCAGGAGACAACCCACTAAAGCTGGCTTCAATCCTAGCCAATTCCATATTTACCTGAGCCAAGCGAACCACGCCAAAAACCTCAGGACCTTTGAATTCCGCCACAGCAGCAGAAATTAGAAAATCTGCAGAGCAAGAAGAAACATACTTCAGAAGCATTAAATAGTTTTTGAGAAGACAACCAGAAGCAAAAACAAGGAGAAATCAATGTACTATCACTTGCAAGAAATCCAGGATCATTATGCAATTGTAGGAAAATAGAAACAATTTTGCAGACAAAAAAAGAAGAACGATTATTTGCTAACTGAGCATTTAAGATAAAAGTGTCCAGTATATGATGCATTTTTAATGGTAATTGATTCCTAAATAAATTTTGAGTAAACAAGGCTGCCCTGCTCATAACGTGGGGTAAAAGGCATTTTGAAGGGGGCACAATGATTCACTACATAGTTTACATGTCCAGTCCAGCTGAATGATTAACAAAACCAACAATGACACACCAAGCAATAGTATTCATATACAGATGCCAATAGACTTCACTGCACCACCCCCCCCAACCACCCACCAAAAATAAATAAATAAATATAAAAAACCTCAACAAAGATTTGTGCAGGCAACCTTCTGGGATCCCTTGCCCAATTAATCGAGCTTTTCGACCTGTCTGCTCTAGAGCTTCGCTCATGGTCTTCACAGACGTTGAACCAAGAATCCTCACCACTTGATTGCTTAAGTCCGCCTCAACATTTTTTATCCCTAAAATCAATTCACCAGAATATCAAAGAACATACCATAACTTAAGCCTGAATAAGGCAAAAAAAATGAATAAATAAATACATAAAAAATAACCTTCCAGAACAATCAAACAAGCTCAAATCACCTACCATGAACAGTTTGTAATTTATTCTTGACAGCTTTGACACAACCCTCACAATTCATATCCACCATGTACTCGGTCTGATACCAAACCAATACCCAAGTTTAAAATTTCCAACATAATCCAACAAAATCACCTAATTTCTATCACCCACATGCGTTTTCATATAATATAATAAGTCTAATAACAAACTCAAAATCTTGATACAGATTAGCAAAACCCTATATTAATAATCATCTCAATCCCAACAAATTCACAAATAACAGGACCAAGATAGGACTAAAACAAAAAAAAGAATAAGGATAATTGAAATATAAAAGCTAACCAGTAGCTCTGGCAAGTCAGCCTCACCCTGCGATTCAAAAATTGGGCAAGTTTAAAATTTTAATAAAGACCCATTAATATTGAAGTAAAAGAAGAAATGGGTTGCAGAGAAAATCGAACCTGAGATATGGGTTTGTGAACAGATGTGGGGGCGTCCATGTGAAGAGCTGAGGGCGTGTTAGCGAAATTCTTGACGAGGCCAAAGCGAGTTGGGGAAGGATTGGGTGTGGAGTTGAGGAATGAGAGGTTTCGCGTTTTGGGGAACTGAGAAGATTGAGAGGAAGAGAGAGAGCAGAAGGCAAAGGCAGCAGGGAGTGCAGAGACTGCTATGGCAGTGGATGTTGTGGCCACTGACCTCAGAAATGCCATTTTATTCTTTTATGCTAACCAGCAGTAATAAGCCCTTCGTTATCGTTAGATTCACTTGAGTTCCTGTTTTTGTCAGTCGGTTTTGCGCTGTCAATGACTCAATACACGTTTGTAACATTTTAGTTTTTTTTTTTTTTTTGGTTAAAACATTTTAGTTTTGACTTCCTTTGTTTCATTCTAAAATATTTTCAGTATTTTATCGAATTTATTTTATTGTAAAATTTTATTAAATCCAAAAATGTTTTTCATTGATTTTAATATAATTTGTAAAATTTTATAAAACATGGTAAAATATTTTATATAAATATATATTAGCTTTTCGTCATTTAGTTGCTAGGTTGTCGGTTTGAAGGCTGGTGCCAATAGTTTAGTTGCCATAGTCGATGGTCTGGTCATTGGCTCCAACCATCAAATCACCAACTCTAATGACTACACCACCAATTTTGGTAATTTAAACTTGAAAAATTTTACATGTTACACAAAATACATTAACATATTTTCAAATGTAAATATTTTACAACAAAATAAACGGATTATAAAGGTTAAAATATAATTACTGATTAAAAAAAATTCAAAATTATACTAGTTAAGTTTGAATAAATTATTAATTTTCTTTCTAAAATTTATTTGTATATATATTTTTTTTTTCAGTTTTGTATTTGGTTCTTAGACTTTAAGGTATCTATTAAATTAGTCCTTCCCCCATTGCCATTTATAAAATTGTTATTAAGTCCAATAAAACAACATCGCATCATATATATATAAATATTGTCAATTTCGTAAAATATAGGACCAACTTGACAAGAATGTGAAGTTAATGGACTAAGATGACAAATATTAAACCTTAAAGACAAAAATGACTATTTACCCACATTTAAAGGGTGTACTTTGTATTTTAACTAAAATTTGATTTATTTTTCTCCTTTTTGATGGGGATTAAAAAAAAAGCCATATTTTAATTCTTTCATCTTTTAAAAAGGAAAATAAGTTTTCAATGGTATAATTTTTTATTAAAAAAATCAAAATAAGAACGAACAAAAAGAATGTAAACTATTAAATGTATAAATAATTGGGAACAATTAAATATACTCAAAGACCAGAGAATGATAAATGCAAATCTAACTAAGGCTAATGTTTAATACTATATCCTTAAAATTGATGCCTCCTCTCATAAACATTTGTGTCCTAGTACACGATGAACATCGCAAGCAAAAGAAACACATTTTGAGTGCACAACAAAAACTCTCTCTCTCTCTCTCTCTCATAATTCTGGAATAGTTTTGGGTTAAAATATAATTTTATAATGCTTTGGCCTTTATTGTAATTTTGGGGTCAAAATGTAATTTCAGAGAAATTTGTTACATGATTGCCATACTAGAAAATTTTCAAGTTCAGAATATAGTTTTGGAAAATTATTGAGGTCAAAACATAATTTTTGGAAAAGTTTGATGGCATTTTCATAATTTTATGTGAAATGTTGGCTGATGAGTTTATTTATTTATTTATTTTATTTATTTATTTATTTAGAGGTTATAGGGCTTGGTTAAGTTCGAATTGGGCATAATCTTAGTATGAACTGGCTTGTTTATTAGGCTTATATATACTGGGCCGAGTGGGTGTAATTTTGGTGCTGGGGATGATTGTTTTCCTTTTTAAGTACACTTGTATGTAGGAGGACCTAATGGGCTTTAGTATTAGTGGGTATGGATAAGGCTTGCATCCAAATTAAGCTTGAATTTACTAAATAGGATTGGACTTTTGTTAATGTGGGTATGGGTTTAAAAGTGGCTACTCCTTGCATTTTGTTTCGAAATGCGTATACGTGTCTAGATGCAGCTTAGTTTTTCATCCAACTTAAAAGTCACATTTAGTTCAGGGCCGGCTTGACCTTAACATTTTCTGATAGAAACTAGGAAGGAAGTAGATTTATTGGGAAAGGCAGCCCCAGTTAACTCTTCCCTGTATCACAAAATATTATCTAGCTTAACTTTGAAAATAAATGCAATTGTTTAAATTTTTTTTTTATACCGGGGTCAATGCCTGTTGAAGAATTTTTAAAAGAAACGAAGGAATTCGTTCAAAGTGAACAGTTTCTTTGCTAATGAAAGTGTAAAGTTTTATTTATAATTTTTATATATAGAGATGTTGTGACCCATTTTTTTATCAAATTATTCGTCCCACTTCTAAATTATATGATTTAACAGGATGTGATAAGTTTGGGAACACAGAAAAAATCACTTAAAATTTCACTCACATAAGCTTGCCACTCATGTCACTTGAACCCATCATAACACAAACGTAAGAGATGGTTTGTGAATTTTTTTGAGAAAATTTCGATGTCTAGAATTAATAAACATGGTGGCTATTGGCAAAAATGATTTCTCAAATTCACACATTTGAAGGGGTTTTTGGACATGAAAGTGACTTCTACCTATAAAAATGTAACTTATATTTGTGAAAAAAAAAAAAATATGACTTTGTATGAATGGACCAAAATCTAACAAGTTCCCATCAAGAGAGAAAATAATAATAATAATAATAATAAATCTAACAAGTCATATTTATATCAGAGGCAATTCACACATTTGAAGGGGGTGTTCGGACTTGAAAATAATATTTTACTTAAAAAGTAAATCGAAAAGACACCTTCTAACGAGTGTAATGCATTTTCAAGATATGTTTTTATATGAAAAAAGTCTAGGATCACAAAAATCTTCACAACTTCTAGTTACAACTATGACGTGGCAGAGTGTGATTAGCAGAGTGTGATTAGTAAAGAAAAAAAATAATGGGTTTATGTGTAAATGATGGTTAACCATTTATTATTTGCCACATTAGAATTATTTGCGGTCAAAGAAAGCTTGGGGAAGTTTATGAATT
This sequence comes from Notholithocarpus densiflorus, assembly GCA_030021035.2. NCBI lineage: Eukaryota > Viridiplantae > Streptophyta > Magnoliopsida > Fagales > Fagaceae > Notholithocarpus > Notholithocarpus densiflorus. Next base: position 9,492,392 of record JARYZH020000002.1, read on the forward strand.
ACAAAATGATGCTATTAGATTACTGTAAAACATTTGTGAGCAATATAACTTTGCCTTCTTAGTGCCGCTAAATTTCAACAAGCTGACCTTCAAATCCTAAATCACAGTGGGACAGAGCATTTTTGTTCCAATCACAAATTCTCGCCACTGGCCACTCGATCTTTAGACTGAATTTTGTCTCTCACTCTCCACACTCCACCATATATACTTGATCACTTGAATGAGATAAAACCAAAAAGGACTAGCATTCTTTAGTTCCGGAAACATGGAGAACAGAAAGTGTGGAGTGTTGTCAATTCTGAAAGTTGTGTTTCTTTTTTGGTATCATTTCCATGTTTAATCTCTCCCCAATTCTGGTTGTGTCACAAAGGGACGTAGGTAGAAACCAAAATAACTTGCACACTTATATTGTCTTTGTTGAAAAACCTGAGACAGAAAGCAGAGTTACCTTGGATTCTGAAGAAGCGTATGGCTGGTACGAGTCATTCTTGCCCGTTAACAAAGACAATTTGACCAAGCAACCATGCCTTGTTCATTCCTATCAAAATGTGGCCGCCGGTTTTGCAGCAAGATTGACAGCTGAGGAAGCCAAAGACATGAAAGAAAAGAATGGAGTGTTGTCGGTTCAACCAGAAACAATATTGTCTTTGCATACAACTCATAGTAGCTTTGGATTTTGGAAAGAATCTAATTTTGCTTTCCAAAAATCAAGTCCAGAAGAGAAAGACCTGCTTCCATTTGATGATGAAGGCCACGGCTCCCACACAGCTAGCACAGCTGCTGGAAGCATTGTCAGATATGCCAATGCTTTTGGGAATGCTAATGGCACCGCGATTGGTGTGGCTCCTTATGCTCACTTGGCTATTTACGAAGTATGTGATGAATTTGGTTGTGCTGAAAGTGACATATTGGCTGCCATTGACGCTGCAGTTGAGGATGGTGTAGACATGATCTCCATGCCCCTTGGTGGAGGTTCCCGTCCTTTTATTGGGACCCAATTGCACTCGGAGCATTCTCTGCTATGCAGATGGGTATTCTTGTGAGCTGCTCGGCTGCCAATTCTGGTCCATAAAAATTTTCTGTAGAAAATGATGCCCCGTGGATTCTCGCAGTTGGGGCAAGCACCATTGATAGAAGCATAAAAGCAGTTGTCAAACTCGGAAATGGAGAGGAACTTGATGGTGAAACGCTTTTCCAGCTGAATAGCTTCAAGTCCACATTAGTGCCACTAGTATTCCCAGGTGGAGAATACAGTGGGAGTTATTGTTTTGAGGAAAGATTGAAAAAGGCCAACGTCAAAGGAAAGGTAGTATTGTGTGAGAGAGATTTTTTGGTAACAAGACGCGAAAAAGGAGAAGCTGTTAGAAATGCTAGTGGCGCTGCCATGATTCTTTTGAACCACAAAATGGATAGCTATTCTACCATTGCCGAGGCTCATGTTCTTCCAGCTTCACATGTGAGTTACGCAGTAGGAAGAAAGATCCAATCATATATAAACTCAACCTCAAAACCAATGGCCACAGTCCTATTCAAAGGAACTGTAATTGAAAAATCCAGTGTCCCTTAGGGTGGCAAAATTGGACACGACTCGCGAACCCAACACGACACGACATAAAATTAGCAAGTTATGGATTGAGGCTTAACGGGTTCGTGTCATATTCGGGTTGACACAGCTAACCCGTTTAATAAATGGGTTGGGTTAGTATTGAACATATAGAATTCGTTTGACTCATCTGACCCGTTTAATTAAATGACATTTTACTAATATACCCTTCAAACTCTAGGTATATAAACTTATTAGTTGTTGTGGTTTATTTTCTTTGACATATTGTGATTGATTATTTGTAATATTGTAATATGTTTTAGTTTTGAATGATTATTTGTGATGCAATTACTTGTTACTTCTGAATTTTATATTAAAAATATTTATTTGTTTGTTTTTTCATAATTTTTTTTTTTTTCATTTTGATAAAATCTGATAAACAGATTGACACCACTGACCCGTTTAATAAATGGGTCGTGTTAGGGTTGAGGAATCTTGACCCGTTTAATAAACATATCGGGTTAGTGTTGACCTATATCGTCGAATACTCATGCGTTGACATGACATGAACTCGATATGCAAACCCGAATTGCCACCCCTAGTGCCCCTATGGTTGCTTCATTCTCTTCCAGAGGCCCAAGTTTGCAAACCCATGGAATCTTGAAACCAGATATTATAGGTCCAGGAGTGAGCATTCTAGCCGCATGGCCCTCCCCTTTGGTTACAAATGCAACCTCAAAGTCGACATTCAACATGGTTTCAGGCACCTCAATGTCTTGTCCCCATCTTAGCGGCGTTGCAGCCTTGCTCAAGAGCTCCCACCCTGACTGGTCACCGGCCATCATTAAATTCGCCATCATGACCACAGCCGATGTCCTTAACCTCGAAGGGAAGCCCATTCTCGACGAAAGACTTCTTCCTGCTGATGTCTTTGCCATAGGTGCAGGCCATGTCAACCCTTCAAGAGCAAACGATCCCGGGCTTGTTTATGATATCAAACCCCATGATTACATTCCTTATTTGTGGTCTAAACTATACGGACAGACAGCTTGGAATCATTTTGCAACGTAAGTTTAAGTGCTTGGTAATAAAAAGTAGACCAGAAAGAAAGCTAAATTATCCTTCATTTTCTGTGGTGTGGAAGACTAATGAGTCTAGTCCTCAAACATTTACAAGGAAAGTGACAAACGTTGGCTTGCCAAATTCAACTTACTCCCTAGAGGTTTTTCTACCTGAAGGAGTTAGAGTTAGTGCAAGGCCTAATAAGATTGCATTCACGCAGCTGAACCAGGCGGCGATGTACTCGGTCACATTTAGCACATTGAACCCTACTCGTACTAGTTGGAACAATAGCAAGATGTAAATTGGACAGGGTTAAGTTAACTGAAATGGGTTTCAGGGAAGTATAGCGTTAGAAGCCTAATTGCTGTCACATTCGGCTCAGTAGATATCGTACTTACATGAATTGAAGATGCCGAGTGTTACAATATGGCAGAGAAGAATGTTGGAAGGAGGCTTCATATTATTCATGTGGTACTCTAGTGAGTGTCAGCAAGGATTCAGAGTCAGAGGCCGTCAATTAATTAGCTTTTTTTTTTTCCTTTCTTTTTCTGAATAAATTATAGAATCTAGTAAATCCCTTTTTTACTCTTTCACACACATTGTATTAAGAAATTAGAAGGAAAAGAAATCTTTTGAGCACATTTATCATTTTTATCAATTGGACGAGATTTTTGGGTTTTTGAGCAGTAACAATGTACAAATAAAAACCCCATCCCACTCAAGATGTTCAATTTTTTGTTCCATAAAATCCCATTCTACTCAGGCAAATTTTATCCTTTAGCCGCTCAAAATTTTCTTTTTGCCACTTTTAGTAATATTTATTTTCTTAAAAAATTTTAGTTTAAAAGTTAACATAAGATCTTATCTATTATGGGATGTCTCTTAGAGACACTAGTTTTAATTTATGCTATTATCTCAATTTTGCCGTTTTTGGTAAAAAATACTATTTTGCCACCTAATTGCGTAATTAGCATTAATTAGGTTTTTCTGGTGTTTTCCTAGCCATCATAGTTTTTATTTTTACTATTCAAATATATTATAGCCTCCAAAGTAATTTAGTTTTCATATATATATATATATATATATATATATATATATATAGCCAAAGTTCAAAGAAAATTCAATTAGATTTTAATTGTATTCTCAATTCTGCACCACGTATCCTATTTAATTTTTAATTTTGTGTTAAGTGAATTATTGAGAGAAAAAATAGAAGAGTCCAAATCCAATTAGATTTTAAATTGGATTTCTATTGGAGTCCAATTTTTAGCCACGTGTCCATCTAAGTTTTTAATTTTTGTAGCAAGTGAATTATTGGGTGCAAAAGTCAAATAGTCTAAAAAAATTTAAATTCTAAATTATATATATATATATATGAGGGTAAGCAGACCAAGTAAATAAGTTGGGCCGTGGGCTATTCCCGAGGACACCTAGGAACCCGAGGATGGTCGTAAGGTTTACTAAGTTTTGGGATCAACGGGCCAAGGATGAGAAAGTATAACAACAAACAGGTGGTAGTTCAGGAAACCAGAATCAGTTTTCATCCTTATTTGCTCCTCTTGGGGATACACTCAAAGCCCTTATGTTTCTTTCGAACTTGAACGACTTCCATTCTTCCCCCTCACCACTGGATCAAGGGTTTGCAAAACGGAAAGGTTCTTCAAAGGTGTGGAAGGAAAAAGACTCCAAGTGATTTTGTCATTTTTTTTCTCTCTCCCCTTCTGGTTTTTGTTTTTGCATTACTTGTGTGTTTTGCTTTAATTTTTTGAGTCAGTCTAGTTTTATGCATTGTTTTGTTTAACATGTTTTTGTTTGTTTATTTTTCAGTTTTGCTTTATTTTGGTTTTCATAAAAATAAAAAATAAAAAATGAAAAATCAGAAAAATACAAAAACATTGTGTGTTTGTGTACATTGGTACTTGTGTACCTTGGATGGCTATTGAAACAAAGTTTTCTAAACTTTGTATCTTTTGTAGCTTAGATGAGCATCTCTATGCACAACTAAGCAAGTGAGCTTTGTGGCTCGTGTTTGTGATGAGTAAGATTAAGTAATCTCTTGTACTAAACACTCGTATCACTCTTTTTGACGGGAAGGACTAGAAAATCCTAAGAGAAAGGCATAAATAACCATCTCACCACTGTTGCCCGCCAATCATGAAATGACATATGTATGCTTCGGCATAACAAAAGTGCAATGTCAAAAGCTTAACATCATTGGGTATTTCTTTTCTCTCTCTTATATGCCCGTGCATAGTTTGTTTTTTTAAAAAAAATATGCAAAGAAAAATAAAAGCAAAAAGAATCAAAATGTTTTATATTTGATTGTAAGCGTGTCTTCTAGGAGATGTGGGAGTTATAGGATGTACCTCAAAGGTGATAGTCCCCATCAAACAGTTATGATTGTGTGTGAGTTAAAGTGATTTTCTCATATCTCAAATTGTCATAACATGTAGACACTTATGCAATCTTGCGATATTTTTCACACACAACACGCAATATTCTTTACTACTCTTGATACAAGTGTAGGTACAATGTGATTTGGCCATTACAAGGAATACATGTGTTAATGTATGCTCACTAAACTGTCTTAACTTGTTTTTGAAATATAAAATTGGTTACACTTGTTTAGTGTGTGTGTATTTTGGATCTAAATGCTTGACATTTTCTTGTTGAGAGATGATTTTGAGAGCTTAAAATGTTGTTTGGATCTTTGGTTGTGTAGCATGTTTGATTGCATTCATATTAGTGTTTTTCTCTTCTTTGAAAAACTATTTTTAAGCAATCTCGACAGCTGCTGGACACCTCTCGACAGCTAGGCTATCTATCAAGCCTTTTTAGCTTCTTTTTATCGCATTCTCGATAGCTTCTCGACAGTTACTCGATCCATCGAGGAAGTTTTTGTATGCTCGATAGTTTCTTGATCCATCGAGCCCCTTTTGCTGTGGACACCTCTCGATAGATCCCCGATAGCTCTTCGATAGCTGTTTCTCGCGTTTTAAAGCTTGACACCTCTTGATCCATCGAGTTTTATGATTTTCTATAAATATGCTTTAGCGTGATTTTCTCTCATTTCTCCCCGATCTTTCTCGCCAGATCTTGTCTCCTCTCCTTCCCAAACTCATTTCTCTCTCTCTCTAAACCTCAATCCCAGAAGCTTTTCGGCCTAAAGATTTTTTTCTTTCTTTGGTATGATTCCTTCTCTTTCATTTATCATGCATTCATCTCTTTTTTACCTAACTTTTGGGGTTTTTGAAAGATTTTGAGATTTTTCAAAATTAATGAGGTTTTTGCAAAAATTTTGGGTTGGGTTTTGCTTAAATGATTTTAAATCATCATGCATTACATCACATCTGTATTATAACAATGTTTCATGCATTGTAGATGTGTGTTTACTTTGTTGCAATGATGTGTGCTGGTAGGTTTGGATTGGGCTTAGCCCATGATATTTTAAAGTTTGCATGTCACATGTTCATGCACTTTTCATGCATACGTACCTTCATTTATCTTTATTTTGATATTGATCTGTGTTGGTGCTTTTCTGCGTGTTTCTTTCTTTCTTTCTCTCTTTCGGTTAGTTGCTCTATGGCACCTAAACGAAAATACACTTCATCCCAGAACCTTCTTCGTTCTGGGGCATTTTCTTCTTCTGACACCACTCCTTTTCACGTACGATTCCGTGATGATAAAGCCCGTAAGGACTTTCTGGAGAACTTCTCTCGATGAGGCATTCATTCGGAACGCCAAGTCGTTCTATGGGACTTTTCCGATACTGACCTTCCCACTATCATCTACAGTCGGGGTTAGAAGTCACTGTGTGGCATCCCGGTCACTTGTCCCTCTGTGATCATACAGGAGTTTTACTCCAACATACACGGATTCGATACTTCATTACCTCATTTTGTTACTCGCGTTCGAGGTACGCGCATTGTAGTTACTCCGGATCTTATATTTGAGGTACTACACGTACCGAGGGTAGCGCATCCTGACTACCTCGGTTGTGATCGTCTGAGGACTGTGTCCAAAGACGAACTCTCGTCTCTTTTCTGTGAGACACTTTCATCTTGGGGTGACCGTCAAAACACCCATTTCTCGGGCTTTACAAAAGGTCCGAGATTCCTTAACATGGTGATGACATTCATTCTTCATCCATTGTCTCACTATAACTCTATCACAGAGCCTCGTGCTTGATTTTTGTTATTCCTCTTAGAGGACATTTCTATAGACTTCCCTTCTCACTTCATTCTATCCCTTATAGATGTTTATAGGGATACGACGACTCGTGATAAGCTCATTTTTCTTTCGGCTATTACACGGATCCTTAACCATTTTTCTGTCTCCTATCCAAAATCTACACACTTTTCCATTATGTGTGTCATAGACGCTGCTACCGTTCGACAGAGCGAGGCCTAGCTTCGACCAAGGCGGCCATGAACCGAGATGGTGACTCCTCCAGCTTCTTCCGCTCCCTCCACCTTCGCTTCTTCGTCTTCTGCGGGTAGAGTGACTCTCGAGGCCATCATGGCACAACTTGTGCGCATGGATGCTCCCCTTGACACACTCAGTGATGAGTTGTGTTAAGTGAACACCCGTGTTGGTCGTATTGCACGACGACAGGCTGCCATGGGTGGTTTCATTGCTTATACTTCTCCATCTCCACTAGCTTCAAAGGATGAGAGTGATGATGGCTCTGGCAGTGATGATGCTGATGAGGATGATGGTGCTACCTCTCCTAGTGATGATGAGATGTCTACTTGATTTACTTACCTTTTGTCACTCGTGACAAAAAGGGGGAGTAGTTTTGATATAAGAGTAGTCATATACATAGGGGGAGAGTTAGCATAGGAGATTTTTGTGATATGGGGAGTGTTTATACTTTGAGGGATGTAGTGAGGACTTATGTTTTTTTTTTTTCTTTTCTTCTTTTAGAGATACATTGTTCTTACATTGTGATAGCAAACCTTGTACTTATGATGTTATATATATGATGAGGTTGTTATTACAGTTCTTTCACCTATTTTTACATGTGTTGTTTCTTTTCTCTCTTTATGCACATGATTCTTATATATTGTATGCAATTTGTTATTTCTGTTTCACACCAAGATGCCGTGATGAGTTTTGTTTAAAGTGTTTTAGAAATATAGGTTGTCAAAGTCTTCTTGCCATAAACTCTCTTCTTGAAAGTTTTTCAAGAGTTTGTGTTAGGATAGATTTTATTGAATTCAACAAGTGAGTATGAGTTGAGTGATTTATAACTTCTCTCATATGTTCATTTGTTTGTTGTAGTTTTGTCACGGATTGCTAAAGGGAGAGATTGTTAGGACATATGTGAATCATGTTCGGAACATATGTCAATATAGAATTGGCTAATCATTTGACAAAACGCACTTTACTTGTAATTGAGTATATCTAGGATGTGTTTAATACTTCAAGGAACAAGATTTCAAGTTCAAGTGTTAAAGCCATGCAAATCTGTCCAAGAATCAAGTGAAGAAGTGCTGGATTTTAAAGCTTGACAGCTAGTATCTATCGAGGTTTAAAAAGCTGTTTTTGCCCGATGTTCGACAGATAGGGTATCTATCGAGGTTTAAGAAAATCAGTTTTTCAGATCTGATTTCACTCCAATCCATGAATAGATGTTTAGGCTTTCTTTTCTCACAACCCTAAACATATATAAGGATTGTTTTAAAGGTCATCACAACTGATGCAACTCAATGCAAAAGTTTTTCACAAGCATATTGTGAACTGGAGACATATGCCCTAGTTCATCTTTCTATTCAAGAAACTGCTGTGTTTGTACACTGTAGGGTTTTGTAACCAATGAGCTTCGTGATCTTCATTGTGTTGATGAACTGAAGAACTTTGCAGCCAACATCTTTCTCAAGTTGGTGAGTAAGCCGCGTACTGGGATCCGCACATCGAATTAATTAGTCACGAACTGGGAGCCATGCATTAAAAGGAGAGATTGTCATTACAGAACAAGTCCAATTAGGTATTGGGGTAAGAGTTCAATTGTAGGTTGGTATAAGGTACTGGGATTCCTTTACTTGTAACTGCTTGTTGTGATAATAGTGAATTCTTGGGAGTGGTGACCTTAAAATCACCCGGTGGGGTTTTTGCTGTGTAGGTTTTCTCTATTTGAAAACAAATCACCGTGTCAACTTTATTTTCCGCTGCACATTAACTTAGTTTGTGATTTGTTTTTGCTACCACGCTTATTGCATGCTAATTGAATTAATTAATTAACTTGGCTAATTAATTGGTTAAGTCATCACAAAGGGTCAATACATTCTTGGCCTATCAAAGAATACTCATGCAAACTCTTTGGCAACTTTAGCAACCACTTATGAGCAAGGCCTTCTGTGAGAGACGTGTCCCTCAAAAAAGAGATTCGGGTACCTTTTGGGGCACCTCTTTTTTTGGATAAGTGGTATGGAGTCGCTACTTATTTTTCTTTATACAAAAAAAATAAGAATACTAATTACAAAATACATGACTGAATAGTTCCATTCATTGATTGAATAAAAATTACGTATCTGAAAAATTGAAAAGTTACATAGCTTTGGGTCCTAGTTACAGTCTACCAAATATTTACATAGCTTGTTGTCCTAGTTACATTCTACCCAAAACAAATGAAGACAAGGCTAGATCTACTAAACCAAAAACCTAAATCCGGAGTCTAGGTTACGAAATGGGAAGGTGTTAGGCACCCATTACGCCCAGACAAAGTCTAGTCTTCTAGACTCTTATGACCAATGTACTATGCTATGCATGTCATGCATGATATGTTGAACATGTTAATGAAAATTAAATCACACAAATTTATGTATGGATGAAATCTCTTCTTTTGTTGAAAAAATCAGATCTGTTTTATTGTTAAAAAAAAAAAAGATTTTGATTTGTCAAAATATCAGATCTGCTTTGTGGGATGTAAAAAAAAGGTTTTGTGATGACAAAAATTCAGATCTGTTTTGTTATTTAAAAAAAAAAAAAAGTGATTTTTGTTGACAAAAATTCAGATCTGTTTTATTATATATTTTAAAAAAAGATTTTCTAAGAAGAAAACTTCACTCATAATCTAAAATTATGCAATCATGAATTAAATTAAATACAAAGACAGTAATACATAATCTCTTTCTTTATTTCAACAATTTGCATGTATTAAGAAAATCATATTTGAGAAAAATTTAGATTTGCATCTCATAAAGATGCAGATCTATTTTTGTTTGAGAAAACTCAGATCTGCATCTTAAGAAAGATGCAAATCAGTTTTTGTATTGAGAAAAAATTCAGATCTACATCTTATGAAGATGCAGATTTGTTTTGTTTTAAGAAAAATTAAGATCTACATCTTATAAAGATGCAGATCTGTTTTGTTTTAAGAAAAATAATTGTTCACATGCAAATTTATTGGCATTCAAGAAAAAGATTATAACAATCATATAGAAAATATCATGCTTTAAATAAAAGGACAATTAACAATTCATAGATATTTGAAAAAGAAAGAGATATAATATGCATCATCACATCACAAGAGAAGGGTGAAAGAAACAACCTCTTGCATGAGCACACTTTGTTCTTGAGAGGATGTTTTAGGGTTCAAAGAAATTTGTTCAATTCTTTTTGAAACCTAAAAACCCTAATTTTGCAGCAACACTCAGAGAGAGGATCAGAAAATATGTGTGGTTTGAGAGTTAAAAACGTATGCCTCTCAGAGCGTAAAAAAAAAGGTGCTGAATTATGAGATTAAGTCTCTATTTATAGAGGCCAGAAGACTCTAAAAAATAGGTACGGGCGATTAGGGTTTGAATCTGGATGCATCCTTTTGTGAAAAGGTCGAAAAGGGTGTGCCTTATTGTCACCCGAAGGCCGTTGGGCCAAAGCCCAACCAAGGGAAATTCGGCCCTTTTAGAGTGTCGTTCGGCACTCTAAAAGTGCCGAATTGGCTCTTGGAGGCCAAACGCGCTTTCGTGTTCGGGTGCCATTTGGTCTCTCATTTTAGGGTTTTATGACCGGTCTTTGTACCTAGACGTGTTTTCAACCTCCATTTATGATTTTTTGTCTCTTTTCTGGATAATTCAGGCTTTTTAAAGAGTAATTATCTTGAAGAGAAATACCTTAAAATAAATCTTGATAAAGTTCAGATTATCTACAATTTTATTGTTATCCAATCATCCATTTTATTCCCATGCATGCATCCCTATTATAAACACTAATTATCAACCAATCACAAAATTATTTAATTAATTTTAGTTGTTTAACCAATCAGAATTAATTTAAATTAATCATGTGCGGTCGACCTTACCTAGACACAATGCATATGGACCGTGCAAACTTGATCATGCAATATCTTTCGATTCGATGGTCCGATTTAAAAACCGGAAACACCGTTGCGACCGTTAGAATCTCAAGATCATTTTTATGATATGCAATGAATGAATTAATGCATGTAATGCAAAGGCAAAATGATGCATGTGATGCAAGAATAAAATGATGCATGTGATGCAAGAATGACTTTTTTTTTTTTTTTTTTGGGTACATGGATGGTCACTCCAGTCATCTTCCTTGATTAAATCATGGGTGCAAAATCGAGTGTCTACACCTTCCTTGGGTCATCCTCGTAGAGGACTTATTGAGGCCTACTGAGCTAGAAGTGGTGAAGGTTGGAGTACACCAGATAAGGGTTGGTCCTAGTTGGATGGATCCCATAGTTGCATTCCTGAAAGATGGAACGCTGCCTCCCGAGAGGGGGGAGGCAGAGAAAATATGAAGAAAAGCTCCCCGTTTCTGGCTGTTCGAGGAACATAAATTATATAAGCGCTCTTTTTTAGGGCCATATTTATTCTGTGTCCATCCCGAGGCAGTGGAGCCATTTCTGGAGGAACTACATGTAAGAATCTGTGGAAGTCATACAGGAGGCAGATCGTTGTCGCATAGAGCTCTTACTCAGGGTTACTGGTGGCCAAGTATACAGAAAGAGGCACAGGATTATGTTAAAAAGTGTGATCAGTGCCAGAGATTTGCCCCAAGCATCCATTAGCCTGGGAGCATGCTAAATCCTCTTTCTAGTCCGTGGCCATTTGCACAATGGGGATTGGATATTGTAGGGCCATTTCCTAAAGCAATGGGAAACCGAAGATGGCTTCTTGTCGGAATTGATTACTTCACAAATTAGGTCGAGGTTGAGCCGTTGTCTAATATCAGGGATGTTGATGCAAAGAAGTTTTACTAGAAGAATATTGTTACTCGATTTAGGATTCCCCATATTCTTATCTCGGACAATAGGCTCCAGTTTGACAGTAAAGCCTTTAAGAGGTATTGTGGTGAGCTTGGCATTAGGAATAGGTATTCAACCCCAGCCTATCCGCAAGGGAATGGGCAAGCTGAGGCAGTCAATGAGGTTATAGTTAGTGGGCTAAAGAAAAGGTTGGATGAGGCTAAGGGCAGATGGGTTGAAGAACTCCCGCACATTTTTTGGACATATCGAACAACTCCTCGTCATTCAACAGGGGAAACATCGTTTTCCATGACCTATGGTTCTGAGGTCGTGATCCCTTTGGAGACAGGGTTTCCGATGTTAAGGACAAGCCTATTCGATCCCGACAACAATGATCAATTACTACGAGAAAGTTTGGATTTAATTGACAAACGGAGCGAAGTGGCCATGGTCCAGCTGGCACATTATCAGCAGAAGCTTAAGCAAGGGTACAACATGGGGGTGAAGGTCAAACCATTAGCACCGGGGGATTTGGTGTTGAGAAGGGTGGTAGAAACTGCAAAGAACCCATCTTGGGGAAAACTAGGACCCAATTGGGAAGGGCCATACTGCATCACTTCGGTAGCAGGAATAGGAGCTTATTGTTTGGAAGATCTAGATGAAAATGTTGTACCACATCCATGGAATGTAAATAATCTTCGAAGGTATTATTATTAATGAAAGGTGATCTTGCTATCTTTTATTTTGATTATCGTTGTCCAATTTTTCACTTTATTTCTCTAAGTGTTAAACAGAACCTCAGTCATGTTTGGTTCCTCGGACCACATACCTTGGGTAAATTAATGCTTTTTATTTCTCTAAGTATTAAACAGAACCTCGGTCATACCTGGTTCCTCGGACCACAGACCTTGGGTAAATTAATGTTTTTTTTTTATTTGTTTAAGTGTTAAACAAAACCTCGGTCATGCCTGGTTTCTCAAACCACATATCTTGGGTAAATTAATGCTTTTTATTTCTCTAAGTATTAAATAGAACCTCGGTCATACCTGGTTCCTCAGACCACATACCTTGGGTAAATTAATGTTTTTTTTATTTGTTTAAGTGTTAAACAGAACCTCGGTCATGGCTTATTTCTTGGACCACGTACCTTGGGTAAATTAATACTTCTTACTTTTCTAAGTGTTAAACAGAACCTCAGTCATGCCTGGTTCCTCAGACCACATACCTTGGGTAAATTAATACTTCTTATTTCTCTAAGTGTTAAACAAAATCTCGGTCATGCTTGGTTCCTCGAACCACGTACCTTGGGTAAATTAATACTTCTTATTTCTCTAAGCATTAAACAGAACCTTGGTTATACTTGGTTCCTCGGACCACATACCTTGGGTAAATTAATGCTTTTTACTTGTTTAAGTGATAAACACAACTTCGATTATGCATGGCTCCTCAGATTATACACCTCAGGCACATTAACACCATTTATTTGATTAAGTCTTAGGTACATAAGTATTTCATTAAGTATTTCTTTGCTTTGTTGCTTGGGTTTATGTGAGTACACTGGAGCAGTGTTGTGTCAGTTGAAAATCTTTGGGGACTTACAGTTCATTTTCATAAGTTCAAATGTAACCATGACTAAGATAAGATTGTTAACAATATGAATTATGCTTTAAAAAAAAAAAAGTGTAATAGTAGTACATACTTTGAAGGAACCGAAACTTTTTATTAAATTATCGGATCTTCCCTTGGTAAAATAAGGGGAGTACATTGCACTCTCTGTCATTCTCTTTCTAAAAACAACATAAAAAAAAAAAAACTAACAAAAGTACTAAGGAGCAGTGGTGTCCTAGTTGCCAATGGATGGTGGAGGATCATTCTTAGTTGCTGGTGGTGGCTCCGAGTGCTCAACCTCTTTTCCCTTGGAAACCTCTTTTTCTTTTGGTGCCTTTGTTGGTTTAGAAGTGACTTTTGTGGTACCCACATCAGCAGGTTGAGTAATTGCAGAAGCTTTGATAGTAGGTTGAGTAACTACAGAAGCTTTGGCAGTAGATTGAGCAATTGTAAAGGCTTTGGCAGCAGGTTGAATAGTTGTAGGAGCCTTGGGAACAAATTGGGTGGTTGTGAGAGCTTTAGGAGCAGTGGTTGCTTGGGAGGTTGGTGGGGCTGCTATTTGCAGCGCTAGAGGGTAGAAAATATTCTCCGTTTTCCTTAGATCCGAGGAAGCTTCTACTTCGGCCAAGTTCAATGCCTCAATCCATACTTGAAGAAAATAACCTCAGCAAACTCTTATGACCTGGGCCTTTAGAGCGTCCTCTGTCTCCTTCACCCCAATGTCATAGCCCAACTGCTCGGCCTAAGCGAGAGCTTCCTCTTTCTTCTCTAGCTCTTTTTTCTGAGTCTCAATCTGCTCGCGGGTAATGGTCAATTGCTCCTCGACCTTGCGAAGCTGCTGATGTTGATCCTCAGCTTGTTTCTCAGCGCCGGCCAAGGTGGCTTCAGCGCTTTTTCGCTCTTTATCTGCCTCGGTTAACTTTGTGTCGAGGTCTTTAATCTTCTTTTTGGCCACGGCCAGTGTCTTAATGGCAGCTATCTGGCATGCCTCCTCATCTTTGCACTAGGCATGGGCCTGATCCACCCATTCCTTAGCGATGTTGGTTGTTTGGATTTCCTGGAAGACAGCAACAATGTGAGAGATAGTCTAGAAGTATAAAATATATATATGTGTGATACATAAAATAAATGGAAGGACATACCATTGCTAGGTCCCTTTTCAGGGTCAAGAAGACCTCATGCCTTTTCAGGGTCCTCAGATTGGCCATGTCTTGGGGTAGGAGCAGGGGCTGCTCCAAAGCGTCGGCCACGTAGCCCGCCTTTCCCTTTTGGAAGTCCCTAATGGAAGAATCCAGCGGGAGTGGGGCTCCATCTAATTCAAGTGATGGGTCCAAATCGGAACCTTGGGACGGCGCTTAGAGGCCACCTCCATGCCCGAGCCCTCTGCCACGTTCTTTCTCGGTGCAACTTTGGCAGGTTTTGCCCCTTTTTGGGGCTCAAGTTCTTTGGGAGGAATGACTTCACTCTCCTCGGTTACTTCTTTACCCTTTCTATCTCTTTTTCTCTTCTTTTGTAGTTGTTCGAAAGAGGAAGCATGGGAAGGAAGAGGAGTTGGAGGCTGAGTTTGGATGGGCATTTCAGGTGCAGACCCTCCGGCGTGTGACTCCAGTAACTCGAGGAGACTGGTTTCTTTCCTGCGTTGGAGTACCATGGCTTTAGGAATATCAGCCGACTCTTAGTTGCTACTAATTTGAACGGAGGGTAGAGGCCTAGAGGTGTTGCTTGGAGATTCTGTCGGGTATGGTCGATCAAAAACTTCAAAGTCCTTTTCTGAATCTACTACTTCGATCACTTTGACTGCTTCTCCTTCTTGTGTTGAATTTGAAGAGGACGTTTCCTCCTCGACTATGTGTTGAACGGGCAGTGCAACTGGATGAGTGCCTTTAGGAGGGGGACTAGTTAGGAACCCAGGTGTTGCAACGTTAATCTGGTGCAGCCGAGGGTCTTTTGCTTTAATGACGTTCTTTGGGGATTGAAAGCTAGTTGAAATCCGCTTGTATCCCAAAATTACGTGGGCGACACGTAGTTGCCCGTCCGAGTGAAGGAAGATCTCGGACCGAAGGATTCTGTTGAGGTCTGCTTCGTTGACCAGTCTGAAGTTAGGAGTAGTATGGTTCTTGTCTACAGAATTCAAATACCAAAGAACAATTAAAAGAGAGAGAGGGGAAAGTACACAATAACAAAAAAAAAAAAAGGGGATTTAAGATAAAAACTTCTATTATCTATAGGTAGGGGTGGCAATTCGTGTTCGTGTGTCGAGTTCGTGTCGTGTCAACTCATGAGTATTCGACTATATAGGTCAACACTAACCCAACATGTTTATTAAACAGGTCAAGATTCCTCAACCTTAACATAACCTATTTATTAAACGGGTCAGTTGTGTCGACCTGTTTATCAAATTTTATCAAAATGAAAAAAAAAAAAAATTTATGAAAAAACTAACAAATAAATATTTTTAATATAAAATTTAGAACTAATGAGTAACTACATCACAAATAATCATTCAAAACTAAAGCATATCCCAATATCACAAATAACCAATCACAATATGTCAAAGAAAATAAACCATAACAACTAAATAAGTTTATATACTTAGAGTTTGAAGGGTATATTGGTAAAATGTCATTTAATTAAATGGGTCAGACGGGTCAAACAGGTTTTTATGTGTTCAACACTAACCCAACCCGTTTATTAAACGGGTCAGCCGTGTCAACCCGAATATGACACGAACCCGTTAAGCCTCAACCCATAACCTATTAATTTCGTGTCGGGTTCGCGGGTCGTGTCCAATTTTGCCACCCCATCTATAGGGGTTGCTTAAGCTTAGAAAACCCCACCTGGTTGCCCATCTCGCGTTGGACAATGTAGGCCATCATGCCATTCACCTGAGACAATTAAGAAGTCTTGGTTCAGGCCCTTGTTGGATTTGGGGAGACACGAAATAAGTCTGACTGAGGGAACCCTAGTTTTGAGGTAATGCCTAGTGTCCTTAAGGTGTTGGCAATTGTATACCCAGTTGACATCGTGGTGGGTAAGGTTCACCCCATCTTCTTATTAAAGGCATCCACACTACCTAGTATCCTAAACAAATTTGGGGAGCATTAGGTCGAGCAGAGTCTATGGGCGATTAAAAAATCCCTAGTCACCTTCCCCATAAGGATCTGCATTCGTCCCTCTATAAAAGCGATCATAGGGATCACTACTGCCCCTTTCGGGCCTAAGAGCATACCACTCCCCTAAGCGGCAATGCTATATGTTGACCTGAGGTGGTATGTTATATCGAGTCTTAAAGGCTTCTCTGCCCTCGGGAGTATTTACCAAACTAGCAAATCTACCCATCTAGAAGATAAAAGGAAAAACTACTAAAAAATGAGGGAAAGAATTGTAGGCCGAGGAAGAATAGGAACCTAAAGTCAATGTATGAACTAAATGGTACTTACAAAGAAGTTTGAGATGAACACCTTAGACCACTTCTTTGATGGATTGAAAATTCAAGAAATGGACTTCCTGCTTCCTTTATATAGGAAAGCAAGATGAGCGGGAAAATTCCCGCTCGAATTCCCATGGTAAATCTCCACCGTAGGATTTGCATCACATAGTAAAACGTGGGGGACAGAGTGCTGTGTGAAACAATTAATGGGGCGTCGCAGATGCCAAAGCGTCAGGAGCGTGCTCAGAGCAGGTAAAAAGACGTTATCACGTGGGAATGTTCACTGAGTGTGTGAAATTCTGAAGTGAAAATCAAAACCTCACTTTCCTCAATGGAGAAAAAATGTCGTGTTTTGAGGGGCTATTGTGAGGGTAAACAGATCAAGTAAATAAGTTGGGCTGTGGGCCGCGCCCGAGGACACCTAAGAACCCGAGGATGGTCGTAAGGTTTAGTAAGTTTTGGGATCAACGGGCCGAGGACAAAAAAGTATAACAACAAACAGGTGGTAGTTCCTGAGGAGCCGAGCTTCCTCAAGAAAGCATTGTGGAAGGTTCAAACCCAGCCATCCCGGGAATGCTATACAAAAGGTAATCATTTCCTTTATGGATAAGCTTCAAGAAAGATAACCAACAGAAAATGAAGAAATATCTGGGAAGAAGGCCGCTACCACCACATTAAATGCTCTGCACCTAACCAACTGGCCGCATTTATGTGGAAATGACACCTAAACAGTGATATCTTAGTTTATAGCTATTCACAAAACTTCCAGGAGATTTCTAATGAAACAAGCATCTAGGGGATCACCTACTTGATTAACAAGTAGATGGAGGGACTGTCACGACCCAATCCATGGAACATGAATTTAGATGCATGACTAACTTGCTGAACTTATATAACTCCATAAACATAACTAATCCAAAATAAATTAAGAACTCCATAGAAATCATACTCTTAAAAACCTCTTACACAAAAAATCTAAACTCCACAAATTGGAAATAATCTCCACTGTATAAAACATGAATTACAAAAGGTAACTAAAATCCTATAAGTCTTCAAGTAATACTGAAGTCACCTACAACTTCCACGCTCTACCTTGCACCTTACAAAGCGATCCAAAGATTCTATATTCCCAACTACACTTTAATCTGAAAATAGTAATTGATGGGGTGAGCCACACATCTAGTTAGTAATTATACAGAATATACAACAGAATAGAGTCAAGCAAAGCACGAGTTTGATTTCACAATTTCACTCAAAATATCACATATAGTTTTCCAAACATATAGAGAACCACTTAATACATATATAATCAAATCTTAAAGTCATTCGAAAACGCATACAGATAATTGATCAGAGCACAGTGTCACATATACACATCACATATTCTCACATACAATCCTGTGAGTGGATACCAACATCTAACCCCTGTTGGTGAGGGATCAACACATATTCTCACATACAATCCTGTGAGCGGATTTACACATTTATCTGATCAATTCTAAAAACATTCATTTTGAGTCACATATCACAAAACAAAATATATACAAAATAGAATAATTTTCTTAATATTAACAATTATTCCAAATATAAAGGCATAGCGAATATCACAATATCGAATTGAACATAAATCAAAGGATGCTTGACTCTCTTAGGGAATGAATAAGAACTGAAGAGTTTATATAAATATTTTTACAATTCTTGAGTAAGTTTGAAAACCCAATTTGCTAAAAGAAACGTCTTAAATACCATTTGAAAAATAAGAATATGACTTTGAAATCACTTGGTTTTAAACAAACCTAAAGAACAAGAGCCTTTTTAGAAAAACTTACTTTGAAACTCAATTATTTTCGGAAAATAGTTTAGTTTAGAAATCATCTTTTAAATGAGATTTGGACATTCAAAACATTATTTCAAATTCGAAGTTTCTCTTTAAAACATTGTCTAAAAGTCGAAGTTTCCCTTTCAATGATGTAAAAATAATGCTTTCGATAAACTTTAGAAAACGTAAGCTTTAAAAACATAACTTTTGAAAACCTTTAACTTTTAAGAACCTAAAGAATAAAACTTGTGCATATTATGCATAATTACTTACAACACTTGAATCACTCTGAAAGTCCAGCCGAAACAACCTCCAAAAAGCCTCAAAACACTCTTAAATAGGACCTATAATCAATCATGGGAATTACTTAATATCCTCCACAAAAATATAAAGCTTATCGAATTTTACAAACTGACTCACTAAGATTATACTTTGTTGAACTAATTAATAACACTAATGCAAGGAATCTCCACCCAAAATGTTTCCTTGAATTTATCAAACCTTAGAAGCAATAACCAATAGATTGCAAACTCAGGATTTCATATATGCCCCAACGGAAAGTAAACCCTCATACATTAATTAAGCTTTATCATCTTGACTTTTGTTCTAGACTACAAGCTGTAGGGACCCTAGGATTTAATATATATATAGATATATATATAACCCAAAGAAACGTAAAAGCCATGTGCATAATCAAACTGTGTAACCCGTGACTTTATTCTAGCAAGTTTTGTAATCCATAGCTTTATCTAGATACACACAGTGGGCAACCTAGGATTTAATTATATAACTCCGATGAAAAACGTGAAGGCCATATTCATTAATAATATTTTGATCCATGACTATGTTCATGGGTACACATGGTGGCAAAATCATTGACTTCAAATATATTATATATGTACATATCCGAAGGAAGACATATGCCATAACCATAGATCCTTGAAATTCCGTGGCTAAACTCTAGGATTATATATATATTTATATGCCAACGAAACAACGTTAAAGGCTTATTCCATGAATCTATTCAAGAACCCACATACTGGGCAGTGGGCAATCCAAGGTTTAATAGTGTAAATAACAATTCTAGGAAAAAAACCCCCTTTTAACAATCTACACATCACTAAAGTTTTCCATGATAAAATTATAACTCCTTAATTATTTGTTTCTAACGGTGAGAAATCATACCTAGAATTCTTTGGTTGCCTCTTCAATTGTATGTGCTCTAAACTCCAAGTAAAAACACCTCTTAGCCTCCTTAGTGATGAAACCCTAATTTATCTTTTCCTCCACCTTATATTTTAACATATCATAGATGTGGGCTTGGTGGGGTAGTGGGCTGGAGTTTAAAATCCACTTAAGCTTATCTCTTTAGTCTCCAAGAAGCCCATAAAACATCTTCATCTTTTATTTATTTATCTATTATTTTAATTGCCGCACCAAATTGTATGCATTAAAACTTTAATTTTCTCACCTATTTTGGTAACGCCACAAAATTGTCTACTCCCATCTTACTGTGCATACACATATAGTACCTCAACTCTATATTAATAATAACAATGACAGTGATGATTGTAAAATCAAATCGGGGTATTACACTCTTCCCCCCTTAAAATAAGTTTAGTCCTCTAAACTTGACATACCTTAGTCCTTGAACAAAGAGGGATATTAGACAACCAAATTAGCATCACTAAAACTCAGTATTGTCCATAACATGTATGAATGGCAATCTTAAGAATATCTTCCTTCTTAACTTTGAGTTGATGGTAAACTGATTTAAGGACAATCTTGGGTAATCAATATTTATTCCTCATAGTCATCCTATTCAATCTTCTATTGTCTATGCATAATATCTTTTCCACATGGAATTACACTGTTGAATATAACCCCTATTTAGAACTCAAAAGTATCATGATAACCAATCTACATTATATCATAACAAAATCTCAAATCTTAAAGAGAATTAAGTCAGCCATTACTTTCTTGTCTACTATCATAACCATACAATACTTACATAAACTCAGCAACCATTGTTTCACTTAATAAGAGAAAATAAGGAGATGATACCTAACTTAGTTTCCTCATCACTTTGCCCAGTAATAGCAAACACTCGTCCTTGGATTTTTGGCCATTGATTTACATTATTAGGCTTAACCATTGGCTCATTCTTCAAAGCTGGGCAATCTTTGATACGATGTCCCATTTGTCCACACTTAAAACATGCCCCACTTTCACGATAGCAAACACCGTTATGCTTTTTACCACACTTCAAACAATTCTCTATTACTTGTTGCACAACATAAGGCTCTAGTTCTATTGTAGTCTTCTTTTTGAATGGTTTGTCATTTTCATTTTCTTTTTGAGATTCTTCGGGCTTGGATCTCTTTTTATTTTGATCTCAAATTTTCTGATAGTCTTCACATTCCTTCTCAACAACTTTTGCTGTCTCCACCACCTCAGAATAAGCCTTCAATCGTAAGGCTGCCATCCTAGTTCTGATACTTGGTCGTAGTCCCCTTTAAAATTTCTTAGCCTTCCTAACATCATCAGACACAACATGAGGGGCAAATCGAGCCAACTCAGTAAATTTAGCCTCATACTGTAACATCGTTTTATCCCCTTGAATGAGCTCTATAAACTCAACTTCTTTCTCATCCCGTACACTTTCTGGAAAATATTTCTCATAAAAAGCATCAAGGAAAATAGTCCAAGTCAATATCTCATTTTTCTCAAGTGGCAAAGTCTTTTTAGTAGATCTCCACCAATGCTCTGCTTCCCCTTTCGACTACTTTACTCTACTCTACACTCTTGTTGGCAACTCAATATTAAGGTTGACTTGCCAAAACCTGACATTCGGATATTCGTGAGGCGTAGTCTATTGCCCTAGTTTCCCTACTTGAGAGCCGGAGTGAGGTAGAAAACATTCAAGATACACACATAGTCTTCAAACCTTATGATAATTTTGTTATACTGAGGACAATTTTGTTCCAAGCTACAATAGCCTAAGATTTTGCCATGTGGCTGATAGGAACTCCAAATTATGTCATATGCCTTGTAATCTCATCATAATTGTTGTAATCATTTTAGTTAGTTAGATAGTTAAGATTAGTATGAGTTAGTTAGGATTTGAGCACATGTAGTTCATTTAACACATGACTTAATTCATAGAGCATATGTTGAATTAACTAGCCAATTATTTTGAGCCATATGGGCCAATGAGATTAGAGCTAGTCTCCTATAAATACATAATTGTAATTCAACATTATGATATCATTGAAGAATAAAATAATTGATTGCTTAGTGCATTTCCTCTCTCTCTCTCTCTCTCTCTTAATATTTCTTTATGGAGAGTAACTATCTCGAATGAAGTCAATTTCTCTACAATTCTTATCCATCCCCATTAAGAACCACCGGGTTCCTAATAGTGGCACATTCCTTGAAATGGAAATACAATATTCTTCATTTAGCCTTCCACCTTGACAAAACTTTTAAGCATTTGTATAAAGTATTCTTTTATATTTAGTAAAAAAATAAAAAAGTTTCCTTTTATGACAAATTATTAATTATTGTTGTGTGTTTATTGAGGTACATCCATTCATTTCCAAGTATTAATTAATTTTACTTAATAAAAAAAGACTACTAAAATATCATACATGTCATTTTAGTAGTTTTTACTAAATAGAAAATAATACTAAAAATAATTAAACAAGTGATTGAATGTTAGGCTAAGGTGAAAGGTTATTTGAAGAGTAATCAATATATATATAAAAGCAGAGAACTCATATGGAAAAGTATGAGGTTCTGCCAAGTGGCACATTGTATGATATCATTTTCATTTAGGCTTCCACCTCATCTACATTTAGCATTTATGTCAAACTATTAAGTAATGGCAAATGCATTTATTTCAATGTTTTTTTTTTTTTTTTTTTTTTTTTTTAAATAATGCTAGAGATACAAACTATTTTACAAAAAATTTTATGAAGTGCTTATGTGGTGAGTGATTATTGGTAAATGAAAATGTGATATTAATGGTGGGCCTAAATGAAAACCAATAAGAGGTTGGCCACATCAATATTTTGTAAAAATGTTGTAAAATAGTTTGTAGTTGTAGCATAGTTGTAGTTGTAAAATAGTTTGTAGTTTGTAGTTGTAAAATAGTTTGTAGTTGTAGTTGTAAAATAGAGGTTGGCCACATCAACATTTTTTTTTTTTTTTAATGGGGAAAGGCAAAAAATTGTATACATTTATAACTTATTGCTTTGAATAGATACAAATGGATCTAAAAAGTCATGGGAAATGTAAGAATTAAGAAAACTTTTTAATTTTTTGCATAAGACAAACTGCAATGCAGAATTGCAAGAGTCGGATTCAATGAGTTAGGTAAATATTATTTGTCTCCACATTTATGCAATATAAATTCCCATTTCCGTTGGACTTAAAAATTAAACTTCCATAATTTTTCTCACAATATCTTTGGTTTTATTTCTGAGAGGTATGTTAATTTTCAAAATATTATATTCGTCTTAAATATTTTGTTTAGATTTTATGTATACGTTTTTACTTATGTAGCGTTGTAATGTATTTAGGCTTATTTTTTCATATTATGTGCCAATTTATATTTTTGGTTGTCTGTGCGATGCATATACTCGGTAAGGATTTGTTTTTGGCTGCTTTTAAATCAATTAAAATTTGGAGATTAAATTGTGATATTATTGCATCACTATGACATTATTTTTTATGTTGTTGTATCATGAAAGTCTAGAAGTTTTTATAGTTAATTGATATATAAAGTATAAATCATACAAGAAAGACACCTAGGAACCAACAGATTTGTAGGTGACAATGTGAACTGTGTGATTTGGTGACATTTCTTAGTTGCATGAATTAGAGGAATTTTCCTCCAATGTATTTAGTTTAAATTTAGTTTTAGTAGAAAACTTCATAGATTAATTGTGATTAACAATAATAGTATTCATGAAATCAATGACATAAATAATTTCTTACAAAATTTATCATAATGCACCGCGCATTGCGTGAGATTTTGGCTAGTTTATAATAATGGTACATGTCCTTTCTAATGAGCCAAGGGTCTTGTAGTTGAATTGACACCTCCTCATGCACAAAGTATTTAGGGGCCTAGGAGAAGAAATGGTTCGAATTGCAGGGTTAACAAATAATTTATATAGAATATTTTTATATGAACTTATAATATACTTGTGCATTAGACATGGGACATCTGCTAATCTTGTCAAAGTGAATAGTTTCAAATCTCAAGGGGTAATTTTTTTTTGAATAGCTAATGGTGCCTTTTAGATAACGAGAATGTTAGTTATATGACGAGGGAAAAAAAATACCATTTTGATCCCTACACTTTATAGTCACTATCAATTAGTCCCTACATTTTGGTAGCAATCAATTTGGTCATTGTTGACCAAATTGACTGCTAGCAAAATATAGAGACCAAAGGCCTTTGATGAAACATGGTGGTGGCATTTGGCTTTCAGTTGGTGTCATGACTTTCAACATGAGTTACCTTCATTGTGTTTAGATTTTTTATTTTTTATTTTTTTCCCATACATCAATAATTGGGGTGTAAGGATTTGAATTCTGAATATTTTTGTTGAAAATACCATGAGGTGCTAGTTTCTAAATTTGTTTTATGATTGAAGTTATTTCTAACCATAGAATATGTAACTTATATATTTGTGATAATTAAGAATAAAAAAATGTGACCTTGTTCGTATGTATTAATGGACGGAAACCTAACACGTCATATTTATATTGGTTGTAATTCACACATTGGGTGTTCAGAGTTCGGACTTGAAAGTAATATCTTACTACTAAAATAAATTGAAAAGACACCTTCTAATGCATGTGATGCATTTGTAATATATGTTTTAAATGACAAAAGAAAGCTTGTGTAGAAATATATGAAATATAAAATGAGTCTCTTAAATTAATTACTTTTAAACATTTGTTTTTTCCCAAAAAAAAAAAAAAAGTTAAACATTTGTTGACTTAATAAAACTAAAAAATAAAAACACACCTACAAACTTTGCCTGTCGACGCATTCTTAAATTTGCCTTCTAAACAATACTAAATTCCAACAAGCTGACCTTCAAAGCCCAAATCACATATCTCCCACTCTCCACTATAAATACTTGACGTTACATATGCGATGAACAATATTGAACTCGCATTCTTTAGTTCTTCCACAAAAATGGAGAACAAAACGTGTGGAGTGTTGCCAATTATGAAGGTTATGTTTCTTTTTGGCATCATTTCCATGTTTAATCTCTCCCCAGTTCAGGTTGCATCACATACGCACATAGATGAGGAACAAAATATTTTGCACACTTATATTGTTTTTGTCAAAAAACCTGAAAGCGGAGTCACCTTGAACTCCGAAGAAGTGTATGGCTGGAACGAGTCATTCTTGCCAGTTACCAAAGAAGGTTCGAACGAGCAACCACTCCTTGTTCATTCATATCGACATGTGGCTGCCGGCTTTGCAGCAAGATTGACAGCTGAGGAAGCCAAAGACATGGAAGAAAAGAATGGAGTGTTGTCTGTTCAACCTGTAAACATGTTGCCTTTGCATACAACTCATAGTCCAAATTTCTTGGGTTTGAGCCAAGGCTGGGGACTCTGGAAAGAATCAAACTATGGTAAGGGTGTCATAATTGGAGTATTGGACACTGGGGTTTGGCCAGACCATCCTTTATTTAGAGACGAGGGAATGCCTCCTCCACCGGCTAAATGGAAAGGAAAATGTGAATTCAATACAACGACATGCAATAACAAGATCATTGGTGCGAGAAATTCCCAAAAATCAGTTCCAGAAGAGAAAAATTTGCTTCCATTTGATGATGTAGGCCATGCCACCCACACAGCTAGCACAGCTGCTGGAGGTATTGTCAAAGATGCCAACGCTTTTGGGAATGCTAATGGCACTGCGGTTGGAGTGGCTCCTTATGCTCACTTGGCTATTTACAAAGTATGTTATAAATTTGGTTGTGCTGAAAGTGACATATTATCTGCGATTGACGCTGCGGTAGAGGATGGTGTTGACATTAATTATCTCGTCCCTTGGTGGAGGTTCTCGTCCTTTCTATTGGGACCCAATTGCACTTGGAGCATTCTCTGTAATGCATATGGGTATTCTTGTGATCTGTTCAGCAGGCAATTCTGGTCCATATGAACTTTCTGCAGAAAATGATGCCCCATGGATTCTCACCGTTGGAGCAAGCACCATTGATAGGAGCATAAAAGCAGTTGTCCATCTTGGAAATGGAGAGGAACCTGATAGTGAAACGCTCTTCCAGCCAAAGCATTTCAACTCCACATTATTGCCACTAGTATACCCAGGTGGAACAGGTCGTGATAGGTGCACTGGGGAAAGATTGAAACGGGCCAAGGTGGAAGGAAAGGTAGTGTTATGTGAGAGAGATATTATGATAAGAAGACGCGAACAAGGAGAAGCTGTTAGAAATGCTAGTGGCGCCGCCATGATTCTTTTGAACCAAAAACCAGATGGCTTTTCTACCTTTGCTGATGCTCATGTTCTTCCAGCATCACATGTGAGTTATGTAGCAGGGGAAATGATCCAATCATATATAAACTCAACCTCAAAACCAGTGGCTACAATCGAATTCAAAGGAACTATAATTGGAAAATCATCTGCTCCTGTTGTTGCTTCTTTCTATTCTAGAGGCCCAAGCTTGCAAACCCCAGGATCGGATATTATAGGTCCTGAAATGAGCATTCTAGCCACATGACCCTTCCCTTTGGTCATAAATTAATGCAACCTCAAAGTCAACATTCAACATGATTTCAGGCACTTCAATGTCTTGTCCCCATCTTAACGGCGTTGCAGCCTTGCTCAAGAGCTCCCACCCTGACTGGTCACCGGCCATCATTAAATCCGCCATCATGACCACAGCGGATGTCCTTAACCTCGAAGGAAAGCCTATTCTTGACGAAAGGCTTATTCCTGCTGACGTCTTCGCCATAGGTACAGCCCATGTCAACCCCTCAAGAGCAAACGATCCCGGGCTTGTTTATGATATAGAACCCCATGATTACGTTCCTTATTTATGTGGTCTGAACTACACGGACAGGGATCTTGGAATCATTTTGCAACGTAGGTTTAAGTGCATGGAAGTAAAAAGTATACCAGAAGCAGAGCTAAATTATCCTTCATTTTCTGTGGTGTGGAGGACTAGTGAGTCTAGTCCTCAAACATTTACAAGGAAACTGACAAATGTTGGCTTGCCTAATTCAACCTACTCCCTGGAGGTTTTTCCACCCAAAGGAGTCAGTGTTAGTGTAAGGCCTAATAAGCTTGCTTTCACCCAGTTGAACCAAATGGCAAAGTACTCGGTGACATTTTAGCACACTAAGCGCCATTCGTACTAGAAAGAACAATAGGGAACTGGAATTCAGTGAAGGATATCTGAAATGGGTTTCCGATAAGTATAGCGTTAGAAGCCCAATTGCTGTCACATTCGGTTCATTAAATTCCGAATTTAAGATCTCGCGAGGCACAACAGTCCATATATAAAAGAATGTTGGAAGGAGGCTAATTCATATTACTCATGTAGCACTTTTGCTAGTGTCATCAATCCCTGTCAAACAATTAGCTTCTTTTTTTAATTTCTTTCTTGTTCCGAATAAATTATGCAATGTCGCATATCCCTTTTCTCATTTTGAAATACATTGTCTGTGATGCCAACATTAATTGGAATTTGGATATTGGTTAAATGTGTGTTGTGTTGTTGTGTGTTGAGTTCCACATCAGACACACACACACATATATATATAAATATATATATATATATATATATATATATATATGTATTGGGTAATTTGGGATTTTTTTTTTTTTTTTTGGTTTTTTAGCTACAATATAATTTAAACCTCTAATGTTAGCTCCATTATGGTTTTTCCTTATCACCAAGGGAAGACAACAATCACTTTTTTGTATTGGCGAGATTCGAACCCCAGATGATCTTTCTTGATTGTGGAAGTGGAGACTTTTGATTGATACATTTGTTTATTTAGAATACATTAATTGAACTTGACCGTTGTGAGTCAATTACTCTATAAATTAGACTACTGTCACTTGAACAAACAATCTCACAACTGCTAAAAGCACTAACTCTCAAGTTTGAGATGAATGTGAACTCAAATGCGAAGTGTAGGTTACTTTGATGTATAGCAAAGTGAGATCTTGTACAGTTAATATCTTAGTACATTGAGTAATCGCATGTAGTGTGTTGAAAACACTATTACTCAATACAGAATCCATAATTTCGATATGAGATAAGAAATATCCTCTTAATAAGATAGATTTAATGGGAATTGAGTTTTCAGAGAATCATGCTTGATCATTTTAGTAAGGAGTTAGTAAAATTTATATTCAATGGAATTAGATTCCAAAAACAATTATATAAGAATAGTCAATTGATCAAATCTGGGACTCAGTGAGTTAAGATAAAGTGTTAATAAAGTGACAATACCCTTATGACTTTACTAAAGATAATTTTATGGAGGGGGTAAATGCTATTTTAAGTAGTCAAAAGATATCTTGTATAAAAAAAATAAAATATAGAGTGTAATTATATTTTGTAATGGAATCAAATATGATTAATGGTTTTTTCTCAACCAAAAAAAAAGTATGATTAATGGTAACTCTGGAGTAGTTATGAGATAATAAGAGCCCAATGCCTATTAGAGCCAGGCATTTTTGGTCCCACCTTAAGCTACATATATAAACCCCTTGGGGGTTGGTCCTCAGATTATTCTAAGAGCTAGAACACACGTTTGTTGTAGAGAGAAACCCTAGAGGGAGTGTTGGCTATACTAGAGAGAAGAAGAAAATCAATATTGTTCCTCTTTTCTATCAAGCATACTCAGCTAGGGTGGTTTTTACAAAGGGAGAGCCTACACTCTCGGCCATATTCATAGTCATTGAGGTGAAGATTAAAACAATCAAGGTTTGATCAAAGATTTGGCTAAAGATTTAAGAGTTTTTGGTGTGGCCAAGCTGCATCAAAGGTAAATTTTCTTCTGAACCCAAATTTGAAATCCATAAAGAACATGTGTTTCAATGTTTAAGGCCCTGTTTGGTAACGGTGTTTAAACAACGAAAACTCACAACATGTATTTTCACACATTTTTTCATCCACACGTATTTCCACAAAACTTAAACAACGTTATTAGAAATCTCTTAACAAACGGACCCTGAATATCACATCAAGTAGATACTTTATTTGTTTCCATTGCAAATTTCATACATGAGACCATGGTTTTGAAATCCAGATCGGACTGTACGGTCCGACCCAGTTAACCATGAACCGTTCATAAGACGGTTTTTATAACTCCAAAAACCGTTTTATGTAAAAAAATCAGTGAACCGTGCGAACCGCGGTTAAACCGTCTGGTTTTGCAAATCAAGGACAGTTCTTGCGGTTCAGGATAGAATTGAAAATAAAATTTAAAAAAAAAAAAAAAAAAAAAAAAAAAAAAAAAAAAGAAGATAGAAGAAGAAGAAAGAAGAAGGTATTTACGACACCCACCTTATCACCATTGTTAAGATAAACAACCTCCAAGAAAAATAAATCAGTACAAAGAATAAAAGAAAATAGCAGTATAAGATCTAACTAAATCTCCTATAATCTGCCTTTACAAGTCGCTAGATGTGAGTCAAAGCTTCCGCCCTTGTCGTCCGTTGCAACTTCTAGTCGAAGATCTGATCTCTCCGAACCAGTGGTAGTCACGACAATGCCTCTGAAACTCTTTCTCTCTTTCACCCTTCCTCTCAGTATATGTTTGGATAGCTGAAAACTTATTGCGTCTGCGTTTTAACTTCTTCTTCTTTTTTTTTTTTTTTGAAGCGCGTTCTGACACTTTTGAGAGATTCCCATGGGTCCCGTGTACTGTTCACGAGACCCACAAATACCTTTTTTTAACAAAAAATTCATTAAAAATGGGTCACACGGCATTATTCAGACATTTAAAATTTATTTTGTTACAGTATTTTTAGTTTTCAATTTTCAATTTTCAGCAAAATAAGCGGTATCCAAACGGACCCTCACTATTTTGTTTTGTGTTCTTATTTTTTTTTTAAGACCTCTCTGTTTTGTTTGATAAAGCTGTAGTACATGGCTTAGTAAAACACGCCTTGACTTTCTCGCCCATCGTGTACCACAAACGTCAGATCACTTAAGTATTGATATATTTATTTATTCATTTCTTTTTGATGAGATTGATATAGCACTACTACCACAGTAGCACTACTACCACAGTAGCTTAAGCTTCATCAACAGTTCTCTTTAATATTTTAATAATATTTTATATCAGATTTAAGATTGATAACAATGGTTTACTATTTGGTTTGGTTAGTGTTTTAAGTAAATCAACTACATTTTTTTATAATCAGCAAATCAACCTTGACATTGTTACGCATTTAATTATATATTTGTTTATTTATTATGTTTGCTTTGAATTTAATTTTTTATTTATTTATCCTATGAAAGTTAAGATATAAAAAATACATTTGAAATATAGATTTTTATATTTATTTAGGGATTATTTTAGTCAAATTTTGTATTTATATTAATTTAATATATTTAAAATAATTATTAAATTAATTATGATGTTATCACGGTTTGACCCTAGTTCAACCTCAGTTCGACCTCAAAAACATTGAACCTCTCATTTTTACGGTTTAATGAACGGTTCGGGTTTTAAAACCATGCATGAGACGTGTGATGTTTTCTCAACAGGTCCAATATTTAATATTTTCTACTATTATTCTGAACAATATGTCCGTTTGTAAACATCCCTTTTAGTGCTAAATAATATCCAAAGTCTCTGATCCCAATGATGAGGAGCCTCAATTCCTACAAAATGCATACAATTCTAATTCGATGACAAGCTCAACATGTTTGAGTAGTAACCAATTTTTAATAAAACTTGGTCCCTTAATTATGTTTTCAGGTTGCTCAAAGTGAATCTTGAGACGCCAAAACTGAAGTGAATATCTGACTTCTAAGACTAGGGTCTATATAGGGTTTGAAAATGTCTAACTCAATAAAACTATTTGAGAAATGCGTGAGTTAATAATGAGGATGAGGAAATCCTAAGTGACCAATTTTTAAGCCTAAGTTATCAAGCCTAAATTATCGAACTTAAGTTACCGAGCCTAAGTAAATTGATTTGGTTCAAAGTACATCATCTCGAAGTAAACTATTCCAGATCAAATCATCTTGAAGTAATGTAGTAAACCATAGCAAATATAAGGATTCAACCCTACTTGATTAGTCTAACACTAAATTGATTCCAAGTAACAAGAAATCTTATCAATCTTGCTTAAACAACTAATTATTGCACCAAACTTTATAGATACTTGATTGAATAAGAACACGAGTATAAAAGAAATGAACTTAGAGGCATAAAGTCTTGTACAAGCCTAAAAGCTCCTTGATTTTCTACTAACTACTAGATCTCCTAAGAATCTATTACCAATGATCTCAGAAGTGCTCTGGTTGTGTGTGGTGTCCTTTCTAATGGAATGAATCCTCTATTTATACTTAAAGCTTTAACATTTATGCTTAACTAGTTACAAACCCATGCGATATGTGGGAAAATGTAATATAATTATTTTATAAGAATATAATGTTAAATTTTTAGGTTAAATAATTAATGTGTTATTTAAAAGTATTTTCTATTTTTGTAAGTTTTATGTAATGGAACATATAATGTATTTTGTATTCAACAAAAATACATAGTGATATATATATATATATATATATATATGAGAAATGTAATTTAATAAAAAGATTTAAATTACATAATTATAATAATATTGTTTTATATAAATGGAGAAAAAAAAATTTACATCCTAATTCCATGGAATACATATAACATGTTACAATAAGTTTATAATATTATATAAGTTTCGAATTGTAGCATTTTTTTTCTTTCTAAATACAAGTATAATGTCTATATTATTAAAACTTGAAATTTAAGGTAATCTTTTGAATGTTTATTATTTTTTATGGCTCATATCTCTAATTTCTAATGCCTGTTTTATTTCAATTTTTAAGTCCAAAACTAAAGAGTTTAACCAAAATAAAATAACATTTTCAACCCAAAATAAAGAAATTTTTTTTAAAAAATTTGAGCCCAAAACTGAAAAAGAAACCTACATAAAGAATCAATTTAAGGCCCAATTAGTCCAAAATGGACCAAAGTGGGTTGAACAGACTAAATTTGGACCAAAAGGACCGAAATGGACTGAAGGAATCAAATGGACCGAAATGGACTAAAGGAATCAAATGGACCGAATAGACCGAATTGGATAGAAGTTGACCGAATTGGACTGAATGACCAAAGAGAATTGAACTAGACCAAATGAACTGAAGTAGACTGAAATGTTATACTAATGTGGCTTAAAAGGAACATAGTAACAATAAATATGTTACGCTTTAACTTTTAGATATCATATATATATATATATATATATATAGATTCTTTGTACTATGTCATTTATTGATGATTCTCCACTGCCAAGTGTCTCGTCGTTGTCAAGATTTGGTAACCTCTTATAACTGCCTTAAGACAACCATTATCTTGCTCTCTCTTCAATCAATTATCATGAGTTTGGTAGTTATAGTAATCACTCAAGCTTGGAGAAACTCAAGTTTTGGCAAGGGTGTGATAATTGGAGTTCTAGACACCGGGATTTTTCCGGGTCATCCTTCATTTAGTGATGAAGGTGTGCCTCCTCCTCCTCCTGCTAAGTGGAAGGGCAAATACATGGACGGATCCAGGATTTCAAGCTGGGGGGGGGGGGGGGGGGCAGAGATAAGCGAAAAAAAAAATTTCAAATACGCATCTATATAGTATTAATAAACTATCAACCAAGAAAAATACCCAAAAATCATTGTTTCTTAATATATTAAGATACAATCATCTATCAACAAAAACAAAAGATACGAAACATTATTGTTTCTTAATACAATCATCTATGAAAAGGGAACTCGACGCTCTTTCAAATCTTCAAAATCATCTACGATTGAATCCAAACTAAATGTCGAAGCT
Source organism: Notholithocarpus densiflorus (assembly GCA_030021035.2). Taxonomy (NCBI): domain Eukaryota; kingdom Viridiplantae; phylum Streptophyta; class Magnoliopsida; order Fagales; family Fagaceae; genus Notholithocarpus; species Notholithocarpus densiflorus. The sequence continues at coordinate 9,525,174 of JARYZH020000002.1, forward strand.
ATATCCTTTTCAATATATAACATCAAAGAGTCCGTCAAAAAATCATTTTCCATTTTGTTTCAAAGGTTAGTTTTGACAACTTTCATAGCTGAAAATGCTCGCTCTGTAATAGTAGTAGAAATTGGAAGAGTAAGCACAAGTCCATTCTATAAACAAGTTTGTAGTGTTCTGAATTTCCAATTCTCACTAACCATTGACACAACTTAGATAAAATTTTCAATTTTTTGAACTCTGGATCCTAGACTACATTATGCTTAAAATGATAAAGCTCCTTCTCCAACACTTGTTTGTCATAATCTGTGAAATCTTGTGGATAGAAATTCTTTACCAACAAACAAAGATCACTACTTCTGAAAGATTTTAATGCCTCTCGAGGTTCTAAAGCTGAGCTAAGCCTAAGTAACTCCATTGCATCTTCATTAAACCAATAATTTAGTTCCTGTAGTTAAGAATCTATTGCAGCATAAAAAATATTTACTCAATAATGATGCTCAATTGTAACGTTATCTTGCTGATTATGAGCTCGACCTCACCTCGCAACATAACAAACATTCATATCTAGGACATCAATGCAATGCTTCTCACAAAATGATATCACAGTGGTGAGTAAGCCATCCCATCCATCATCTCTAAATTTTTGGATAAGTGCTTTAGTAGATGAAACTAAATGCATGGCATTTAAAATATCTTGAGATTGGCTTTGCAAGATGAAGACAAATTCAAATGAAGTTAAACCATCATAAGTTGACTCTGCTTCTGCCCGATGTTCTCCATCAATTGCATCATCAATTATATTTTCTAAAACTTCAACAGTTGAAGTAAACATCCTTAATAAGCTAGAAACTGTTCTAAAATGTGAACTCCAACGTGTTTCTACAAGTCGTTGTAAAGTGCCAATTTGATTAAGTCCACTTCCAGTCTCAAGCTCTTCAAGATCAATCAAACGTGCTATTTCATTAGTATTGGAAACTTTCAATTGCTCATTGCACTTGCATGAAGCACTAACAATTTTGATCAGAAAAATCAATTTAAGAAAAAAGTGACTAATGGGGACAACTTGTGATGCTTTTACTAATTCCAATTGTAAGCGATATGCAAAACAATGGATGTAGTAAGCATATGAGCAATCATTCAAAATCAAAGCTTGTAATCCATTCCACATACCTCGCATGTTGCTTGCTCCATCATATCCTTGTCCTCGAATATTTTGTATATCTAAGTAATGTTAAGATAATAAAGAATATATCTCCTTCTTTAGAGTCAAAGTCGCAGTGTCAACAACATGAATAAGCCCAAAAAAACGTTCTTTCACAAAACCTTTTGCATCAACATATCTAAAAATCACAGCCATTTGCTCTTTCATGGACTCATCACAAGCTTCATCAACCATTATGCAAAAATTTACATCACCAATTTCTTCCCGAATGGCCTTCTTCACTTTGGCTGAGAAAACATGTAGAATTTCCTTTTGAATCTTAGGTGATGAATAGGTTGCATTTTTGGGAGCTTTTTCTATTATTTTGGCAACCTTCTCATTCCAAAAAGTCACAATACCCAATGATTCAAAAAAGTTCCCACGATTTAATGAACTAAAACTTTCATCTCGACCTTTAAAAGCTATAGCTTGAAAGGCAAGATATCGGACAATAAAAACTGAGGCCTTTAGTTGCAACCGATTATTTGCAATTTTTTCAATAGTGAAATGATCAACTACCCTTTGTAAATGTTGCCATTGATTCATCAAATCCTTACACATTTGCTTAGCAACTCTATGAGCTGAGTTAGGATCTTTTCCTATATGACCTTGAAAATAACAATCTTTGCCCCCAACCTTTTTCCAATTTCTAAATCCACCAACAATGAATGTATTTTGTCCCAGAACCCCATTTGGATTATGAAAGACAAAGCAAGGTAGACAATAAGCTGCATCTGTCGTAGGAGAATATTCAAGCCATTTTGAATTATATCCAAACCAAGAAGCTTGAAAGCTACGATTATGCTTTCCACTTTTTTTGTATGTCTTTAGAGGAGGTTGGTGCAGACCTTTTTTAATGTAAGCCTGTCGAATTTCATCACGTTTATTAACATGATATTCTCATATTTGTTTGCGTGTTCTGGGATCATAATCCAAAGAATCAAGATCAACTCTTTGAAATTGTGTTTGAGAGATTGGAACATCCACATTTTCTGGAATTGGGAAATGCATATTTTCTAGAATTGGAACATCCACATTTTCTAGAATTGGAATAGCAACATTAATTTTTGGCAATCCCACGTTGACTTCGGAAGAATTTGAACCTTTTCTTTTGAAAAAATCAAGCATTATAGTTGATTTTTTCATGATCTACAAATAAAATAAGAATCATATAAGAATCACCGTTATTTTCTTAAATTTGTGTGACAATTTTCTATAATATATGATTTGTTTTTTTCTTTGTCTTTGGTCTGCCTTTATTTATGTCTTTGTGTTTGTTCTGCCTTTATTTATGTCTTTGTGTTGTCTCCATCTTTCTGACACTGACCCACTAACCCAATGAATCCCACTATTGACACTATAAATTTATTCCGCTTTCTGCACTACTAACACTTTTCTTAACTTTACCTTCTTTTTTTTTTCTGTCACTTGTCTGTTGCCCAACTCCACTTGTCCCTATTATGCCCAACTACCAGTCAACAAAGAAAAAACTAATCTCTACAAACTCTACTCTCTCTTTCTCTTTCTCTATCTCTCTTATCTATATAATACAAGAGAGAGAGTCACAAACATAGAGTGACAGAGTCATAAAGCCAAAAAAAAAAAAAAAAAAAAAAAACACCACAGGCAACACAAATTCAATTCATAATCACCAACATCAGTTCAGTTCATCAATCATCAGTAAAAACACAAACATGAAACACCACAAGTCCACAAGGCACAAGCACAGTTTCTATGAATCTTAGATTCTCAGATCACAAACATTTTATTAGGTTTTGAAGGAAAAGATAAGAGTAAATACCTGTGAACTGTGAAGGCTGGAGCAACAAAGCTGGGCTAGGCAGATCGAGCAACCGGCGGTGGCGGCAAGTGGGTCTCGCGTGGGTCTCGCCGGCATGGATACTGGGTAGCAAGATCAAGATGGGTCTCGCAAGCGTCATGGCGACACGGCGTGGGCGTGGGCGGCGGCATCACGGCGTGGGTGAGTGGGTCTCTCTGAGTACTCTCTATCTCTCTGTCTCGCCTCTCACTTTCCTTTCTTTTCTTTTTTTTTCCTTCGTTTTTTGCTTTCTCCGTTTGGTTTTGGACTACTGAAAGCTGAGTTTTTATTTATTTATTTATTTTAAGATTTACATGGGTTATTGGCTCCTAGGCTGGCCGGATGATAGGCTAGGGGTTCATGATTTTTGGGAGGGGGGCCTGAGCTAAAAACTAAGGGGGACCCAAGCCCTTTTTTTTTTTCTTTGAAAATTTTACCTGCAATTTTTTTTTTTTTTGGGCCCAGGCCCCTTAGGCCACCACCTGGGTCCGTCCCAAATGTGAATTCAATGGTACATTGTGTAATAACAAACTAATTGGCGCAAGGTCGTTCCAGAATGGAGGTGAACTAGTGGGAACACCACCATTTGATGATGTAGGGCATGGCACTCACACAGCCAGCACAGCAGCTGGAAATTTTGTAGAAAATGCCATTGCACTTGGGAATGCTAATGGCACTGCAGTTGGCATGGCACCCCTCGCGCATTTGGCAATCTACAAAGTATGCTCTGAACAAGATTGTTTAGAAAGTAACATATTAGCTGCGCTTGATACTGCCATTGAGGATGGTGTGGATGTTTTTTCCCTCTCCCTTGGAGGATTCATTGCTCCTTTCTATGAAGATTCAATTGCATTGGGTGCATTCACCGCAATCCAAAAGGAAATTCTAGTGAGCTGTTCTGCTGCGAATGGCGGTCCATTTTATGGTTCTTTATCAAACGAGGCCCCGTGGATTCTCACAGTTGGAGCAAGCACCATAGACAGAAGCATAAGAGCAACAGCAAAGCTTGGAAATGGAGAAGAATATGATGGCGAGTCCCTATTCCAGCCTAAAGATTTTAATTCAACATTGTTGCCTCTTGTTTATGCAGGTGCAAATGGTAATCAATCATCTGCTCTCTGCGTCCCGGGGTCCTTGAAAGCCATTGATGTGAAAGGAAAGATAGTGTTGTGTGAGAGAGGTGGGGGCATAGCAAGAATTGAAAAAGGCGAAGCAGTTGCACTTGCCGGTGGAGTTGTCATGATTCTCATGAACCAAGTTCTTGATGGCTATAGTACTTCAGCTGATGCTCATGTACTTCCTGCAACTCATGTACTTCCTGCAACTCATGTAAGCTACGCTGCAGGGACGAAGATCAAATCTTACATAAACTCAACCTCAGCTCCAACAGCCACAATTGTATTCAAAGGAACTATAATTGGAGACTTGTCAGCTCCAACTGTTGCCTCCTTCTCTTTTAGAGGCCCAAGTCAGATGAGCCCCGGAATTTTGAAACCTGACATTATTGGACCCGGAGTAACATCTTAGCTGCATGGCCAGTTCCTCTGGATAACAGCACGGTTTCAAATTCAACATTTAATGTTCTTTCAGGCACCTCAATGCCATGCCCTCACCTCAGTGGCATTGCTGCTTTGCTCAAGAGCTCCCACCTTGACTGGTCACCTGCTGCCATTAAGTCCGCAATCATGACCATTGCTAATGTACTAAATCTTGGAGGAAAACCCATTCTTGACCAAAGGCTTCTTCCTGCTGATATCTTTGCCACTGGTGCAGGCCATGTTAACCCATCAAAAGCTAACAATCCAGGGCTTGTTTACGACATCCAACCAGACGATTACATTCCTTATTTATGTGGTTTGAATTACACAGATAAACAGGTTGGAGTCATCGTGCAGCACAAGGTGAACTGCTCGGAAGTAACAAGCATAGCTGAATCACAGCTGAACTATCCTTCATTTTCAATTATACTAAGGTCTGATGCTCAGACTTACAGCCGGACTGTCACAAATGTTGGCCAGGCAAATTCATCTTACATTCTGGAAATTGTTGCACCTCAAGGGGTAGGTATTAGTGTAAATCCTCAACAGATTACATTCACAGGGGTAAACCAGAAGGCCACTTACTCAGTGGAATTCCTCTCAATCGGCAAGGTTGCTGAGCCTTTTTCTCAGGGATATCTGAGATGGATTTCTAACCAGTACTTAGTTAGAAGCCCAATATCTGTCATTTTCAAATGAGAAAGGCACCAAAAAAATTGATACTGAAGGAACGAACAAACACCAAATAAGACTCATACGCCACTCTAAAGGGTCTCTCACTATCAACATCGTTGAAGTTTGACTTCAAACTCGGCAGCCATCTAAGCAGATGTCTTTCAGAATGTTAATGTAACCCATTTCATTTTTTCCCCTTCTTCTTGCTCTTCTTGTTTTTGGCTATTCGTATTTCAAATAATGGTGGTAGTTTGTTGTCAGCCTTCTTTTTCTCTCTACTTACCATTATTGGCAAGGCATGAAATCAGTTTATATCCCATTTCTTAACATCTTTTTCATGTTGAGAAATTTCTTCTTCGGTCAATTGTTTAGATTTCTTTTTCTTTGATTTTTATTTTCTTAGTTAACACATAAGCCACATACAAAAGAGTAAGATAAAATAAAGTCTTGTCTCCACTTCTTAAAGTTAACACCACGAAAGTAGAGTGACTTGTTCAAATCACCCGCTCTAGATGAATTAGACATAACAAATATTACCATTTTCTGAGGATGATTTTGTATTCTCCATAAGTATTGTCACAAGAAAGCAACCCAGTCTACGCCTCATCTCCACTACCTCTTTTGGTAATCTCGTATTGTGTAAATTTCAAGGAAAATTCAAGTAATATATCTTCTTTATTTGAATCTATCTTATATTAACACTATTTTATTATAAAATTGTTATATCTAATAAAGTGTTGTTTCCCTACACAGAGTTGAAGGTCTAGATGAACATCTAGGGGGGTGGGTCTAAAGCTTAAAGGAAATAAATTATCTATGAGGATACCCTACCTAGAGAATGGAGATCCCTAGAACTAGGTTCAAAGGGAAGAAGAAATCATAGAGTAGTATGAATAACATACACTAAATTTAATTTTTAGTACAAGAACTCTTGCCCTTTCCTATGATGTAAGTGCATGTATCTCATAATGTTATGTAAGATAAGTTTTCTATTAAAACTTTTAATGTGGTCAATAGCTCTTATAAGTTGGATGTTAGAGTTATGAGAGCATTCTTGATAGACACACCTAAGTGAGCATGAAAGTAAGGCTGCTTCCTATATGAGAATAGGGATAATTCTCTAAGTTGCTCATGAAAGTTGGGATCAAGCACGAGGCCGTAATGTGCTTGCTTAGAAGCTCATGGTAGAGTACTAGAATATTATGTGTGTGATGCAATGTTTTGTTTCTACATATATATATAAAAATATATATATATAAAAAAAAAAAAAAAAAAAAAAAAAATCATAGTTCAAGACATTGTTCACAATTGACTTTGGAGCAATATTGCCGAAACACTAAGTGAGGGTTCAAGCCATTAACATCTTCATTATACATATTATTCTATTTTAACCAAAAAAAATTATATATCTATAATTTTATAAAAATAAGTAGGGGATTGTTGGAATATTTTTATATAAATAATTATAAATATTGTTAAAATGCCTATTTCAGCAATTCACTTAAATAAGAATTTAAACAGTATTTAAAACAAATTATAATAATTTATATAAAAATATTCCAACAATCCCCAACTTATTTTTATAAAATTATAGATACATAATTTTCTAGGTTAAGATTGAATAATATGCATAATAAGAGTGTAAATGGCCTGAACCTTCACTTAGTGTTTCAGCAATGTTGTTCCAAACTCAATAGTGAACAATGTCTTAAACTATGACATTTTATGTGGAAACAAGATATTGCATCACATACATAACATTCCAGTATGTTACCACGAGCTTCTAAGCCAGTACATTATGTAAGAACTCAAAGGTCTAAGGAAACAAAACTTTATTTTATATTACAATATTATAAAAAAATAGTGCTAATATAAGATAGATTCATTTTTTTCAACAACATAAATATAAGCTATTTGCTTCTTCATGACTGGCTTAAGCCTATTTAGCATTTTAATAGAATCATCATATACATGGCTAGTGGTAATTACATTTATTAATTTCATTACTATATATTCAATATAGCGGTATACTTTAATGTATGTGTCTCTAGTATAGTAGAAACTACTTTATACATAAATATAATTTTCATCTTCATAGGGTTAGTAGTCTCTAACTACTAAGAATTACTTTTAAAAACTAAAATTTACACAGTTTCTCATTCATAAGGGACTTAATTAATAGTTAATATTTTTGTCGAAACTTTGGCATCATTATACCACAATTGTATTATAGGAATTCCGACTCATTCTCAATTTATTTTTGGCACAAATATAAGTGTCTATAAAGGCACCATTGTAACTTTGTTATACAATGGGAATGCCAACTTCGTATGGCACCATTATTCTCATTTAACAATAGGAGTGTCTTTTCCACCATAAGACTAAACTTTCACACTTAGGCCAAAAAAAAAAAAAATTTATCTTAATTCTCAATAGAATTCACATGATTGAAAATTATCATCATCTATGTTATCAGTCCCAAATATCATTTCTCAAATATATATATTTCAATCTCATATTTCTCAAATTTCAACAACTCCCACTATTTTAGAAAATTAAACGAAAACATGTCATATAAAATTCTCAATTATTTAAAGGCACGTGAACTCTTCTCAAAATAAAATTATTAAAATAGAAACAACATAGTTTGTGGGGTTCATAAAAATTCATGAGATTTTTCAATTTCACATAAACATTTTTTTAATGACATTTGAACATTGAATGTGACTCCAAGATAATGTCTGATGCTCTATTGGGGTTATTCTCTCCACCTGTGATTATTTCGAATATCCTAACTGGGGTATCTCAGAAACTCAATGATTTTAGATTAGCTCAAGTGTCTCATGTGCAGGGCCAACTTTCAAGGCAATAGGTTGGCACATATTTTGGCAAAGTATGCCCAAGATACAGACAATAGTTATAGTTTTATAACCTGGATAGAGGAAAATCTTCCACTGATTGAGTTAACAATTACTCATGATGTACTAAATTTATCTTATTCTTAATAAAGTTACAAGTTTCTCATTAAAAAAAAAAAAAAAAATACTGGTTTTACTTCCTCATCAAATTAAAAAGTAAATAGTCATATATACATTCCCATATTTAAAACAACAAAGTATTTGAAAAGAAAACGTTTTATAAGGAAAAATATTTGACAAGGGAATATAGCTGAATACATTAAGCCACTAATGTCCATTTAGTCAGTACTATTTATTTCGGCCATGACTAACACTAGTAAAACCAAATAGTGCAATCACAAAACTGTAGATTAATTTTTCCATCACATGGAATTAGAGAGAGATTTTATGCATATGGATTTTTATTTTTTACTCATAATTTTAAATATGAATAAATTTATCACTTATAATGCATAAAGTCTTTTTAATATTCAAAACACTTCACAACCCTTACCAATGCACTGTGATACTTATCAATATTCATCCAAAGAAATTATATGTCAAATAACTAACCCAAATTATATTATTATATATATACACATATATAGGCCATAAAAAAGTTTTTTATATGGTATCAATACATTGAATAAATTATTAAGAAATACCTTACTGCAAACTCATTGTTTCTTGCCTTTTAGATCATGGTTTTGAAATCCGGACCGTTCATAGAAACTGGAAAGAGAGAGGTTCAAGGTTTTTAAGGCCAGATCAAGATTCAACCGAGGTCGAACCGTGATGACATTATAAATCATTTAATAATAAAATAAAATACAAATAATAGATAAAATTTATAAAAATCAGCAATATTGATTTAAAAAAAATGGAAAAATTAAATGATTTTCAAATACATTATCACAACTTTTAAATAAGAAAAAAAATAATAAATGATAAAGCATAAAACAATACACTACAATTAGAATTGACCATTCAAGTATAAGTTATAATGAGAAATACAAAATAGTATGAACATTAAAATACTTGATAGGCATGTCTTATTTACTTTTTTATATAATAATTTCAACTAAATAAGATATTAATATTATATAAAAAAATCTCTATTTTGTTTAAGAAAAAAAAATTGTCAACTCATGAGACTTATCTCACTGAGCACGTCACCCAAGACAAGTCTTAGGAGGTGTTTGGTACATGTATTTGAAAACATGTGTTTTGTTGTTTGAAAACATGTATGAAAATACGTGTAATGTTATTTAAAAACTGAAAATGTGTGTTTGAGTGGGTGTACCAAACACCCCCTTAGGCTTGCCATTTTAACTTTTAAGTTTAAAAATAATTTTAAATAATAATAAAAAAGCCAACTCATTCCCACAATCACAGTTCCTAAGCAATCTGATAACTTCTTCTACACTTTTACTTTCTTTTCCAACACCTACTTCTCAGATTTGAAATTTTGTGTCTCTCTCCCTTCTTCTCAGTCTCTCATCTTCAGTGTTCCTCATTTCTCAAGCAAATTATAATAGATTTGAAGTAAGTCTCTCTTTCACAGCTTCATCCTTTACTCACTCTCCCTCTTTTTATCCCCGTCTCACTCTTTCTTCCCTAAAGAACATATCCAGCCAACCTGAAAACCTGCTTTTCACGAAGAAATTTTCTAGGGAAGAAATTAGAAAATTTGTGTCCAGTTCAGAAAACCGAGCGGTTTAACTGCGGTTCGAGGGGTTCACAGCAAAAATATAATTTTCGGTTTTTTTTTTGTTTAAAGAACCGTAACGATGACCGGTTTTCGGTTAATTCGGTTCAACCTTCCGGTCCGGTCTGAATTTCAAAACCATGTTTTAGGTTGCTTTTTATTTGTGTGCTTGTTGAAAATTTCCGCCATTAATCACCATGGCTTCAAAACTAAATCTTCTTAAATTTGTTATTACACTTGCCAAAATTTATTATATATGTATAATAATTCAAATAAAAAATTTGGAAGCATTTTCTTCATAGACAAAAAAATATGTATGTGACAATTCTCCAACTAATTTATATATATATATATATATATATATATATATAGTGGGAGGACATAAACTGTTACCCGTGGTATTCTCCACGAATTACCACTATAATGTTTGACGCAACCTACTTATAAATATACTATAGGGAATAAACACTCCACAATAGGAAACTCAAACAGTTGATTTCATTGTCCACCTATATTTCTACTATTTCTCAAGTGTTACAATAGGAAACTCTCTTGTTCCCATGGTGTTACACACGCTTTTTCTCTTTCTATTTCTCTTTCAGACCTTTTCCCAACTTCTTTTTCCTCTGCCTCAGACATCCTCCCACATTTGCCCATCTCCCCCCCCCCCCCTCCCTTCATAGTTACATTCCTTGTTCTTATCTCTACAGCTGTCATGTTGCCAGCTAAATTCTCAGGGATATTTTCCTCTAATTTATCAGTTTCCTCCCCTCTCTTATCCTGGAATTCTGACTTTTTAGGGGGTGTTTGTACTGTTCAGGCTGTATCATATGCATTCAATGCGGCAGAGGTTAGGTGAGAACCCCCTCATTAATGCGGAGGTAAAAATTTTCAATCTTCTTGAGTGTTTAGGAAGTTTCCCGTGGTTCCAAACGTCTTCTAGAAACCATACGTGGATCATCCGTACATCGTGCCTCAGGTAATGCTAGCTTCTTACCTTTTCCACGGGAAATGCTTTTCCGTGTCGCTCTCCTCTTTTGTAGTACTTAAGATGGTCCAACTTCCTTTCTTCCATAGCCCATTGCCCCCTGGGCCTTCCTTCTAGTACATAGGCTAGGCCCAGTTCGTTCCTCGCAGCCCAATTACTTCATGGGCTTAAGGCTTGGAGGGGGACTCTTCCACTTCCCACATAGATAATCATATTATATTTACTGTAAACATTGATTTTTTCTCAAATTGCTGTTCCTAATAACAACAATAAATATATTTATTTATTTTCATAACCTTCAAAATTTCATTTAAATAATAACATTTCATATAAATTAAATTCCACCATAAAAATAAAGAATAAGTTGAGAGATATAACCTAAATTGTACTTTAAATTCATCTCATAACATGAGAAGAAAAATTGTCGTCAATTCATGTATAATTTAGGTTGCAAAGTTGAGGCATGGACCAAGTCACTATCTTAAGACAATACGAGCCATCTACAAATTTATTCAATGTAGTAGATAAATAATTTCTGCATGTTGTCCTTAAGGTACAATAGCTCAGCTACATTGCTGATTATCCTTACAAGTTTACACTGCTTGTAGGATATGAAACTCTCAAAACAATACTTTCTTTACTCAGAATAATATTGTGTAGAAAACATGGCTATACATACATACATACATACATATATATATATATATATAGTTTAGATCATTATATATACTAGTAAGTTGCCCATGCAATGCACGGATAATTTTATGATATTTTATGTAAGACGATTTTGGATAATGTTATACATATGTTATTAAGAAAAGTCAACTAAATTAGAGTAAAAAAACATATACATTTTGAGATTTTTTTTAAAAAAAAAAATTAGTTTAGTAGTTTCATTGCATATTTGTAGCCTTCTCAAGGTAAGATTGATTTTTTTTTTTAATCATGAAACTAAATATAAATGCAAAAGAGTAACAGGACCATGAAAATCAACTAATATTTGTTGCGTTTACAGGTTTCATACTATGAAATGAAAGTATGTCATACTCTCTCACCGTCTTCCACTCATTGATAGTGTGACATTAAGACATAGTGTGAGTAAGTGTGTATGCACATGTCTTATAGATGATTTAAAACCATAGTAGAATATGGTTTTATATTGCACACCAAATATTCTCTCTACTTATATACCAAAAACAAAAGCTATCCAACCAAATTACCCAAACCTAAATCACATTTAACCCCCTATTTTTTTAAAAAAAAAAAAAAAATACTCGTAGGGGTTTCAGTGGCTTGATGGTGGCGGAAAGCCAGTATGACGGAGGTGGCAGCTCTTCAGATTCCTCTTTCTCTTTCTTTCAAATGTTTTGTCAATCTCAAGTCTTTTATTTTGGCAATAGTAACACAATGTGTTTTATTTAACAATCTACAACATTTTTGTGTCTCTCTATCTCTCTCTAGGGTCTTATCTAGTTAGTTAGTACTATTAGTCCTTATTTTTTATTTTTTATTTATTTTTTTGCTGTTTTAAAATATTAAAACGGTGGGGTAACTATTGGAAACTTCCGGAGTACTATAAATGCGTACTCCCCCCTTTCACATAACTGTGGGTTCCACTAATTAAATTTATGATGGGACCTAAAATTCATGTGAGAGGGAGGAGTACGTATTTATGGTACTCTCGGAGTATTCAATAATTTTCCCTAGCAAAAAATTACAATATTAAATATTTGTATAGATTTAAATCTAAATAATGTACAGGCTGGTTTTAGGCCTAGACAACTTAGGCAATGCTTAAGGTCGCCCACACAGGGAAAGACCCTTCATTGTTGGTCAGAAATGATTTCAATTCTTAGAAATCAATCTTCCTCGTGGTACCACCCAATCTCAAAAATGTCCACATGCAGATGAATCTCTCCCTCTTTCTATATCTTATAACACCAAAATCAATATTAGAAATTAGGATTTAGCTTCCTTTCACCATGTAATGTCTCATGATATTTGATTCTCTATTGGAAATTAATCTTAGTTTTGTTAATAATAATCCATCGATTAATGTGTTAATTTTGTCTTTACTTAAACAAGTTGAGACCATTAGGTGATCCTATTTTTTTTTTTTTTAAATAGATTAATTTCTTTGATAAATTAGAGTCTATATTTAACACTTTAAAATGTATTTTATTATTGTCATATTATAATTTTATATTGTAAATATTTATTTTCTTAATTATAAATGTCTACTAAAAAAATATCAATTTGGATATGAAAAGCATAGAGAGAAAGAGAGGGGGGAGGTGGAGAGAAAAAAAAAGTAGAAAAATTAATTAAATCTTAAATATGATATTTTGATAAATTTTACATTAAAATTAATAAAATCCTAGTTAATATCTATCACCAAATCATTAAACGTATTATATTATCAATTGAAAAAGAGAAATGTTACGTACACAAAATTTTCATTACATTTTTCACAATAAATCAAGTGGCAGATTTTTACTTGTTATTGGTGAAGTAACTTCAATGATGGATTCAAATTAAAAACCCGTAACAACCTGTCATCTAGGATTTGTTATGAAAATATTGTGAACATAATTTTAAAAAAAAAATGTTATCGGTGATTTTGTATCTCAAAAAATAAGAAAAATATATATATTTAAAAAAAAAAATTTGTTATAATATTGTATGTAATCGATATTTAAAATAAATAATATCTCATTTATAGTTGTTCACCTCAAACTTATCGAGCAGGCCTATATATAAGATTGAATTCAGAAAAGATAATGAAGACAGTGAAATACATTTGGTGTAAAGTGTAAATACATCATTGACCCTCGAAAAGACACTATCCACAAACTAATATTAGGTCCCAACTTGAAGAGCCATCTGTGAGTGCATAAAACGAAAAACGTCAACCATGAGAAATTAAAAATTCTTTCAAACTATGAAGAGCCATCTGTGAGTCAATGGACAGCTCCCAAGCCTTAACAATTACCATCATTCATAACTAAATTTCTTCTTCCCCTTCTACTATATATACACTAGTAAGTAATGTTGAGGTAGAAAGAATCAATAGCAATTATTGTCTTTTCTACCAACATGGGTGTGATGTGTTGTCAAATGTTGTACTTCTCCTTAGTATCATTTTGTTGTTCATCAGCTCTCCAACTCATGAAGATGTAATTTCATCACCTAGTGAGGTAGATGACGAGCCCAAAATCTTCCAGACCTACATTGTCCATGTCAAAAAGCCGGAGGAGCCCTTATGCAACAGGAAGAAATAGAAAGCTGGTATCCTTCATTTTTGCCAGTTACCAACTTAAGCTCGAACGTGCGGCCACGCATGGTTTATCCATATCAAAATGTGATTACTGGGTTTGCAGCGAGATTAACAGCAGAGGAAGCAAAAGCCATGGAGGAGAAGGATAATGTTTTGTTTGTTCGTAAAGAAACTACATTGGCTTTGCATACAATTCATAATCCTAAATTCTTGGGATTGCTTCAAGAGGTGGGATTTAGGAAAAAAACCAAATCTTGGTAAGGGTGTGATAATAGGTGTTTTGGACACTGGGATAACACCAAATCATCCTTCATTCAGAGATCATGGAATGCCTCATCCGCCAGCTAAATGTAAAGGAAAGCGCGAATTTGAAGGGATGGCCTGTAATAACAAGCTTTTCGGTGCAAGAACTTTCCAATACGTGGCTACAGAAAAAGATGCCTTGTTCTCCAAGCCACCATTGGATGACGATGGGCATGGCACCCACGTTTCAAGCATAACTGCGGGAAATTTTGTTAAAGGCGCCAATGTACTGGGGAATGCCAAAGGCGCAGCAGCTGGTACAGCACCTTTGGCTCACTTGGCGATGTATAAAGTATGTTCCGGAGATGGTTGCCCAGCTAGTGCTATATTAGCTGGAATTGACGCAGCTATTGATGATGGTGTGGATGTTATTTCCGTCTCACTTGGTGTTCTTGCAGAACCCTTTAAGGTTTTCTTCCATGACATAGTTGGAATAGGTGCATTCAGAGCAATGGAAAGGGGGATTTTTGTGAGTGCTTCGGCTGGGAATGTTGGTCCGTTTAATTCTACAGTGGTCAATACGGCTCCATGGGTACTAACTGTTGGTCAAAGCACTATTGATAGAAGCATTAAAGCCATAGCAAGGCTTGGAAATGGAGAAGAATTTAATGGTGAAACCCTTTTTCAGCCTACTAATTTCAATTCCAAGTCATTGCCTCTTGTTTATGCAGGTTATATTTCATCATCACCATTCTGCAGCCTGGGAACGTTGAATAAAGTCAATGTGAAAGGAAAGATGGTGTTGTGTGCAGGGGGAGGGGGACAAGAGGGAATAGACAAGAGGCAATGATTCTCATGAATGATGAACTAGACGGCTTCAGTATTTCTGCTGATGAACACGTTCTTCCTGCAACACATGTGGGTTATACTGATGGGCTCAAAATCAAGGCATACATAAATTCAACCTCCCAACCAGTTGCCTCAATCGTATTTAAAGGAACTGTAATTGAAAAATCATGTTCACCAATGATCTCTTCCACTTCTTCTAGAGGTCCAAGTTTGGTAAGCGCCGGGATTTTGAAACCAGATGTTATTGGACCCGGAACTAACATTCTAGCTGCATGGCCAACAATATTCACTCCGGAGAACAATGATAATTTGAACTCAGCATTTAAAATGAACTCAGGCACCTAAATGTCTTGCCCTCATCTAAGCGGCATTGCAGCTTTGCTCAAGAGTTCCCACCCAGACTGGTCCCCTGCTGCCATTAATTCCGCTATCATTACAACCTTTAACGCACTAAACCTTGAAGGCAAGCCCATTTTTTATTATAATATGGTTCCAGCCAACATCTTTGCCACTGGTGCAGGCCATGTGAATCCATCAAAAGCAAATGATCCAGGCCTTATCTATGACATCCAACCGGGTGATTACATTCCTTATTTATGTGGATTGAATTATGCAGAGAAAGAGTTGGCACTGATAGTCAACCGCACTGTGAAGTGCCTGAAAATAAAAAGCATGCCCGATAGCCAACTTAACTATCCTTCTTTTTCAGTTGTACTACGGGATCCTAGTCCTCACACATTTACTAGGACAGTGACAAATGTTGGCCAGGCTAAGTCAAATTACACTGTGGAGGTTATTCCGCCACAAGGAGTAAACGTTATTGTGAACCCCAATAAGCTTATATTCACGCAGTTAAACCAGAAGCAGACGTACTTTGTGACTTCTTTATCAGAAACAGCAAGCATTTTTCTCAGGGACATTTGAAATGGATTTCTGGTCGTCATTCAGTTTGAATAAATTAAGTTTAATTGACAGGGGGTGGGTTTAAATCGTTTTCAAGAGGTTTTATGGTTACTCTGAAGACAAAAATATGTAGTGAGCAACAAATTTCAACTCCATTTTGCTTAACAATGGTTTTGGAATAGTAAGGTGCTTGTGGTTATAGCTGCAAGCTTGCCTAAGACAGGAAGTGTATGCTCCATCATGTAAATTTTCATCAACTTAATTCCTCATCAAAAACATGGTTTGAGATTAGATCCTCAATAACTCCACGGCTCCACTGAGGTATTTACCTCTCTTTGATTCTCTCTCTCCGTGTGTATATGCAATATAACTGTTCAATTCAGTGTTCAATTTGACCTATCAGTCTCTTTGTTTTGTAAGAGCACTAGTAATGGAGGATGTAAAAAAACATCTATTTTACATCCTCAAACACTACTTTATTTATTTTACCATCTCATTTTACAACTCACCTAACATCTTAGTTTCTATTTTTACACAACTCATTAAAATAATATAAACTATACCAACAAATAATATAAAAAATAATCTCTACTTTTTTGTCTTTCTCTCTCTCTACCAAACCCACACACTACTTAAAATAATAATATTTAAGTTTACAACCTAGCTACAGTAAGTTGCAAATATGCCAACTTAGAGCATTGGTATTTGGGGGTGCAAAACCCCCCAA
Source organism: Notholithocarpus densiflorus (assembly GCA_030021035.2). Lineage (NCBI taxonomy): Eukaryota > Viridiplantae > Streptophyta > Magnoliopsida > Fagales > Fagaceae > Notholithocarpus > Notholithocarpus densiflorus. The sequence continues at coordinate 9,541,993 of JARYZH020000002.1, forward strand.
GTTGCTATTTTACAACCAAGTTCATTAAAAACTCACTCCATTAGGGTATGTAGTTGTAAAAATATATGCCACCTTGCTATAGTAAGTTGGCATATTTGCAACTTAGAGCATTAGCATAGGGGTGTAAACACTCCCAATTGCTATTTTAGCAACTAATAAAAGAAAAAAGACCCACATCCGGGGGTAGGGATGTAAATTTTTTTACATCCTATGAACAGGATGTAAAAAAAATATTATTATTTTATTCATAAAAATCTACTTCGTCTCTCTCTTCATAATGCCTCTCATCACTCCACTCTCTCTCTCTTCCACTCATGACTTTTAGACTCTCTTCCTCTCTTTCTTTCTTTTTTACTCCTTTTTCCTCTCACGGTGACTGCCTCTCTTACTCAAGATTTTGGTTTGTTGTTTGGGTTGGCTTCAAATTGGTTTGGGTGGGCAGGCTTCAAATTGGGGGTTGCCGATGGCCGTGGTGGGCGTGGCGGGTGTGGTGGGTCGTGGTGGCCGTGGGGCTGTGGGGTCTTGTTGAGTCTAGTGGCTGTGTGATTGTGGTGAGTCTTGGTGGGCATGGGGCTGTGGGAAGTGAGTTGTGTGGGTTTAGATTTTGGTGGGTTATTGGGTTTGTGGGTATGGATTTGGGAGTAGTGGTGGTGGTGGTGGTGGTGGTGGTGGTGGTGTTGGATTTTAGGTGGTGGCTATTGTGCTGTGGGTGAGGGTGGTGGCTATTGTGCTATAGTTGCTTAGTTTTTTTTTTTTTTTTTTTTTTTTTTTTGGTTATGAGATTGATTTTTGGACTAATTGTGGTGGCAGTGTAGGTCGGTTTTGGTTGTGGTGGAGCAGGGCCGACTCTAGACATTTTGGGACCTAAGGCGAAAACTAAAAATGGGGCCTTTTTTATACTTATATATTAATTAAATTAATGTTTATTTAATATTTTTATATTATAATATATTTCATTTAAAATCTATTTTTCTTGCCTTTTGAGATGCAAATTGACTAATTAAAATTTTCTTCTTTTTTTATTTTTTTTAAGTTTTTCATATCCAGATGCATATTTTCTAGTAAACATTTCTAATCAAACAATATATTTATAAAGACTAAAATAAAAAATAACTTTCAAATGTAGAGCAAATGAGAAATAGAACTTGATTTATATAAAAAGTATTGTTGTAGTTTCACCAAACAATAACAAGTTTTTAGCAATCTCAACCTGCATAAATAAAGACTTATTCAATATATTACCACTAACTAAAACACAAATAAACAAAATATAAACAAAACACGCAGGCTTAAAAAAAAACAAAAAACAAAACAAAACAAAAAACAAAAAGCTGATACTAGTGATGAGCCGAATGTTTAGACCCCCAATTTCAATAATACCAAAACAAGCTTATATTCAAACAATATATGTGTGGAATGATAAATATAAGCTATACCCAAATAAACAAACTACTCTAAGCCATAATTTAATCACTACACAGCAGTAATTAAATGCAAAGAGTAAGGGATAGAAAGAAGCAAACGCAAGATAACACTAGTGCGAGTTCCAGTCGCCAAGTAACAAAATGGCCAGATTGTACTTTTTGTCCTATAGTAATCCGGCTGTACTGACCCTTCAACTTCCTGCATGCTTCACACGTGTAACACTTCTGGCGAGTCACCACTCGCGAGTCAATCGTGAGTTCCAATCGCGAGAATGCTCTTGAATACACACACTTGATCAATTCTTCACACTCTCTCACACACAACTCTTACATTATTCCCACCTACATACAGGGTTTCTAATTGCTAAATTACAAGCAAATTTGGCACGGAATAAAGCCAACACATAGTTGAATAAATTCAACCTTACAATCTCCCCATTTAGCTATTTTGTGACAAAACCCTAAAACAAACTCTAGACTTAAAATGTGAGTTGGGAATAGTTGCCAAAACTCACTCACACCTAACTCTAGATCTGTGAAGCTCTTGAACCATATGGACAAGCTTTCTTGAAAATAATATCACAAAAAGTTCATTGTAAGCAGAAATCTTGGAATGCATATGGAGCAAGCACAATACGATCAAGAAAGTATGAATATGACAATAAAACATAGCTTGACCAAACAAGAACAATCACTATAAAAAGTGACCACAATGAACATTCACACGGTGAATGAACATCCGGACATGCAAGCTAATAAGCTCAATGCAAAGTAACATTTGCATGTTTAACACTCAACCGATGCACTACCACTTAGGCAATTGCATCAAGGATACAAGATCCAACAAGGGCACAAAAGTACTAAAGAGAATGCAAAACATAATCTAAAAGTACTAAAATGCCACAAAAGCAAAGGTACAAAATAAGCATTGTCAAGTACACAACATAAGCTTAAACCATGAAAAATAAACATAGACTAGAAGTAGCATCAAAAGAAGAAAATGTAAAGGCTAAAGGCTTGTTGTAGGTTTCTTTTCTTGCTCTTCATTGCATTGCATTGCTCCCCCTTTGATCTAGCTCTCTCTCCCTCTATCATTGCTCTCCCCCTATCATGAACCATCTCCCCCTTTTTGTCATGGAATAGCTAGTCATCATCTTCTTCAAGCTTCCTTTGGATTTGATCCAATTGAGTTTGGAGAGAGGTAAACTTTTTGTCAAATCGGGTATGTTAAGAGTGCATGATAGATGTGAGGCCGAACAACTTGGTACTGATGTCTTGCATGGATGCCATTATGTTGTCCAACTTCTCATCATAGGATTGTGAGCTAAAGCTTGAAACACCATGAGGAACATTACTCTCTTGCTTGACATTCTTTTGGCTATAGCCTATGATAGCATTGAGAGTGCAAATGTTGATTGGGCTTTGCATAGGATGAGGGTACTCATCTTCCAATGTGTGTACTCCTTTGAGCTTCAATATCTTCGAGATGAGGCAACAAAAAGGAAGACAGTTCGTAGATGTCTTCCTTTCAGCAGTTTTGCTCAAAGTGTGGAAGATATGTGAACATATATCAATTTCTTCATCGGTAATCAAGTCATGAAGAAATAGAGCCCGACCAAGATTCATGTATCTGGTGCTTGAGAGAGGATAGAGATTGTGAAACATTATCGTAGTGAGCAGCCTTTATTCGGGAGATAATGATGACACCCCGATTGTTTTCCCATTTGAGGATATCTCCAAGTTTTCTCCGAGAGCATCTCGAAGCATGTCAACATCCGATTCCAACTCATCATACACCGGTGGTTTAATAAACATCGGTCGGTTGATGTTCAGAATGATAGCAAGATAGGAAGGTGTGACAGTGAAGTCCTTTCCTCTTACCCAACATTTTAGCTCATCCCCATCAAAGATGGCATTTGCATAGAATTCTTTCACAAGCTCTTCATACAGATCTTCAAAGTTGGATAGAAGATAGTTCCAATCTTTGGAGGTGAACCATCTGGGAATGTTTGTATCGAGAAGAGACGCTTGTTCAACAACCCTTTCAATCAACATGGGGGCACCCTTGAAGTGATTCAAATATGCTTGATATGCGGCATATGATCTAAAACGAGTGTCATCATACACTCCAGCTGAAAATCAAGTCTTCTTCGACTTAGGGGAGAAGCTGCTGAGATCAATTACCGGTTCCTTTCCTTTGTTGCTTCCTCCTTTCACAGCTGACTTCTTGAAGGGAGACATCTTCAAGCAAAGATCATATAATAGCAAAGAGCAAGATGAAAAACACGCAGCAACAAACTTGATTAGCAACAATTTAGTACCAAAACCTAAACTTTGAATTAAAACCCCAAAAACTGGAATTTAAAGAGTGTGTGCATCACAACATGATAGAATCATTGGCATTATTCACTCAACATGTCAAAGATTGTGTGTGTGTGCATCATATGCAAAAGTGTGTAACTAAGGCATGAAAACATGCAAGAGGAAATGTGTGAAAACACATAATCATATGATGTTTCAAAGACAAAGAAACATGATTATCCCCACAATTTTTGTACTCAATGGAGTCCAAAAATACACACAAAAACATCTATAAGACATTTTATCATCAACATGATATGCACAACACAACACAAATTATAGCAAAATGCATGAGCATGTAGTATAAACATGTAAAACTAGCATTATACTATGAAACTCAACAAAACCCATATATCAAACTCAACAAAAACATCAGAAACCCATATTCATCAACCATATATCCATATCTCAATATAAACAACAAATCCATGAAAAAGAAGGCTTTAAACTTGAAATAGAGTGAAAACAATTGAAAACCCATACCTTTTCTTGAAGATTGAGAGAAAATTGAAGAGGAAAATGGAGGTTTTGTGAGTGAAAATGGCAGTTTTGGGAGAGGGAGAGGCGGAGAAGACAGAGAGATTTGCACGTGATGTGAGGGAAACTGAAAAGTTTTTTAAAAACTGTTTGAGATTTAACCCTATTTGTGCAAAACACGCGTTTTTCGCGACTCATATGACTCGCGAGCAAGTCACCAAAATCCCTTGTGCAAGATTTTGAAAAATTTCTCTAAGTCTTTTTTGCGACTGGGACTTCCACTCGCCAGTGAGTCGTGAACCTCTCTGAGTAACCTCGCGACTGGACTTCCACTAGCGAAGTAGTCGCGAAAATGACAAAAACCTAGAATTTTTGAAAAAATTTCTAATATTTTTCGCGACTGGAAGTCTCATTTGCTAGGGAGTCGTGAAACCTTCTGTGTAAGCTCATGACTAGGGCCTCGTGACTCGCATGACTCGCGAGTGAGTCACCAAAAGGCAGAGTTGAAAATTTTTGGATTTTTGAGAAAAATTTTGAAGCAAAACACTTTTCAAAAACAACTAAAATACTCAAAAATCTTTTTGTGTTTGATCAACATATGATTATGTACAACACATTTAATTAAGTACAATCACACAAATGAATAAGGCATTTATTGAACATAGACATGTGTGCTGTGGGTGGGTATCAAATGTGAGATAGTCCTTAGTCTAACATGAAGCTTCAATGATCAATTCAACCAAGGCATACACAATTAGCACTAAGTAGAGTGACCAATCTCAATTATAGAAATGAGCATATATGACCTCCCACAAAGACTTGATTACATAACTTTGAAGCTTTTCATTTGCCTTCTTACACTTCATAACATTTGATCTTTTTAGAACATGACATCTCTTTTTGAGATCAATGCTTGAAATTTTTGATATTTCATTTTTGAGAGTAAGCCTTTGGTATTTCATTTTTGAGAGTAAGCCTTTGGCTTTTTGGGTACCATACATTTTCAATACAAGTTGCTTTCCCTTTTTCCTAGTCAAATATTAGTATGTGCGACGGCTTTTGCAGCTCATTATCTCTTTTTGAGATTTGACATTGGTTGAGCTATAAGCAAAAACATAAAAGAGTGAGAAGATATATAGTACAAGTCTATGCATGTCTCAAGATCAACAAAACTATTGACTAATCATTCATGACAAGTTTGAAGATCAATTTACAACAATCACATAGATGTTAGGATTTTTCCCACAAAGATATGAATGCATAAAGAGCAAGCTAAGCTCGTAAATGCATAAAGCCATTAGTACGGAGGTACAAAGCTAAGCATGCGTGTGACAATACACAATAATGCCAATCAAACTTTTTGGATTTTCTACATTTTATGTGTTTTTGGATTTTTGACACAAAGCAAGTAAAGATTGATAAAAAACAAAAAAAACATTCAAAGCTTTTAAACAACAAAAACAGTTAAAACATGCTAGGGAAAAAAAAAACTATAAGCAAACAACCAACAATGTCACAACATATCGAAAGAATTAATGCATGGACATGTTATAATGCTTATGCATGAGTACCCTTCTTCACCCACACGGCACGTGCATTTGGGGTGATATCCTTAGAGGATTGGGTACTTGAGTGACGATTCTCAAACCATAGGGTGAAGTTGGTCATACAAGAATTGATTGTGTCTATCATCTTCATCACATCACCAATACCGGGATCTACTTCTTACCCTTTTGATTGCTTGTGATTCCCCTTGCCCTTTCCTTGTCCTCTTGGCCTTTGAGAACCTGCATTCTTCAATGCTTGAAGCTTGTGGCAATTTGGCCTAGTATGTCCTCGGATTCCATAGTGATGACAAAAGTGTTGAGTTTGAGGACCTCTTTGTGCCTTTAGAAGAGACTTCCCTTTTTCTTTGGGCTTGGCCACAATTGGATTTGGAGGCTTTGTCAAAACCTTTTGAGTAACCACATTTGGCTTTTTCTCAACTTTCACACTTTCAACACGAGGGGTTGTAACCGCCGGTTCTTTGGCTTTAACAAACTTCATCTCCTTAGACACATTAACGCTTGAGCTACTTTCTCTGGTGTATCCCAAGCCACTTCTATCGAAAGAGGGCTTTTGATATGCAAGCACCTTATCAAGTTTCTTTGAAGCAACACACTCCACTTTGGCATTAGCTTGAATAACCTCAAGCTCAAGAAACTTGATCCTAGAATAGGCATTCGTTAGCTCTTCATTCATCATTTCAACTTCACATTTTGTTTCTTTATACCTCACAAGTATACTCTTGTAATCCTGTTCTACTTTCTTCATTTTTCTAATGGCTACCTTAGCCACTTTAGTATACTCTCCGGTCTTCTCAAGAAGGGAATTATAGGATTCCTGCAATCCCTTTGCTCCTTCATAGATGCATTCTTCATCTTCATAAATGCATTCTTCATCTTCATCATCGGATTCCTCTCCAACCCTCATAGACTCCACTTCGGTGTGCTCGTCGAGCCCTTCCACTAGAGTGCTCAAATCTTCCTAAGAGTCCACGGGTGCAATGGTCATAAACGCGGAATAGTTTCCTTCTCCATCACAACTTTCTTCTGAATCGGAGTTGGAGCTATCCGAGTCACTTAGAGTTGTAACAAAGACTTTACCCTTTGCCTTCAAATAAGTAGGGCATTCTTTCTTCACATGGCCATGCGCTTTGCACTCATAGTGAGTGACTGCTTGAGATGGAGATGAGTCTTTGGAGTCTTTCTTCTTGAAGTCTTTCTTGTCCTTCTTGAAATTTGAGAATTTACCTTTCTCAAAAGACTTCCCATCCTTCTTGAATTTTAAGAACTTGAAAAAAGTTCTTTGCAAGGTACGCCACCTCTTTTTCAACCTCATCCTCATCCGAGGAATCTTGAGCTTCAACTCTCTCATTGATCGTCTTAAGAGCAAGAGATTTGCTCTTCCTTTGTGATGGTAGAGATAGCTCATATGTTTGACGAGAACCGATGAGTTCTTGAATCTTTATCTTATCAAGGAGTTTGCTCTCTTCGATGGCGGTGACCTTGGCATGGAAGCTCTCTGGCAATGATCGTAGGATCTTCCTAACAACCTTGGAGTCCTCCGTCTTCTTTCCCAAGTTAAACTTGCCAATCACCACTTCATTCAATTTTCCATAGAAGGAGTCAAATGCCTCATCTTCGCTAATCTTTGATTCTTCAAAGCGAGTGGTAAGCATTTGTAGCTTTGTATCTTTCACCTTCTTGGTGCCTTCATATGTGGTCTCCAAGATTTCCCATTCCTCCTTAGCAATTGTCACATGAGAGATCCCGTGGAATTCATCTGGTGAGACACCACAAAATATAGCATTTAAAGCTTTACTATTAGCATTAGCCGCTGCAAGGGCTGCCTTATCCCAAGTAGATTTTGTAAGATTGAATTTATTCAATTATGTGTTGGCTTTATTCCGTGCCAAATTTGCTTGTATTTTAGCAATTAGATACCCTGTATTTAGGTGGGAATCATGTAAGGGTTATGTGTGAGAGAGTGTGAAGAAAACTTAAGATGTGTGCAAATCAAAGGAGTCTCGCGACTGGATCTCGCGACTGACTCGTGACTGGCAAGTCGCCAAAGTGGCACACGTGTGATGCATGCAGGGAACTGAAGGGTCACGATAGCTGGAGCACTATAGGACAAAAATATACAGTCTGGCCAGGCAGTTAGCTCACGACTCAAACTCACGACTCGTTCCAGTCGCGAGTCTGAGTCGCCAGAATGCCCTGTTTGGATGAAACCTAACTTTTCACATTCCTCACATACACTACTATAAATACCTTTATACCCACGAAATGTAGAGAGTTTCCAGAGAGAATTTTGAGAGAGAAACCCTAGAGAAAAACAAGATTGACTCATCCACAATCTTCATTATTTGATTCTCCAAATTTCTCTACTCTCACCCTCTCTATTGACATATCCTTGAAAGGTACATTTTGCCAAATCCTTATCTCACCATACCCATATCTATGATGAGGTATTTTGGTGCTTGGGAAGTAGTTTAGAGATGACCAATTTACTTGGTTGATGCAATGGGCTTATTACTGGATCCGGGAAGCTAAAGAAGACAAGGTTAGGCGTAACCCTGTTGGAGCAAGAAGCTTGGAGGGCTTAGGTGCATTGGGTAGATTAGGCTTGGAGGGTCTTCTGCTATTCATGTATCCCAACTGTATTCTTTAGTGGATCATTTGACTGCTTGGAGGGCAGCGGAGAGATTTTTCACCGAGTTCTTCAGTTTCCTCTTCGATAACTCGTGCCAATGTTATCTTTGTGTTTGCATCTCTCTTCCCTTACTCTTTACCTTCTAATTTTTGCTGTGTTTGTGATTAATTATGGTTTAGAGTGTTTTACCTATTTGGTTATAGCTTATATACATCATTCCGCACATATATTGTTTGTGTATAAGCTTGTGTTGGTATTGTTAAAATTAGGGGTCTAAACATTCATTAGTGTTTTACACACTAATTGAACTTTCAAATTTGGTAGCCTCCGACCTAGTCCAACCATTCTTAACAGCATCCCAAACGCTCTCATCAATAGAGCACAAAAATGCATGCATACGCACTTTCCAAAAGGCGTAATTACTACCATCAAAGAAGGGAGGTGCATTAAGGGATTGAGACCTATCCATCCTAGGGGTCAAGGATCACACTAAGGATATAGAAATCCGTCAAAGTATGCCCGCTTTGATACCAATTGAAAGCTCACTTGGTGTGTAAAACACTAGTGAATGTTTAGACCCCCAATTTCAATAATACCAACACAAGCTTATATTCAAACAATATATGTGCGGAATGATAAATATAAGCTATACCCAAATAAACAAACTACTCTAAGCCATAATTTAATCACAACATAGCAGTAATTAAATACAAAGAGTAAGGGATAGAGAGAAGCAAACGTAAGATAACACCGGCACGTGTTATCGAAGAGGAAATTGAAGAACTCGGCGAAAAACCTCTCCGCCGCCCTCTAAACGGTAAAATGATCCACTAGAAAATCAGTTGGGATACATGGATAGCAAAAGACCCTCCAAGCCTAATCTACCTGATGCACCTAAGCCTTCCAAGCTTCTTGCTCCAACAGGGTTAAGCCTAACTTTGTCTTCTCTAACTTATCGGATCCCGCAATAAGCCCATTGCATCAACCAAAATGAATTGGTCCTCTCTAAACTGCTTCCCAAGCACCAAATAACCTTCTCACTGATATGAATATGATGAGGTAAGGATTTGACTAAAGATCCTCTCAAGGGTATGACAATGGAGAGGGTGAGAGTAGAGGAATTTGAGAATCAAAGGTATAAGATTGTGGATGAATCAATCTTGTTGTTCTCTAGGGTTTATCTCTCAAAATTCTCTCTAGAAACTCTCTACATTTTGTGGGTATAAGGGTATTTATAGTAGGGTATGAGAAGGAATGTGAAAAGTCATTTTTCTGCAAAACAGGGGGCTTTGGTAAGTGACTCGCGACTGGGATGAGTCGTGAGTTCCAATCGCCAAGTAACAAAATGGCCAAATTGTACTTTTTATCCTGTAGTGATCCAACTGTACTGGCCCTTCAACTTCCTGCGTGCTTCACACGTGTGACACTTCTAGCGAGTCACCACTCGCAAGTCAGTTGCAAGCTCCAGTCGCGAGAATGCTCTTGAATGCACACACTTGATCAGTTCTTCACACTCTCTCATACACAACCCTTACATTATTCCCACCTAAATATAGGATTTCTAATTGCTAAATTACAAGCAAATTTGGCACGGAATAAAGCCAACACATGGTTGAATAAATTCAACCTTACAGTAGACTTTATAGAGATGATAGCTAATTTTCCATTATATTACATACTATTATATTATGGTGTACGAATTCCTTTGATCAAAACACCTGATAGAAAGTCTCACATTAGTTAGTTGTGACTTTAATTTAGTTTGATGACTAGATAGTTAGGCCTCTCCACCAAAAATAAATAAATTTGTGTGTTGGATGTTCTAACATTTTATTAAATTCAGTTTCTTTGCTTGTTAGCCATGTGCACACAGCGTAAACTCTTAAGATCTAGACATGAGAGCGGGTGTCACAGGATACAAATTGATTAACTGTTGGCTTTGGTATTAATTTAGGATAGAGATTTCTTCCAAGCTGGTTTGGAGGAATCTCCTTTGGTTTATTACTGGTAATATATGAAACTCATCAATGTGTATTACTTAAACAAGTTTCTTGACCTTATAAAAAAAAAGTCACTTGACTCATTAAATGAGTTATGTAACTAAAAGTAAACATGAACACTAATTGTCACAATAGGTTGAAGGGATTTTCTTCCTAACCAGTTTAGAAGTAAATTTTTTTTCATAAGTTTTTTTTTTTTTTTTTTTTTTTTTTTTTTTTTTTTTTTTTTGTGGTTGCACTGGTTAAGTTTTATACTCTAAATAAGACCCTCATTTTTTTCAAAAAAAAAAAAAAAAACTAGAAAAAAATGTTTTTTCTTCCATGTCAAAATGATTGTGTGACAAATACGCCTGGTAAGAAAGCATCAAATTTGTCATTTAGTAATAATAATAATAAATAAATAAATAAAAAAGGTTACCATCAACCTAATCTCTTTCTTAAGTGACTCTACCCCATTTTCAAATTTATAATCAACCACATGTGAAGAGACTAGTCTAAAGAAAAGAAATTATGACTAGGCAGAAATGTAACCGATGCTTAGTTTAATCGTTCATATCCATTCCTTATTAATTACGTTTTCCATGTGAATTATTTAATATCTTAAATAAAATTAGAATTCAGACCATTAATAGTGACTCATCTAAAGATAACCCTAAACATCATTAATAAAGAGTGAGGCCCATACACATTGTGCTAATTAATCACATATCCAATACAAAAGAAGGAACAAGTTGTCTTTAATAAAATGAAAAGTCTCTAAACCCATCTTATTAATTAGAGAAGAGAGCAAAAAAATCTGAGCACGCATCAATCGATAACAAACTATCACTAGTTCACTATAGTCTACAGTCTTATCAACGTGATATCAGAAATGTTATATTCACAATATTTTTACAATACTTTCATAATAAATCTTAGTTAGCAGATTGTTACAGGTTTAGTAAAATTTGTTGTAAAAATGTTGTGGACGTAACATTTCTAGCATGATATTCTCCCAAAAAAGAATTTCTCCTTTTAAAGCAACCACCCAACCAACTTTTTCCTTAAACAAGCACTGAAACTTATTGAAACTTCCTTTGGTGTCCTAGTGAGAAAGCTTACATAAACTTTCTCCTATACATCTCAATTCTCAAGCCCCAAAAAGAAAAATGTTACTAATATTTTACAACTGTTAAGGTGACAGATTGTTAATGATAGATAATAAATTAATATTAGTAATGAACCCAAATGAGATCTAATAAAAACTTGTTAATTCAATTATTGTGAAATTTATTGTATGTAGCATTACTCTTTATATAAAAGAGAAGCAATGAGATAAATTATTATGTGGTGTTCATATGAAGTATGTGAGTGTGACTATAAACCAAGCAAACTGCTTGCATTGCCATCTTGACCAAGAGCAGAATTGCAGCCAGCAATGTGAGAAATTGCCAAGACCGAAAAACGTAAAGCTTCGAGAATTTTCCAATTTTAAAACTCCATCAGTCCATCTCCCATTGTGGTACTTATTCGCATTTTTAATAATTTTGTTAGACATTAGTTAGGTATTAATTAGTTAGGGGATATTGGGCTTTTTCCCTTATTTTGCGAAAATAACAGCAATATGTTCCTGTTTTCAAATTATTTAAGTCTGTGTCCCTGTTTTAGTATTCGATTATCTAACAATCGACTTATCCACAATACTTGACTATACTAAAATCGGGTTCTATGTAACTCGATTTTACTATGGTCGAGTTTATTTCACGTTTTTGCCACGCTGGATTTCCATCGTGGCCTTTCCCAAATTTTTAATTAAGCCAAAACTCGATCCTAATAAAATCGAGTTCTTGAGGAAAATTTACATCACCAAGTTGCACATGAATTTTTTTTGTCGTGTATGTAACCCGATTAAAGGAATATCGAGTACACTAAAGCTTACTCGACCTCAAAATAATCGAGTAATGCTGCTATACACTTCTCCATTCACAAATTCACATATTTTCCTCATTTTCCTCACAGCTTCTCCTAACAGATCCATAGCTATACATCCTTGGATTCAGTGTTATCTCTCTATCATCTCAGGTAAAAAACTCATATCAGAATTTGATGCACGTAGAGAATTTTATGGTGTAGGTGAGGAGTAGTTTTAGATATTGCGAAAGTTTATCATCCATAATGTATTTTCATATTAGAGAAAAAAATTTGTTTGATAGATTGTATTGCTTGTGCTTTGGTATTTTGTTGAATGAGTGTTATGTGAGTACATTGGGGTTATATTGGTTCTTTGGTGTTGTAAATTTTAATTACAAAAAATGAAAATCTTTAGATTTGCTAGAAGTCATGAATAGTAAATCTTAATGCATTTCATACTTCATGTTGAAAAATGAAAATTTAAAAAATAGAAATTTGCATTATGCAACCAAAGGTGTATGTAGGTAGTAAGCAGAAGTTCTTATTTTGCAAAAGTTGAACGTACATAATCATCATTGTCAGACATTAACAATAACACTTCGTATTACACACAACGTGTAGATATTAACAACAACGTCTAATCTTTGTAGGTAGAAATTTTTAGAAATCATCAATGCTTGAATCTGAGAAGTTTAAAATATCTTTTTCATCATCTAACAAAGTAATTTCATTAATAGACTTGATGGCTCACCCTTGCGCCTTCCCCTATAGATGTTTCCTAGCTTTTTGAATTGCATGAAAATGGTCTAGTTGCCTTTGTATTTGATTGTTCTCATGTTCAAGACGAGCAAGTATGCTGGTAGGTTCATCTCTAGGTAACTCAGCTGAACATGCCTTAGGAACTCGTAACCCATGCCATCGACAATATACCTCCAACTCACACCTTTTCTCGTATAGGATTGACCATGGTGGTTCTGCTGTGGTGAACTCTATTGCGGTGGTATCTATACTTAGTTTTGTAGGTTTGCCGACCATGATGTGTCCGACGCTTCCAAGACTCTAGTACGTGTATATTGGAAAATTAACGAAATCTCTTTTCTTTCCAACCCATTTCCCTCCATATTGGTCTGTGTATGTCTGTAGTTGTTGCTTTGTTGTAACTTGTGATGATGCATTTGTTGAAGTAGATCCAAACTTGTTTCGCACTATACGATTTGATGTTAAGGCGTTGCAACTTATAGCTTAATCAATCTAAGAAGTTAGTGGGGTAGAAATAAATCATTATTGTGGTGCATTTATAACCTCATTTCATGGTCCAAGCATTATAATATATATGAGTTATTAGGGCTTGTCATGTCAATACAGGCTGGAAAAACAATATATGAATAGGATTATCCATGTTCCCAATGTTACAGTGATATTTCAACATGTGTGCAGTAGTTGCAGTGTACTTGAATAGAGCATCATCTTTAATTGACACAGTCCTATGCATTATGCACCAGGGTACAAATATTCATATATTTACGTTATGGTCACATGTGAGTGTTAGCATTTAATTTCTAGCATGTAATAGTACATAAATTTATGAATGTCTTTGTTGCGTACCATTTTATGCTGCTATACATTATTTACAAATAGTTGATGCACACTGTTAACTCGATCATTTGATGTTATTGTATTCAGTGTCAATGTCTGGTTTTGGCAACCCTTTAATCTACAGGCCTCACGATGTGTTCACCGCGATGGGTCATTGCTGGGTATTGGAAGATGAGTTCAACTATCTAATCGATCTGAATCTGTGAAATAGTGCATGGGTTCACAATACCATGAGGCAGGAGTGGGCTTGGTTACTCTGTGAACAGGAAATGTTTTATGATGAGTTGGTCGGTTATAAGTTGCCAGTGCCTTGGCAACTCGCATCGCAGATGCCAAGAGTCACGATAGACAAACTTCGTAGAGCATTGAACCGCATAAGAGAAGAAAATAATCGAATGAAGATACATCTTAATCGATATCGGACCCAAGTCGAGATTCAAAAGTTAGTGGAGTGTAAGTTGTACGAGCAAGCACAATACATGCAATCACTTTTTGCAGCAGACATTTATCAGTCGGACGTGGAGATGTCAGATGAAGAGTAATTGTGTAGTGGTCTAATTGGACTTTGTTGTATAACTATTTTCGTTAACTATGTTTTAGATGTATGTGTGTCACTGTTGTTGTGTTCGTACTATGTAGAGAACAATGTTTACTTTTAGGGGACAATGTAAACCTTATTATTGTCAGTACAAGCATGCACATTATTTGTAATCTTGAATGACTACTTAAGGTAAAGAGGTAGACAATTTATTATATGCATAACACATAAAACTTAAATGTTCTCACACAGGATGTTTTTCAATATGCATGTACTTCATATCGAACCAATTTATTATACACATAACACAGAAAACTTAAATATTCTTACACACGATGCCATCAGTATGCATGCACTGCATATTGAACACTAACGGTACTAACATTATTAACTTAATCCTAGACATAATACACACACCACATAGAACCCAGCTAGCGATGCCTTACATAGGTATTCATTTTGATAGGTAGTCCTCGTAATTGAGGACATTATTACGTTTCATTGGTGTGAGTTGCTTGTTGGTTGCGACGGCCAGTTCTTCTGCAAGTTGTAGCATGTGATACCTACACCTACGGAGTAACATCAGATTGTTACCTGAACAAATGTGCTATCGGCACCTACGCAACTAGCACATGAATGGCATGCTCTGTCATGCACTTTGGCCCTTTCCATCTAGTAAACATACAGTTTTGGACAATTCTCATTAGTTATTTACACAAATCTGAAGCAAAAATTATACTCTCAAAGAAGATTGAAACATAAATTGAACGAGAAACAGTGGTTTGATAGCACATGGAATTCTTGTAATTTATTGATCAGCCCAATACTTATGCCACTAATTTATTCACTTTCATCATTGTGCAAAGAAGCTGTTAAAATTCATATGGCATAGAGCCTCAAAAAAAATTGATAGACAATGAAAATAAGATGAACATGGCCAACATTATCATTCTATTCCTGCACTGTTGATTTTTACCGGTTTTCATGTTTTTAAATTTCTAGTGTTCTTTCTAAATCTTGAATTTGATGGAGAGGATTAATTTCATAGATCATATTTACTAGTTTTCTTTTTCAACGACAAGCATCTATGTTTGCAGTGTTGTTGCAGAATGAAGCAAAACTGCTTTTCCATATTTTTCTCTACATTTGGCTAATGGAGAATGCAAACACGAAAAAAATTGAAGGGAAATGTCCCTAATGAGGAAACTAAATTATGCTTTTCACTAACACATGCTTAAATTGAATTATGAAAAAAAGAAAAGAAAAAAAAGAACGTACCTATTGGTGAGGGGACCTGCCTGCACCAGCTGTTGTGGCGGCCTTGTAATAGGGCATATCATTGGGAACCTCGAATACGCCCACAGCTGCACCAATATCACTGCTCCTCCAATCTGCATCGCCTTCATCTCTGATGCCTTACATAGGTGCCTATACAGCCAGGCTAATGCTGCACTACTCCAACTATACTTCTTCGCATCACTGATTGGGTTCAAGAACTGTAGAGGCATCACCGACACCCGGTCTACCAACTTGTCCATAAACACTATGGACACCACCCAAACCAGTATGTGATAATAGGCATGTTGCTGCACTACAGCGTCAGTAGCATCCGCAGCTAGGGGACCTCTAAACCGTGCTTGAAGCCAGCTGACTCTTATCCTTTCCCCAACAAGGATAGACTTGTTTTCATTGGGGTGCGATATCGGGTCTGGAGGTTGATAACCCAATAATTGAGTGCACAACGCACTCCAATTCAACTTTGTCTTCCCAACCACGGGCAACCCATCAACGAGAACCCCTAGCATCACCTCAATATCTTGTAAGGTGATACCCATTTCTCTATGAGGTAAGTGGAACATGTGCATCTCCGGACTCCAACGCTCGACCAATGCTGTGATCAACACGTGATCAACTTCCAATTCTGGAACCTTAAATAATCCTTTCAAACTCACCTCAGTTATGTAACGGGTGATCCGTGGATCTAGCCTACCCTGGGGTAACAAACAAGATCGGCGTCGACATTTTAGCACGCCTGGCACTACCTGCACACAAAAGAGCGTTGTGTTAGGATAGTGCACACGAAATAACTATAAGAATACTATATAATAATAATATGCAAGAAATAGTAGGCTAAAGGTTGCTAGAGAAAAGTAAACATTGAGAACTTTTTGTAATATGTTAGTTAGGATGTTAAGTGGTTATTTAGTCTAGTTCAATAGTAGATAAGATCAAATTAGGTTGATTTTTTGGCTGCACTCTGATACAGCTTGTATAAATAGGCATTTAACCTTCTGTTGTAATCAGTTAGTTTTGAAGTTAATAAAATATGTAGTCTTGAGTGCTATTTGAGAGAACTAGGTATTTTTTGCTTAAACGTGAAACGTCCAACCATGAGCCAACCATAACTAAACTCAATATAAAAAAAACACAAAACAGGCCCAAAATATGGATAACAAATAAAATGAAGAGAAAGCCAAGCGCCCAAGCCTTTATTCTTTATACCTGATACAGTGATACGATGATACCCAAAACTCAAAACCTGCAAATGCATAATCAATCAAAACACATCTGCAATGGCAGCAATGCAGCACCGCAAAAAAAAAAAAAAAAAAAGGGCAGTCGGCACGACAGTTCAGAGAATTAGAGTTTTCATATCAGAATCATCAGATGTGATCGGATGATTTAGATCGGAGAAGCTTCAAGCATGAGCAGTTGAGCCACTAAGCTAGGCAATTAGCAACAGTGGAGAGAATCAAAGAAAGAATGAGAGAGGCGGAGAGCAGAGACAAAGAAGCAGAGGGAAAAGTAAAAATTTTAGGGATTTGAGGTTTTTTATTTGTTTTGATTTGTGATTGTTTTGTGGTTAATCTCTTAGACCGGATTTGTAGTTTATCTTGTTGATTTTTGGTTTGTCTAGAAGATAATAATGTTATTTTTGGGCAATTGATTTTGTTTAGAACCAATGTTTAACTGGATCTACCTAAATTTTTATTTTTTGGTTAAAAGGATGTGCCGGATGTTTTTAATTCATCTGAAACTAAATTATTATTTTTTCCCTACTACCCCTTCTTTTCTAAAATTTTGGGGCCCCCTTCCACTTGGGGGCATTAGGCAATTGCCTAATTGGCCTAGTGGAAGGGTCGGCCCTGTGGTGGAGGGTGGGTATGGTGGTTGGCTATATTTGTGGTTCGGGTGTGGTGTTTCATGTTTGTAGTGGTGGGTGAAGAAAAAGAGACAAGAAGAAAGAGAGAGGGGATTACTTTATTTTATTAAGTAGTTTATATTATTTTATTGGGTTGTATGTAAACAAAAAAATTGGAATGTAGGGAGAGTTGTAAAATGGGTTGGTAAAATAGATAAAGCAGTGTTTGAGGATGCAAAATAGACATTTTTTGCATCTCCGGATGCTAGTGCTCTTACTGTAGCTGGGTTGTAAACTTAAATATTATTATTTTTAGTGTGTGGGTTTTGGTAGAGAGAGAGAAAGACAAAAAGTTAGAGAGATGGAAGAGTTGTATTATTTTTTATATTATTTGTTGGTATAGTTTATATTATTTTAATGAGTTGTATGTAAAAATAGAAACTAGGATGTTAGGTAGTTATAAAATGATATGGTAAAATAAATAAAGTAGTGTTTAAGGATGTAAAATATGTGCTTTTTTACATCCCCATTGCTAGTGCTCTTACTGTAACAAGATGACATAGTTTTACAACTATATACCTCAATGGAGTGAGTTTTTAATGAATTTGGTTGTAAAATAGCAACATGAGAGTTTCACACCCCAATGCTAATGCTCTAAAGTAGGTTAATCAAGTAGGGCTGTTATTATTTTATTATTATATTGACTTATTGATGATATGATGTCATGTTGGTTCATTCAAACAAAAAAATCAATACGTCTACTACTGTGGACCAGTGATTCATGATTTTTTTTTTTTAAAAAAAAAAAAAACTTAATTCATTATTGATACGCTATTAAATTTCTTTATATTTAAAACTAATAATAATATTTCTTTTTATTTTTTTCAATTGCTAGTATTTGCTTGAGTAATTAAATTAAGTCTATAAACTGTTCGGTTTTGTTTGATTGCATACATTTAATGTTTATTTTTTGTAAAGGATATATAATTAATAATTCAAATTATAAAATTTAATATTTAGGTTTTCAAAAGTGTGAGTAATTTACCAAAAAATTGTTCACAATTGATGCATACTTTTATTTTTCAATCAGTTATGAATCAAATTTGATGATGCCAAAATTGTCAGTTAAATGATCATCCAGAAGGAAAGTCGTCCAAGATCCTATGAAAATAAATGAAGAATGGACAAAGTAAAGATCATCGATGTGGTGCCTGCCACAAAGCCTCCGATGATTAAGTCAGATAAACTAGGAGAGAAAAAAGAACTTGATATCAGAATATTAGAGTATAGGGGTCAGAATTTTCTTGTACCTCTCCCAAGGTCCTGAGGTACTTATATATATATATATATATGTATGTATGTATCTGCCTCTTCATCATATAGCCGTTGGGGGTGTTTGATGGCAGTCTTCAATGTAATATCTGTAACGCCTCTGAAGGGTCTGAATGAGAGGACCTTGTTCCTCCCAACGGCAAGAATACTTATTGTTGGTGTGTAACGCCTTCCCCATTGATTAGGGTTTAATGTTCTTCCTTCGTCTAGTGCTGACCATTATGGACGAGTACTTTACCTGAGGAGAATATGTTGGGCTTATCAGTTGCCCCCCTATTCCGAGGTCATCCACTTGAGGACGGTCATAGGAATATGTAAAGTTTTTTTTTTTTTTTTTTTTTTTTTTTTTTTTTTTTTTTTTTTTTTTTGCGGTTGTGGCGTTTGGGGATCACCCCTTCCGCATTTATTGCGTAGTGGCGGCGTGGCGCGTGTTGTGGCCACGCGTCACGCCTAGAGTAGCTGAGGAGTTTTCGCTCCAATGAGACTCTTCGGTTTTCCACACTTTTTCATTTTCCGAGGTATCCTTTTAAGTATCTTTGTGTTTTTCTTCTCTCTTCACTTTCCTTTTTTCTGATATGCGTTTGCTCCCTTGATTTCTCAGTTTCTTCCTCTTTCTCAGGTACGCCCCTTTTCCGTTCCTTTTCCTTTTTAGGACTTTTTATTTCCTCCTTTCCCTTGTGTTTAGTGGTTGATTACTCTGATATTAGGCGTACTTCTCCCTCTGTTGCATTCTTCTTTGCTCGTTTGGGAGCATTCTTAGGTTCCCCTAGTGGCCATTGTCCACGGGTTAGGGATTTTGCCTTAGGTGACAGTGGTTTAGAGCTAGCGTTGTTCAATTTGTACCCTCTGTTGCGCCAATCCTTAGATTGGTTTAGGTCTGTGCGAGAGGTATTAAGGAGGGAAAGGATGGGTTCGGAGATTAAATCGAGTGATTTGGAGACGGGTCTATCATCTAACGCTGGCACGGCTGGGACTAACACAGACACCGCTGCTTCTATACCCATGTCTTCCCACCCTTTTGTTTCGCCCCCATCCCGACCATTTCATGCCCTCAAAGAAAAGTGTTCTCTGAATGAGGAAACCCTTGGTAGATTTAGGGATAGGTTCCAGTTCCCTGAGGAAACTAGGATTCGTC
This sequence comes from Notholithocarpus densiflorus, assembly GCA_030021035.2. Lineage (NCBI taxonomy): Eukaryota > Viridiplantae > Streptophyta > Magnoliopsida > Fagales > Fagaceae > Notholithocarpus > Notholithocarpus densiflorus. Next base: position 9,562,085 of record JARYZH020000002.1, read on the forward strand.
TCCCTCGGTCTAGTGAGAAATCGTGTGCCTTTGCCCATGGTGAGGTGTGCTTTTATGAGGCAGCTTTCCTATGTGGCCTTAGATTCCCCACTCATCCCTTCATAATGGACCTTCTCCATTATCTAAGTATAGCCCCTGGACAGCTTATGCCGAATTCATGGAGAATCGTCATAAGTTGTATGGTGATTTGGACGACCATAGCTAATGAGGACATGATCACTCTAAATGAGTTCGTCCATCTCTATCGTTTAAAGGAATCTCAAGAGTTTGGTTACTATGAGCTCGTACCCTAGGATAGAAGGTCTCGGCTCATTGTAGATCTGCCTTTGTCCTTTTGGTACTGGAAGTCTAGGTATTTTTTTTGTGTTGGGTGACGGTTGGGAGACCCTTTCCAACGATTTTTGGGGGGATGTCCCTAGGCTGCTGCGTCGGTGGGAGACCCCTCAACTTGGTGCGTTCACATCTTGTGCGAAAATCTCAATTTCATTGCTTACTTTGATCGTCCATTCTGACCTTGTGCATTTTTCTATTTTGCAACTAAGGAGCGTGCTGAACTTAAGAGTGGATTTGAAGAGCGCGTCCAGGAAGCCATTAAGTATGCAAGCTCCATTGACAATTTTGATGAGCATGTCGACCCTTGGACCTTGGCTTATCACTATTTGGGTCCGGAGCCTTCTCACTATGTCCTCCGCGCCCTACGCCATGAAGAGAAAAGTGAGTTGTTTCAAGACGAAAGTAGTTCATCTTCTTTCCCCTTCTTTCGATCTTTTAACTTACTGTTTTATATATTTATTTTAGAGATGATGACTAAATTCAACCAGGAGCTGTACACCCAGATCAAGGTGAAGAAAAACGAGCCCCTCTCTAGCATCAGTTAGTGGAGAGTGAGGGTCGTCGAGAAAGAGAAAGAGGTGACCGAGAAAGGATCGTCCACCCCTACTCCGAAGGAAGGTCAAGCTGCTTCCCCGGCCTTTTCTATTGAGGAGATCATTCCTCCTTCGAAGAAGCGCCGAACGAGGGATAAGGGGAAGGAGAAGATGGGAGCCAGCGTCTAGGCTAATGCAGGGACGGCTTTCGCTTGGGCCAACGAGGTTGTGATGCCCGAGGAGATAAAGGACATTTTGGGCGTGCCTTCTCATGAAATGGTGAGCCGTCATGTGCATAAGCTCGTCCAGGTAATCTTCCTTCGTCTTTCATTGCTTGTCCATAAGTTGTCTTAGTCAATTTTGATCATTGTATGCCTCGGATGCCAAGTGTTGGGGGAGACAATGCATATTACCTCCCAGTATTTGATGAACGAGGAGAAGCCGTGGTGGCCAATTCTAAGGTGGAGGCGTTGGAGGTTAAGGGTTCTCGTCTGAGAAGAGATTTGATTGCCGCGATGGACGATAGCAATGCGTCCAAGGAGAAGCTCAAGGCTTTGTCCGAGGAGCTCAATGCAAAGAAGCTGCTGGTGAAGCAGAAGGACGAGCAGCTTGCGGCGGCCAACCAGAAAATGAAGAATGCTATGCCAAGGTCGTCCATGCCTTTCAACTCACGGACGAGTACAATATAATCATGTTCAGCTGGTATTATAAAGGTTTTGAGCTGCTGAGAAGATACCTAGTGAAGCATGACCTAGGGATGGACCTAGAGGATCTGGACTTCGAGGCTATTAACAAAGAAATATAAGTTGACACGGCTGCGCAGGTTGCTCAGACTTCTGCAGCTGTTGACGAGGAACCCCCAGTGCCTGAAAAAGGAGGGAATGATGATCCTGTTGCCTAGCTTCCTTATCTTTGTTTACACTTTTTTTTTTTTTTTTTTTGGGTACTTTTCAGGTGCCCTGCTTGTTTTGGGGCTTTTGAACAATCTTCAGCTGGAACTTCTTTTATTTCCTTGTGTTGCTTTTGATTGTTGCTTGTTTATACTTTGCGCATGCTAAATGGTATGTAGGGTTGTCTTATCATTTCAACAACTCACATTCTTGCAAGGGATCTCATCTTTGACTTGCATCTTCTAATGGAGTCTTGCCATCTTTGTTTTGTTAAGGCATAGTTTTTCATCCACTTGGGGACTTTGCCACTTTAACTTTGCTGGGACGATGTACATCCCTTCAAGGGATCTTATCATTTTAATTTTTTATTTGGATGACTTACATCCATTTAAGGAACCTTTCCGTCTTAACTTTTACCTAGACGATTTACATCCATTCAAGGGATATTATCGTCTAGGCTTTTCACTTGGATGATTTACATCCATTTAAAGAATCTAATATCAGAGCTTGGTGGGAACGATGCACATCCATTTAAGGAATATTATCGTTTTAATTTTTGCTTAGATGACTTACATCCATTTGAGGAATCTTATCGTCCAAGCTTGGTGGGAACGATGTACATCCATTTAAGGAATCTTATCGTTTTAATTTTTGCTTGGATGACTTACACCCATTTGAGGAATCTTATCGTCCAAGTTTGGTAGGAACGATGTACATCCATTTAATCTTATCGTTTTAATTTTTACCTGGATGACTTACATCCATTTGAGGAATCTTATCGTCCAAGCTTGGTTAAATGGTTTGCCAGTCGGGGACTCGGTTGGACGAGCTCACAGAGGATGAGAGAAGAAAAATTGGTAGAGCATGTTAGGCATTGAATAGTACGTTTATTAATCTGCTTGAGAAAACATAAGACATTATCAATTGCTTACAAATGAGCTACAGTCCCTACTTGTAATACCTCTTTAGGTGTTCAACATTCCAAGGATGGGGTAATTTGTTCCCGTCCATATCTTCTAGGTGATAGTTTCCTTGTCGAGAGTAGTGGACGACTTGGTATAGTTGTAATACCTGGAAAAAAAAAAGTTATTTAAGTAAATTAGTTTATGGGGTCAATTTTATAATTAATATTTCTAAGGGGTTTTTTAAAAAATAAGGTTGAAACCCTAGCTATATATAGTCTAATTTAAGTCAGCGTATAGTGACAGATATTTTGAGAGAGTAGATTACCCAAAATACTTAAGTAGAGAAAGTTTGACTGCACAATTGAGGTAAGAGTCTAAGAATCTCTTTCTTGTCAAATCTAAGTTTTACTTCAAATTAGAGTTTTTTTTTTTTTTTTTATGTGGGTATTTTGGCCAGTAGTGAAACTATTTAATTATTCAAGAATTTTAATGATGCAAACGAAGAAAAGTTTGAATTTATTTTCGGTAAATTAGACACTGATAGTGCAGATTTTTTTATGATCAGTAACTTAATCTTATCTATGTCTTTTGTTGGGTTGAGTGGAGATAGAATCTGCAGAATTTTAGGCTTGGTGGGACAAGTTTCTGCACAGCCGGAATAGTACCGATTTGATGAGTTAACGTCTGACAAGTTAAAAAAAAAAAAAAGTACCTGAAGAGTAGTCCACTTGTTGCTCTTCTTTTATAAGTGACTTTTACCTTTATGTATTCTATAGGTCTTATCCTAGGGTATTATTAGTGGCAGAAAGTAAAGAATAAATATACGGTGAATATGTGGATTTTTGAGTTGAAATAATAGTGAAAAATTATGGGATATTTTTAATAGTCTCTCTTCTGGCCAGGTACCATTATAAGTTTTTCTTGAATTATTTGATTATTGAGTATAGTGCTTGAAAATTGTTTAGGTGATATCTAAGGATTTTAGCAAAAGTGTTTGGGAGAAGTCCTTTGTGGTGAGTTAGCTGAGGTAAGTAACCTTATTCTAATTGGGTTTTATTTTATTATATTAATGTATTTTTAACTATTGAAAATTGTTTATAATTGTTAGAATTTTTATTTCTATTGTATTACTGATTTCAAGTAAAGGATTATTATAAATATATTTTAATACTGAGTATATGATTTTTATATACATGCTTGAATAAGATATATTTTTGTTAAAAACTATGATTTCATATATATGATTATGGACAATTTGACTATGAATTGATTCTGATACCTAGGCAATGGGGGTTATTCATTAGTATTCTGATATCCAAACCAATGGGTGTTGTTCATTGGTACTCTAATACCCAGCCAATGGGGCTTATTCATTGGTATTCTGATACCCAAACCAATGGGGGTTATTCATTGGTACTCTGATGCCTAGTCACAGGGATATAGCGTGACCATAGTCATAAGATTGTTAAGAATATGAATTATGTTTGAATATTTGAACTATTTTGAATCCTTAAAACTACATATTTGATTTTGGAAATGTTTGAATATTTGAATTTTTTTGAGTCCTTAAAACTACATATTTGATTTTGGAAATGTTTGAGTATTTGAACTATTTTGAGTCATTAAAACTGCTTATGTATTTTTGGAACCTATTGTAAGTTATAGCTTTGATATATGGAAAATTGACTACTTTCTAAAACATCTATGATATATTTGTAAGATTAAAGTAAGTGATCTATTTGTAACTTATTATTTTAAGACTACGAAACTTCTTCAGTTATTTTTGAAAACCCATAGTATATCATAACTTTTGAAGACTCATATTACATCATATTACTTTACAGATCTATTGCTTGATAGAACTTATTAGGATTTTGGTTACTTATTGAGTTGTCAGCTCAACCCTTTTTTCCCTCCAGTTTCAGATTGTGAAGAATAGCAAGTTTAGGGAACTTTGATGTTGTGTTGTGAGCAGGAAAAGAAGCTTAGTGATTTTGGGATTGGATGGTCTTCTAATAGTTTTATATTTATTGGCCAATTGGCATTATGTACATGAGGTTTGGATTTTGTTCCTATTAAATTATTGGAGATCTATTCATAAAGAAATAATTTTGAGGTACTTTGGATTTATTTGATTTAATTTTTGAGGATAAATTTTAGTTGCTAAGAAGGCCTTGTACACTTGTAGGGTGCTTACTTTATAAGCGTGCGGCAGTTGTCACGTGCCTATCTTTATAGTTGGGTTTGGGACGTGACAATATGGTCATTCCCATGTTGCTCCTAACTTGCCTTGTGCTATGTCCTTTGTTGCAGGCATCATTTTCCATAGGACAAGATCTCCGATGCTGAATCTTTTAAGCTTTACCTTCTGGTTGTAGTACTCGGCCATCTTCTACTGGTACTTGGCCATTCTCTGAGAAGCTTGGCCTTTGACTTCGTCTAAGAAGTCTAGGTTTAGTTTCAATTGGTTGTCGTTGAAGAACTCCTTCCTGAGGCTGGTGAGTCCTATTTCGACGAGGATGACTACTGCTGTGCCATACGTGAGATTGAAGGGTGTCTCTCCTGTTGGGATTCTTGTTGTGGTTCGATAGGCCCATAAAACACTTGGCAACTCCTCGGGCCATGCTCCCTTTGCCCTCATTAATCGGGCCTTGATGATCTTCAACAACGTTAGATTTGTCACTTCTGTTTGTCTGTTGGCTTGAGGATGTCCTAGAGAGGAGTACTTGTTTCTTATGCCAAGGTTTGAGCAAAACGAACAAAATTCCTGACTATCAAACTAATGACCATTATCTGAGATGATCGTCTATGGTATCCCGAACCTGCACACAATATTTTTCCACACAAAATTCTATACCTTTACTTCCATGATCATGGCTAGTGCTTCTGCCTCCACCCACTTCTTGAAATAGTCAATGGCGACGAGCAAAAACTTCACTTGCCTCTTACCTTGTGGCAATGGCCCCATGATGTCGATCCCCCACTATGCAAATGGCTAAGGTGAAGTGATAGCTGTCATTTTTTCCCTTGGGACTTGTTGGACATTTCCATACCTTCGGCAACTGTCACATTTTTTGACGAACTCTGCTGCGTCTTGTTGCATTGTAGGCCAAAAATAGCCTGCCCTCATGATCTTTCTTAAGAGGGACTTTGCTCCCATGTGGTCATTGGAAATTCCCCCATGGACTTCTTCCAAAACATACTTGGCTTCTTCTTCTTCAACGCACCTCAAGTAAGGTTGTGAGAAGCCTCTTTTGTAAAGCTCGTCATTTAGCACAGTGAATCTGGCAACCCGTTTCTTGATCTTCTTGGCTTTGTCAGGATTTGGTGGTAATCGTCCATCCTTAAGATAAGACAAAATTGGGCTCATCCAGCCAGCGTGGGTGTGCACCGAGAAGGTCTGAAATTCTTTGATGCTGGGGGAGTTATGTTCTTCCAATCTCCAATCAGTCACCTTCGCCTGATCATTTAATGACGCACTCCTTGCTACTTCGTCAACTTTTGCATTTTGATCCCGTGGGATTTAAGCAAACTCTACCCGATCAAACCTACTAACCAATTGGTTCGTCAACTTGAGATATCTTTGCATCCTTGACTCCTTTACTTCGAAATCTCCCTTGACTTGCCCTATGACGAGCTGTGAATCGCTCCTTAGCAAGGCAGTTTTAGCTCCAAGTGCCTGGGTGATCCTCAGCCCTGTCAGTATGGCCTCGTACTCCACTTTGTTGTTGGTTATAGGGAATTTAAGTTGAACTCCGTACTTCAAAATGTCCCCTTTAGGGGAGGTGACGATGACGCCTGCTCCTCTCTTCTGCGTGGATGACCCGTCCGTATGGATCATCCAGAGAGCTGGTTCTTCCAGGCTGTCTTCGTGTTCGAGGGAGGTGAACTCTGCTATGAAATCTGCCAGCGTCTAGGTTTTTATGGCCGTCTTGGGTCGATACTCTATGTCGAACTGGCTGAACTCGATGGCTCACTGTAGCATTCGTCTTGTAGCCTTGGGTTTATTCATCGCTTTCTTAATGGACTAGTATGTCATGACTATGATCGAGTTTGCCTGAAAGTATGGATGAAGTTTTCTAGATGCCACTATCAGGGCGATGGTGATTTTCTCTATTCGTGGGTACCGTGCTTCAGCTCCTTGAAAGGCCTGGCTGATGTAGTACACCAGGCGTTGCACCCTTTGTTCTTCCCTGATCAAGGCTGCGCTTACCGTGGTCATAGATACTGCTAAGTACAAGAACAGGTCTTCGCCTTTCTTGGACGGACTCAGGAGTGGAGGATTGCTTAGGTAGCGCTTTAACTCTTGAAATGCTGCTTCACATTCGTCTGTCCAGACGAAAGCCTGCTTCAAGGTTTTAAAGAAAGTAAGGCACTTGTCTGTTGCCTTAGAGATGAACTTGTTGAGGGCTGCCACCCTTCCCGTGAGGGATTGCACTTCTTTGATCGTCTTCGGGGAGGACATATTGAGGATGGCTTTTACCTTCTCTGGATTTGCCTCTATTCCTCTCTGTGACACCATGAAGCCAAGGAATTTTCCAAAGGAGACCCCAAAGGCGCATTTAGTCAGGTTTAGCTTCATATTGTACTGCCTGAGTGTGTTGAACGTCTCCTTAAGATCATCCAAATGATTCTCCTTTTCCTTGCTTTTGACAAGCATGTCGTCCACATATACTTCTACGTTCCTCCTGATCTGCTTGCTGAACATCTGGTTTACCAGCCTCTGGTACGTGGCTCCTATGTTCTTCAATCCGAAGGGCATGACCATGTAGCAATAGAGCCCCTAGCTGGTGATGAAGGCAATCTTCTCTTGATCTTCTTCTGCCATCTGAATTTTGTTATACCCGGAGAAGGCGTCCATAAAGGTGAGAAGCTTGTGCCTAGCTGTTGAATCCACAAGTTGGTTAATTCTGGGTAGGGGGAAGCTGTCCTTCAGGCAGGCACTATTCAGATTTGTAAAGTCAACGCATATTCTCCATTTCTCGTTTGCCTTTTTAACCATGACGACATTGGCTAGCCACTCAGGGTAATAGACTTCCCTGATGAAGTTAATGGCGAGCAACTTGTCCACCTCGTCCATGACTGCTTTGTTTCGTTCAGGGGCGAAGATCCTTCTTCTCTGCTGGATAGGCTTCTTCTCAGGATCCACGTTTAGGCGGTGTTGAATGATGTTAGCCGGTATGCCAGGCATATCTTCGTGACTCCAGGCGAACACGTCCAGGTTACCCTTCAAAAAGCTGATGATTTCTTTCTTCGTTTGGAGGTTCAGACTCGTCCCTATCTAGGTCGTCTTTGCTAGATCTACTTCCCCCAATTCAATCGTTTCCAGCTTTTCCACGATTTCTTGCATCTTCTCTTCAATTATCCATGTATGGTTTTCCTTTGACGCCAGCATTGCCTGGTAGCATTCTGGCGCTAGCACTTGGTCTCCCCTTATCTCCCCAATCCCTCTTTCTGTTGGGAACTTTACTTTTAAACAGTAAGTGGAAGTGGCTGCTTTCCAATGATTGAGGGTGGGTCTTCCTATGATTACATTGTAGGACGAAGGTGAGTCTACTACCAAGAAGTTGTGTCGATTGGTTACTTGGAGGGGGTATGAACCAGCTGTGACTGTCAGTATTACTATTCCCCTTGGGTACACCTTGTCTCCGCTAAAATTGACGAGGGGGGATTCGAACGAACGAAGTCTTTTCGGATCTATCTTTAACTGTTGGAAGGCAAAAAGGTAAAAAATATCCACCGAGCTTCCATTGTCTACCAGAACCCTCTTGGTATTGAATCCTTCAATCACGAGCATAATGACCAAATGGTCATCATGGGGCTATTTCACTCCTCTAGAATCTTCTTTCGAGAACAAGATATCCCTCTCCATTCATCTCTGCTTTGGGGGTGGTATCCCATGGACGCTATTTACCTGCCTCTGGTGTGCCCTCTTGAGGGATCTAAACGATCCTCCTGTGATCGTCTTGATTTCCCCTATTGCGTTCTGTGGGCGAAGGGGCATGTGGTCTTCGTCCCTCTAAAAAGCTTCGTGATTGTCCTTATTGTCATCCCTGGACCTGCTGGAATTTCCCTTCTTTACAAAATTCTACAACTTTCCTTTTCGTATGAGCTCCTCTATCTGCTCCTTCAGGTCTTTGCAGTCCTTTGTGTAATGACCATGATACTTATGGAAACAATAATATTTCTTCTTGTTGCACACGTTGGGTGACGAATGTAATGGTTGGGGCCATTTGAGGTAGTGCTCATCTTTACTCTGCGCCAAAAATCTGGTCAATAGGCATAACTAAAGTAGTGAATTTTACTGTCCGAGGGATCTTTTCATCTTTCCGTCTGTTCCCGTCAGTATTTTGACGATCTGTCCATTCCCTTTTTCGTCCTCTTCGATCGTCCTCCCTTCTTTCCTTCTCTTTAGGCTTCTCTATTTCTTCTATTGCTGCTAAGGCATCCTCAGCGTTCATGTACTTCTAAGCCTTTAGGAGCATTTTCGCCATTGTTTGAGAAGGATTCTTCGCGAGTGAGACCACGAACTCCCTAGATTTTAATTCGGCTTTAAAAGTCGTCAGCTGCACTTTGTCATCTGCTTCGTCCACCTCCAAGGTTTCTCGAGTGAAACGCTTCACGTACAACCTCAAGGTTTCTTTTTCTCCTTGTCTAATGGTAAGCATATGGCCTGCTAGCCTCTTTGGGCGTTGTCCACCGAAGAAGTGACGTAGGAAGGAATTGCCTAGCTACTCGAAGTTATCGATGGACGATGTTGGTAACTTAGTGAACCATTCTCTAGCCGCTCCTTTGACAGTGGTGGGGAAAGAACGGCAAAAGATCTCATCAAGGGGCTGTTGAAGATCCAGAGTCATCTTGAAGGTGTTGAGACGATCCAGAGGATCCTTCAGCCTATCAAATGGCTCGAGCTGTGGCAGACGAAACTTTGAGGGCACCGGGCATTCTAGGACCGTCGTAGTGAAGGGTGAATCTGTCGTCCTGACCATTCGATCTAGGCTTAGGTTTGTTTTCCCCTTGATCGCATTCCTCAGCTCGTCCATCTCTTTTCTCATTTCCCTTAGAAGGTCCGAGCTCGCCCCTTTTGGAGTAACTGGTCGTCGGCAGTCATCCCTCCTTTGGCTGTCTCCATTGTCGTCCCGGTTGGTCTCCGAGCGATTGTCTTCTTGTTGCAGTCACAGTCTCATCTCTTGGTTCTGTCTAGTAAGCTCCTCCACGCTGGCTGTGAGCGTTTGGATTTGCAGAGCTAATGCTGCAGGATCCTGGTTAGTGTTGGACTACATCTGGACTTGTGAGTTGAATGGAACTACATTCTCGAACCTAGGCGCGAAAAATTCATCCCCACAGACAACGCTAAACTGATGATGCCAAAATCGTCAGTTAAATGATTGTCCAGAAGGAAAGCCGTCCAAGATCCTATAAAAATAAATGAAGAATGGACGAAGTAAAGATCACCGGTGTGGTGCCTACCACAAAGCCTCCGATGATTAAGTCAGATAAACTAGGAGATAAAAAAGAACTTGATATCAGAATATTAGAGTATAGGGGTCAAAATTTTCTTGTACCTCTCCCAAGGTCCTGAGGTACTTATATATACGTATCTACCTCTTCATCATATAGCTGTTGGGGGTGTTTAATGGCAGTCTTCAATTGTAAAGTTGTGATTTTCAAATATGTATTTTGTTGGCTTTTATTCCGTGCCAAATTTGATTGTAATTTTATTCAATCTTATGTACCCTGTATTTGTTATGGGATTTCATTGTAAGGGTTGTGTGTTAGAGAGAGAGACTGTGAAGACTCAAGCAACTGAAGACTGAAGAGATTTCGTGGGTAGCTCGCAACTAAGCATCCCGTAAAAGGAAGCATGTGCCTTACACATGACTGGAATGCGAAGAGTCAGGCCAGATGGAGACAGCTGTGTCTCGCGAGTATCTCGCGGGTAAGGCCTTCCCGCGAGACACTCGCGAGACATTCTGTTCTGTCAGCATGTCCAGTCTGATACACACTTTCTGCACCCACACTATTTATACCCTTATTACCCACAGATGAAAAGGAGAGCCTCTGAGAGAAAACCCTAGCAAAAACACTTGAGAGTTAGAAATTGTTATACCAACAATTCTCTACACATTTGTTTGTGGAATTTCCTCATCTCCTACTTTAATTTGGGGGTCTAAACAGCTCTTGTGTTTTCAACACATTTTTTAGCTTTCACCAACAATTCTCTACACATTTGTTTATGGAATTTCCTCATCCCCTACCTCTCCATTTCCATATCATTGAGAGGTTGATAGCTCAAACACTTACCACACCCTTTCAGAGTGTCAAGTGATAATTTGGTGCTCCTGGGAAGTATTGGAAGAAGCCAAGAATGGTAGATGCAACATGGAGCTTGTTGCGGGATCCGAAGAGTTAGACAAGACATGATTCCGAGAAGCCTTGTTAGAGTAGGAGCTTGGAAGGCTTAGGTACATCGGGTAGATTAGGCTTGGAGGGTCTCTTGCTAACCTATGTATCCCAACTGATTGACTAGTGGATCGATTACCGCTTGGAGGGCGGCGGAGAGGTTTTTCACCGAGTTCTTCGGTTTCCTCTTCGATAACACATCAGCGTGTTATCTGTGTTTGCATCTCTCTTCCCTACTCTTGTTCATTTCATTTTACTGCTGTGTTGCTTTAAATATGGATTAGAGTAGCTCTCTCGCTTGTATGCTTGTGTTTACACTATTCCGCACTTAGTATTAAGTTAGTGTAAAATCAACCAAGCCGTAACTTTGAATTGGGGGTCTAAACAGCTCTTGTGTTATTTAATACATTTTCGAGCTTTCATCAATGTAATATCTGTTATGCCTCTGAGGGGTCTGAATGAAAGGACCTTATTCCTCCCAACAGCAAGAATACTTATTGTTGGCATGTAACGCCTTCCCTATTGATTGGGGTTTAATGTTCCTCCTTCGTCTTGTGCTGACCATTATGGACGAGTACTCTGCCTGAGGAGAATATGTTCGGCTTATCAAAATTAATTTGTGATGTAATATATTTTTTTGTCTTGATTGTTTTTATTCAAGAATTTTATTATACTTAATTTGGTTCCTAAAAAATTTTTTGGTTTCGCTACTGTTCACAGGCGCAAGTGGGGTGGAAGAGATGCTAAACAAAAAATTGGACTTTTGCTACGCTTCTTGCCTCATATAATAATTGAATGTAAAATACATTATGTTTCTTTTATTAAAAAAAAAACTTATAAAATTTGAAACACTTTCAAATAACAAATATAGATACTTTAATTTAGAAAATTTAATATATTGTATTAACTATATTTTGTTAGAAAATGATCACGTCTTTTTAAGAAGAATTTGGGACTAACATTTATAAGTCTCATCTACTATATATTTTCATTTTTCACTTAATAAAAAAACAAATCACAATTTTTTTCACACAATGCACAGGTTTTTAACTAGTAATAAATAAATGTTTGAATCATCTTTTTTTTATTGGTGACATGTCAATTTATAAGACCTATATTGTAAAATTTGCAATATGCTCAACATCGCTCAAGTGAATTTTATTCATATTAAAAAGTACGAATAATGGATTTAAATAAGAAAATTATTATATAAAATATTCACCAATTAATTTTAACTAGTGTGTAGTTCTATGCATATGTACGGATACAATTAAAAACAATCACAATTATACTTTTTTTTAGAAGAGATTCAAATTATACATAGTTAGCTTACACTTTTTTTAAACCATACTTTTCTAAAATATGTAATGGTTTGTCATTATATATATATATATATATATATATATATATGATTTAGAATTTAATTGGATTTTCTTTTTTTTAAAAATTAATTAGATTTAAACTCTTTGGTTTTTTCACCCAATAATTTGCATAAAAATAAAAAAATAAATGAACACGTAGCAGAAAATCAGACTCCAATTGAAATCCAATTTAAAATTTGAACTTTTCGATTTTTACACTCAATAATTCATTTGGCACAAAATTAAAAATTAAATAGGACTAGGGGTGTGCATGGGACGGATTGGGCAGGTAAAGACCAATATTTCTATCCAATCCGCCACTAGCGGGTTGAGAAAATTCTAATCTGCCACAAACCCACCAAAGTCTAAACCCAGTAGATTGGTTACAAATTTTGGCAGTTTCAGTTCGGCAGGTTGAGCAGGTTGGCATTAACAATGTTCTTTTTAAAAATATTATCACAAACTACAATTCGTCATTGAATATTCTCAAAATATAACTAATGCATGCAAAAAATTAAAGGTAGATTTCATTGAATAATCTCAATTCCAACACAAACATAGGGTCAATGAAAAAGAGATATATCATCTCTAACAGACCTTGTCTACACACAAAAAGGGGAAAAATAAAAAATAAAAAACAGGCTACTGCCTTACAACTGAGGAAAATTTAATTAACAAACCCAAAGTCTTAACATTCCCAAAGTCACATCAATGATTCAAAATAATAACATACTAACATAATAAATAAATTTCAAAATGGTATGCATGTTCTTAAAAACATTTATCACAAACTACAATTAATTATTGAATATAGAGTGTGTATATAAATATATATATATATATAGACACTTAAATACAAGGATAACCAACCTTGGTGCCTAAACTAATTGTATTACAAACTATAAGAACCACTAAGAGTATTACACGTGCACAACAATATAACTATCTCTATTATTAGAAACTAAATGACCTCCATCTTTTCAAAAAGATTAAGGAAGAAAAGGACAAAACAATAAGTAAGAGGGAGGGAGAGGAAGCGGTTGAAGGTGAAGGCTAAATACAAAGTGTAGTATATATATGGTTGAAGTGAGTTTAGAGTTTTAATGTTGACTTTTTATATTTTGTTTAAGGAATTGATTACTGATTAGCTATAAAAATTGATTAGGTGAATTGATTAATTTTAAATATAAAATATACTGTTGAACAGTTTGAATTAATATATATTATTATTTTTATATGTATAATTGAGCGGGCAGGTTGGGTTGTAGCGGGTTGGCAATTTTTCAATCCATTACCCAACCCAATTCGCTATTTTGGGGATCTAACCCGCCCAATCCAAACCGCCTAACTTAATGATCCGCACGGGACGAGCGGGTCGAACGGGTTGGCAGATCAAGCAGATATTTTGCACACCCCTAAATAGGACACGTAGCTCAAAATTGAGAATTCAATTAAAATCTAATTGAATTTTCTCTAAGATTTAGCTATTAATATATACATAGATAAAATAAATATTATTTTAAGTAACATTCATAATTATAATAAATAAAAAACCATTTAAAACAATTTATAATTAAGGGTCTGTTTGGGATCCACTTATTTTGCTGAAACTGAAAACTTTTTGCTGAAAGTACTGTAGATAAAGGTAAAAATTAGCTTAAATAGTACAGTGGGACCCATAAATAGTATCAAAAAGTGCAGTGGGACTTATGAATAGTAACAAAAATAAGCTTAATAATAAAATAAGTTGGCAAAAATAATTTTTGCCAAACACACACTAACTGCCTATTTGGATGGAAGGGCCGGGGAAGGAGGGAGAGTGAAGGGGAGTAGAGTAGTGTTGGCTAAAAATAAGCTAATTTTGTGCTAAATCTACTATACTTTACTCTATTCCCCTTCCCTCTCCCTCAATCCAAACGGACCATAAGGGTCTGTTTGAATACCGCTTATTTGATGAAAACTGAAAACTTATTGCTGAAAACACTGTAGCAAAATAATTTTTAAATATGTGAATAGTATTATAGAACTCAAATGTAACTAGAAATCTGCGTTTTGCTGAGTTTGGTGATCCCATGAACAGTGCCGTGGGACCCCAAAAAAAGGCAAAACGCACCTGAAATATAATTTCAGTGCTGGGCAAACGCTCGCTAAGATACCTTGGGCCTTAAATCATATTGAGTCGGCCCCTATCCTTGAAGGCAGCCTCAGGATGTTGGTTATGTGTTCTAAACCCAAGACCTCCTGGAACTCATAAGGTCTTGGCTGAAAACCACTAGACCAATCTCTTTTAAGTCACAAAATGTTTTATTTAATTTTGTGGTTAGGTCATAAGATTTTCAAAAGAAATTTGTCCATCATCAACGGTGATTTATACCCATAAAACTACACTTTATCAAAAGGGGAAAAAAAATTTAAAAATTATAACCATAGCACTTTTCACGTGTATCAACGTTGCAAAATTTTTCTTCAGTGACGTTCTAAATATATGGCAAAACTGAAATCACCAGACCATATTTCAGGTTGCAGCCCAAGTACGTTTCTCAAGCAAATTAAGGGAACCAATTCCTGGTAGCTTGGTCTTGGTCAAGCATGATGAAAAATACCTATATTCCCTTGAAGCAAATTAAAAGGCCACAATTGGTGTTCTAGATAGAAGAAAACTTCTCCTCCCTACTGAACAAGAGATGAATAAGTCCCAAGTTGAACCCCGTAAAAGATGGTTAAGATCATTTGCCTGTAGCTGTGGGAGTTTCATTTTTCTAAAAATAAACGCACAATGGATTTAGAATATAAAAGGAATAGGCTTCCCACAGAATCTCTCACATCAATGATTGCCAGTGGCATATTACGAAAACATCGCATCACACAAATTGATCAATTGAGAACCCCATAGTTTCTCCACAATCCGAGACCTCATCATTTGCAACTAGATTCCTGCTGGATTACAAGGGAACGTGTCCAATCAATGACTGTGTCATTCAGTTACTATAAGCAAATTAAGACAAGCTTGGTATGACAATTAACATATACTGTTGCCTTGAGGATAATTGGAATCACCAGAGAAAATTTCCCTACTCACCAGACCATAAAGGCTCCACTAGCAATCTGCTGCTTTCAGAATAAACCTATGTGGTGAAGTCGGCCCTTCTAACTCACTCTCTCTTATATAAGTCACTGTGATAACCATTTAAGGTCACAAAAGATACTCAGAATTTCTGTCCCCTTCTACTTCATGCATAAAGGTGTATTGTCACCCAACATGGCTATTACCCTTGCACGTTTCATCCATCTCATTTTCTTGTTTAACTTCTATTTTGAGATTGCTTATGGAAATGCATTTTCATCTGTCACCAAAAGTACCGAGACGAGAAACTCACAAACTTACATTATCCACGTAAATCAACCAGTGGGTAGAGTTTTTGCGGAATCAGAAGATCTGGACAGCTGGTACAATTCTTTTCTGCCTACTACTACTGCAAGCTCGGAGGAGCAGCAGCCACAAATGTTATATACATACCACAATGTGCTCAGTGGTTTTGCAGCAAGACTCACCGAGGAGGATGTGAGAGCTATGGAAGAAAAGGATGGATTCGTGTCAGCGCATACTGAAAGGATATTACATCCACAAACAACACACACACCCCATTTCTTGGGGTTGCATCAGAAATTCGGATTCTGGAAAGAATCAAATTTTGGAAAGGGAGTGATTATTGGAGTATTAATTAGACACTGGAATTTTTCCTTCCCATCCTTCGTTTAGTGATGCAGGAATGCCACCACCTCCTGCTAAATGGAAAGGGGGGCGAGTTTAATGTGTCCGTCTGTAACAACAAACTAATTGGTGCAAGGTCATTCAACATTGCAGCTAAGGCCATGAAGGGAGGGAAAGCTGAGACACCAATTGATGAGGAAGGACATGGTACCCACACCGCAAGCACAGCTGCTGGTAGGTTTGTGAAGAATGCTGATGTGCTAGGAAATGCCAACGGCACAGCAATAGGAATGGCCCCTTATGCCCACTTGACAATTTACGAAGTGTGCTTTGGAGAAGATTGTCCCGAAAGCGATATACTAGCTTCGCTCAATGCAGCTGTTAGATGGGGTTGACGTGCTCTCACTCTACCTTGGCGAGGTTTCAGTTCCATTTTTCAAGGACAGCATTACAATAGGCTCATTTGCAGCAATCCAAAGGGGAATATTTGTAAGCTGTTCGGCTGGGAATTCTGGCCCTTTCAACTCCACACTATCTAATGATGCCCCATGGATTCTCACAGTTGGAGCAAGCACTATTGATAGAAGCATTGTGTCCACAGCAAAGCTTGGAAATGGAGAACAATTTGATGGCGAATCCCTCTTCCAAGCTGCTGGATTTCCCTCAACACAATTGCCTCTTGTTTATGCTGGCATGACCGGTAAACCTGGGTCTGGATTTTGTACTGTAGGGTCCTTAAAAGATCTCAATGTCAAAGGGAAAGTAGTTCTGTGCGAGCAAGGAGGGGGGACTGGAAGAATTGCTAAGGGGGAGGAAGTTAAAAACAATGGGGGTATTGCAATGATTCTCATGAATCAAGAGAGTGATGGCTTCAGTACATCAGCTGATGCACATGTTCTTCCAGCAACACACGTCAGCAATGCTGCTGGACTAAAGATCAAAGCCTACATAGACTCTACAGCAACACCTACAGCAACAATCTTATTCAAAGGAACAGTCATTGGAAACTCAAAATCTCCCGTTGTTGCTTCTTTCTCTTCAAGAGGCCCCAGCCTAACTAGCCCAGGCATTCTGAAACCAGACATCATTGGACGGGTGTGAGCATTCTAGCAGAATGCCATTCCCTCTTGAGAATAACACAAAATCAAAGTCCACATTCAACATCATATCAGGCACATCAATGCCATGCCCTCATCTTAGTGGCATTGCAGCTTTGCTCAAGAGCTCTCATCCTTATTGGTCACCTGGAGCCATTAAATCTGCTATAATGACTTCTGCTGATATACTAAATGTTGAAGGCACATTCATTGCTGACCAAACGCTTCAGCATGCAGATTTATTTGCCACAGGTGCAGGCCATGTCAATCCATCAAGGGCAAATGACCCAGGATTGGTTTATGATATTGAACCAAAAGATTATATACCATATCTGTGTGGTCTGGGCTACAAGGATTTGAAAGTTGGGTTCATTACTCGAAAACCAATAAATTGCTCAGATATACCAAGCATACCTGAAGGAGATCTAAAGTACCCTTCATTTTCTGTTGCTTTGGGGCCATCTCAGACATTTACAAGGACCGTGACAAATGTCGGTGAGACAAATTCAATTTATGTGGTTACTGTGGATGCACCAGCAGGAGTTTATGTGACTGTCCAACCTAATATCCTTCACTTCTCAGAGGTGGACCAGAAAGTGAGATATGCAGTGACATTCAGTCGTATTGATTCAGGTACCAAAATCAGAAAATATGGGCAAGGGTTTCTAAATTGGGTTTCTGTTAAACATTCTGTTAGAAGCCCAATCTCTGTTAGGTTCGTGTAAGCAATCAGTCATGTAGACTTGGAATGCAGTCAGTGACTTGTATTGTTATTCAAGATATCCTTGTACTTTATGTCTCATTTCAATATATTTTCTTATAACATTAGCCCTCGTTTAATTTGAAGTTGATCATTTGAAAAACTCAAAGAAACAGCAAATAAGTATACAGAAAAGATTTCGGTAGATAATGTATCAGAGTACAGAAATCCCCAGAGGTACTCCCTAGATTTTTATTTCTTTTTCTATTTTTAATTGCAGCTTTCAGGGGCGGCTCCACATGTAGTTTTGGCTTGAAATATATATATATAATTTAATTTACCCTTAAAAAATATTTTTGCACATCCTGATCACTTATCAACCTAGATCAAAATCAAACAACACAAATCAGCCCATCCCAAAACCAAACACATATCAACCTAAATTACAGATCACTCTCTCCCTCATGAAACTCATCTCATCTTTGTTTTCTATCTGACTATCTTTGTATATCCGACTTTAAAAGTAAAAGTGAGTATTTGTAAGTTATGAATATCTCTCTCTTTATTATAGACTTATATTATATTATATTATATGTGTGTGTGTGGACGGAGCCAAGACTTGGAGTTTAGGAGAGCAGCTCTATTACTAGCTGTGTGTAGTAGCTCCAACCTTTGGCTCAACTGCTTAGGGTTTTGTTTTTTGTTGTGTCTTTGATGCATGTGTCTGCTACTAGGTAATAACAAAATTATTTTACTTAAAATTATTTTAAGAGGTTGGTTGTTTGTTTTGGGAAAAATTAGTTGACTGGGCTTAATTTTTCTTAACTTTAGTATTGGTAATTTTTGTCGTTAGGCTAATTGTTTTGGACTTGTATATTTTATTTTAGAATTTAGATCTATAATTTTTTTTTATGATCTTTGAAAGGATGAAAATGCTAGTTGTATGGATCAGATTTGAGTCCCTAGCCCGAAAAGTATATGGACCTAGGCCCAAAAAGCCCAAAACAATGAATTTGTAGAGAGTAGGTTGGAAAACTGGATTAAAGTGGGTTGGACAACAAATACAGTGGGCTCAAAAGATAAGAGCAGGAAGATAAATTGATTTCAACTAAAGAAAGTCGTCATCGGCCGGGTCTGAGGAGACCCGTTCTTGTATATTTATCTTAAGTATAATTACAAGTTTATTTCCTAATTGCTACAGTGTTTCTCTCTTGATTTTTTTATCCTTCTTTCATGGAGGGCCTCCTACATTATATACCTCCCTTTGAATCATCTTGGCCTTCCACTTGTCGAACATCTCAGCCACCACTTGAGAGCTTGTCCCATCGTTCACCCTTACAGGCCCCCTGTGAGTTGGGGCAACCAAGGCAGCACTGTTCAGGGGTTTTCTCCACATAAATGCGGCCAGAAAGTTAGCTGCAGAGTATTCAATGTGGTGGCAGCAACTTTTCCTAAGATGTTTCTGAGCTCCCATCCCCCTAGTACGTTCATGGTTCGTGTCTTTATCAATAGAGTCTCTTGGGTCGTCGCCATAGATGACAGGAGGTACATCTTGATATTCTTTGTGCTTGGCCGAGGGAACATTTCTTCTCGGATAACCTCTCCTAGCCATTACAATCATAGCCTACCTGTGAAGTTCGAGGTATTTCATCTTTCTGGCTACTGATCTGTTCTCGGACCATTGTGCCTTCTCAGACGAGGCCCAAGGCCCCATACATATTTGGGCCAGCGTCCCTACACTAGTGTTACAAATTATTTTACAAATTGCTGATATAGTGAGTGACTAATATTGGTAAGTAAAAAAGTTATGTAAGTGAATGGCCAAATGTAAACCAATAAGAATTTGCTACCTCAACAGTTTATAAAAATGTTGTAGAAAAGTTTGTGGCTATAACATCACCCTTAAAAGAATTAATAATATTGTTAAGAGGGAGCAAAATGTAATTTTATAGAACAAAATTGTTAAAATTATTACCCATGTCTATACTAATATTTTAAAATATATATATTGGGGGGAGGGGCAATTCAAACTATGCCTTCGTCCCTGTGTGTGTAGACTCTATATTGATTGTGTGATTTTTATATTTATTTTTGTTTTAATATTATTTGTGTGAATTGTTATGTGTGTGAATGTGTGCATATATGGTAAAATATAACATAAATTTATATAATTATATTATTAGGAAATACATAAGGTTTGTTACTTGTGTGAGTATTGTTATCATGTTATAATAACTTTTTGTTATAAAGTTAGTAATTCAAGGAAAAAAATATTAAAGTTAGAGATTATTCATTCATTTGATTGGTTTGTATTATTTATATATAGATGAGTGTGGCAATATTGGTCAATAATTAATATAGTGCAAGTGGATTGAGTTTTGTTATTTAGTTTAAAATATTTTATAAAAATAATGAAAAATAGATCATGACAACAGCATAAAATTATAATAAAAAAATTATATAAATTTAACAAAATAAAATGGTCACACCTATCTACAATGATAATAAATAATGACAACTGATAATAAACTATCATATAACGATTTTAAAATATGAAAACTTGTAGAAGGAAATTGAAAACTTCATTTATTTACATGTTATTTTTTTGGTGTTGATAACTGAATATATTTAAATTCTCTTTTTATTAAATTTTTTTTAATATAAGTTTCTTAATGACCTCCTTGAAAAAAAAATTCTAAAACGGCTACTGGTAGGAAGTACTCCCATAATTTATTAAAAAAAAATCAAACAATCAAGAGAATGGGCAGAGAAAAATGTTGCAAATGATACACGGAAAAGACAAAACGACTAGAATTCTCTGAAGAATGGCAGGTTAACGCAGTGCAAAGCCAAACAACCCAAAGTGCATAATCCAATATAATTGCTTTCTCATAATATCAACTTAAAAACTTAGTAATAGCAACTCAAAAACTCTGATTTCACTATGATTACATGACAGTTCTTCCATAGCCAGATTCTTCAGTGTTTATGTGTGGTTAGGGTTACAAAGATAAGGGCGTTGGGACCCTTACGCACAAACCAAATAAGTTTTTAGAAATACCAAGCATACTTGAAGGAGAGCTAAGGCTACGTATGGTTTGTGAGTCTCCATCACCTAAATCTCTGATAACTCAATTCTCAAATTTCATTGGCCCTACCACAATTCAGTTTATTTGGGTTTGTTTGCATTACTCAATACTAAAAAAAAATTAAGTTTGAGTTGTAGAAACTGAGAACAAACTTTTTATATTTTTGGGTGATGAGTTATGAGCTATGATGGCATTTTGGTAAATTTATGCAACCAAGTGGAACCCATCTCACTGTCTAGTTCACATCAAGTCAAACACCCACTTAAGAGCCAACAGTTCTCCTTGTTCTTTTCTTTCTTTTCTCTTTCTTTCTTCTCCACTGCTATTCTTTCTTTCTTTTCTCTTTCTTTCTATTCTTTCTTTCTATATTTCTTCATCTCTTCACACTATTGCTTCTTTCTTTCTTCTTCAGGCTGAACACATCACACACTGCACAAGTAACTCACAGCCTCTCGGTCTCACAGCCTTTAGCTTGGTTTGTCGCAGCTTTGGTTGCTCTTTGAGTCTCTATTGGTCTGTCGCAACTTTTGTCGCTCTCTCCCTCTTTGGTTTGGGTAGTTTGGTTCAAGATCTGTGGGTTTTTTTTTGGGTTTATCTGTTACTTTTTATGGATTTATTTATTTTAGTATCTGTGGGTTTTGTACAGGATGGTCTGGTATTTTAATGGTGATTTCAAGTCAATGATTTGTATTTTTATGGTATTTTCTGGGTTGGTCTTGTAGAGAAAAAATGGATATGTAGAGATGTCACGTGGGTGAGTGAGTAGGGAGATGAGTCGTTCTAACACACTATACAAGAACAATGTTAAAGTGAGTTTTGGAAGAGAGAAAAAAGTTATGAGTTATGGAATGCCAAACAAACTGGATGTGTGGGTTAGGAGAAAATGAGTAAGAGATGTGAGTTAAGAGTTATGAGTTACTAGTTGCAAACTCATGCAATGCGTTGGAATAAATAATTATTTTGTAATTATGTTATAATGTATAATTTTTTCTCTAAAATTTGTTAGTGATTGGGTCCAAAGAGGCCAATTAGAAAGGCATCAGAGATAATTGTTCTAAATATATAAAGGATTTCACTATTGTCAAACATTTAATACAATAACAATTAAGCCTTACAAGTATCGATAAAATCTTGGCCATGGAACCAAGGTTTTGGAAAATGGATTGAAAGGGGTATTGGATAATCCTATCTCTAAGTCTCATAACTCATTTGTGGGAGGAAGGCAAATACTAGACTCGGTGCTCATTGCTAATTAATGAGTGTGTGCATAGTAGATTAAGGAGTAATATTCCCTAATTCGTCTGTTAGTTAGACACTGAAAAAGTTTATGTTATGATCCAAGTGTCCCACATGACTTAAGTGCAAGCTTAATCATGTGTATATAAGCTCTTGAACACCCTCCCTTTGTAAGCTAGTTTTCAAGGGTGAATTCTATTTAATGTACCCATGGGTTTGTATCATTTGATATAAGAGTCAACCACCAATTGTAACTCATTGAGTATGAGATCAAATGAGTTGTGACTTTGTGGTCAATTCTTGGAGGGGGGGACCTAAAGGCTAAATTAAAATGTCTTGTTAAGTCATTGAATAATTGATAAGTGAGTAAAGCCACACACACACACACACACACACACACAAAAAATAGTTACCATCAGGTCATTATCGATAAAGTGAGTAGTCGTGGATGTCAACTATATATGGAGTATAGTGGTATGTTATGATCCAAGTGTCTCACATGGCTTATGTGCATGCTTAACCATGTGTATATAAGCTTTTTGGAACCCTCCCCTTGCAAGCCGATTTTCAAGGGTAAGTTCTATCCATGAGTTTGTATTAGTTTATCACCATTTTAATTGGGAAGGCTCTTTTGTACTTGTTGAGGATGATGGATTTTGGAGAGAGATGGAGAAAGTGGACTCATGCTTGTATACCCATGGTTCAGTATTCAATTTGTTGGGAAATTTAGACTCCGGTTGATAGAATTAACAAATTTTAAACCCAAATTGTTAATTAGGTTTATTATGAATAAATCTTGTTAAAATATGAATAAATCTTGTTAAAACAAACAAACATCAATATCATGTCAATAATGAATGCAGCAGAAAAGTAAATAAGACAAGATATGATGACTCAGGAAAACCAATGAAACAAACTAGTTTCACAGTAAAAAACCTGGGGGAAAACCTTCTCGAAAAGCAATTCACTATAGTAAAGAGAAGTTTCAGATCTAGTACAAAACCTTTGTCCCTAGACTCTACAATCCCCGTAAATGAACTCACAGCAGAAACCTTCTACCGCTTCAGAACCTCTGAACTCTTCAATATATGAACGCTACCCTTTGATGATGCACGAATCCCAGTACGTGACTAACCAATTGCGCGGATCCCAGTACGCGACTTCAATCACCAACTAGAAGAAGATATTGGCTGCAAAGTTCTTCACTTCATCAACAATGAAGATCAAGAAGCACTTTGTTACAAAACCCTAAGGCGCAAAGACGCAGTAACTTCTTTCAAAGAGAATAAGGTATCGGTCACCTTTTGCATATATTCTCCTTGTATTCTCTTATGTGATGGCCTCTAAAATTAGCCTTATATAGGTCTAGGATTGTGAGAAAAGAAACCGTACACATACATGTCATCATGGGCCGAAAATCAGATCTGAAAATCTGAATTCCCGTAACCTCGATCGACAGGGAGGTGTCGAGGAGGTGTTGAGCTTTAAACTTCGACAAATATAGCTATCAAGAAGCTATCGAGGAGCTGTTGAGGAGACAAGAGTTTTCTCGATCGATCCACCAGCTATCGAGAGGTGTCAAGATTGCGATAACAATCAACTGAAGAGCTCGATAGATAGCCTAGCTGTCGAGAGGTGTCGAGCTATCTGTTCATAGGTGTCGAGTTATCTGTCCAGCTTTAATGAATAGCTTTTCTTCACATGTTTCTTGGTCCAATCTTCATGGTTTTAATACTAGACTTGAGCAACATGTTTCTTGAAGTATTAAACACATCCTAGATCTACTCAAATACAAGTAAAGTACGTTTTGTAAAAGGATTAGCCAATTACACAAAATATGTCCTTAACACAATTCTTATTAATGGTTCTCCGACTGATTTCTTTAACTCTTCAAGCGGTTTGAGACAAGAGAATCATTTATCTCCTATGCTCTTTCTCTTAATGATGGAATTTTTAAGTAGAATGCTAGGGAGAATAGAAGGGGTTAGTTTCATCAAGTGTTTTAGGGCAGGTGTTGAAGGTGGTGATGGGTTGTGTGTGTCTCATTTGTTGTTTGTAGATGATGCCATTTTTTTGTGATGCCAACCTGGAGTAGATTCTACATATTAGATGGTTGTTGATTTGTTTGAGGCAGTGACTGATTGAGAGATAATGTTAATAAGAGTGAAATGGTGTACCTGCCACGGAGATAGGGAATATTAATGCGACCCTAGCAAATATTTTGGGATGTAAAGTAGGGAGCTTGCCAATGTCTTACCTTAGTGTGCCCCTTGGATCTCCTTATAAGTCTACTATTGTTTAGAATCTCATCTTTGAGAAGATTGAACGGCGGTTGGCAGGGTTGAAGAAATTATATCTGTCAAAGTGTGGTAGATTGACTTTATTGAAGAGCATGCTTTCAAGTTTGCCCACCTATTACTTGCCCTTATTATATTCATTATTCCCACTAGTGCAACGAATAGAATAGAGAAGTTGCAAAAAAACTTTTTATGGGGAGGATTGAGAGAGGAGCATAAGCATCATTTGGTAGGGTGGGATATGGTTTGTACTCTTATAGCTAATGAAGGGTTGGGGATTAGAAAGACTACCACATTCAATGAAGCCCATTTGGGAAAGTGGTTGTGGAGGTTTGGGGTTGAGGAGACACAATTATGGAGATGTGTTATTGCTTTTAAATTTGGGGAGGATTGGAGGGGTGGAGATCATTGCTTGGTAGGGGTTTCCATGTTTGTGGTCTTTGAGGGAGTATAAGGATGGTTTAGGAGATGTTTAGCCAACATATTTGGTTTGAGGTAGGTGTCAGAAATAGAGTTCGCAAAGTTTGATTGTTGATGTAGTGACCAACAATTGAAAGTGGTTTTCCCGCTTTTAATTGAGAATTCCCTGGATCATGAAGCCTCTATGGAGTCTTTATTGGTGAGGCAAGTAGGGGGGAATGAAGTTAGAATGTACGGTTCTCTTGTGTCTTTAATGATTGGGAGTTTGATTTGATGGCTGCTTTTCTTCATCTTTTATACTCTCATGTTCCTCGGTCTAGGGGTGGAGATCAAGTGCAGATCAAGTGCGTTGGAAGAAAAAATGGGAAGTTTGATATTCGTTCTTTTAATGTTGCTTTAAGAGGGTCATCTCCTATCTTTTTCCCTTGGAAGGGTATTTGGGGAGTGAACATCCCTCAAAGAGTGCCTTTTTTTTGTTTGGACGATGGCATGGGGGAAGATCCTTGTGACAATTTTAGGAAGAGAGGATATACTATAGTGGATTGGTTTTGTATGTGTTGGTGTAGCGAGGAAGGGATGAATTACCTTTTGATTCATTGCAAGGTAGCTTACCCTTTGTGGTGTTTTGTATCCAAGGAGTGTGAAGATATTTTGTTTAGTTGGAGGAACTGGATTGGGAAATATTCGTCGGATATTTGGAACCTTGTTCCACTTTGTTTGATGTGGACTCTGGCGAGAACAGAGTAGGAGAATATTTGAGAATTTGGAGATTTCTAGCAACCAGCTTCTAGCTCTTTTATGTTTGTAATTCTATAGGCTACTTTATGCCATTTTGCATTAAGTAGCCTCTTTTCAATAAATTTCTTACTTATATAAAATAAAAATAAAAACAACAACAACCAAGCCTTGGTTAAACATTTAATCAATGGTTAATTTTCAAATTTTATAGCAGGACTAGTTTTATATGTCGACAGCTTGCTAATTTCAATCCAAGAGCTTCTAATAAGCATGATCTACAAATAAAACTGGAAATAAATAAAACCCATACCTTGAAAGGAAGAATGGTTTCCATAGTTAATTAACAGACTCTTATCACGCTATCATGTACATAAAAAACCAAGAATGGTTTCCGTAGTTCTTATCTCATTGAAGTCTGATTTATTATACTAAAAATAGAAATCAGATAATCTGATGCAATGAAGAACACCAATAATATTTGGAGCATCTGACCTTCAAATATGGTGGACTCAAAAGAGCCTCCCTGAAAGCCAAAATTCTGTGTCAAGGAGTAAGGGAATGCTAAGGCAGTACTTGTGTCTAAATCCCTGATTGTACAGTCTCTGCCAATTGTCAATGGTCCATAATAGCAGTGACAAACTGCATTGCATGTCATACATCAACCAAAACCAGGAGGTACATCAGGGTCCTCATCACTACCATCACATGGCAGCTTCTGCTGCTCCATGTCTGCAGAAAAGCCAGGTGGCGCATGGAGATCAACATCTTCTGGCTCCAATGCATCCTGTGAGTAGGGGGTATCTTCCTCCTGTTGTTCCACAAGTTCTCTTTCATGAGGCATTGGTGGCTGAAGCTTTTGCTTGTGTTTCTCCTCAAGGTCGTTATTTTGATGATTATTTAAGAGAGAAAACCCTGGGGGTTCTTTTGGCTCACTATCAGAAAACATATCATCTACTTCACAAGCTGAGGCAGCACCAGAACCATTATTTTCAGCTTTCATTTGAATTGGCATCATGTCATGGGTGGATTCACCCCCTTCTTTCCCTTTTGGGTTCACTAACTTATTATAAACAGATTGTACAGTTTCTGTAATTTCACTTTTCATGCCGTCACCTGATCTAATTATTTGCCACAAGCCATCAGAGATCTGGCTCATTACTTTATTCCTGGTCGTTATAAACACAACATATTAGATCTTCAGACTTCATTTGACTCAAATCTTATATTAAATGATAACAAGCCAACTAAGAAGAGTTCTAAGATTGGTGAATTGTGATATTAAAAAAATAATAATAATAAGAAAAGCAAAAATTCCACCAATTTTCTTCCTGAATAAGCCCAACTAATTAATCTTGAATACCATAGAATACTTAAGAAATATTAAAAACTTACCCAACCTCATCATATATTGCATCAGAAATTTGTCTTGGTTTCATATTTTCAGCACCTGCACGATTAAGCGCCGTTGACTGCTGCACTATTGATATTATCTCATTGCGCAACTCCTCCTGCATTTACTTTCCTTGTTCAGAATTACAGGTCCCCAAAAAAGGGGTTTCTAAAAATCAAAACAACCATACCACATTGACATAAATCAATTGAAAAAAAGTAGCTGAACTATCTACCTATACATAAAACAATCCAATAAGCCTCACACTATCTAAATTCCAACAATTTCACTACAACTCAAAATTTTTTGCATTAACATTCTTTCATAAAGAATATGATTTTCATTAAGTAAAAGCAATATAAATCTAATAGTAATAGATACAAACGCACAAACTCTTCGCACTAAATACTACTTTTGAATGAAGAAAATTTTAGTATTTCCATGTTCACTAAAGTCATGGGAGTATCAAGAAACCACTTAAAAAGAAGACCAGTACACAAAAGCAGCTGAGAGAGTTGCTTAACCATGCCGAGGTATTAGAGACTCACTATTCAAAAAAAGAAATGATATGTCTATAATATTTTTACAACAAATCTTAAGTGGCAGGTTATTACTGGTGGTTGCTATTATTGGGAAAAAAAAGTAATCTTAGTGTTAGTTTCAAATTTGAACCAATAACAACTAACCATCTGTGATTTGTTGTAAAAATATTGTAAAATTGTTGTAGACTGTAGCATCTCTCGTTCAAAAAAGAACAAAACATTCTTTTTTCCTAAATCAACAGACCATGTGTCTTTGTACATTGTTCTCGCTTTTCTTAGAATCACTGCAAAGGTACAACCTTTGCGACAAATCAATGAAATTCGGTACAATTTCCCCCAAATTTACAACTAAATTCGAATTCATACGCAATAAAAATAATTAGCACTAATTTTGCCCTACAAAATTGAATTTTAGGCAGGGTTGAATTAGAAACCTGAATGTTTATTTAAGCAGAACAAACGCGAATGTTTTGTTTAAAAAAAAAAAAGCAATGACAAACCCTAGGAGAGAGAGAATTTAGTTACGTTGTCCTTGAGCTTGCGAATGATCTTGAGGCGGAGATTGTCGAAGTCGCCATCATCTTTGAGTTTGGTAATGACGTCGTCTTTGCCAATTTTGGGAGTGGGACTGCTCTCCTCCATTGCTTCTGGAATCTGCATCACAACACAAAACTCAAAAGGGTTTTCTTTTTCTGTCAGCAGAGGTAGTCCTAATCCTAAGCACTAAGTTCTAACTGAAAACGGAGTCCCTTTTTTTTTTTTTTTTTTTTTTTTTTTGTTCAGTTTTGTAGGTTCACCAAAGTACAGGGACTTTTATTTAGCTGAGTCAATGTTATTGCTTCTCTCTTTTCTTTTCTATACCATGTGTCCATGTTTGAGAGATTTTTTTTTTTTTTTTTTTTTTTTAATTCAAATCCAAAACTAATAATAATAATAATAATAATTTGATTTTGTTAACCGTTGGTGTGTGTGAGTATTTATTTAGGAAATATTTTTAGATATTTTTTATAATAAAAAAAAATAACCCTTCAAAATATAGTATTGAAATTTTCTTAAAATTATTCATTAACAAATTTTCTATTAACCAAACTCATAATAATAAGTATAGTAAAATGTATGGTTTCGAAACAATTCATGTCTCATAAAGTTGTATTATACTTTAAAAAATTAAAGATTAAGTGTGAATCTCAATATATTTTGTGTTTATAAATAAAAAATAAAAAATAAATGAAGAATGCGGGGACGCAGGCCTAAATATATGTTGGGCCTTGGACCTTATCCGAGAAGGCACAGTGGTCCGAGAATAGATCAATAGTGAGGAAGAGGTAAGACTTCGAACTTCACGAGCAAACTATGACTGTAAAGGCTGGGAGAGGTAGGCCGAGGAGGAGTATCTCCTCAGCTAAATGAAGAAGGGGTCAGAAAGTGTGTTCTGTCGTCCAGAATGACGTTCCAGGAAGTTCTATTGATAAGGATATGCACTGCAAATGTACAAAACAAATGGGAGCCAAGAAATATCTAAGAAAAAGCTGCTACTACCGCATTGAATGCTCTGTAGCTAACTCTCTGACCGCATTTATGTGAAGAAGACCCCTGAACAATGCTGCCTTGGTCGCCCCAACTCACAGAGGGCTTGTAAAGGTGTCTGATGGGACACACATTCAAGTAGTGGCTTGGACGATCGACAAGTGGAGGGCCAAGATCATTCAAAGGGAGATATATAATGTAAGAGACCACTGAGGAAAGGAGGGGGAGAAATTAAGAAAGAAACACTGTAGCAAACCAGAACTGAACTTGTAATCAAATTTAAGAATTATTATATAAAAACTGATCTCCTCGGACTGTGCTAAAGACGATTTTCTTTAGATTAAACCAGTCTACTTACATTTTCTTGTCATCTGGATCCACTTTACTTGTTGTCTAACTCACTAAAACCCGGTTTTCCAACCCACTCTCTACAAATTCATTGTATTGGGCTCTTTAGACCTAAGTTCATACATCCTTTGGGTTAGGAACCCAAATCCGGTCCTTACAATTGGCGCCGTCTGTGAGGACTTCTGGTGTTGTAGTGAGTCTAACGTCCAACTATGGTAGGTTCAGTTCCACACCAAGCAGAATCTATGGGGTCCTAACGTGAAGATCATTTTGTCAACCTTGAGCGAAGAAGGGACCATGAGGTTAGTATGCATACCACCCATACTAGTAGAAGCCAGTCCCAAAACGGGAGCCACCTCTCTCATGAGGAGGATACCAGAGCCCTACAACTGGAGATTGATCATCTGAAGAGAAAGCTATGCCACGAACGGCGAAGGCGAACTTCCTCCAACTCTGACTCCTCTTCTGACGATGAGAAGGATGATAGTTATAGACCCAGGTCAAAGACACCTCCTAGTGAGTCTTTCTCGTATGATAAGGACTACCACCATGAGCGTAGAAAAATGGAGCTCATCTTCCAAAAGCTTGGGAAATGATGCAATGAGTAGAGCGCTCAACCAAATTTTCAGGTCACCTTTCACACACAGAATTGAGGAAGGGAGACTTCCTCGGCAGTTCACTCAGCCAACGTTCACCATATACAATGGTCAAACAGAACCTGTGGAGCATGTGAGCCACTTCAATCAGAGAATGGCTGTGCACTCCAAGAATGAAGCCTTGATGTGCAAGGTATTCCCCTCCAGTTTAGGGCCCGTGGCCATGAGGTGGTTTAATGGCTTGGGAGTAAGTTCCATTGATTCCTTTAAGGAACTCACTCAGGCGTTTGGATCTTGCTTTATTACGTGCAGTCAGGTTCCTCGGCCTTTAGATTCCTTGTTGTCTCTGTCCATGAGAGAAGGGGAAACCCTGAAAACGTATCCGAACAAATACTGGGAGATGTTCAATGAAATAGATGGTGACTTTGACGACGTAGACATCAGGACTTTCAAGGTCGGCCTACCTACCGAGCATGGCTTAAGGAAGTCTTTGACTAGGAAACCCGCTACTAGTGTACGCCAGCTCGTAGACCGAATTGATAAGTACAAAAAGGTCGAGGAAGACCAACAACAAGGGAAGGAAAAGACTAAGGTTGTCCCTCAGGAGATGAGGGACTTCAGGTCGGACCGATACAACAATAATAAACCCCGAAGGGATTTTGCTGGTCAATCTAGGCCTACGGCTCCTCAAATGGTTAACACGGTGTTCCGAGAACTAGTACATCAAGTATTGGAGAAGATCAAGAATAATTCATACTTCAAATGGCCAAACAAGATGGGAGGAGACCCCATGATGCGCAACCAAAGCCTTCATTGCCAGTACCACTAGGAACAAGGACACACCACAGAGGACTATAGAACCCTATGGAATCATCTGGAACAGCTAGTCAAGGATGGAAGGTTGAAACAGTTCTTGTATCGGCCTAATGGGCAAGGAGACCAAACAGGGTCAGGGGCTTAGGGGAATGCTTCTTTAAGGCCCTCTTTGGGCACCATCAATGTCATCTTCACGACCTCGGGGAGAATCGGCTCTCACTCCTCCAGAGTGATGTCTGTAGCCCGGCTACCTGTCGAGGACTCAAAACCTGAGCCGAAGAAGGCTAGAGTGGAGAACCGACCAGCGATGAGTTTCTCTGAGGAGGACAAGGCAGGAACCATACAGCCGCATGACATTGCCCTGGTGGTCACCCGTAGGATAGGAGGTATGATGTTAAAAGGGTGATGGTGGATCAAGGTAGTGGATCAAGGCAGTGGAGCGGAGATTATGTACCCTAATTTATACAATGGACTGGGCTTGAAACTTGAGGACTTGACAACTTATGATTCGCCTCTGGTAAGCTTCGATGGGAAAGTTATTATTCCTAAGAGCTAGATTCGACTACCCGTACAAGTAGGATCCGAGGTGGTGGAGGTGAATTTCATTATAATGGATGTCTATTCTCCCTACACGGCCATTGTGACAAGACCTTGGCTTCATACTCTGGGGGCCGTTTCCTCCACTCTGCATTTGAAGGTAAAATATTCGTCTGGGAATCGGATTGAGGAGTTAATTGGGAGCCAGTCCATGGCGAGGCAGTGCTTGATCGCTGCAATAACGCATCAGCCAGGAGTGGAGTCCTCGGCCTCCGCTGAAAGGAGCTTATAGCAATCAATGGCTCTGGTGTTACCCGTGGAGGAGATTGCCAAGGGGGCGAAATGTGAGAACTTAGAGAAAATTGTTGTAGGTGATGATCCGGAGAAGTTTTTTCAGGTCGAAGCTCAGCTACCTCCACAAGAAAAGGAAAAGCTGATAAAGTTTCTCAGGAGGAACATTGACGTATTTGCATGGAATGCTTATGAAGCTCCTAGGGTGGATCCAGACTTCATTTTCCATCATCTGAATGTCAACCCAGCTGTCCTCCCTAGGAAGCAACCACATCGGCGCTCATCTAAAGAGCATTCTGACGCTGTCAAGGAGGAGGTAAACAAGCTTAAACAGGCCGGGGCTATTAAGGAAGTTTTCTACCCTGAGTGGTTGGCCAATAAAGTGGTAGTGAAGAAGAAGAATGGGAAGTGGCGGGTATGTGTGGACTTCACAGATCTGAATAAAGCTTGCCCCAAATACCCTTTTCCCATGCCTCGAATAGACCAGTTGGTGGATGCCACTGTGGGCCATTCTCGGATGAACCTCATGGATGCCTTTCAAGGATACCACCAGATACCTTTAGTTCTGGATGATCAGGAGAAGACAGCTTTTTTCACCCCTGTTGGGAATTACCACTACAAGGTGATGCCCTTTGGTCTAAAAAACGCAGGGTCTACTTATCAGAGGATGATGACTAGGATGTTTGAGCCGCAATTAGGAAAGAACATTGAGATTTATATAGATGACATGGTGGTTAAGTGTAAACTGGAATCCGAGCATATTAATGATCTTGGGAATATCTTTGAGATCCTGAGGAGGCACAAGTTGCGACTTAATGCTTCTAAGTGCTCTTTTGGTGTCGAATCAGGGAAGTTCTTGGGATACATGGTTACCCACCGCGGAAATGAAGTCAATCCCGACCAAATTAGGGCAATCAACAACTTACAGCCACCTCGGAATCCCAAAGAGATCTAGAAATTGACAGGAATGACTGCTGCCCTAAACCGATTCATCTCTCGGTCAGCAGACAGGTGTAAGCCTTTCTTTCAGTTGTTAAATAAGTGGAAGGCATTTGAATGGACCGAGGAGTACGTCCTGGGCTTCCAACAGTTAAAGGAATACCTTTCTTGGCTACCCATCATGTCCAGGCCCGAGGTAGACGAGGTTTTGTTTGCTTACATTGTTGTGGCTTCCCATGCAGTGAGCCTGGTGCTTATATGGGTTGATAGTGGTGTACAGTGGCCAGTTTATTATGTGAGCAAGTCACTACATGAGGCCGAGGTCCGTTACTTACCCTTGGAGAAGGCCATTTTGGCAGCGGTGCATGCTACGCGTAAGCTCCCCCACTACTTCCAATCACACAAAGTTGTTGTCCTCACCCAACTTCCGCTTAAATCTCTCTTTCGGAGTGTTGATTACACAGGGACGATCGCCAAGTGGGGTACGATCATAGGGGCTTTTGATATCAAGTACATGCCTCGCACCTCTGTCAAGGGTCAAGTCCTCACTGATCTGGTGGCCGAGTTTGCTAAAACCCTATTTGAAGAAAAAATTGAGAGACAGAACATGGGTGAAAAATCAATTGGCATGGTCTCACTGCACGAGCCTTTATCTTGCAGGGTATACGTTGATGGTGCAGTAAATCATAAGGGATCCAGGGTGGGGCTAGTCCTAATATCGCTTGAGAAGATCGCTATTGAGAAATCCTTAAGACTGGACTTCTCAGCCACCAACAACGAGGCTGAATATGAAGCTCTATTAGTGGGGATGGCCATGGTTCAAAAAATGGGCGAAAAAGTAGTGGAGATATTCTCGGATTCAAGATTGGTCGTAGGCCAAGTGGGAAGGGAGTTAAAAGCCAGTGACGTGAGGATGCAAGAATATTTGAATCAGGTCAGGCACCTGTAGTCAGGATTTGAGTCTTTCAGCTTGCTGCATATCCCTAGGGGTGGAAACACACATGCTGACTCTCTGGCCACTCTTGCAACCTCCTCGGCACAGGGTTTACCTCGAATCATCCTTGTTGAAGACTTGTGCAAGCCTACTGAGGTGAAGAGAAGGATGGTCCACATCTATCAAATTAGGGTAGGGCCTAGATAGATAGACCCTATAGTGCTATTCCTTAAGGAAGATATTTTGCCCGAGGAGAAGTCAGAAGTTGACAAGGTACGAAGAAAGGCTCCTTGATTTTGGCTGTCCGAGGACCAAAAATTGTACAAACGCTCCTTCTCTGGGCCGTACTTGCTGTGCATACACCCTGAGGCATCAGAACTACTTCTGGAGGAGTTACATGAAGGGATTTGTGGAAGCCACACAGGAGGTAGATCCTTATCTCACAAAGCCCTTACCCAGGGATATTGGTGGCCAAACATGCAGAAGGAAGCACAAGAATATGTGAAGAAGTGTGACCAGTGCCAAAGATTTGCCCCAAATATCCATCAACCAGGAGGGGTCCTTAATCATCTATCCAGCCCTTGGCCCTTTGCTCAATGGGGCTTAAATATTGTTGGACATTTCCCTAAGGCAGCAAGGAATAAGAGATATTTACTAGTCGACACAGATTATTTCACCAAGTGGGTTGAAGCTGAACCCTTGGCAAATATCAGAGACGTGGATGCCAAGAGATTTGTTTAGAAAAACATTGTCACTCAGTTTGGGATCCTTCATACACTCATCTCGGACAATGAACTTCAATTTGATAGCAAAGCCTTCAGAGAGGTATTGTTGTGACCTGAAAATTACGAATAGGTACTCCACCCCGGCTTACCCACAGGAGAATGGACAGGTCGAGGCTGTTAATAAGGTCATAGTGGGTGGACTCAAGAAGAGGTTAGATGATGCGAAGGAAAAATGGGTGGAAGAGCTGCCACAGGTCCTTTGAACATATCGGACCACACGTCGTAGATCAATAAGAGAGACATCCTTTTCAATGACTTATGGAGCCAAGTCTGTTATTCCTCTAGAGACTAGATTCCCAACACTGAGAACGAGTTCTTTCACTCCAAGCAATAATGACGGGCTGTTAGGAAAGAGCCTAGACTTAATTAAAGAGCGAAGAGAAAATGTCATGGTCCAACTAGCGTATTATCAGTACAAGCTCAAGTAAGGGTATGATGCCAACGTGAAGCTAATGCCACTGGCACCTGGAGACTTGGTACTAAGAAAGGTTTTAGGTACTGCCAAGAACCTGGCTTGAGGAAAGTTAGGGCCTAATTGGGAATGGCCATATCGCATCACTTCAGTGGCTGGAATAGGTGTATATTATCTTAAAGATCTAGAGGAAAACGTTATACCACGCCCCTGGAATGTAAGCAACCTGAGAAGATATTATTATTAATGAAAGATTTCTTTACCATATTTTGGTTTATCATGTTATGCGTCACACGTTCTACTACTTGTTCGAATATCAAACAGAACTTTGGTCATGTTTGGCTTCTCAGACCACATACCTTGGGTAAATTGATACTTTAAGTCATTTTTCTAAGTATTAAATAGAACCTTAGTTATGCCTGGTCTCTCGGACCATATACTTTGGGTAAATTAATACTTCAGCTCATCTTCCTAAGTATCAAACAGAACATTAGTCATACCTGGCTCCCCAGATCACATACCTTGGGTAAATTGATATATTAAGTTACTTTTCTAAGTATTAAACAGAACCATAGTCATGCTCAGACCACATACTTTGGGTAAATTAATACTTAATGATCTCTTTCTAAGTATTAAACAGAACCATAGTCATGCCTGGCTCCCTGGACCACATACTTTGAGTAAATTAATACTTAATGACATCTTTCTAAGTATTAAACAGAACCATAGTCATGCCTGGCTCCCCGGACCACAGGCTTTGGGTAAATTAATACTTAATGGCTTCTTTCTAAGTATTAAACAGAACCATAGTCATGCCTAGTCCCTCAGACCACACACTTTGGGTAAATTAATACTTAATGACCTCTTTCTAAGTATTAAATAGAACCATAGTCATGCCTGGCTCCCCGGACCATATGCTTTGGGTAAATTAATACTTAATGACATCTTTCTAAGTATTAAACAGAACCATAGTCATGCCTGGCTACCCGGACCACATGCTTTGGGTAAATTAATACTTAATGGCATCTTTCTAAGTATTAAACAGAACCATAGTCATGCCTGGTCCCTCGGACCACATGCTTAGGGTAAATTAATACTTAATGACATCTTTCTAAGTATTAAACAGAACCATAGTCATGTCTAGTCCCTCGAACCATATACTTTGGGTAAATTAATACTTAATGACATCTTTCTAAGTATTAAACAGAACCATAGTCATGCCTGGTTCCTCAGACCACATACTTTGGGTAAATTAATATTTAATGACATCTTTTTAAATATTAAAACAGAACCATAGTCATGCCTGGTCCATCGGACCACATACTTTGGGTAAATTAATACTTAATGACATCTTTCTAAGTGTTAAACAAAACCTTAGTTATGTCTAGCCCGTCGGACCACATACTTTGGGTAAATTAACACCCTCTATTTATTTTTCTACATGTTAAAACAGATCCCAAGTTATACCCAGCTCCTCGGATCACTTGTCTTGGGTAAGTTAATGTTCTCGGATTTTTGCCTAAGTACTGGGCGAAACAAGGGCTATGTCTGGTTCCTCATATCACACCCCTCAGACGAGTCAACACCTGTTTATTTTTCTACTAAGTGTTTTGTCCATCTCCATGAGGATTAGCCTTCCCTGTGGGTAGCTCAGTGCTTAGTGCAAACACATGATCATTTTCTTTACCATTTATACGTGTTCAAATTATTTGAATTAGCAGCAATGCATCACTGTTAGCTTTTGTTAAAGTTTGGGTGGTAACAATTCACTACTATTAGCAACTTTATCAGTCCTAAGTCTTATTAGAGGGCAAAATAGTAACTACACTAATCAGAAAATACAGATTACAGGGAAAAAGAAAGATTCATTAAATAAAGAGTGAGTCTTTTCATTGATTAAAAGGAAAAGTACATTATATACAATGGCAAACTGCCACCACACAAAAAAAAAAAAAAAAAAAAAAAAAAAAAAAAAAGAAGGGAAAACTAAATAGAATCCTAATGCTAAGCCTTGGCTTTGGGAGAAGGAGGGTCTTCTTTCTTACTCAGCTAAGAGGCAGGAGCATCTGTGGCCTTAGGATCAGCCTCTTTGGATCTGGCATCGGCCTCCTTCGCCTTTACTGCAGCATCCTCGGCCTTGGCAGCATCCTTGGCCTCTAAGGAGTCATGGTCTCCTTACCCTTGCCCTTATCCTTGGCCACCTCAGCCCCTTGAGCTTGGTCACCAGCTTGGCTGGATCCTTTGGAAGCCTTCGGGGGGAGAAGGGCCTGAGAAGTCAAGGGCTGCTCAGAGGATTCTGGGGTGAGGGCAGAGGGAGATGGGTGGGCAACTGGGGCTTCGCGGATGTCAGGATGATAGTACACACTCCCAGCCTGCCTCCACTCCGAGGCAACAAGGACCCCTGCAAGGTTGAGGGCTTCCATCCACGTTTCCTTGCAGTAGTCCTTGCATACCTCGGCCAACTCCTCAACCAGTCGGATCTCGGTTTTTTCTACCCCAAGGTTGTAAGATGCTTGCCTCGAGGCCTCCGCAGCTTCCTCGGCCGTTCGAGTTGCGGCTTTGGCTTTCTTCAGCTCAGCTTTGAGGTCCAGGACCAGCTGCTTCTGTGTGGCCAGCTCTATCTCAGTGAGATAGAGCTTTTTGCGCTGATCTTCAGCCTGGTCCTGGGCACTCTTCAGCCCAGCCTCAGCGCTCCTCCTCACCCTCTCCTCAACAGTCAGCTGAGTGGTCAGCTCCTAGTTTTCTTGCTTCATGGCTCCCAAGGACTTGTTGGCCTCGGCGCGGAGGTTGGCCTCAACCTTAGCCTTGTTCTGGGCGTCTTTGACCCATTCCTCGGCTACAAAAACCTCTTGGGCAACCTACACAAAAATGACAAAGGAATCCCCTGTAAAAAAAAAAAAAAAAAGAGAATGGAAAGGGCACCGTAGCATTTAATTAAAAGATATGATGGTTAACTTACCATGGCAAGATCCCTTTTCAGAGACATAAAGAGGTCTAGCTGCCTCATACGCCTTAAAGCCTTAATGTCTTTGGGCAGGAGGAGGGGCTACTCTAAGGCTTCAGCAATGTAGGCAAAGTGCCCTTTCTGTAACTCCTTGATGGAGGAGTTCCATGGGATGGAAGGGTCATCCAGCTCCAGCCAAAGAGTCTAAGTGTGTTGCTGTTGGCGCACCTCGGCCCCACTTGGTTCCTCCCTACTATCCACGGAGGAGGTCCGTTTGTCTTTGGTCTTTTGCTGCTTGGCCCCCTTTTGAGGGACCATCTCACTCTCCTCCACTTCCTGCTCCTTCTTCTTTTTCTTTAGGTTGGGAATGGGAAGCAAGCCAAGTGTGGTTGTGGGAGGAGGAGGGGGAGGGGGGAGATTGGTAGGATCTTGGGATTTGGGAACCTCCTTAAACGATGACCCTTTGTTCCTTCCAGCCATAAGGTCCCTCAAACCTTTCCTCGGGTTTAGGGCCATTTCTTCTTCTTCCTCCTCAGAGCTGCCAACCACACGCACTACCACGAGGCCTGGGGTGTGAACACCTAAAAGTCTATCGAACTCTTCCTCGACGTCCGATATGTGGATGACAAGAGCTCCCTATTCCTCCTTCTCTTCCTCAAGTTGGAATTGGTCTATTTCCTCCTCGAGTGATAGATGTGAGGAAGCAGTCTTTTCCCTCGAGGCTGCTGCTTCAGGGAGAGCACGGTGGAGGGGCAGTTCGACTGGTGGAAGATCTTCTCGGGCTAGAAAGCCAGGAACCGAGACGTTTATCCTATGTAGCCGAGGGTCACCTGCCCTAATGGTGTTGCCAACATCTTGGAAAGCGTTTAGCAGCTCAAAATCGAGGATGAGGTGGACTGCTCTCAACTGCCGTCCTCACTCACAAACACCTTGGACCTTAAGATTTTGTTGAGCTCGGGACATTGACCAAACTGAGACGAGGTGCTACGTGCTGTTTATCTGCAAAAATGGCCGATGAGCAAAAGCATGGTCAGACCAGTAAAATTTATCACCAAAGGAAAATGAAATGCTAGAAGGAAGACTAGCAAAGCTGAAAGAACTAAATCCCGTTTCATGGGACCTAACCCTAGGGTACCCTACTTGGCTCTCCCTCTCGAGTTAGGTAGTGAAGACCGTCGTGCCATTCCCTAGAAACAATTAGGTAGTTGTCCTTCAAGCCTTTGTTGGACTTGGGAAGACACGATATAAGCCTAACAATGGAGGACCTAGACT
This sequence comes from Notholithocarpus densiflorus, assembly GCA_030021035.2. Lineage (NCBI taxonomy): Eukaryota > Viridiplantae > Streptophyta > Magnoliopsida > Fagales > Fagaceae > Notholithocarpus > Notholithocarpus densiflorus. The sequence continues at coordinate 9,601,132 of JARYZH020000002.1, forward strand.
TGAGGTAATACCCTGAGTTAGCCAATGAATGGCACTCGTACATATGGACGACATCGTGCCAGGTGAATCCCAAACCCATCTACTTATTGAGAGCATCGATGCTACCCAAGACTCTAAATAGGTTGGGCGCGCACTGATGAGGATACAACCTATGGTTAAATAGGTAATCTCAGGTTACCCTATCTATGGGAAGCGTCATTCCTCCTTCTATGAAATCGATCATAGAAATGACAACCTCTCCTTCTTTTCTATCGGTAAGTATCTGATCTGGAGCACAATACCGCAGGGCAACCCCCTATGGAATGTGATATTTAGCCCTAAAGCCATCCATACCGGCGGGATAGTCTACAAAGTGCTTAAATCTACCCATTTAGTTAAGTAAAAGGGAAACGGATGAAGTGTTCAAGGAAATGAAATAGAGAATGGAAGGCCGAGGAGACCGGTTGAGAAGAAAAGAACCTAGAAAAGAAGAAACTTACGAGAATGAGCACGTGTATTGCTTTTGGTACTTCTTAAAGGTTTAAATTTTTTAAAGAAAAAGACTTGGAGACTTTAGAAACTTGGGAAGCCTTGAAGGTTTGAGAGTTAGGAATTTCTTGAGAGCTCGATGATTTGTAAAATGAAAAAAAAAAAAATGATTCCCCCGGGTGCCTTATATAGAAGGTGGAATTGAGTGGGAGTTATCCTGCTCAACTTTCAAGGAGAAATGCCAGCCGTAGGATCTACATCTCACCATAGGATACGGGGAACAGAGCGCCGCCTGGAGCATTTAATGAGACATCGCGGGCTCCGAAGCGTTAGGAACAATTATGGGACACACAAAACGACACTCTCACGTGTGGAAATCGAAGGAACATGTGGGATTTATTTTTCAAACATCAAAACCCCACTTTTCTCCTCAGATAGGAAGGGAAAACTGGAGTTTTGAGGGGCTATTGTGCGGATGTAGGCTCAAATATATGTTGGGCCTTGGGCCTTGTCCGATGAGGTACAGTGGTCCGAGAATAGATCAATAGTGAGGAAGAGGTAAGACTTCGAACTTCACGAGCAAGTTATGACTGTAAAGGCTGGGAGAGGTAGGCCAAGGAGGAGTATCTCCTCAGCTAAACGAAGAAGGGGTTAGAAAGTGTGTTCTGTCATCCAGAATGACGTTCCAGGAAGTTCTATTGATAAAGATATGCACTGTGAATGTACAGAACAAATGGGAGCCAAGAAATATCTAAGAAAAAGTTGTTATCACCGCATTGAATGCTATGCAGTTAACTCTCTGGCCGCATTTATGTGGAAAAGACCTTTGAACAGTGCTTCCTTGGTCGCCCCAACTCACAGAGGGCCTGTAAGGGTGTCCGATGGGACACACACTCAAGTAGTGGCTTGGACAATCGACAAGTGGAGGGCCAAGATCATTTAAAGGGAGATATATAATGTAAGAGACCCCTGAGGAAATGAGGGGGAGAAATTAAGAAAGAAACACTGTAGCAAACTAGAACTGAACTTGTAATCAAATTTGAGAATCATTATATAAGAACTGATCTCCTCGAACTGTGCCAAGGACGATTTTCTTTAGATTAAACCAGTCTACTTAAATTTTCTTGTCATCTGGATCGAATTTACTTGTTTTCTAACTCACTAAAGTCCAGTTTTCCAATCCACTCTCTACAAATTCATTGTATTAGGCTTTTTGGGCCTAAGTTCATACATCCTTTGGGCTAGGGACCCAAGTCCGGTCCTTACAAAGAAGAAATGGAATAAAAACAAAATAATTGAGCTTATAAATAACAAATTTGAAAGAAAAATAAGAATTACTATAAAATCTTACTATTATAGCCTAATATTTTTACTATCAAATAAAGAAATAAGAAAATTCATATTTTTACATCCATTTCCTTATGTGGTGTCGCTTTTTTTTCTTCTTTTTTTTCTCCCAAATTAGATTTGGATAGCGCAAAAGAGGTTTGATTTACCATGTAAGACAACAGTACTAGGAGTCCAAATCTTCTGTCCCACTTTTCCTGCTCCACTCTATACTCCACCAATAAAAGCTTACCACGTGTTAACATAATTAATTAAATACTATCATTATTGACTTCAAATCGGTACTTGTTACTCGGGACAATCTTCTATGTTCCCTTCCCTTTTCAATTATATATATAGTAATTTAATCATAAATTATTTTTTCCTCTTCATTCGCGATTTTTGAACCCTTTGCTTTGGACTGTTCCACCTTTCTTAAAGCTTCAGATATTGAAGATTTCTAGTATCGTTGTTTAAAATGATTTGAAATAAAAAGTGTTGTGAAAATACGTGTTTACAGTATTCATAAATCAAAAAATGTATTTGGTACCATGTTTCAAATAACATGTTTCAGTGTGTGAAAAAACATAATTGTGTGTTTGATATGTGAGTGTTTTTTAAAAAAAAAAAAAACTGGCAAGCACAGTACAAATTAATTTTTTTTTTATTTGAGGAGAGAGAGAAGTCAGTTTATGTGTTGTCTAATCAAGTGTCATTGAGTAACATTATTTGAAAACAGAAAACTAGTAAGAGGAGTTTTCTAAATTCAGTGTTTAAACACCCTAAAATGAGCAACGTAACTCAAACACTCCAATAAAAAATACCCTTACCAAACGCCTTTTTTTTTTTTTTGGCCCACAGTTTTCAGTGTTTAAATACAGAAAACTATTGTTCAAACACTCTAACCAAACCTTCAGAGTTCAAAGTACACCATTCTTATACCTTCAAGAATGGTGTCTCTGTCAATCAACAATCCAATATTAATATATGTATTTCCTCCATTAGCTAATTTAATGAACTAATACTATGATGTAAATGCAAACTTTGTTGAAGTGGAAGCTTAAATAAAGAAAATCCTAAAGAATGCGCCACATGACATAACCTCATATTTCTCTGTCTTTATATGTATTAGCATATAACCCACGCATGGCACAAGATTGATTTCTAAATTTTCATTGATATTTTTAAAATCATATTGTTTTTATATTCTTAACTAATTGCAAAGTTAAATATTCTTCACTCGCTTTTTTTCAATTCCATATTCTACTAAACATGTTTTCCAGCAACTATAAAGTAGTTGAACAATTAAATTTACATTTCAATAATTAATATTATATATATTGTGTCCACGAGCTGAAATTATTGTTTCGTTTTTTTTTCATTTTTTATATTTTATTGTCTTAACTGTTAAATTTTCTCAACTCTGCCAAACCGAATTTATAAATAAGAATTTGTAATACAATATTTTGATACCCTGATATCACAAAGTTCTATATATAAGGCATGCAAGGCCACTACTTCGGTGGCGGTCACCAGAGCCACCGTTTCGGCAACTGGTTTCAACGATTTAGTCACCAAACCTCTAGTACCAGCTGCTTCGGAGGCTGAGCCACCTAAGCAGTATCTCTAGTGATTAGACCGCCAACATCGGTGGCTAGAATGATGGCTTTAGTTATCGGTCCTCAAGCACCAGTAGTTGGAGCGCGGTCTCCATTGACCGAGCCACTGGCACCTGTCGCCGGGACGATGGCTCCGACCACTGGATTGCCAACAACAATTTCTCTACCCCTAGACCGGTTACCTAGCTACCAAAGGGGTGAAGGGAAGTTATTGTGTGTTTTTGTAAAATGTTTTACCAAATTTTTATAGATAAAACGTTTTACTGCTTTTTATAAAAAAAATTTATAGTAAACAGAAAATATTTTACAAGTTTGACCACATTTTAAATGCAAACAAACACCTAAAAATGAGAAAATATTTTACTTCAAAACAAACAGAGTAGTAGTTGGAGAGTATAAGGTAGGTCTTACTAGAAGTTAGTTATGTAAATATAGGACATGAACCCTTCCACCCCTAAATTAACTCTATCCCCTTGTATGAGAGAGAGAGAGAGAGAGAGAGAGAGAGAGAGAGAGTGTGTGTGTGTGTGTGTGTGTGTGTGTGTGTGTGTGTGTGTGTGTGTGTGTGTGCAATCTCCAAATACAACTTTGAGAACAAAACAATGTATCAAACAGTTTATGTGTAGGTAAGTAAAAAGGGAACCATGAGCTTATAAAGCATATATCCAGTGCTCCAAATTTTGATGACATCATTCTTTATTCTCTTATAATCTACCACTGAATTGATGAGTCTTTTGGCTAAATATTGCAGAAAATCATGTTTATTTGTGATATGGGTACTATTCAAAGTTATTTGAAAAATTGAGGAAAGAGAGTGAATTTCGGCAACGGTGTTGCCAAAATTCTAACAAAAGTATGAGAGAGAAAAGATAAGTGATGTGATGGGAGAAGGGAGAAAAAATTTGAATTTCGGTAATCTCATTACCGAAATTCTTGCTGCCCAATACTCTGCCCGCTAGGTGAAGTGCCTGAAGTACTAGGTGGAGTGCTCGAAAGGGAAACCAATTGTGGCAACCAAGTTGCCGAAATTGCAGGGGAGTGAGGAGAGAGAAAATAAGAATTGTGGCAACCAAGTTGCCGAAAATGGGAGGAAAAAAAAAAAGAATTGTGGCAACCAAGTTGCCGAAAACTTGGGGAGAAATTTAATAGTAATTTAGGCAATGAAGTTGCCGAAAATGAGGTGAAAAAAAGAAGATTTATGCCGAAACTTGAAAGGAAAAAAAAAAAAATTGTGGCAATTGATTTGTGGCAATGGAATTGCCGAAATGGGAGGAAAAAAAAAAGTAGCAATTGATTTGTGGCAATGGAGTTGCCGAAAATTGGAGAGAGAGAGAGAGAGAGAATTGCCTGGATAAAAAAAAATATTTTGGATTCTTATTCTAAAAAGTACACATATTCTTATTCTTTCTATGTGTCAGTAGTTTTATTGACCAAAGCAGTTTGGTTTGTGTGTATGTGATGTTGTTTCATTTCGTATAGTAAAAGTATTATTTGCATGATTTGCCCTATGAAACAAATAATAAATCTAGATTCAAAGTACATTGATTCTTATTCTCAAAAAAAAAAGAAAAAAATACATAGATTCTTACAATACGAAATGGAAGAAAAAATGATTGATGTGCACACCTTAAAAAAAAAAAAAAAAAAAAAAAAAAAAAAAAAACTGATATTTTTGCAAAGATTCTTTGTAGTGAATATATGTTTATAGTTAAGTAATTTGTTTGTATCAGAGTGTCCCATCTTGGTCTGTGTTGTGTCGTATTTTGTTAATTGGCATATCCAGTTATACAGTTTAAAATCTAAGAATTTAACTTATATGAAACTTGCATCCTATTTAAATAGCACTAATGTTACTGAAGTTTCCACGATTCTTTCTTTCTACTCTTTTTCCCCTAAAAATTCCATCAACCTTCTTCTCCACTCTTATTCCCCTCATAATTCTACCGACCATTTTTAATTCATGCGTGCCATACATTCTACAAACAACTATAAGGAACAACACTTGCAAATATATATCCGTTCTTTATCTCTTACAAGGTGAGTTACACCTCTTAAGTAGTTCCTTTTCTTTTTATAATATTCATGTTGATATGTTTTACGGGCATACCTAAGCATGAAAATCTTGTTTTGTTAAATTATTTGTTCATGCAAATCTTGTTTTTGTATTATGTGTTTTGCAACATGAACTGATTTGTATGAAATGTTTTAATTTATTTGTCCATGAATTCTTGCCTAAAATTTCATATAGCAAAAATATATTTCAAAATTGACATAAATTTTCCTTAAAGAAATACTTACTTTGTTAGCCTACAATATACACGTATGCTATAAGAAAACCCCCCCAAAAAAAAAGGTTAGTATATGCTCATAAACCTTAAAATCTAAGTTTTAGGTATAATAATAATAAAGAAAATTGTACGATATTAGAAATATTTATCTATTATCGTATGGATGCATGAGAACATTATATAATCTGTCTTGTTTTAGAAAAAGCAAAATGAAGAGCTACATAAAATAATTAACGTAACCATAACAGATCCTTCTAAATGTTAATGTTATGTTAAGTTACTAAAGAAAATGGAAACAAAAAATAATTTTAACTACTATGATGGACAGTAATAAATTATCAGTGAACCAATCATCTTTAATAGAATTCTCTTAGCTCTAGCTATTTTAAAATTGAATATTTTTAATGGATTACCTTCTTGTATTGCATTTTAATGGTTGTGTAGTGTTAATATATTAATACTATTGTTATGTTTTAGTGTAGATGGCAGAAATGGGGTTTATTACGGTGGAATAATTAAACATGGCAAAAATGGGGTTTATTACGTAGGGCCACCTCCTTCTATGCTTCCATTAAGCCGGGGTGTTACATTTGAAGATCTATGTGATGGAGTAGCATCCACGTTTCATATAAACAGAGAAGATTCAAAGCTTACTATTTGGTATAGATTTCATTTTCAATGTCATCCACATCCTGTGATTTACCAGCAAGTTTTGGTAGAAGATGATAATGCTATCAATGCAATATTCGATATGTTAGGCTGCCAATATGGATTTGTAGGTGCAAAGTTGTACGTGGGTGTAAAGCCCATAAGAAGCCACTGAGATGTTTTTCCCATTCGATATGCCAACAAAGGACCGAGTGCATCGTTTAGTTATTCACATGGCAGGCACTTTCATGATCCATATGCCACTCATACTGGTCATTATTCTGAAGATGCGGCTTATTCCCCAATTGTTAGGACATATGTGATTCATAGTTAGGAACATATGTCAATATAGAATTGGCTAATCATTTGACAAAACGCACTTTACTTGTAATTTGGTAGATCTAGGATGTGTTTAATGCTTCAAGGAACAAGGTTTCAAGTTCAAGTGTTAAAGCCATGCAAGTCTGTCCAAGAAACAAGTGGAGAAGTGCTGGATTTTAAAGCTCGATAGCTAGTATCTATCGAGGTTTAAAAAGTTGTTTCAGCCCGATGCTTGAAAGCTGCTCGATAGATAGGTTATCTGTCGAGGTTTATGAAATTCAGTTTTTCAGAGCTGATTTCACTCCAATCCGTGAATAGATGTTTGGGCTTTCTTTTCTCACAACCCTAAACATATATAAGGATTGTTTTAAGGGCTGTTACAGCTGATGCAACTCAATGCAAAAGTTTTTTACAAGCATATTGTGAACCGGAGACATATGCCCTAGTTCATCTTTTTCTATTCAAGAAGCTGTTGTGTTTGTACACAGTAGGGTTTTATAACTAAGGAGCTTCGTGATCTTCATCGTGTGATGAACTGAAGAACTTTGCAGCCAACATCTTTCTTAAGTTGGTGAGTAGGCCGCGTACTGGGATCCGCGCATCAAATTGGTTAATCACGTACTGGGAGCCGTGCATTAAAAGGAGAGATTGTCATTACAGAACAAGTCCAATTGGGTATTGGGGTAAGGGTTCAACTGTAGGTTGGTATAAGGTACTAAAATTCCTTTACTTATAACCACTTGTTGTGATAATAGTGAATTCTCATGAGTGATGACCTTAAAATCACCTGGTGGAGTTTTTGCCATGTAGGTTTTCCCCATTCGTAAACAAATCACCGTGTCAATTTATTTTCTGCTGCATTTTAACTTAGTTGGAGATTTTTTTGTGCTACCACGCTTATTGCATGCAAATTGAATTAATTAATTAACTTAGCTAATTAATTGGTTAATTCATCACAAGGGGTCAGTACATTCTTGGCCTATCAAGTGGTATCAAAGCAGGCACACTCTGATTAGGTTTTAATCTTTGATGTGTGATCCACTGACCCCTATTTTTCATGGATAGAGGACAGTCTCTTATTATACCTCCTTTATTTAATGGCACTAACTATGCATACTAGAAAGTACGCATGAGAGTTTTCTTGCAGTCATTAGATAAAAAAGTGTGGTAAGCTATAGAGATAGGCTGGACCAAGCCAAAGGAAGCGCCGGCTGATTGGGATGATGCTAAGATCAAGGCGGCTAACTTCAACAGTAAGGCATTGAATGCTTTATTCAGTGCGATCACAAATGAGGAGTTCAAGAAGATATCCTCTACTGAAACTACGAAGGAAGCATGGACCATCCTCCAAACAACCTATGAAGGAACCAAGGCTGTCAAGGATTCAAAGCTTCAGAGGCTTACCACGAGCTTTGAAGAGATTAAGATGGAAAAGGATGAGTCATTTGATGAGTTCTATGCCAAGCTCAAGGACATAGTGAACTTAGCCTTTAATCTTGGGGAAACCATTCCCAAACCCAAGATTGTCAGAAAGGTGCTTAGATCTCTACCCAAGAGATTTCATGCCAAGATCACCGCAATTAAGGAATTGAAGGATATTGACAAAATTCCATTGACAGAGTTGGTTGGCAATCTGCAGACCTATGAGTTGGGTTTGACAAGGACTAGAAAATCCTAAGAGAAAGGCATAAATAACCATCTCACCACTGTTGCCTGCCAATCATGAAATGACATTTGTATGCTTTGGCATAGCAAAAGTGGAATGTCAAATGCTTAACATCATTGGGTATTTCTTTTCTATCTCTTATATGCCCATGCATGGTTTGCTTAAAAGAAAAATATGCAACAAAAAATAAAAAGCAGAAAGAATCAAAATGCTTTATATATGATTGCAAGCGTGTCTTCTAGGAGATGTGGGAGTTATAGGATGTACCTTGAAGGTGATAGTCCCCATCAAACAGTTATGATTGTGTGTGAGTTAAAGTGATTTTCTCATTTCTCAAATCGTCATAACATGTAGACACTTATGCAATCTTGCGATGTTTTTCACACACAACACGTAATATTCTTTGCTACTTTTGATATATGTGCAGGTACAATGTGATTTGGCCATCACTAGGAATACATCTTATCTTGTTTTTGAAATATAAAATTGGTTAGACTTGTTTGGTGTGTGTGTGTGTGTGTTTTGAATCTATGTGCTTGACATTTTTCTTGTTGAGAGATGATTTTGAGAGCTTAAAATGTTGTTTGGATCTTTGGTTGTGTAGCATGCTTGATTGCATTCATATCTGTGTTTTTCTCTTTTTGAAAACCTGTTTTTAAGCAATCTCGACAGTTGCTGGACACCTCTCGACAGCTAGGCTATCTATTGAGCCCTTTCAGCTTCTTTTTATCACATTCTCAATAGCTTCTCGACAACTACTCGATCCATCGAGGAACTTTCTAGATGCTCGATAAATGCTCGATAGCTTCTCGATCCATCAAGCCCCTTTTGTTGTGGACACCTCTCGACAAATCCTCGATAGCTTCTCAATAGCTATTTCTCACGTTTTTATTCTCGACAGATCTCGATACCTCTCAATCCATCGAGAAACTGGAGTTCCTATAAATAAGGTCCGCGCGATGTTTTCTTCATTTCTTCCCGATCTCTCTCGACAGAAAACGTCTCCTCACCTTCCTAATCACCTCTCTCTCACTCCAAACCTCATTCCCAAGAGATCTTCGGCCTCTAGATCATTTTTCTTCTCTGGTATGATGCTTTCTCACTTATTAATCATGCATTTCATATCTTTTGACCTAACTTTTGGGGTTTTTGAAAATTTTTAGGATTTTTTCAAAATTGTTGAGGTTTTTGCAAAAGTTTTGGGATGGGTTTTTGTTTGAATGATTTTAAATCATCATGCATTGCCTAACATTTGCATTTTAACTATATTTTCATGCATTATAGATGTGTGCTATATATGTTGAATTGTTGTGTGCTGTTAGGTTTGGATTGGGCTGAGCCCATGATGCTTTTTATGTTGCATATCACATGCTCATGCATTTTCATGCATACGTACCAATTTTGTTTCTATCTTTTGATACTAAACTGTTTGGTGCTTTTCTGCGTGTCTCTCTCTCTCTCTCTCTCTCTCTCTCGCTCTTCTTCTTGCGTTAGTCTGCTCTATGGCACCTAAACGCAAATCTACTCCATCCCAGAACCCTCTTCGTTCTAGGGCATCTTCCTCTGATCCTACCCCTTCCCATGTCAGGTTCCATGATGAGAAGGCCAAGTCAGACTTCTCGGAGAACTTTTCACGACACGGCATTCATTCGGAACGCCAAGTCGTTCTATTGGATTTTTCCGATACTGACCTTCCCACTGTCATCTACAGTCGGGGTTGGGAGTCACTGTGTGGCATCCCGGTCACTTGTCCCTCCGTGATCATACAGGAGTTTTACTCCAATATGCATGGATTTGATACTTCGGTATCTTATTTTATCACTCGTGTTAAAGGTACGCGCATCGTAGTTACTCCGGATATTGTATCCGAGGTGCTACACGTTCCTAGGGTAGCGCATCCTGACTAACCTAGCTGCGATCATCTAAGGACTGTGTCCAAAGACGAACTCTCGTCTCTATTTTGTGAGACACCTTCATCTTGGGGTGACCGTAAAACACCCCTTGCTCGGGCTTTGCAAAAGGTCCGAGATTCCATAACATGGTGATGACATTCGTTCTCCATCCATTGTCTCACTATAACTCCATCACAGAGCCTCGTGCTTGATTTTTGTTATCCCTTCTTGAGGGACTTTCTATTGATTTTTCCTCTCACTTCATCCTATCTCTCATAGATGTCTATAGGGATACAACGACTCGTGATAAGCTCATTTTTACTTCAGCTATCACGCGAATCCTTTGCCATTTTTCTGTCTCTTGTCCTGCGTCTCCTCATTTCTCGGTCATGTGTGCCAATGATGCAGCTACTGTCAGATGGAGTGAGGCCCAGCTTCGACCGAAGCAGCCATGGACAGAGACAGCAGCTTCTCCAACTTCTTCCGCTCCTTCCACATCTGCACCTTCTTCATCGGCAGGTGGGGTGACCCTCGAGGCGGTCATAGCGTAGCTGCAACGCATGGATGCTCGTCTTAACACACTCAGTGATGAGTTGCGTCAGGTGAACACTCGTGTCGGTTGTATTGCTAGACGGCAGGCTCGCCTTGGTGGCTTTGTGGAGTCTCCCTCTCCTTCTCCAGAGGCATCTGAGGATGAGGACGATGATGGTGACTCCAACGACGATGATGATGATGAGGATGAGGATGCTAGCTCGCCCAGTGATGATGAGATGTCTACTTGATTTACTTACCCTTTGTCACTCGTGACAAAAAAGGGGAGTAGTTTTGATATGAGAGTAGTCATATGCATAGCGGGAGAGTTAGTATAGGAGATTTTTGTTAGGGAGAGTGTCTATATTTTTAAGAGATGTAGTGAGGACTTATGTATTTTTTTCTTTTCTTCTTTTAGAGATACATTGTTCTTACATTGTGATAGCAAACCTTGTTTTTATGATGTTATATATATGATGAGGTTGTTATTACAATTCTTTCACCTATCTTTACATGTGTTGTTTCTTTTCTCTCTTTATGCACATGATTCTTATATATTGTATGCAATCTTTTATTTCTGTTTCACACTAAGATGCCTTGATGAGTTTTGTTTAAAGTGTTTCAGAAATACAAGTTGTCAAAGTCTTCTTGCCATGAACTCTCTTCTTGCAAAATTTTTTAAGAGTTTGTGTTAGGATAGATTTTATTGTATTTAACAAGTGAGTATGAGTTGAATGATTTATGACTTCTCTCATATGTTCATTTTTTTGTTGTGGTTTTGTCACAAATTGCCAAAGGGGGAGATTGTTAGGACATATGTGATTCATTGTTAGGAACATATGTCAATATAGAATTGGCTAATCCTTTGACAAAATGCACTGTACTTGTAATTGGGTAGATCTAGGATGTGTTTAATGCTTCAAGGAACAAGGTTTCAAGTTCAAGTGTTAAAGCCATGCAAGTCTGTCCAAGAAACAAGTGGAGAAGTGCTGGATTTTAAAGCTCGACAGCTAATATCTATCGAGGTTTAAAAAGCTGGTTTAGCCCAATGCTCGACAACTGCTCGATAGATAGGTTATCTGTCGAGGTTTATGAAATTTAGTTTTTCAAAGCTGATTTCACTCCAATCCGTGAATAGATGTTTGGGCTTTCTTTTCTCACAACCCTAAACATATATAAGGATTGTTTTAAGGCCCGTCATAGCTGATGCAACTCAACCCAAAAGTTTTTCACAAGCATATTGTGAACCGGAGACATATGCCCTAGTTCATCTTTTTCTATTCAAGAAGCTGCTGTGTTTGTACACCGTAGGGTTTTGTAACCAAGGAGCTTCGTGACCTTCATCGTGTGATGAACTGAAGAACTTTGCAGCCAACATCTTTCTCAAGTTGGTAAGTAAGCCGCGTACTGGGATCCGCGCATCAAATTGGTTAGTCACGTACTAGGAGCCGTGCATTAAAAGGTGAGATTGTCACTACAGAACAAGTCCAATTAGGTATTGGGATAAGGATTTAACTGTAGGTTGGTATAAGGTACTGGGATTCCTTTTGTTGGGAAATTTAGACCCCGGTTGATAGAATTAACAAGTTTTAAACCCAAGTTGTTAATTAGATTTATTATGAATAAAACTTATTAAAACAAACAAACATCAATATCATGTCAAAATCATGCACCAGAAAAGTAAATAAAACAAGATATGATGACCTAGGAAAACCAATGAAACAACCTAGTTTCACAGAAAAAAAACCTAGGGGGAAACCTTCCCAAAAAGCAATTCACTATAGTAAAGAGAAGTTTCAGATCTAGTACAAAACCTTTGTCCCTAGACTCTACAATCCCCATAGATAAACTTACAGTAGAAACCTTCTACCGCTTCAGAACCTCTGAACTCTTCAATATATGAACGCCACCCTTTTTGCACGGATCTCAGTACGTGACTAACCAATGATGCACGGCTCCCAGTACGTGACTAACACACCAACTTGAAGAAGATTGTTGGCTGCAAAGTTCTTCACTTCATCAACAATGAAGATCAAGAAGCACTTGGTTAAAAACCCTAAGGTGCAAAGACGCAGTAGCTTCTTTCGGAGAGAATAAGGCATCAGTCACCTTTTTCATATGTTCTCCTTGTATTCTCTTATGTGACGGCCTCTAAAATAAGCCTTATATATGTCTAGGGTTGTGAGAAAAGAAACCCTACACAAATACATAAGCATGGGCCGAAAATCAGATCTGAAAAACTGATTTCCGTAATTCTCGATAGATACCTCGATAGATAGTATTTGTCGAGCCTCATTAAACCTCGATAGATAGCTATCTGACGAGAAGCTATCGAGATTTAATGAATCAGCACTTCTTCACTTGTTTCTTGGACAGATTTGCATGGCTTCAATACTAGACTTGAACTCTTGTTCTTTGAAGTATTAAACACATCCTAGATCTACCCAATTACAAGTAAAGTGCATTTTGTCAAAGGATTAGCCAATTACATAAAATATGTCCTTAACACCTTTACTTGTAACTGCTTGTTGTGATAATAGTAAATTCTCGGGAGTGGTGACCTTAAAATCACCCAATGGGGTTTTTGCCGTGTAGGTTTTCCCCATTCGTAAACAAATCACCGTGTCAATTTATTTTTCGCTGCATTTTAACTTAGTTGGTGATTTTTTTTGTGCTACCATGCTTATTGCATGCAAATTGAATTAATTAATTAACTTGGCTAATTAATTGGTTAATTCATCACAAGGGGTCAATACATTATTGGCCTATCACCAATCAACATTGATGGTGGTAACTATCATGCTCCATATACCCATGTTGCAATTGAGGACCAACATGTTCCTTATCAGCCAATGAACACCAGTGATGCTGACTATGATAATCCAACTGAGCATGTCGCACAAGAGACTACTTTTTTTTGAGGTTGAAGCTCAGTATGACCAAACCGCCACTCAAAGGGCTGCTAATGACCCTAATGATACACACTGCATAGCTGCCACTACTCAAAATGCGGTCCATACATTATTAGAAAAGATGCGAGCCATGGATAGTGATGACCAACTTAAAAACGACGAGGTCCTTAATGATGTTGGAGATGAACAGGAGCTTCTCAATGAACCTAATCATGAAAGCAGTCCAACAATGGCATTCCATCAACCTTCGTCACTAAGCTTTTCACAGAACACGTGGGATAATATGATTGATCCAACCCACCATTTGAAAAGCCCATCCAGAGTACTTGGGACCCTACCCATGAGTTTTATGTGGGCTTGCTTTTTGCTGATAAGGATGAACTACAAGCTGCTGTTAAACAATATGACATCAAGAGGAACCAAATATTTAGTGTAAAAGAGTCAGATCCAGCATGTTGGTCTGTAAGGTGTAAACATTGTTCTTGGCGTCTTTGAGCATGCTTCCGGGCTACACATAGGTTGTTTGAGGTTAGGAAATATAATGGTCCACACACATGTACAGAGTCCACACTCACACAAGATCATGAGCAATTAGACACCTATATTATTGAGAAAGATTTGAGGGATGTTGTCAAAAATGATCCAACCATAAAGATTTCTTCGCTTCAACAAACACTTTACAATAAGTACCAATACCGGTCTTCTTATTTTAAGGTGTGGGAGGCGAAACAAAAGGCAATTGGTAGAGTGTTTGGTGATTGGGACAAATCTTACCAATTATTGCCAAAATGGTTGAAAGCTTTGACTGATTCAAACCCAGGCAGCAGGGTTATTTGGAGAACAATACCTGTTATTGCGCTAGGCTATGCGATATTCGAGAGAGTGTTCTTGGCTTTTGGTCCATCAATTGAAGGTTTTCAACATTGTAGGCCAGTGATTAGTATAGATAGAACTTTCCTATATGGTAAGTACAAAGGTAAGTTACTAATTGCATCAATGTGGGATGGTGACAATGGAATTTTTCCACTTGCCTTTGCCATTTTGGTGGAAATTGATGATAGCTGGTATTGGTTTTTGTGTTGTATTTAGATTAATGTCACTAATCGTGATGGGTTATGTGTCATATCTGATCGTCACCCTGGTATAATGTCAGTGATACGAACTATATGTCAATCGACACATTGGTATCATCATTTTTGCCTTCACCATGTGGCTAGCAATTTCAATCAACAAATTAGGAATAAAAACTTAAAGGCTATGGTAATGTGGGCAGGCATGGAGAATCAACTACGAAAGTATCAAATAACCAGGGATAGAATTACTCAATTAAATGCAGATGGTGATAAGTATTTAAGGTACATACCAGTGCAGAAGTGGATGTTAGCACATGATGGTGGACATCATTATAGGGCAATGACCATAAACTTGTCTGAAAGCTTCAACGGTATTCTAAAGAGTGCTAGAAATTTGCCCATAACTGCGTCAGTCGAACTTACATACTACTGTTGTGTAGCCTACTTTGCCGATCGGTATAGTAAGACACGTGCAGAGGTTACAGCCAGTGAACTCATTACAGCCTATGCAAAGAATAAATTCAATAAATGGGAAAAAAGGCACCAAAGCATTCAGTTACTGTGTTCAGTCATGAAAATGGTCTATTTGAAGTCAAAACACCAATAAACCCTAACTCTGCATATAGGGGTAATCATTGTCATGAGGTAAATTTGAGGCAGAGCACTTGTAGTTGTCAAAAATGGCAAGTTTATAAGATTTCTTGCTCACATGTCATTGCCGTGTGTAAATATCAAAGCATCTCTGCAATACGATATATCGACCGCTGCTACCATTTGGAAGAACAAGTTGCTTGTTATGCACCTAGATTTCGCATGGTTCCAGACAGTGTACATTGGAATGAGCCTGATTTCCCGGTCTTGTATCCTAATGTCAATTTGCGCCGTGCAAAAGGTCAACCAAGATCAACTCGGCTTCGAAATGAAATGGATTTAGGGACAGAGCATCAACCAAGGCCATTGTGCAATATTTGTAGGCAAGAAGGCCATAATAGAAGAACATGCCCCGCTCAAACTGTGGCTGGCTTCACTAGTGGTCAAACTGAATGACCCAACATAAGTATTCAATCTACTTCAGTGGATTGGTTGGACCGTATTTTTTTTTTTTTAGTAGTTGGACCATATTGTTAGTTTGTATTATTTGAAAGAACAAGTTGGTACTAATTCCATTGACAAGCATATATGCTATGATGTTTTCTATCACTGCAAGTCGGATTGGGGTGTACATTTATTTTGTGTGTCTGTGTCTGTGTGTGTATATATATATTGCGTATTACAGTTTAGGGATTCAATAACACCTTAAAATTTATACTTTTTATGGAGTGCTTGGGTCATTTACCATGTCTGAAAGCTTCAAATAAGGAAAGAAATCAAAGGGCCACAATCTGAAGAGGAAAAATCAGATTTGAGCACTAATCAGTATTTTGGATGTAACTCTCTCCTCAAAACTCCAATTGACTCAAGGATGGATGGGTTGGAACCGTGACTTAAATATCTACAACTTTCCAGTTTTGAGATTTTTGAAATTCACAATATTTGAAGGCCGAAATTAACTCACAAGTTGCTGCTGTAAATTTGGACGAAAATTATATGGTGAAAGTTTTATTTTTCTTTGACACTTTTACAAGGGTTTGGAAGAGAGGCTGTGGAGAACGAAAATAGAAATGTACACCACAGTAGCCATCATGCAAAGGAAAAAAGATCAACTACAAAAATAGAAGTTTGACACTTTATTTTTTTTGCCTATTCTGCGCCTACAGTTGTGGCTACACATATAGATTTTATGTTGAATTTGTAGGATTGGACAATTATATTAAATAGATGTATGATTAGATTACTTGGGCTCTAATTTCAAATACCAAAATATGTGTACACATTTCTTATTTTCGCAAAGGTCTTGTGGTTAGTAGTATAATGTGATATGTATACTATCTAGGCATAATATTTTTTGCTACAATGATGCATAAACAACGATAATACTTTAATATATTCTTAATAGACAGTCATTTTATATTGATTAGTGATTGTCACGATGGGGTACATGAAGTTTTTGTTGTGTTCAACAACATGGAGGATGCCTATTTACTCGTTGAGGGTACCTTCGTGCTTGCACAGGTACAATCGTCTTAAAAGAGGACTTTTCCCCATGCGCCTTGGCTGCGTTCTAATATCAAAATCTGCTTGATAATTACCACCTTCGTCACTTTCATCATCTGATGACACCTCCATATCTTCTACATCTTCCCCACTGTCCTCAATTGAGGCATCTTCCTCAGAGTCTATTATGGAGGCCTCTTCCTTAGAGTTCGAAGCACATGCCCATGTATTTAGTAGCGTGCAGAAATCACCAACATGAGGGGATGGTTGGGAAGGTTGTGGTGTGATGAACGAGTTATGTTGTTCATAGCTGTACCGCCCATGTGGATATGGATTATTGTGAAATGGATTAGACATGGGTTGGCCATCATATAAAGTTGGATACGGATGTTGTGGGGAAAGGGATTGGCTATCCTGGTCATAATTGTATTGCCCAAAATAGGATGGAGGTCGCGATGGGTGATAGGAGGGAGGTGTTGAACTAGGTTGGGGATAATGGTCATAGCTATGCACACCCTTAAATCCTTGTCCTAGGGAATTGGATGATCCAATCTGTTGATAGAAAGACATGCAGTACTTGTTGACACTAATTGGATTATACTCATTAAAGGTGGTTGGCTCATTACGAGCAGATGTTGATGGCCCAGCTTGGGTAAAGCTATACATATTGTGTTGTGTAGAGGTGGATGGTCCGACTTCATCATTTTCACATTGTCCACGTTGTGTAGAGGTGGATGAGCGAGTTTCAGTAGAGGTTTGCAGGTGCTGTCTTCCTTGGTGCCTTTGTCATCGCCCAAAGTGTGTCACCCTCTTAGTAGGGACGGAGGAAATATTTTCTTCCATCGATAACTTCACGACTAAGGCCCTCTACTATTGCTGGAAGGATTTGTTGTGCAGTTAGGTCATTCCTCTGTTGGTTTGCAACAGCCAAATTTAACATATTATTGATCTCAGTAGGCCACTTTGGACATCTTTGCAACAACTCAAACTATTGCATGACTCTTTCTGGATGGTAATACTCCACAATTTGGAAGCATAGCAATGGCGTTGTTGTAGTCTATATATGTTTTTCAGCAAGACACCATGGATGCAAATAATTATCGTACGGTGTCCAAACAACCTGCAATTCCAATTACAATCACTATGTTATAATCAATCAAGACAATAATATAACTAGTAAATTAACCATTGATGCTTTGTGACAACATATATTACTTGTTCATTATGATGTGTGTCGTGATTAGAATGGTACGCACGTAGAACATGCATTTGTGTGTGAGTAAAAGTTCTCTTGGTCGCCCACCTATACACAATTAATGATTGCCACTGATTTTAGGGTTTGGAAGTATCAAGGATAAACGCTACAGTATACAATATTGTATAAAAATAGAAAGTAAATATTATACCTGCATCCATATGGGTCGTCACCATTTAAAATTTGTTGGATTTATTGGAATTGGGGTCAGATATGGAATATGCTCTCAGGCCCATAATTGTAATATGAAAACAGGGCCTGCAACCTCCGTGCTTTTTTTAATAGCAGTAGTACACAACTCTTTATAAAGGAAAACAAGTGTGGCACTACCCCAACTATATTCCCCTGCTACACCAAAGTCCGCTAATAGATAGAGAAAGCAACAATGCAATCTACTTTGGCTCTTATTTCCAAATAGTAAAGCCAAAACCTGGAACAAGTATGCCTTAGCATACTGCTGGGTTGTTACAGCATTGGCACCCTCTAGTAGGTTTGAGAATGTATTCCTTACCCAGGTTATTTTAAGGCCACCATATTCCAATGCTGTTGCAGATGGTGTCACTCCAAGTAAATTCTAACAAGCTGTTCCCCAGTTCAAATTAGTGGGCCCGCACACTGCATTGCCATCAATAGGCAATCCTGTAATGATTGCTATATCCTGTAGAGTGAACGACATTTCACAAGTAGGTAGGTGAAATGTATGGGTTTCAAATTGCCACCACTCCACCAAAGAAGTGATAAGACCCTAGTCAATATCTATATGTGGTAGGCGGGTAACACGGTATAGTCTACATTGATGCAAATATGGGGTGATACGCTCGCCTAACTGCGCCAGGGGGGGGGGGGGCAAACAGTTGGGGTCGCACTCTTAAAGTGAAAACCTGAAATTTAAAAAAAAAATGTACAATGTTATATTGCTAATGTTGAAATTATTTTCATGTAAATTGAATAATTGTAGATATTATTAGGACATTAATAAATTTTGCCCTCGCAACGTACATTGCCTTCCATTGCATCATTAGAGATGTGATATTATTGTTGGGTTAGCAGAGAATGATCGAATGGCCTAGGCTCCATTTCAAATATATTCTACATTAAATGCTGCAATGAGTTAAACCATGCAACATCCATCCATTACCTCTATATTAGTAGGAAATTGTCTATAAATCAAACTAAATTAACCTCTCTCTTTTTTACTGAGATAACCTCTATGACATTAATGAATTGACAATAAAGTACTATTAAGATCTTGGTCAACCCTAAATTAAATAGAATATAAGAAATTAATCATAATCATACTCATACTCATAATTGGAATGGAATCAACCCTAATTATCGTATTCTTAAATTCATACACACATAATATAAAGTATAGTGTAAGTGAAAATGTGTTTTCACAATATCTTTAATATATAAACACAGAGATTAAAAAATTACAATATCTGAAGGTATATTTTTTACAAACCATCTATATAAAAAATTACAAGGCATGAGTAGGGCATGAGTGGGGCGCTTCTCTTGCCGATGTGGGACAGAATCCAAAGGCTTCCCAAAAATGGGTCGAACCCGAGGAGGAAACTCACGTTGCCTAAGAACAAAACCTTGCGGGCTTGGCTCACCAAAGAGGAAAAAAAGCTTGCGGCAGATTTAGTCCCCACAATAACAATAAATAATATTAAATAATTTCAAAATTAACAAAACACGTTCATAAATTTAATTAGAGTGTCGAGATGCTTACCACGATAGTGATACCAACTGAAAAAGTGAGAATTATAGAGTGATACTTACAACAACAACAAAAACACAATCAAATAATAATAAATAAACACAAAATAACAACAATAATGAAAAGTTTATGTGAATTTTGACCCTTAAAAGAGTTCAAGATATTGCATTTATAATGATACAATATTCTGTAATGAGTGAAAATAAAGTATTCCTAGCATAAAAGCATTATCTTTTTTCTTTTTCTTTTTTGAGAAGCACCTAAGTCGTAGGCTGATTATAAGTTATCAACTACAAAATAATCAAATTCATGTATGGTGACTATTACAATTTATTATGGTAAATTTCAAATATAACTAAAAATGCTTGTAGTCTTAACCATAAAAAATTCATTAATCTAAAATTTGAATAACAACAACAACAACAATAATCATAATCATAATCATAATCATAATCATAATCATAGTCATACAAACAATATTAAGTACAACAATACATAATATTTTACAATGTATTAGCTTCTAATATTTACAAAGCATATATTTATACTGATGGTACACAAGATCAATAGGCTGAATGCTTCGGCTTCGGTGGGCTTACTAGTGGCTGTGGAAGGCCTGCAAGGATGAACACACAATCAAAAGGGGACCGGAGGGGACCGGCCAAACACCCTCCGATGGCTAAGTTAGTTTTTCACAAAAATGGAATTCCAACTTTGTAGGAGCAAAATCTCAGAATGTACTTACCCTGGTTTGATTCAAACTGGTCCTTATATAGAGAACTTTGGAGCAGTTATTGGCTTAGTAACTTCCCCAAGATTTGTGGAAATCAATGAGTTCGGACATAACTTCCTCAACGGCTATAGAAGTTACAACCGTTGATGGAAGTTAAGTATTTGAGGAATTTATGGCGATAATCATGGGTTTGGTAACCGTTCCAAGATGCTGAGAATTTCCCAAGTGTTGCACGCTCGTCTATCCATTTCATGGACAATTTGGATGTTCTTGGACGATCTCATCATCATCCATGGACGATCTCATCGTCCATGAACGATATTCTCGTCCATGGACATTCTTCTCATCCATGGGTGATTTCTGATCCCACTTGCTCTCTGGTTCCTGGACGAGACCTTTGGATGAATTGGAGATAACAAATTTTTCGCTATCCCATCAGTTGCCCCCTTGTTCAAGGGGTCGTCTAGGATATTGTTGTGATTTAATGCGTGTTTACATGATTGTAATAAATTTTTAATTTTTGTGTGCCACGTGTTGCGAAACTGTTGGTTGACCTGTTGTGTCGATCTTGTTTCCCAAAGGAACCGCCACGTGTCACTTTTTGAATGGTGCACATCGCTTCGCTGACCTTGTTTCTGAGGCCTATAAATAGGTGCATTCCCTTTCTTGCCCCTCACTTTTCTCACAATTTCCTTTCTGCCATCTCATCCAAGAGCCTCGTCTAGCTCTCCTCCTAGTTCTATCAGGTACTTCCTCTTCCTTTTTGGTTTTCTTCTTAATCTTTCTTCATTTCAGCCATGTCTTTGTCTAGTAGTTTAGAGAGGGAGATAGACGAGTACCAGGACGATTCTTCTGGGAGTGAGGGTAGTTATGAGAGTAGCGAAGGTAGCACAACCAGTAGTAATTCTTCAGACGAGCATTATTCATCTGGGGTTCCTGGTATTCCCTTCGAGGAATTTTAGGAACTACAACGTAGGATGGCTTCTGGATTTGGGGCTAGCTCGTCTAGACAGCCACCTAGCCCTTCTCAAGACGAGGAAGAGGACGAAGAAAATGTTATTTATAGTTGTGCCCTAAAGGTAGCGTCCACCTTAGATGCTGCCAAGTTAAAAACTCTTGTAGATAGATACCAGATTCCTAGGGAGCTTAACCCTCGTCTATCCGAGGTCGAAGAATGGTGTTGTTCTCCTTCCTCTAGTTTAGGGGTATACACTTCCTATCTTTTAGCTGGCCTTAGGTTTCCTCTAAATTCCTTTTGTAAAGACCTCCTCCATAGATTAGGTATTGGACCTAACCAGCTCAACCCCAATGGTTGGAGGACGATAGTTGTCGTGCAAGTGCTATGGCGTGAGGCATTGGAAGGGAACTGTCCAATTACAGTAGACGAGTTTCTTTATTGTTATAAGCCCTCGGAGATAAAGAAGTCTGCTGGTTTTTACCAGTTCTCATCCAGGGGCTCTTACTATAGTTTAATAAAGGGCCGTAGCTCATCTGACAGGCTTTGGAAAGAAGAATTTTTTATTATTTCTGAAAATTGGGCTGGGGACCCAGTTGATATGGGTAATGCCCCCTTCCCACCTTTTACCAATCCTCTAGGTCGCCTTCGTCATGAGGGTATGTTTCCTTTCCATTTTATTTTGTTTCTCTTTACATATTTTCCAACTTTCAGTCGTCTAACCCCTTTTTTTTTTTTTTTTGTTGATGCAGCTATTGTTCGTCCACACTTAGACAGACTTTACTTGGATCGAATTGACCAAGTTCGTGCCTTCCCTGGGAGAACTTTTCACGATCTAGTAACTCTCAGTCATTTAGCTACGTGAGGGCTTGGTCCAGTGCCTACTGCTAAGAACCTTGGCCACAAGGAAACCACTCGTCGAAGTAAGTTTTGTCCATTCATTCTTCTTCTCTCTCTTCTCTTTTTTTATTTATTTATTTTTTTAACTTTGAGTTTCCTCGTCGCAGGGATGGCTACAATGAGGGAGAACAGAGAAAAAAACATCACTAGTGGGGACGAGGATGCCACTGCACCTCCAGTCATCCAGATATCTTTCGTCCAGACAGGGAAGAGAAAGTCTAAGTCTATATCCAGTGCTGTGGATCTGGGCGACCTTCCAAGTCGTCGAGGTCCTAAGAAGAAAAAACCTGCTTAGACTTCTCTTCCCAAGGTCCCCAAGTTTACACCTCCGATGGTAGACTGGACAACCCTCCAATAGATGTGGAGCCCGTCCAAACAATTCATCCTGTCCAAACTAATCCTCCTCCTCCAGCCAAGACTTCTCGCAAGCCTCATCTGTCAGAGTCATCTAAGCGTCCTTCCAACCTGGTGCTGGACGAGAGTTATGCATGGAGGACGTTCAAAGAACTAATTACTGACAATGAAGTTAATTCATGTTATAACATGTCAATGAAAGAGTTTGAATGTTCTGACATCCATGACCTCTTTAAGGTTTGTTTCATTCGTCCTTGTGTATTTTCATTCAAATTTTCAAATAAAATGTCTAACTTCCCTTCATCCATACACAGGCTATGTCAAAATTTTACACAGCAACCTGTCAAGCTAAGACTGCTAAGGATAAAGATAAGGAGCTGAACAATGAAATTCTGCTAAAAAAGGGGGAGGTGCTTAGGTTGATTGAAGATTTAAATCGTCTGCAAGCAAGTGAGACGAAGCTGAAGAACAAGATGGAGGAGCTTAAAACAGATGCCCTTGAAAAAAACACTCGCATAGCTCACTTGGAAGGACAAGTCTTTGGGTTTGCTTCGTCATTGGAGAAAGCACGTGAGGAAGCCATAGCAGCCTTCAAGAAGTCTGATGAGTACAAGAATCGTCTAGACAGTCACTATGCAGTTGGCTATGAGGACTTTCGTGCTGATGCCAAGGAAACATTTCCTGACTTGGACTTTGATTCTTTCAAGCTTCCCCTTGCTACTGAAAGCTCCTTGTTGCAGACGAGTTCTGAGGACGTTAACATAATGGACGATGCTAATAACGAGGTGACCCAGGACGATCCCAAGTTTGGGGGCAATGCCCCTAGTGGTTTATCCAAGTAATTTTATATTTTCCTTAGAAAATTTATTTTATCTTTATTGGAGGTGTCCGTTGTTTTGGGCTTTGTTTTCGCTCCTTTTTTTTATTCAAGTTTATCTAAGTACAATTATCTCGTCTAAGTTTATGGATGAACCTTATATACAACCAGTTATATTGTCTTTACATAACTTTTAAGGGTTTTTGGACGTTGGTCGTCCATCCTTCTTTAAATTCTATGAATGAATGAATGAATGAATGTTTTTCATTTTCACCTTTCATAATGTTTGAATACGTTTAAAGCTTTATGTATGAACTTTATTTACATTGTCCATATCATTTCCATGGCTGTGTGGTTCATCCACTTAGGAAATCATTTTACCTCGTCTTGAGTATATGGGTGAATTTCTTCTTACATCACCAAAATAGAGTAAAATGAATCCTTCATGTTCGCCATTTAAGTACAGATCGTTCATGAATGACGTGCCTTTTCGCTGGCTTTATTCTTTATCTAAATTTGGGATAATCATTTACTTGTCCTTAGCTAAATCATTCCCAGCAAATGCTCATCCTTGTATTGGATTGTTAGGCTGGTTAGATTCGTTTATGGGCTTGTGTTTTTACACAATCTTTATTCGTCCATGGTTTAGACGATCATTCCTTAGGTTTCATCTTGTCTAAAGCTTTAGATGGACATACCTTAGGTTTATTCTTGTTGCTTTATTCTTTTTTTTTTTTTTTAAGGAAAGCTTATGGACGGTACATCCTTGCGTCCAAGGATTTTATTCGTCCTTGATTGTTTGCCTTTCGTGGATCACTCTGAATGAAATTAAAAAAAATAAAGAATTCCCATAAAATTATGTATATACTTGAAAATACATCATATATATATTTGGAAATCCAAACTACGCAAACATTCGTCCACAAGCATGGTACATGCTTGAGAGCTAGTGCCTTTAGGGAATTAAAAATACTTATACAACACAAATTTGTCCATGAGCAGTACAAAATACTTATACATATAAAACACATAGTAGTAGTAATAAGCAAATACGAGAAAATAACACTAAACAACACATTACTTCAAACGTCCAAGGATCTCGTCTGTGGCAATGTTCGTCCATGGTCACTCTTTATTGATAGTATCTTCTTAGGTGTTCAACATTCCAAGGGTGCTCTAACTTCCGTCCATCCAGGGCTTCCAAGTAGTAGGATCCTTGCCTCTGCAGTTGATGACCCTGTAAGGTTCTTCCCAATTTGGTCCTAACTTCCCGTGGGCCGAGTTTTTGGTGGCCAAAGAAACCCTTTTAAGGACAAGATCCTCAATGTTGAAGCGCCTAGGTTTCACCATGACATCATACTGCTTTGCCATAAGATTTTTGTACCTTGCTGTTCTCCGCTCCGCTCCGCATCCATCCTTACCTCGTCTATAAGATCGAGGTTTAGACGAAGCTGTTCTTTATTTTCTTCATCTTGATACTTCATCACCCTGTGGTTGGCCATGTGCACTTCTGCAGGTATAACTGCCTCACTTCCATAGGCTAGTTTAAAAGGAGTTTCCCTAGTGGGGGTCCTCACTGTTGTTCTATAAGCCCACAAAACACCTGATAATTCATCTAGCCATACTTCTTTTGCCCCTTCAAGCTGAGTCTTAATGATTTTCAACAAGAATCGGTTTGCAACTTCTACCTGCCCGTTGGCCTGTGGATGGGAGGGTGAGGAGTAATGATTCTTAATTCCCAATTGCTCACAAAAACCCCTAAAAGGTGTGTTGTCGAACTGT
The DNA here is from genome assembly GCA_030021035.2 of Notholithocarpus densiflorus. NCBI lineage: Eukaryota > Viridiplantae > Streptophyta > Magnoliopsida > Fagales > Fagaceae > Notholithocarpus > Notholithocarpus densiflorus. The sequence goes on from JARYZH020000002.1 coordinate 9,626,492, forward strand.
CATCCATTGTCAGACACTAGTACCCTAGGTACCCCAAACCTGCATACAATGTTCTTCCAGACGAAGTTCTTGACATCCTGTTGTGTAATTTTTGCTAAGGGTTCAGCTTCCACCCACTTAGTGAAATAATCTATTCCCACCATCAAAAACTTCATTTGCCTAGTTCCAGTTGGAAAGGGGCCCAAAATATCCAATCCCCATTGTGCAAAAGGCCAAGGGGCCATCATTGGGGTAAGATACTCTGATGGCTGTCTAGGAATATTACTGAAACATTGACATTGATCACATACCTTAACATATGCCTTAGCATCAGCTTGGATGGTTGGCCAGTAGTATCCTGTACGGACGACCTTGTGGACGAGTGATCTGGCTCCTGAATGGTTACCACATGCTCCTTCATGAATCTCCCTCAATACGTAATTCGCCTTATTCGGAGCTAAACACCTTAGGAAATGCTGGGAAAAACCTCTTTTGTATAACACTTCGTTCATAAGGATGTACCTAGCTGATTTAACCCTGAGCTTTCTGGCTTCGTCCTTCCCCTCTAGAAGCCTTCCGTCCTTCAGGTATGATACTATCGGTGTCATCCAATTTTTCTCACCTTCTATCTGCAACATTTCTGGGAAGTGTATGCTTGGCATGTATTGTATTTCATCAAACTCGTCCATTGCTTCATTCGCGGAGGCTTCCTTTGCCAGAGTATCTGCTTCTACGTTTTCTTCCCTTGGGATTTGAACGAAATCAGTTTCTTTGAATTTCTTCACAAGGCGTACCACCTTCTTTAAATATCTCTTGATTCTGTCTTCCTTGGCTTCACATATCCCATTTACTTGGCCTATGACCAACTGAGAGTCTCCCAAGACGAGTATTGAGTCTGCTTCTACAGATTTAGCCAACTTCAACCCTTTAAGAAGGGCTTCATACTCCACTTCATTGTTAGTTGTTTGGTACTACAAGCGAACCTTGTGCCTTAATTTATCTCCCTCTGGTGACTGCAAAACAACTTCTATACCTCCTGTATGTAGTGTAGACGATCCATCTACATGGACAACCCATTTTTTATTGTCTTCTCTTCCACATAAGTCCTCATAACTTGGAGTGAACTCTGCAATGAAATCTACCAGGGCTTGAGCTTTTATTGCATTTCTCAGTTGGTATCGAATGTCAAATTCACTGAACTCGACTGCCCATTGAACCAGTCGTCTTGTAGCTTCCAGCTTGTTCATTGCCTTCTTGAGTGGATGGTCCGTCATGACATTGATGACATGAATTTAGAAGTAATGTCTTAACTTCCTAGAAGCTGTTATTAGCGCAAAAGCTAACTTCTCTATCAGTGGGTACCTTCCTTCTACTCCTCTGAGTGCTCGGCTAGTGTAATACACAGGCTTTTGCACCTTTCCTTCCTCCCTAATCAACACTGAACTCACGGCATGTGGGGACATTGTTAAGTACAGATACAGATCTTTTCCTTGCACGGACGGACTTAACAATGAAGCTGTGGTAAGATAGTTCTTTAGATCTTGGAAGGCCTTTTGACACTCATCCGTCCATTCGAATGCCTTCCTGAGGACTTTGAAGAAGGGTAAACACTTGTCTATGGCTTTTGAAACAAACTTGTTCAAAGCAGCAACTCGCCCAATGAGGGACTGGACTTCCTTGATGTTCTTCAGTGGTTCCATGTTCAATATGGCTTGGATCTTGTCTGGATTTGCTTCAATTCCTCTTTGTGAAACCATGAATCCTAGAAACTTTCCTGATGATAGTCCGAATGCACATTTACTTGGGTTCAGTTTCATCTTATATCACCTAAGTGTTTCAAAGGTTTTCTGTAGATCGTGCAAATGGCTTCCCTCGTCTAAGCTCTTCACAAGCATGTCGTCAACGTGCACCTCCTCATTCTGTCCTATCTGTGGACGGAACATGTGATTCACCAACCTTTGATAAGTTGCCCCTGCGTTCTTTAGACCAAAGGGCATCACCTTATAACAAAACAAACCTTGACTGATAATAAAGGAAGTCTCTTGGTCAACCTCATCCATATTTATTTGATTATATCCTGAGAAGGCGTCCATGAAGCTCAACAATTGATGGCCAGCAGTAGAATCCACCAATTGATCAATGCGTGGCAAAGGATAACTATCCTTAGGGCAAGCCTTGTTCAAGTCAGTGAAGTCTACGCACATCCTCCACTTGCCATTTGCCTTCTTCACCATCACCACATTGGCTAACCAATCCGGGTAATAGACTTCCCGGATAAACTGTGATGTGGTCAATTTCTCAACCTCTTCCTTGATAGCCTTATCTCGTTCAGGAGCAAACACTCTCTTCTTCTAACGAACAGGCTTAGAAGAGGGATACACATTCAATCGATGAGTAATTACACTTGGATCGATTCTTGGCATGTCATCATGACTCCATGCAAAAACATCGATACTCTTCCTCAGGAACTGGACGAGGTCTTTTTTCATCTTCTCCTTCATACTTGTTCCAATCCTAGTGAATTTTTCAGGATCATCTTCTTTCAAAAGAACATCTTCCAGTACTTCAGTGGGCTCTGCAACAACCCTTCTCTCCTCAATACTCATTGTCTACACCTGCTCGTCCAAAGCCATCATGGCTAAATAACATTCTCTAGCTGCCAACTGATCTCCTTGTGCTTGTCCTATCCCGTACTCCGTAGGGAATTTGACTGATAGATGGTAGGTAGATGCTACTACCTTCCAACTGTTCAGAGTTGGTCTTCCAATAATAGCATTGTATGAGGACGACCAATCCACCATGAGGAAATTGACTTCCTTGGTTATCTGTTGTGGGTATGATCCCACCACTACAGGCAATGTAATGGTGCCCATAGGCTGCACCTTTATTCCTCCAAATCCTATCAATGGCGAACATACTGGACGAAATTGATCTCGTCCAAGTCTCATCTGCTGGAAGGCAGAATAGTACAATATTGTTGGGGTTTATGCCCTAAAATCCAATTTATTGGCTTGTCATAAATAATTAAATTGTTTAATTATATGAGACTATCTATAAATGAACTAATGGGATATTATCTTAGTCCATGAGATGCATAATATGTGATTTATGTGAAAAGTCACAGAAAGATATAAATCATAAGTTCTTTGTAAACTCAGAATTTTAGTTCGTAGTCGGTGATGAAATTGGGTTTTTCATCTGCGAAGACTATAACATATCAACTACGATGATTTGTCTTGATCATGGAAGTGGAGACTTCTAGTTGGTATGTTGATATGTTTTAAGAGTTAAGACATATTGAACTGGACCGCTGTGAGATTTATTATTATCCTAACGACTGCCAAATGAATAATAAATCTCACGACTTCTATTTACATGAACTCTAAATCAGGAGTGAGATCTATAAGTCACAATCAAAACCTCAGTATGTTGGGCAGCCGCATTTAGTGTTGATGGAACATATATTTTCAAGATGGAATTCATAATCTCTTAACTGAGACATAAAATATTCCCTTGAGATAAGTTTAATGGGTTTGGTTATTCAAGAGAGTTGGGCCCAACCACTTTCGTAAGTTGTTACTAAAATATATATTTATGAAATTGAATTTCATAAATATATGATGAATAACGTAAAGGATTAAACCGGGTACTCAAGGATTAAGATGTAGTAATCTTCAAAGTGGCAGTCTACATTCATGACTTTGTATTACTACGAATATTTTAATGAAGGGGTTGCATGTATAATAAAGTCTTAGGATATAATTTATAAATAAGGTCTAGAGTGCAACTATATTTATATAGTGGTATTAAATATAGTTAATGATAACTTTGGACTTGTCAAGAGTTGACAGAAAAGCCCAAGACCCATTGGAGCTAGTGTCTTATTGGTCCCTTTTGGTCCCATTCCAAGCCACATACTAGAGCCTAATTGGAATGGACTTAAAGGCTAGCCCAATTAGATAATCAGTTGTATATAAGGAGAGAGACATACAGAATTTCATAAGTGCTTTTTCATAAGGTTAAGATGAAGGTCTTTCATAAGAGAGTTCTCATAAGGAATGAAATGGTTTGTATGTGAGTGTTGGACACTTTTCTATTCTCTCATTGGAAACTGATTGAGAGACCACACATCTTGGGCATTAAGTGGAATTGGAGTGAAGTTTAAAAGTCTTCCCAGAACTTCTGATCTTCGGTTTTGAATTTCACCGCACCAAGGTACGCTTTCTTGTTCTCAAATTCTGAAACTTACATAGTACATGTTATCGATTGCGAATGAAGTAGATCCGTTAATTTTTCGCTGCGCACGCTTTGTATACGATACAAACATGTAATTTTTCCAACAAATATATCCGCTGAGCTTCCATTATCCACCAACACCCTCCTAGTTGTGTAATCTGCGATAAGTAAGGTAATGACAATTGCATCGTTATGTGGATGATGGATTCTTTCAGCTTCCTCGTTGGTGAACGAAATAGTTGGCTCGTCAATCCCTCTTGTCCTTGGGGATCGTCCAGAGAGTTGGATGTTTTGCACCACTTTGAGATACGTCTTCTTTGACTTGGAAGACTGTCCTATCGAAGTCCCTCCTATGATAACCCTTATTTCTCCAAGTGGGGGCCGTGATGATTCTTCCATCTTTCTCTTCAACTTCTCATCTTTATGATCCCTTCCAACGAAGTGCCTCAACTTTCCTTGTTTAATGAGATTCTTGATCTATTGCTTCAAGTCATAACACTCGTCCGTGTCATGCCCATGATCCTTATGGAAGCGACAGTATTTATTCTTATTGCGCTTGTTAGGATCTCCTTTCATCTTCTCTGGCCACTTCAAGGAAGGATCATCCTTGATCTGCATGAGCACTTGATCGAGTGGGGCATTTAAGGGTGTATAATTCTGATTCCTTGCTAGGGGACCTGGCTTCTTGTTATCTCGGTCCTTCTTATCTCCGTTCGTCCCTTCTTTGGATGAGGACCTTGTTCGGAGTGATGCGTGGGATTTCCTTCCATTCTCTCAGCTCTCTTCCTCTTCTTAGCTATGATTGCGTCTTCTGCATTCATAAAGTTTTGGGCTGAATGGACGAGTTCAGCCATGGATTGAGGTTCTTTCTCATAAAGCTTATGGATGAATAAATCCGAGTTAACCCCATTGTGGAAGGCCGCCAATAATAACTTGTCATCCACCTCGTCCATCGTAAGGGCTTCCCTGTTGAAACGAGTGATGAATGACCGCAGGCTTTCATTCTCTCCTTGTTCTATGGTTAATAGGCTAGACGAGGAACGTTTGTGTCTCTGTCCTCCAATGAAATTATTAACAAATAACTTGCTCAATTCTTCAAAAGAATTGACTGTGCTTGGAGGTATCTTACTGAACCACACTCGCGCTGATCCTTTAAGGGTGGTAGGGAAGGCTCTGCACATAATCTCATCTGGAACCCCTTGGAGATGCATTGTAGTCTTGAAAGTAGAAATATGATCAAAAGGATCACGCATTCCATCATATGAATCTAAGGAAGGCATTTTAAACTTTGGGGGTAAGGGATGACCATTGATGGAAGCCGTGAAAGGGAAATTTGTTCGATGAACCAAGTCCTCTACGGGATTTTTCCTTCTTATGTTCTCCCTCATCTTGTCCATAACTTTCCTTAGCTAATCCATTTCCTTCTCCAAGTGTGGCCCCCTTCGCGAAGTAATGCCCCTTGATTGACTTTTGGGCTCAGCATTTTCCCCTCTATCTTCTTGATTCTAGGCTTGTCCTTCAGCATATCCTTCACGACGCTGCCTCAGATTAATCTCCCTAGTCAACTCTTGGTTCTGACGAGTTAACTCTGCCATGGCAGCTGCCATGGATTGTATGTGTTGGATGGAAGGCAGCTGCATGACAGGCGCTGACTGGCGATCTCGGTGGGGATTGCTAGAAGCATCCCTACTCTCTTGATGGCCTGGACTAGTGGCCCTTGATCTTGTCCGAACCATACAACCTTTTTTCAGAGAAAGATAAAACTGCAAAACTCGAAGTTTCTCCTCCCCACAGACGGCGCCAATTGATGGTACACAGGATCAGTAGGCTGAATGCTCCGGCTTCGGTAGGCTTACTAGTGGCTGTGGAAGGCCTGCAAGGATGAACACACAATCAAAAGGGGACTGGAGTGGACCGGCCAAACACCCTCCGATGGCTAAGTTAGTTTTTCACAAAAATGGAATTCCAACTTTGTAGGAGAAAAATCTCATAATGTACTTACCCCGGTTTGATTCAGACTGGTCCTTATATAGAGAACTTTGGAGCAGTTATTGGCTTAGTAACTTTCCCAAGATTTGTAGAAATCAGTGAGTTCGGACATAACTTCCTCAACGGCTATAGAAGTTACAACCGCTGATGGAAGTTAAGTATTTGAGGAATTTATGGCGATAATCATGGGTTTGGTAACCGTTCCAAGATGCTGAAAATTTCCCAAGTGTTGCAGGTTCGTCTATCCATTTCATGGACGATTTGGTTGTTCTTGGACGATCTCATCATCATCCATGGACAATCTCATCGTCCATGAACGATATTCTCGTCCATGGACATTCTTCTCACCCATGGGTGATTTCTGATCCCGCTTACTCTCTGGTTCCTGGACGAGACCTTTGGACGAATTGGAGATAACTAATTTTTCGCTATCCCATCATATACAATAATAATAAATCTGTTAATTTCTAGAACTGTAAGTTAATAAGCAAAAAAAAATAAATAAATAAATAAAAACTCATATTAACCTAAAACTTACAATCCTTAGTTGTGCACACTGAAGCAAAGCAGAAGAGTAATATAGCACTGAACAATCGGAGGTAAGTGAAGCAATATGAAAAATGTAGGAGATGCAATGCTTTAGTGATGGTGCCTGCCTTTTATAATGAGAAGAGAAATGAAAAGACAAAAAAGAATCCATAACATAGATTCATATCAGTAGCTTAGGTGTTATTGAGAATGATCAAAGAATATATTCTGAAGTACTTGGAGAATAAGAATCAGGAGGAAGAAGTGAGGTGATTGACTCCTCCAAATATTTTTTTTATCCGGACAATTCTCTCTCTCTCTCTCTCTCTCTCTCTCTCTCTCCTCCAATTTTCGGCAACTCCATTGCCATAATTTTTTTTTCCTCCCATTTCGGCAATTCCATTGCCACAAATCAATTGCCACAATTTTTTTTTCCTTCCATTTCGGCAACAACATTGCCACAAATCAATTGCTACTATTTTTTTTTTCCTCCCATTTCGGCAATTCCATTGCCACAATTTTCTTTTCCTTTCAATTTTCGGCAACTTCATTGCCTAAATTACTATTAAATTTCTCCCCAAATTTTCGGCAACTTGGTTGCGACAATTCTCTTTTTTTTTCCCCTCCCATTTTCGGCAACTTGGTTGCCACAATTCTTATTTTCTCTCTCCTCACTCCCCTGCAATTTTGGCAACTTGGTTGCCACAATTGGTTTTTTTTTTTTTTTACTGTTACCCAATAGATCATAATAACTTCTTTTTACTATTATATAAATTTAGCATTTTTTACCTTTTTTTATTAAGTTTTATTTACTGTTACCCAATAGATCATGGTAAATTCTTTTTATTATTATATAAAATATGTGCTGCTCTTGACAATTAGACCAAAAGTTATTATCTACAAAATAGACTATCTTTTAAAAATAGACCAAACATTATGAAAAACTTAAGTCCAGTTATTACCTTATATATTATGATCCAAGTCTGACCCTTTCCAAGTGTAAATCAAAGTCAAAACTCTTACCCACTTACAAACTCTCTTCCTCCTCCCCCACATATAGATGATACTTCTAAAAAATCTCATTCTCATGAAATCATGTCTTCATTTTTCCTCAATTTCAATTCAATACGCTTTTGTCTATTAATAATGTTCTATGCAATTTATGCAGACAAATTCACTTTGTCATCGACCAGTGCAACATTTTAAATATATATATAAATCATGAGATCTCCGAGGTTGCTGAAATAATTGACAAGTGCATATTTCTAAAATTTATAATAACAAAAAATCTAATAAATAGCATATACTATCTCATAAAATGCCATTTACTTAATATTTTCCTTTAAAAAAATTCAATGATAGGAATGATAAAAAACATGGTCTTATACAAGAAATACCAAAAATACTTGCAAAACAATTTTCATAGGAGGATTTATCTTTAAAGAATACGAAGACAATAGTAAAGATAAAATGCATTGAATGAAATCCTACGAAACAAGTTTGTTAATCATTTCAAATTATACTCATCATTTACGTAAAAAATTAATAATAGATCATGTTATTTACATTAAAAAAAATAATACATATTAATTTCAAAGTTCATTGCAAGATGTGAACTGCTAGGGCATTGCAACAATAAGTAATATTGATACAACAATGGGTTGGTATTACATTTCATGCGTGCTTTGTGAAAGGAATGTCAAACCATAAGCAGGATCATTTTGGTGTGCAAAATGTGAAACAAAAACAAATCTTTCTATCCCAAGGTTAGAGGCACTCACATTAATTATATACTCTCCAAATATTTATAATATATTCATCTCACTATAACTACTATATATATACAATTGCAAACTACTTCAGATATAGGATTCAAATTGAAGTTTTTGATGCAACTAACAAAACAACTTTTGTGATATTTGATTGAGTGCCAAGAAAATCCTAAATAAATTTACAAGAGATCTTGCTGAAAAACAAACTGAGGTATAACTTATTTAAATTATTGTAAAAATATTGATATTGAAGAAGAAATCACACATGATTTGGAAAAAAAATTAGGAAAAAAAAAAGATTTTCCTACTTCATTTGAATGAATTCAATCTAAAGGATGGTTTGGAAAATTACATAGTTGCTAAGATTTTTTATGCACCTTCAAATGACAAAAAAGTATGGAAGAAAAAAAAATACACATTCCAATATACTATATTAATTCTATTTGCTGCACTATTCCAAAATTAACAAAAAATATATATAAAAACATTTACAAAAAATTGTCACATCATTGAAATTTAATATGAATACAAATACCTACTAAAATTTTTAATGACAAAGTCCAAACTTTGTAAGATCCAATCAAGAATCTCCCGGTGCCAATTCATTAGTGATTAACACAAATGATGCAACAAAAGGAAAAAGTAATGAAAGTTCAAAAATTAACAAATATGGACGGACTAAACTTCAAACATTAAAGATGAAGAAACAGATGATGATAACATACCCCTCAACAAGCTTTACAAGCGTCACCACTCACCATACCGTAATAACAAAGCATTGAAGAAACAAAAAAAAAAAAAAAAGATTTCGTAATGAAACTTTTTATTACATCACATAATAATAATCTATATAAAATCAATAATATAGAATGAATTAATATGCTTTTATTAATTTTTATTATAAAATATTACTCAAAAGTTGTTTTAATTATTGCTCATTATTTGAACAAAATAATTATAATAAATATGTGTATAAAATTTATAATTGTTACTTTTTATGATGATCTATAATATATGTATTAACATTTTCCACGGACAACTTAGTATGCGTTTGGATAGCTGATTGCGTTTCATCGTCTGGCGATTTTGCCTTTTTTTTTTTTTTTGTTTACCAACGCCTCTTGTACAGTTCATGGGACATGAACAGTGCATTAAGGCAAATGAATAATATTTTCATATGTGAACAATAACCGAAAATTATTTTTTTATTATTTTCAGTTTTCAGCAAAATAAGCGGTATCCAAACGCACCCTTACTAGTAAATATAAAATCCCTCTCCGTCCTCTCCCATCTCTCTCTCTCTCTCTCTCTCTCTCTCTCTCTCTCTCTCTCTCTCTCTCTCTCTCCATTCCTAAACCCAAACCTATAATAGAACAACCCAGATCAAGCCAACCACTAAAACTCAGGCACCACCACCACCACCACCACCAATATCCAAAATAACCACCACAATCACCCACACCACCAACCACAACAACCACAAAATCACCACCAAAAACTCAAAACAAAAAACCACTACAAACCCATCACAGCCTCCTCTGCCACCACGGTAAAACCCACCCCAACCACCACGGCAAACCCCCATGCCACCACGCAGACCTGACCAGAAGCCAAAGAACCCACAGTCGCCCGATCCAGCCAGACCACGCCACCACCGTGCCAAACCCATGCTGCGCGATCCAGGAATCAACCCACAGCCACCCAAACTCCAAACCACCAATCTGGTCAACCCATAGTCACCCAAACTCCTAACCAATCCTGCCACCCTTTAAAATATCGATCCGACCACCCAAACACAGCAACTACAATAAGCAAAAAAAAAAAAAAAAAAAAAAAAGAGAGAGAGTTTATAGAGAGAAGAAAGGAAGAGTCAAATACCGGCCACACAAACAAAGAAGACAAGAGATGGAGGGAAAAAATGAAGAGTCTAACTAAAGGAGCTTTGGGAGAGAGAGAGAGTCTAGCGTGATTAAAGAGAGAGAGAAAAAGTAGATTTTTCAAATAAAATAAAATATTTATTTTTTTGCAACCTGTGAACAGTTGGTTCTTACAGTTAGTTCTCTATATAAGAACCAACTGTTCACAAGTTGCAAACCCACACCCGGTTGTAGATGTGTTTTGGATGGTTGGTTGCTAAAGTAGTAACTAGGGGGTTTTTAATGCTAGTGCTCTTACTATAGCAGATGCTTAGTTTTTTTTTTTTTTTTTTTTTTCACTTTCTCTTCTCTCCTTATCTTTGAATCTATGTCCCTCTCTCTCCTCTCTCACTGCTCTCTCTTTTCTTTCCTCTTCACCATTCTACCTCCATCTCTTGCCTCTTTTACCTTTCAACCTCCATCAAATTGGGCTATGGGTAAGATCGGGTCCTCTCTCACTGCTCTCTCTTTTCTTTCCTTTTCACCATTCTCCCCCTCTCTCCTCTCTCACCTGATCTGCAATCCTTTTTTTTTTTTTTTTTTTTTTTTTAATCTGGGTTTGCAAACTGAATCTAAGTGGTGGTGGTGATGGATCCAAGCAGTAGCGGTTGCTGATCAATGGTTTTGACACTTGTTCTTCTTTGGGGTTGCTTTTTTTTTTTTTTTGGTGGTTGCTGGGGTGTATGTGGTGGTGGGGTGATGGGTGGGTTTTGATTTTGGGTTGGTGGGTTAGTAGTGGTGGCTGGCTAGGCTTGGATGAAATCGGTGGTTGGGTTGGGAGTGGTAGACAAAGTGGTGGTTGGATCAGTTTTAGGTTTGACACCGTGGGCCTACGTTTTGCTCGCCGTAGATTTGCCGCCGTGGATTTGGGTTTTGCTCGCTGTGGATCTGGGCTTGCTCGCCTTGGGTTTTTTTTTTTTTTTTTTTTTTTTGTGGTGGGTTTTGCTCAATCATAATCTTCCACAAACCCTATGGTGGTGGGTGGATTTTGATGTGGGATAGGCAAAATGTGGGTTTTGGTGGTGGTTGATGTTTGTGGTGAATGGTGATGGTGAGTCATTTTTTGTGGTGGTGAGTTGCAATGGTGGTGGTGGGGGATTGAGTTTTGATAGTTGTGGTTTGGATTTTCAGTGGTGGTTGTGCCAATTATTTTTGGGTAATTTTAGTGGTGACAATTTTTTTAGGGGTAATTTTGGTTGTGACAAATTGGGGTTTATGGCTGAGTTTTGGTGGTGGATGATGGTGGCTAAGTTTTGGAAGAGAGGAGAGAACATAATTTTTTTATATTATTTGATGGTATAGTTTATATTATTTTAATGAGTTATATATAAAAATAAAAACTAGAATATTAGGTGAGTTATAAAATAATATGATAAAATAGATAAAATAAGTTTTGATGTTGTAAAATAGAACTTTTTTAGCATCTCACCAATGCTCTGCCTTACCGATGCTCTGTTCAACAAACTCCTTTTGAGTCTGTTTTTGACTTTTTGCAAACCATTTATTTCTAATTGTTAGTTAAACCACTTATTTCTGTACCACTTTTTATGTATCACTTTATGTTCTATCAATTACTACTTGTTATGTTTTCAATTTAATTTCCTTATACAATAACTGAAGTTTAAAATGAAAAACAATCATACACATAATAAGTAATGATTAGTAAAACATAGAGTGATACACAAAAAATAGTATATAAGATTTGCATTCATAAAGTAAACCTTTAATAGTAATGAATACTGATATGGTGTAGTTTTAAGTTTTTTTTTTTTTTTTTAAATAAAAATAAATAACGTGTTTTGTTTATATAAATATAAAACATAAAACAGTACATAACACATGTAGTAACGGGAGAGAATTATGGATTTGTCTTAAGGATTTGTCTTAAGCAATTATATATAGTATTTTTATGATATGATATTGATATTGATTGATTAGTTCAAATCACCCCAATTTTAACTTTGAGGTATACCAATTTCCACTATCTACTACTTTTATTCCAGGCAACACTGAAATTTATGATTTCACGTTACCAGATTCTACCACTACGATCAGATAATGTTATATGCCCAACCAAATTACATGTATCAAAATCTAGATTTATACCACCTAACCTATGCATCTTCCTAAACTCTATCAAGAAAAGGGTAAAATATCAAAGAAACCCACCCCCCCCAAAAAAAAAAAAAAAAAAAAAAAAAAAGAAGAGATAAGTAGGGCCAATGTTGCCTCAATTTATGTACAAGTTGGTAACCAGGCCCCAGTAAAGTTCAGTATTGAGATTTTATGGTAAGATACAATTGTATACAACACGACAACATAATGAGTCCCAGAGCTTAGAATAAATTGCAGTCTCATTCCTTACAGGATAATGGCGAAACTCTCCTAAAATCACCAACACCATACGGAGAAAACCAAGGGAAGCTTCCACTGTCAAAGATACGATTATTTCTGGGATGAATGATGAGCCCTCTTACGTGAGGAACACCGACCAGCTATACAGCTTGAGTTTCTGTCGAACATTTCATCAAGTTAAACAAATAGAGATTAGTGAAATTATCATTCAGGTTTTCAGTAATATACTTACAAATCTTCATCATGCTTTTTACTTCTTGATGATTCCTGTGTTTTCCTAGATGGTCCGGCCACCTGCCAAATGGTGGTAATGACTCAGTTTAGGACTATAGTTGAGTACATGGATGGTCCAGCCACCTGTCTGGCATTTTCCTAGATTTCTAACTATTGTGACCTCGACAGAATGAGTCAACAGGAACCTTTTTCAGGTTATTGGAACAGCACCAACCACTAATATCCAGACTGCTGACAGACAAAAATAAATTTAAGCATCATCAATCAGAATATCCAATTGATGTGCCTCAAGAAATCTCTTGGTTTCAAAATCAGATGGTGGGTGGACTGATCATAAGCAAGGAATTAGCAACAGACTATCCACATGTCTACATGATATATCACATGCAACAAATGCTTCACTTCACAGAAAGGGAAAATGAAAGTGTAAAAACCATAAGCACCTAATTAGTAATAAAAGACAAATAAAAAACATTGAAATGTTTTAAGATAAGCATACTGACAGGGAGGCATAACTGTTTGTTGCTTCTGCTATGGGCCTCCAGATATTCTTCATAAGACTGCAATAACAAACCAGGAAAATTCCATATATCAGTGGAGTAAAAAATGAAAATAAATTTGAAGGTATCATGAGATTGTTCTCAACAGACAACAGTTGTTCCTATTTCATCTTTAATAAAATAACAGATGACAGACCATTCACAGAACAGCCATTTGAACAAAGAACTCAAACACTTGACATTTGCCAAGGATTCAACATCAAATTAGGTACAGTGCCAGTCTGGCTTTATGAACAGCCTAGGCACAATACACAAAGATATTGAAGTATTTTGCATTAACAAGCATAAGTCTTCCTCAGTAAGAAAAGAGATAAGAACTGCAAGCAGGGAGCTCTTTATCTGCATCAACAAAGTGATTGACTTATCTTTCTAATCAGAAATAAAACCAATACGAGAGAAAGAGAGAGAAAGAGAGTCTTTCCTCCAAAAAGAAAAGAGCAATAAAAATTTTACATTTGTACAATAAAAATAATACATAATAAATTCAACACCTCAACCATTAAGGTTTCCAAGGACAGAACCAATAAGTTCACAACAATTGAATTCAATCCCTGAGAAAAGAGGAGAGGGAAGAGGGAAGTTGATTTAAGACTTTATAATTACCCTAGCCATAAAAAAGTTGATTTCAATTTCAATGAAAATTTCAAGCATAATATTGTTTTCATGATGTTCATACATTTGTTAAGGAAATGTTCACTTAATAAATAGCCTTCAGTTGTTAGCTACAAAAGAAAGAAATAAAGCATTAGTGATCTCAATTAGAAGAAAGAAACCAAGATAGGACACCAATACCATTTCAAGAAAATCATCATCAGTCAGAGTACTTGTAAATGGGCTTTCTGCTGACAAACCCCAAACTTCATATCGAGAAGACATATCCACATCCACTTGTAAATTAGAGAGGTCTCCATTAATGCGAGAACATTTTGTTCCATCAACTTGTGATGACCCAGTGGTAATAGGTGGATTGTTTGGAAACATAACCCCTGTGGAACTCTGGTATCCTAAATGAAATCTATTTGCTTCAGGCTGATGTGGGTAGAGCAATGAAGGATAAAGCATAGGTGTTCTGGACCATGGTATATGCCCTGGAGGCACATTATACTCTTCATTTCCTAAAGAACATGGAGAATCTACACAAGGCCTTTTGGAAGGAATATCATCCCTGTAAAAACTGGTACAGCATAACACACATAATTACCAATAAGGTTATGAATTTGGTATTTGATAAATGGGGTTTTCCTCTCTTTTTTTCCCCTTCTATTTATCAAAGACTAAACATATTCACCATTGAGCTTCTTAAGAGATATTACCTACTCAGCGAGTCATCCACATCACTCTTCCCATCAAGGAGCTCACAAAGAGCTTCTCCAATATCTGGAGATAACTCCTGGAAAGAATACATGACTCACAATCATTTTTTAAAAACTGTCTTTAAAGGTTCTAAACAACACCCCCCCCCCCCCCCCCGGTGGCGTATCGGTTCTTCGAGAGTATGAAAATCTTCGAGTGCACAGAGGCCGACGAGTCAAAATTGTCTGTTTTTTCCCGTTTCGTGGAAGTACTTGATGGTTGCGACATAGTGGTTGTGAGAAGCTGCATGGAGCTCGAGCCAGAGTGGCTATGTCTTCTTGAGGATCTTCACAGGAAACCGATTCTCCCAATTGGTCAACTTCCCACTATAGTGCTCAACAGCAAGGACGAAACCGACACATGGTTGTGGATGAAAGAGTGGCTGGACAAGCAAGCCAAAGGTTCAGTAGTGTACGTAGCATTTGGGAGCGAGGCAAAGCCTAGTCAAGAGGAACTCACTGAGATAGCTCTTGGTTTGGAACAGTCCAAGTTACCCTTCTTCTTTGTACTAAGAACTCGACGTGGGACAGCTGATACTGGGTTGATCGAGTTACCAGAGGGGTTCGAGGAGCGAACCAAAGGACAAGGGGTGGTTTGTACGAATTGGGTACCTCAGCTCAAGATTTTAGCTCATGACTCCGTTGGTGGATTTTTCACTCACTCTGGGTGGACCTCAGTGGTGGAAGCACTTCAGTTTGGGAGAGCTCTCATATTGTTGACTTTCTATTCAGACCAAGGGATTAATGCCAAGGTTTTGGAAGAGAAACATATTGGGTATTTGATACCAAGGAACGAGCAGGATGGTTCGTTTACAAGGGACTCGGTAGCTAAGTCACTAAGGCTGGTGATGGTAGAGGAAGAAGGCAAGCTGTACAGGGACAAGGCTAAGGAGATGAAGGGTCTGTTTGGAGACAGGCAGAGTCAGGATCTATACTTGGAAAGTTTCCTTGATTACCTGAAAACCCATCAACGTCTCTCCAAATTGCCATCTGAAAACATTTGTAGTTGAATAAATCCTAGCTATATCCCAGTAGCCAACAACATTTGGAAATCGTTAGTACTTCTCTTTGCTTCTTTTTTTTTTTCTCAGCACTTTGCTTCATTAATGGTGGGTTTGTTAAGGTACGGCTTCCAGGGATTATGGTTAAGCTTTCTTGTAGCTTATTGCGTTTCTGTTTAAATGAAGTTGTCTTCGTTTATTTAAAATTTTTTTTTAAAAATAAATTGTGGATCATGTGAAAAATTTGTGTTTGGTTTCAAAAATTACTTTGAAAAATATAAGAAATCCAGGCATTTTATATGTTCTAATAATCATGCACGTTAGTTTTGGTTCATTGTTCAAAAAAATGAAACCAATTCATAACATATTTTTCCACTTCAACCAATCATACATTTTTTCCATACC
The DNA here is from genome assembly GCA_030021035.2 of Notholithocarpus densiflorus. Classification (NCBI taxonomy): domain Eukaryota; kingdom Viridiplantae; phylum Streptophyta; class Magnoliopsida; order Fagales; family Fagaceae; genus Notholithocarpus; species Notholithocarpus densiflorus. The sequence continues at coordinate 9,642,819 of JARYZH020000002.1, forward strand.
ATTTCAAGGGAGAAAGGCATATTACAAAAGTGTAGAAACAACTGGAGAAAAACAACAATGGTGCATTGGCACACGGGTTGCCACTTTAGCTACAGATCACAGTTCTTTTACAACCACATGAGGTACCAAGAACACAACACAGTGAAAGCCATTTTGAATCAAAAAACAAAGATCAGCTAGTCTAGTATTATCTAGCCAATCAGAGGCTCTTTTCATCTTGAATGTCTGCAGAAGACTCTTGCTGCACAACATGCTCTGCATTTATAATTTTAGCTATTTAGCACCATCAAAACTTACTTTATCTATTTTACCTATACATATATTACAGCAGTGGATCTATTTTAGCTTTCAACACAATAAAATAATATAACCACTACAATAAAATAATATATCCCATTACCTAAAAAAAAATTCCCAGCACCAACCACAACCACCTCTACCATCAGCCACAGCCACAACCACACGTACCCAGCAAGGTAGCAACCACCACCACCACCCCACCATCACACACCCCACCAAGGCAGAAACCACCAACAAAACAGGGAAAAAAAAAAAAAACCCCACCGATCACCAACAAACACCAAACCAAGCACAACACCGATTGGAGAAACTACCAACAAATACCGATTGCAGAAACCACCGATTGCAGAAACCACCAACAAACCAGTAATCCACAGCCCATCCCATGCTCACCAAACACCAAAACCACTAATCCGACCACTCAATCACCATACCAACACCGATTCGGCCACCTAAACACCAACCCACAGCCCATCCCATGCCCACCAAGATCCACCAAAACCCACAGCCCATCCGACCCACAATCCCCACGCCGCCACCATTGCATCGCCCACAACCACCAGAAACCCACAGATCTCGTCTGGGCTGGTGACGTTGGTGATCGGTGGCTTGGGTCTGCTTGGACCGGTGACGTTGAGGCCGGCGGAGCGTGGGTTGGAGACGTTGAGACAGAGAGGTGAGAGTGATTGAGAGAGAGAGAGAGAGAGAGAGAGGCACGGAGTGACTGAGAGTTTGAGAGAGAGAGTCTTTTTGTTATTTTAATCAATGGCAGAATATTTTTTTTTTTTTTTTTTGCTCTCAGCTACAGTGCACATCTATTTATAGATGTGCACTGTAGCAAATCAGCTAAAAAATATAACTATAGCTCCATTGCTGGAGCTTGTTTTTGTGTGTGAGGAGCAAAAATATACCAATATAGTTTTTTAGCACCACTGCTGTGAGTGCTCTTAGAAACAAAACATGCTAAAAACATTGATCTTTAGCTGCCAGTACAGCTTCAATCACAGCCTCCAGCAATGCCCCAGTTGATGTTCTAGCATTGCTACTAACCGCTCCAAAAAACACCTTATCCCCCTGAACCGTTAATGCTTCATAAGCAGTGCCATTTCTATATGGTCTCCTGCTCCTAACTCTTGCAAGCTTGATGCTTAGTTGCCAGTCCCCTGCTGCGGACTAATTCTCTGGTCTGGTGCAGTTGTCATCTCTGCCCCCTGGAGTGCTATAATTTGAGAGGGTGTCCTTGTACCTGCAAGATACACTTCAGTGTTGGACTAGATAACTAAGTTAAATCATTTGATTCTTGGAAAGATGCACGCATAGAAATGGTGAGCACCATATTCAATTAAGAAAAGGAAACGGCACATAATTTATCTCATTTTATAATTCTTCAATGACCCCAAATCATCACAGGTAACTAGCTAACATATAACCCAAAAAATACCAAAACTAAATCAAGCTAAAATACCCAAACAAATTGACCCAAAAATAGGAAAAGAAAAAAAAAAAAAAAAAAAAAAACCAATTCTTACAGAAGACATTGCTTCTCAATACTAAAATACCTAGATCAAAGCTAACCTAAAAAAATACCCAAATCAAATAAATAAAGAAAGAAAAACATATTCTCAAATACTAAAAGAAAAATTCTCACAAGTGGCAATGGCGGATGATATAAAGGAGGTGGATGGTGAGTGTTGGTGGTGGCGGTGGCACATTGCTTGTGGTGGACGATCTGCTTCTTCATCCCTCTGTCTTTCATTCTCCGTTTTTTTTTTTACTGACTTTCGTTCTCTCGTTCCTCTATTTTCCTTTGGTTTTTTGTTTTGATTTTATACACTACCTATTCTACCGGTATCAGGTTTACCACTAAACCTAAATAAATGGTCAGGATTGAATCAATAAAAATATGCGGCTAAGATTTGGGTGGGTACCATACCCACTAAAAAAAAAGGTGGGTACAGTAGAATGTCCCTTTATTCAAATAGATGAAAGTGTACTTACTAAAAGAATACGACAGAGTAAACTGGAATTTCCAATCGGTTGTACTACAAAATTTTGGCAAGTGATTTTAGGACGTGCTACAAAAATTTGGCTAGTGATTTTAAGACCACAAATTACTTAAAAACTTTTTACTACAGTTATGACGTAACAGATTGTGAGTGGTTGTTTATCACTTATACATGAACTCACCATTTTTTTTTACGTACCACTCTCACTCTGTTATATTACATTTGTGACCAAAAAGTGTAATAATTTGTGACATTAGATTTTTTTCAAATGATTGGCTTCAACCCAAGATTTTTTTTGGCTTGGATAAGGGAGTGTATCTCAACAAATTATTTTTCTGTGATTGTAAATGGTGGCAAAACAGGCTGATTTAACCTTTCTAGAGGGCTTGGGCGAGGGGACCCCCTTGTCCCCTAACCTCTTCAAACTTCGTAGGAGTTCTATGGAAGCTTATTGAAAAAGAGCAGTGGATGGAAGATGCAGTGGGATCAATATAATCATCAGTGGACCTACAGAACTCTCATGTGATGTATGCAAACGACATTATGATGTTCTCTAAAGAAAATAAAAGAGAAGCGAGTGTCCTCAATGAATGTTTGGAGAAATATTGCAGTTGGACAAGGCAAATAACAAATAAAAGAATATATTTAGGCGAAAGCTATTCAGAATTAATATAAGTTAGTCTCAAGGAGGGAATTAAAATAAGTTCATCAGGTGAAAGCTATTGAGAATTATGCAATGTATTTAGGCGACCCTTTTTTCACCTCAAGAAGCAAAATATGAGACTTCAAGTTCCTCTAAGACAAGTTGGAAGCAAGATTAAAGGGATGGAGGAGTGAATGTTTGTCATGGGCTGGTAGAAGCGCCTTGATAAAAAGTTAAAAACTGTGCAGGCATTGCCAACATACTCCTTATCAACAAATGAAGCTCCTATCAGGGTCTGTGAAAAGCTTGATGCTACGACAATGAGATTTTGGTGGAATTGATGTAGGACAAAATCGGTAATTTAATTTTCATTATTTATTAATTTTGATATTTTTATGTAATTTTCAGAATTTAAGTTTAGGATTATTATTTCTTTTATTTCTAAGTCCATTTAATGCTTTTTTAAAAAGTCAAATTAGAGTCCTATTATGATAGGATATCAATTAGGATATGTTTTAGAATATATTTTCAATTAGCCTCCAAGTCTGTAAACAAATTTTCAATTCATATTCATATTTTAAAAATTACAGAATTTTGTCTTTGTGGGAGCAAGTGATCCAAGCACACTTTTGGGCTTTGAGCCCTGTCTGAGAATGATTAAAGATCCGAGGATGATTAAAGATCCGTATGCACATAAACAGGAAGTTCGAGGAGGAAAGGGGAACTAGCCCATGGACCGAGGTTACCAAGGAGGAAAGGCACCTCGGGAATACTTTAAGTAATCAACTATACCGTGAAGTAGAGCTTCAAGGAAGGCAATAGAGCTGTGTAGGCAACGGAAAGAAGAAATATCTGGGAAGGTGACTGCCACCTCCACATTCAATGCACTGCACCAATTGAACTGGCCGCATTTATGAAAAAATGACACCTGAATAGTGTTTTCACAACTCACAGCCCACTTCCAGAAGGGTCTTGATGGGACAAGCATCCAAAGGTTTTCCTAGAAATTGTAAAGATAGAAGGCTGAGATGCAATGGGGGGGGGGACTATATAAGGAAATGATCCCCATAGAAATGTGGATGCGAACCTGAAAGGAAAAGAGAAAGTAGAAAAGTAAACACATAAACTCATTGTCAAGTGAATATTCTTGATCAATATATGAACAACTCTTCCTCGGACTTGCCCGAGGAAAGTTTTTACGTTGAATTTGTGTCTCTTACTCTTATATCAATAACCTAAGCCCAGTCATTCGTACGTCTGAATTTACTCAGCTTTGTAGTTTGTTCATTAGATCCACTCTCTTACAAATCTATTGTTTTGGGCTTATTGGGCTGGGTCACACTGTTCTAAATGGGCTTAAGCCACAATCTGAGCACTTACAATTAGCACCGTCTATGGGAAAGGGCATCTACAATCTTTGTTAGTCAAGCTTTCCCTCTTAAGCGAGGAGAAGAAATGGTAGGCTCAAGGCAGAACAGAGAGGAGTCTGTGAGGTCACAACGTGTAAACCATTTTGTCAGCTTGGAAAGAAGGAGAGATCGAAAGGCCAACCGAACTCCTAGTGTACGGGTTGAAACGGACTATATAGATCATACTAGTAGAAGTCATTCTAGGCTTGGAAGTCACATCTCTCATGATGAAGAAACTAGGAATCTTAGGCTAGAAATCGATCGTTTACGTAAGAAATTGCGTCATAGGCAGCATATTACGTCTCCACCTAACTCAAAGACTGATTCTGCAGAAGATCGCAGCTATAGGCGGAGGTCCAGGACCCCTTTTAATGAGTCCTTTTCTATATCCTCACGCTTAGAAAATGAGGAACAACACTACAGGAAAAGAGCTAAAAGTTCACCCCCTAGGAGTATGGAGAATGATGCGATGAGTAAGGCTTTATGTCAAATCTCCAAATCACCATTTTCACGTAGGATTAATAAGGCTAAACTCCCTCACCGTTTTACCTAGCCAGCTTTCACTATTTACAATGGGAGGATTGATCCTGTGGAGCATGTGAGTCATTTCAACCAAAGAATGGCTATTCATTCTAGAAATGAAGCCCTAATGTGCAAGGTGTTTACCTCTAGTCTTGGACCTATTGCTATGAGATGGTTCGACGGGCTGGAAGAGGGGTCAATAGGTTCGTTCGAAGATCTTACCAGGGATTTTGGTGCCTGATTCGTAACATGCAGCAGAGTCCCTTGGCCATTGGATTCTTTATTGTCTATGGTGATGAGAGAAGGTGAGACCTTGAAGACATACTCGGATAGGTATTGGGAGACATCAATAAGAACATTCAAGGTGGGACTTCCCACAAATCATGACTTGAGAAAGTCATTAACTATGAAGCTCACACAGAGTATGCGCCAGTTTATGGATCGAATTGATGATCATAAGCGGGTTAAGGAGGACCAACTGCAAGGAAAGGGGAAGGCCAAGGTTTTCCCCCCTGATAGAAGGGATTCTCGGCTTGAGGGATATGGTCATAACCGACCCAGGAGAGGCTTCACCAATCACCATGTGCATCCTAATGCTCAAATGGTTAGCTCAGTATTCAAAGAGCCAGTGCATTAGGTCCTTGAAAAGATAAAGAACGAGCCTTACTTTAAATGGCCGAACAAAATGGGAGGCGACCCTACCAAACGCAATCAAAGCCTTTATTGTCAGTATCATCAGGATCGTGGACATACTATCGAGGATTGCAAAACCCTCCGTGACTATTTGGAGCAGTTGGTTAAGGTGGAAAAGTTGAAGCAATTTATGCACCAACCCTCCGAGCAGGGAAGTCAAGCGGGGTCGGGGTACCAAAGAGAAGTTGTCTCAAGGCCGTCCATGGGGACCATCAATTTCATTCTCGCCACCAAATCAACTCAGAAGTCATTCATCCAGAGTCATGTCTATGGCAGTAAGGTCAGACGTTGAGGAACATGTCCACAAACCCAAGAGAGTAAAAACAGAGGCTTGGCTAACCCTGGGTTTTTTAGACGAAGATAAGATTGGGACTTACTAGCCCCACGATGATGCCCTAGTAGTAACCCTCCACATTGGAGGGTACGACGAAAAGAGGGTACTGGTCGATCAAGGAAGCGGGGTTGAAATTATGTATCATGATTTGTATAAAGGGCTGAACTTGAAGCCCGAGGACCTACTCAAGTATGATAACCTCCCCGGTAGGTTTTGACAAAAAAACGGTCATCCCCAAAGGAATGATTAGGTTACCTGTGCAAACAGGAGCTGAGGTGGTCGAGGTGGAGTTCATTGTGGTTAATGCCTATTCCCCTTACACAGCAATTTTGGCAAGGCTGTGGCTTCATGCCATCGGAGCTGTGTCCTTTACTCTAAACATGAAGGTGAAATATCCCACAGGAGGCAAGTTGGAGAGCTAGTAGGAAGTCAGACAATGGCAAGGCAGTGCTTGGTGGCTGTTATTAGACACCAATCAGGAGATGGGGTCTCAGTCGGTCAAGAAGAGGTCCTATAGCAATTAACAAAAACTAAAGATTTGCCCGAGACTGAGGAGAAGGGTCTATTGTGTGAAGAGCTAGAGAAGGTGATCATTGGCTTAGATATAGATAAGTATTTTTAGGTTGGGACCCAATTACCACCTAAGGAAAGAGAAGAGTTGTTGGGATTTCTAAGGAAGAACATAGACGTCTTTGCATGGAATGCGTATGAGGCGCCCAGGGTAGATCCAAATTTTATATGTCACTATTTGAATGTGAATTCGACGGTTGTACCTAAAAGGCAACCACCTCGGCGCTCTTATAAAGAGCACGCCAAAGTAGTAAAAGAGGAGCTAAACAAGCTCAAGCATGCTGGAGCGATAAAAGAAGCATTTTATCCTGAGTAGCTAGCCAACATAGTCGTGGTGAAGAAGAAGTCAGGAAAGTGGAGGGTTTGTGTAGACTTCACTGACTTGAACAAAGCCTGCCCTAAAGACCCTTTCCTAATCCCTCGGATCGACCAGTTGGTAGATGCAACGGTCGGCCATCCCCGGATGAGCTTTTTGAATGCTTTCCAAGGCTATCATCAGATACCATTTGACTTGGCTGACCAAGAAAAGACAGCCTTTTTAACCCCTACTGGGAATTATCATTATCGAGTAATGCCTTTCGGCTAAAGAATGCTGGATCAACCTATCAAAGGATGGTAACAATAATGTTTGAACCTCAGCTCGGGAAGAATGTTGAAGTATATATTGACGACATGGTCGTAAAAAGTAAATAAGTCTCTAAGCACTTAAATGACCTGGGAAGCATGTTCGCAGTGCTCAGGAAACATAAGTTACGCCTTAACACCTCGAAGTGTTCCTTTAGCGTCAGTTTGGGCAAGTTTTTGGGGTATATGATTACTCATCAGGAATAAAAGTTAATCCCGATTAGATTAAGGCCATCAATAACTTACATCGTCCTCGGAACCCTAAAGACTGCTGCCTTGAACAGGTTTATTTCTCGATCAGTAGACAGGTGCAGACCTTTCTTTTAGCTTCTCCATAAATGGAAAGGCTTTAAATGGACCCAAGATTGTAATGTTGCCTTCGAAGGGCTAAAGGAATATCTATCTCATCCTCCCATCCTTTCCAGACCAGAGAGAGAGGAGGTTCTATATGCTTACATAGCAATTACATCTTATGTAGTCAGTCTTTATTGGTTAGAATAGAGGCCGGGGTGCAGAGGCCGGTCTATTATGTTAGTAAGTCTCTTCAGGAGGCAGAGGTCCGTTATTTGCCTCTTGAGAAGACAATTCTGGTCATCGTACATGCCACAAGGAAGCTCCCCCATTATTTCCAGGCACATATTGTCATAGTCCTTACTCAACTCCCCTTGCAGGCGCTACTTCGGAGATCCGATTACACGGGGAAAGTAGCTAAATGGGGAACAATCTTGGGAGCATTTGACATTAAATATTTGCCCCGTACAGCCATAAAGGGGCAAGTGTTGGTAGATCTGGTGGCAGAATTCACTAAATGCCCCGAGAAGACTTGGACCGAGGAGAGTAAAGTATTAGGAGCATGGGTCACGGTAGTTACCATCCCCCATCAACCAGTCTGGAAGCTCTATGCAAATGGGGCAGCTAATCAAAAGGGATCTGGTGTTGTAATCGTCTTGGTATCTCCTGAGAAGATAACCATTGAGAAATCTTTGAGGTTGGGTTTTCTAGCCACGAACAATAAGGTTGAGTATAAAGCCTTACTGGCGATGATAATTATGGTAAGGAAGATGGTAGGTGGAGCTGTAGAAATTTTCTCAGACTCAAGGTTAGTAGTTGGACAAATCAATGGTGATTTTGAATCCAGAGACCGACGGATGCAGGGGTACCTTAACAAAGTTAGACGATTGCTGTCAGGTTTTGAAGCTTTTTCTATAAAGTAGGTCCCAAGAAGCAAGAATACTCATGTCGATTCGTTGGCTACTTTGGCCACCTCTTCAAGGTAGGGCCTTCCTCGGGTCATAGTTGTTGAAGATCTGTTGGCTCCTAGTTCCAAAAATCAAGTCATGATCGGAGTACACAGCATGCAAGTTGGCCCGAGCTGGATGGACCCATTGGTCTCTTTCTTGAAGGATGGAATGCTACCCAAGGATAAGGGCGAGTCTGAGAAGATACAAAGAAAGGCCCCACGATATTGGCTTTCTGAGGAGCTAAAGTTATATAAGCGTTCATTTTCTGGGCCATGTCTACTCTGTGTCCATCCCGAGGTGGTGGAACCACTATTAGAAGAGCTCCATGAAGGAATTCGTGGTAGTCACACAAGGGGAAGATCCTTATCGCACAGAGCCCTTACTCAGGGATACTGGTGGCCGGGCATGCAAAAAACAACCCAAGACTATGTTAGGAAATGTGACCAATGTCAAAGGTACGCCCCAAGCATTCACCAACCAAGAGGCACTTTGAACCCCCTTTCTAGTCCTTGGCCATTTGCGCAGTGTGGCTTGGATATAATTGGGCCATTTTCGAGGGCAACAGGAAACCGAAGATAGCTTCTCGTCAAAACCGATTACTTTATGAAGTGGGTTGAGGCTGAACCACTTTCCAACATTAAGGACTTGGATGCGAAAAGGTTCATTTGGAAGAATAATGTCACCAAGTTTGGAATTCCTCACACGTTAATCTTAGACAATGGACTTCAGATTGACAGTAAATCTTTTAGGAGATATTGCTACGAGTTGGGTATTAGGAATAGGTATTCTACCCCGGCCTACCCACAAGGAAATAGGCAGGCCGAAGCCGTCAACAAAGTCATAGTTAATGAGTTGAAGAAAAGGCGGGATGAAGCAAAGGGAAGATGGGTAGATGAACTTCTGCATGTGTTATGGACATATTGTACCACCCCCTGGAGATCAACTGGAGAAACTCCATTCTCCATGACATACAGCTCCGAGGTAGTCATCCCCCTTGAGACGGGGTTCCCGACACTGAGAACGAGCCAATTTGATGCTTATGAAAATGACCGGCTACTCTCGGCAGGTCTGGATTCAGTTGATGAAAGAAGAGAAGTGATAACGCCATAAAATGTATACTTATTATATATTTATGTGGGCGTTATCTCCTTGTTACTATGTTTAATTTTTATAATTAAGCCATGATTTGTATTAGTCCCTATTATTTATCTTTACATAATTTTTTAAATAAGATGTCATTCATTGCATGTAATTTTCTGCTTTCAGGAAATCATGTGAAAAAGATGAGTTTACAGGAGTTTGTGAGAGAATGGAGGCCAAACTAGAATTAAAGAGGAGCTAAAGGACCATGCTTAAATGTCTAAGGAGGTGCAGCTGGAGTGCTTGGGTCATCTACCATGTTTGGAAGCTTCAATAAGGAAAGAAATCAAAGAGGCAAAATTTGAAAAGGAAAAATTAGATTTGAGCACTGATCAGTATTTTGGGTGTATCTCTCTCCTCAAAACTCCAATTGATACAAGGCTAGATGGGCTGGGACCGTGACTTAAATATCTACAACTTTCCAGTTTTGAGTTTTACGAAATTCACAATTTTTTAAGGCTGAAATTAACTCACAAGTTACTGCTGTAAATTTGGACGAAAATTAAAATAGTAAAAGTTTTATTTTCTTTGGACACTTGTACGTGAGGGTTTGGAATGGAGGCTGTGGAGAACGAATTTTGGGGAGAAAAACCTTGTATTTTCCTTTCTCTAATGGTAGCCTAAACTCTTTGCTAGGGCTAGGGGTTATGTTTCTTCTATACGGTATGAATATTCAATGTAATTCTTTCTAAGATTTTAGACAACAACATATTGATTGTTCAATTAGATTTCTTTTGATGTATTAGTTCTTCCATGCTTTCAATAAGTTCAATCATATTTTTCTTATTGCTTAGATGAATTTCTAATAGTTTCAAATAGAAATCAAGTTTTAAAGTGAATGGGTTTTCTGAAAACTATTCTAACCGCATTATTAATCTAGGTTATTAATTGTTTAAGAACAATCAATTATGAAATATATATTTTCTTAGATCACAAAGAATTTCATATCGATATAGGGAAACACCCTGAAGCCCTGGTATTTACATTATTGATTTAAATTAGATTTTATTATTATTCTTGTTAACAATCACCAAGCAAAAGTACTTTTCTTCTTCACCCAAATTGTTGTTTAATTATATTGTTTTTGAATTTACCCTGCTCCTTATGGTTCGACCACAGTACTCCAAGAATTATATTGCTACAATCTCCTGCACTTGGGAGTGAGCAAGCAATTTTGGGGCCATTGCTAGGGAGCTGCTGCGTATTTAGAGACAATTTTTTTTTTTTGGAGTAAAGCATAGCTGGTGGAAATTCTTCTATTGGTAACTTCGTTCCATTTTCCCTTTTTATTTTATTTTTTCTGTCTTTTTTTTTTTTAATTTGATTTTATTTGATTTTGCTTTCACTGTTGCATGAGCATTTGGGTTAGAAACAAGAGAGGCAAATTAGAAATTTTTGAAACTTACTTTGGTAATCTTTTTGACACTCCATCACCTTTACCTTCTTCATCAATCATGGGTGATGAAATACATAATAATCATGATGAGAATAAAAGAACTATGTATGAACTATTGCATCCCACACAAAATTCTATTCCTTCATGCATCATGTTTCTACCTAATGCACCACATGTAGAAGTGAAACAAGGTTTATTAGCAATACTTCCTGACTTTAAGGGACAAGAAAATGAAAATCCTTATGTTTATGTTAGAGCTTTTGAAGAGGTAATTAGTAGTTTCTATGCACAAAATGTTATTGAGATTGCTAAGTTACGTTTCTTTCCTTTTTCTCTTAAGAATAAGGCAAGAAGTTGGCTTTACACCTTGAAACCTAGGTCTATAGGTAATTGGAGGGAGATGGCTCAAGAGTTTTTTAAGAAACATTTCCCTCCCCACAAAGTCCAACAAGTAAAAAGAAGGATAGCTAGTTTTGTCCAAGGAGAAAATGAGACCTTATACCAAACTTAGGAAAGGTACAAAGATCTTTTCAATTTCTGTCCAACTCATGGGTACAAAGATTAGAGGTTGGTTAGCTACTTTTATGAAGGACTTACACCTAGGGACCGATAGTTTGTTCAACTCTCATGTGGAGGGGACTTTTTACAAAAAGAACCTAAAGATGTAATGGATTATCTTGATGAGAAAGATGAAAACTCTGACACATGGACTGGACCTAGCCCTATGGACTCCACTAATAGGACTAGAACTAACGCTACCACTTCTAGTGGAAGTGTTTTCAAGTTAAGGGAAGATGATAACATGAGTGCCAAAATCAGCATGTTAACTAAATAGAGGCACTCAAAATGAAAGGAAGCAAGAATGTTAGTGCTGTCTTTAGAGAGGACCCAATGGAGGTGTGTAAAATCTGTCAAGGGATAAACCATGCTACAAATGAATTTGCATCACTTTCATCATTCTTAAATGTGCTAGAAGAACAATTACATGCATTTAATTCATACAGGCTAAATAATTCTTCATATTCTAACAATTATAACCCAAATATGCGAAATTATCCGTTTTTGAGTTATAAGAGTGACAATGTGTTGAATCCTCCTACTCCAAGCAATTTTAATTCACCACATGCGTCATCATCATCTAGACCTTCTGTCACGTCCCAAACCCGATACCTGGATTTGTGACTATGACCGGCATGTTAGTATTAATCTTAAACTTGATATTAACAAGAACCAACTAAACTTATAAACAAAAATCTTCCCTCTTTCTTTGAATTCTTGTTTCTTTACATTCTTGATATAACTTTTCACTTGATATTCAGAGCATCTACATTGTACTTCAAGGGATAACACAATCCACTTGTTATTCAAATTCTGAATTTCACATAATACATCTCTTAATACTTTAATGTGCATAACTCTCATTAGATCCTAAAATACACAATACTACAAAGCTAAACATCAAATAGCTAATTTGGGATCTATGCTTTTAAAACTAAAACCAGGTCCTTCCAAAACTCGACTAAGGCTCCCTCTACTCCAAAATAGAACCTGTTGACTGAAAGAGTGGAAGGGGTGAGCTACACAGCTTAGTAAGGGTAAGATACACGACAATTTAATAAGAATGCATGTAAATTAAATAATTTCATTTTATGATTATTCAAATAGGAGAACATCTTTTCAGGCATAGTATTTTATACTCTTTATAATTATAATTCATACACTTTTCATAGAAAATAATTGTTCTCCTTTTTCTTATCAGAATAATATTACAAAACCTTTTGAGACTGAATTTCTTTTATTTCTTACAAAGTCACCAAATATAATATTGATTGTTTAAAATCATATACATACATACATACATATATATATATTTATATATATATATATATATTCTCATTACAAAATAATCATTTTGACTTAAATCAAATAATTGGTAACTTCGTCTTAAATTAGAAACATCTTGACGAATAAGAAAACTTTTCTTTATAAACTTCTTCTCATAAAATATTATAACTTTCATAGTCATAAAACTTAACGTTTCTTAAAGAACAGAAGTCTAATAACTTTTTAACATAAGCTTTCATCAGAAGCTTTATCTTTTAAAGCACAACAGAACTTCAGAAACTTTTATCTTTAAAGAACAACTTTTCTTTATAATTTCCAAATAGCTTAATAGCTCATTGATGATACATATTAGTCAATCCAATTGTAAGTCTATCACAACTTTAGGAGGCTTCCAGCACATTGTGCTAGGCATCCAACATTCCCCACAATGCTAGGAAATCCCAGGATCATATCAGAAAGTATCACCCTTTTCGGTGTGATCATATCATCAACCATGGGAGTCAGTTGGCATCCTCCACAAGTTGGCCGTTCCCAACGAGGGAAGGTACAGCAGAGTCCTCACCACTTATAATGACCAATCAAAATCTCCATGGAAATGTTAGTACTATAACCCCTACTGGCTGAGTTCAGATCATAACAATGGAATAGCCTAAAAACATTTCATACTTATACATCATATTGAAATTCATAGTTTGCATAACATTTCATAGTAATAGCATTTCCATTATTTTCTTTAAACATCATGTTCGTGGAATTAGTAATAGCATCAATATGTTTAAATCATATACATAAGGTTTCGAAAGCTCATGAACATATCTTTGTCTGAAACATGATTATATTCCATATCTCTAATAAAAAACCTTTTAATGCATAATACACTTTAAAATAACCTCATGACTTATCAAATGCCCATATAACTTATCCCTTACTTGAAAGCAGAGGAACCGAGAGCCTAAAGTCGAAGGAGCTCAGACCTGGGGGCTGGTAACACCTAAACCAAATATCAAAGCTTATTACTATCAATTATTCCTTATCATAAACTTACACATTCATCTCAAAGCCTATCTCTTAAAATCAGGGAAATCCTAATCCCACCTCAACGAGGTTCCCACAAACATATTATGCATACATCAACAAATGATGTACCAAACTAAAGAAAAACCATCATTCTCATATTTATATCATACAGGAGCCAGCTTCATTTCAAAATGTGTTTGAGATTGGAAGCAATGGCGCACGCATAAACTTACACAAGGCAACGTACAACATGTTGAACAAAACAGCTTCATAAAAACAATAATTGAATGGTTTAGAACACCTCCTTTGAGTACTAAACCTTGAACCAAGTTATACAAAATTTATCTATGATCCAGACATACCAAATGATGAGCACATTAATTTATAGCTCAAAATATTCACCCTAACTTTAGAATTAAATCCTCAAAGTTAGGTATATCATTTACTGTTCACAGTTTATTCCAGCAACATATACCTAAATTATAAAATACAATGGGCTATCAATTCACATCCAATTTTCATGAAAATTTACAGAGCCACTCCTATGGATGTCTAGTAGATTCCATATCATTTTCAGAAAAAAATCATAAAACCATGATTTACTAAAAATCATACAAGACAACATACTCAACTCTGTCCCAACAGAATTTCAATTAAATTACAAATTGTACTATTATTTTTGTATAGATCCAATTGCTGTGAGACCAATTCAATAACAACAACAAATGTCTTAGCTTTCATAAGAAATATCCCTAGCATCCAAATTCACTGTATACAATTTAATACATAATTTATCATGCGTAAATACACAATCTGTCACAGTGGCAGCTTTGCAACATTTTCTTGTAAAATCATAAAATGATTGCAAATAGTCTTATTATCATATGGGGATTTTTATACACTCATTAGACATGTTAGAAAACACCTATATACAGTCTTAACCTTTTATAACAAAATTAAATACAACAAAAATCCCAGCAGTAACATCAAATATACTCACCCTAACTTTTTCTTACTTCCTTAATCATATACAATCATTAATTAGTAAAAACCTCAATCTACCTTCAACAAATCACCAATACAGTTTCAAGCTTCTTAAAACACTATATATATATATATATATATATATATATATATATATATATATATATAGACTTACAAGTTCACGATTTCCTAATTTTACAAACCACAAATACCATTACTAAAAATTTCATGAAGAAATCATGGATTCTAATAAGGTGACAGTAGCTAGAACCCTTACCAAGTTTTTTGGTTCGATTGTTGAGGATGTATTTGTGAAAATTGAACAATTTTATTATCCAATTGATTTTATTGTTCTAGATTACCAACCTGTTTTACATCCTAGTGTTCATACCCCATTATTTTGGGTAGACCTTTTCTTGCCACAACTAATACTTTAATTAATTGCAGGAATAGAAGGATGCAACTCACTTTTGGTTCCATGACTTTGGAGTTAAACATATTTCATATGGCTAAACAACCACATGAGGATGATGACTGTGCTTATGTGAACCTCATTGGGGCTGTGGTTCAAGAAGAGTTTAATAAGAATTGTTTTTCGGATCCTCTTGAAACTCCTCTTAATAATTCTGTTGGTTCTTATGATGTAGAATGTGATATTCATGAATCTGAAAATTTTTCTTTGTTGGATTCCTCACAGGTTTTGGAAGAACAACAGATGATGGCAGTTAATGAAGGATGGAAGCCTTACTTTGAGGAGCTACCAGAGAATGAAAAAAAGCTTGTGCATTCAAGTGAAGAGGCACCACAGCTGGAGCTTAAGCCGCTGCTTGGTGGTCTTAAATATGCATATTTGGGCCCAAGTAAGCTAAAACCTAGGTGGGATGGCCCTTTCATTGTAAGGGAATTGTTTAAACATTGAGCTATAGTAATTGCGGACCCTAAGGATGGTAGGATTTTGAAAGTAAATGAACAAAGGTTAAAACCATACTTAGGGGAAGTTATACCAGAGGAGGAGACTATGTCACTTGAGATCCCCGCTTATTGGGTTGCAAAGTAAACTCTTATAGAGCCTTCTGAAGTTGTACCATATTTGTTTTAATTTTCTTTTCTTTTTGTTTCCTTTTTCTTTTTGCCTTTTGTTTTTGTTTTTTTGTTTTGTTATTTTTCTTGTGAGCTAACATTTGCAAGTGTGAATGAAATTTCAAAAAAACAATTTAAATGCTTAAGATAACTTCTTCCCTTTAACTTCTTCCCTTATTTTGGTTTAAACATTTTGCTGACCTTGCATGATTTTTTTTTTCTTTCTTTCTGGTTGCAACTTTTCAATTCTTAAAAAAAAAAAAAAAAAAAAAAAAAAAAAAAATGAAAAAAAAAAAAACCTTGGATTTGAATGTAGAAGAGTTATAAGCTTTATTTTTACATCATGTGATGGAATGAATAATGCTGAGTTGGTTATACTATTTGTTACATTAAGACCCTTTCATGAAAAAGCGCCATTGGAAACTTTTGAGCACAATAGCCGAGTTAGCAGACGGTAGGATGTTGAATATGCATGGATCATGAACAAGCTAGATATAAGCTGAAACTCAACCCATATAGAGAGTTCTTGAGCCTTGCTTTTCTTTGTGAGAGTATATCTTTGTTTGAACTCTTAAATTTCTCTCATATGCTTCAATTTTTGTAAAAGATTTCTATATTTTTTGGGTGACTACTGGAAACATTATGGGGAGATATACCATGATCCTACTTATTTTTGTCCTTAGGCATGCTGGTTTATGTGGAATTTTAGGAGATGAGAGCTTAAGACTATCAATTTTTTGTCACCAGCTAAACAAATATTCAGCCTACCTTGACATTAACCATTGTCACCATCATTTGAGCCATGAGAAATATTTCCACAATACCAAAAAACATTTTTATTTATGGGTGTTCTCTTGGGAGTTCAAGTTTTGAGCTATTGAAGCATTTAGATACCACCATCGTCTCTCTTTTCTTCCAAAAAAAAATCGAAAAGAAGAAGAAAGAAAAAAAAAGGAAAAGAAAGAAAGAGAAGACATACATAATCAATTAATAAATTATTGGTGTCTTACACATCTTTCATGTATTTCAAAAGGGTTATATGGTTGAGTAAAGGTTATTTTGATTCAAGTTGGTTGTTACTGCTATGAGTTGGGTTTGGCTTGAATTTTTTGCATTTGATTCATATACCTCATATTTCAAAGAGAGCAGTTTGCCTTTACCTAGCCATAAGATTATACTATCACTGAGCTTAAAGTCCTCCTTGATCCTAAAGGTGCATGGCTAGTATATGTTTGGGATAAAAACTAGGGATGAGAATCGTATTAACCTCATGTTTCTAGGAATTCAACATCCTTTCCAAGAGATCTTTTTCCGTTGTTTTAGCGGCTGTTTTTGTATACACATGTGATATTCTTAAAACTTCTTCTTTCCTTTTTGTTCACATGTGATTTGAAGAGAGAGAGAAAAAAAAAAAAAGCCATTACTTCTATGTGTGTTCTTTCAGAATGTTGATGACTTAAGAGAGGTTTTGGAGTAGAGGCTCTAATCTAGATTATTCTTGGTCTATGCATGTTTGGAAAAGCCGGTTTGATTGGATGGGCTATGCACACACACACTCCAAAAGTGAAGCTAGTGAAAACTCTTTAGTATGATGAATAGTATCCCAACTCAAAAATTGAAAGTTCATTTGTATGATATAATGATAAAGCAGACTAACATTTGCTGTAGGAATTTTCAGGAAACCTTTGACTTTTGTGGGTAGAGTCACTACAAACCCTCACGAAAGTAAACTCGTCCACTAGGGGTGACCTAAGGGTTCAAAGACTTGTTGCATATGGGAAGTGCAGTCGTGTAGCTTACAAAAATGGCTTGTATTTTAGTTTTAATTTTTCACTTTCAGTAGATGGGTGCTTTGTGGATTGCTAGGGACTAGCAAGATTTAAGTTGGGGGGTATGATAACGCCTTAAAATGTATACTTATTATATATTTATGTAGGCGTTATCTCCTTATTACTATGCTTAATTTGTATAATTAAGCCATGATTTGTATTAGTCCCTATTATTTATCTTTACATAATTTCTTAAATAAGATGTCATTCATTGCGTGTAATTTTCTATTTTAGGAAATTATGTGAAAAAGATGACTTTACAGGAGTTTGTGAGAGAATGAAGGCCAAGCTAGAATTAAAGAGGAGTTAAAGGACCCTGCTTAAATGTCTAAGGAGGTGCAGCTGGAGTGCTTGGGTCGTCTACCATGTTTGGAAGCTTCAAATAAGGAAAGAAATCAAACAGGCAGAATCTGAAAAGGAAAAATTAGATTTGAGCACTGATCAGTATTTTGGGTGGATCTCTCTCCTCAAAAATCCAATTGATACAAGGCTAGATGTGTTGGAACTGTGACTTAAATATCTACAACTTTCCAGTTTTAAGGTTTACGAAATTCACAATTTTTGAAGGCCGAAATAAGTTACTTCTGTAAATCTGGACGAAAATTAAAATAGTAAAAGTTTTATTTTCTTTGGACACTTGTATGTGAGGGTTTTGAATGGAGGCTGTGGAGAACGAATTTTAGGGAGAAAAACCTTGTATTTTCCTTTCTCTAATGGTAGCCTAAACTATTTGCTAGGGCTAGGGGTTATGTTTCTTCTATACGGTATAAATATTCAATTCTTTCTAAGATTTTAGACAACAACATATTTGATTGTTCAATTAGATTTCTTTTGATGTATTAGTTCTTCCACGCTTTCAATAAGTTCAATCATGTTTTTCTTATTATTTAGATGAATTTCTATTAGTTTCAAATAGAAATCAGGTTTTAAAGTGAATGGGTTTTTTTGAAAACTATTCTAATAGCATTATTAATCTAGGTTATTATGCATTCTTGAATTGTCTCAATTCAACCGAATCATAGGTTTTTAATTGTTTAAGAACAATCAATTATAAAATATATATTTTCTTAGATCACAAAGAATTTCATATCGATATAGGAAAACACCCCGAAGCCCTGGTATTTACATTATTGATTTAAATTAGCTTTTATTATTATTCTTGTTAACAATCACCAAGCAAAAGTACTTTTCTTCTTCACCCAAATTTTTGTTTAATTATATTGTCTTTGAATTTACCCTGCTCCTTGTGATTCGACCTTGGTACTCTGAGAATTATATTGCTATGATCTCCTGCACTTGAGAGTGAGCAAGCAAGAAGTGGCCATGGTCCAATTGGCACATTATCAACAGAAGCTCAAGCAGGGATACGATAAGGAAGTCAAGGCGAGACCATTGGCCCCTGGAGATTTAGTCTTAAGGAAGGTAGTTGGTACTGCAAGAAATCCATCATGGGAAAAGTTGGGACCTAATTGGGAAGGACCTTATCGCATCACTTCAGTAGCTAGGATAGGGGCTTATTACTTAGAGGATTTAGATGAAAATGTTGTGCCGCGACCGTGGGATGTAAATAATCTTCAAAGATATTATTATTAATGAAAGGCTTTACAGCCATCTTTTGATCTTTATATGGTTATTAAGTTTCTTCCCTTGGCTGATGTCTATGTGACTTACTATTTGTTATTTAGTTAAGTGTTTAACAGAACCTCAACCATGCTCGGTTCCTCGAACCATATGCCTTGGGTAAATTAATGCTTGTTATTTGGTTAAGTATTAAACATAACCTCAGCCATGCTCGGTTCCTCGGACCACATGCCTTGGGTAAATTAATGCTTGTTATTTGGTTAAGTGTTAAACAGAACCTTAGCCACGCTCGATTCCTCGAACCACATGCCTTAGGTAAATTAATGCTTGTTATTTGGTTAAGTATTAAACAGAACCTCGGCCACGCTTGGTTCCTCGAACCACATGCCTTGGGTAAATTAATACTTGTTATTTGGTTAAGTGTTAAACACAATCTCGGCCATGCTCGGTTCCTCGGACCAAATGCCTTGGGTAAATTACTGCTTGTTATTTGGTAAAGTGTTAAACAGAACCTTGGCCATGCTCGGTTTCTTGGACCACATGCCTTGGGTAAATTAATGTTTTTTATTTAGTTAAGTGTTAAACAGAACCTCGGTCATGCTCGGTTCCTCGGACCACATGCCTTGGGTAAATTAATACTTATCTTTTTGTCAAATGTTAGACAGAACCTCGGACATGCTCGGTTCCTTAGACCACATGCCATGGGAAGATTAATACTTGTTGTTTTATTGCACGATAAAAGGGAGCTCAGCCAAGTCCAACCCCTCAAACTATTTATCTTGGATGAATCAATACTTCTGGAATAATCTAGTACTAGCTAAAATCCCAACTATGCTGGGTTCCTAGGAGCAAAAATTTAAATTAAAAGGATTCTTTTTGAATTAAGGGAATGTTATGTTTGTCATGAAATGTGGTGTTTGGTATACCCTCGGCCTCAAAAAGCCTCTTGTGTCAAAAAAGGGACCTAGATTAGCCTTTATAGGGATAAATGAAGGTTCCCACCTTGGCCAATCAAAAAGAAAAAGTAAAGAGGCACAGATAACTCAGTAGCTGGGAGTACATAATCAAACCAAAATTAAACTTTTTATTAATATCAGTAAAGTACAAAGTACATTAAAAAAAAAAAAAAAAAAAAGAGCTACTAGCCTATACTGCTCATACTAAAAGCAGAGAAAAAAAAAAAAGAGAGAAACAAGGATAAAGAAAGGGAAACACCCTCCCCTAAGAAGCAATCTAAGAATTAGGGTCAACTGGCTCCTTTTCTCCCTCCTTGGCAGGCTCGGAAGAGGAAGTGACTGGTGGACCTATGGTTAGCAGAGTGGTAGCAGCTGGTTGATCAGCAGGCAGAGATACCGAGGCAGTAGCTCCCTCAGTGGCACAACTAGTAACTACCCTCAAGGCTGGAGGATAAAAGACATTCTCAGGTTTCCTCAACTTCGAGGAAGCATCCACCCTCGTAAAATTCAGGGCCTCAGTCCAGACTTGGAGGCAGTAACCACGGCAGACCTTGGTTACTTGGGCCCTCAAGGTCTCCTCTGTCTCCTTCACGCCTACATCATACCCAGCCTGCTCTGCTTTGGCCAAGGCTTCCTCCTTACCCTCCAATTCCTTCTGTTGGGCCTCGATTTTTTTTGCGAGCAATGCCCAATTGCTCCTCAACTTTCTGGAGGTGCTAATGTTGATCCTCAGCCCGTTTCTTGGCACCGACCAGAGCAGCTTCAGCACTCTTCCTCTCCCTATCAGCCTCGGTCAGTTTAAGGGTGACGTCCTTGATTTTCTTTTCAAGAACGGCCAGGTTCTTCATAGCTAAGACCCAACGCACCTCCTCATCATTTAACTTAGAATGGGCATGATCCACCCATTCCTCAACCACTTAAGCTGTCTAAACTGCCTAAATAAACAAAATAACATAAACTGTTAAATCGTTCTTAAAAAAAAAAGGGGAATAGGACAACGCTGAGCTCTTACCATGGCTAGATCTCTCTTGACGGTTAGGAAGACCTCATGTTTCTTTAAGCTCCTCAAGTCGGCCATATCCTGAGAGAGGAGTAGAGGTTGCTCTAGGGAGTTGGCCACATAGCTAGCCTTCCCTTATTAGAAGTCCCTGATGGAGGAATCAATAGGTAGAGGGGCTCCATCTAACTCTAGCAATGGGTTCCATGCTGGAACCTTAGTACATCGGTCTGGCACCACTTTGGCACCAGAGCCTTCAGCAGAACTCCTCCTCGGCTGCCCTTTTGTAGCTTTTGCCCCTTTGGGAGGCTCCTGGTCTTTGGTGGGTTGAATTTCACCCTCCTCGGATGTCTCATTCCCCGCTTTTTTGTCCATTTTTCTCTTCTTTTCTGAGGGCTCGGTAGGAGAAACTTGGGAGGGAAGAGGAGTAGGCGGACAAAGGTTAACGGCTACCTCAGGCGTAGTCCCCCCTACATGGGACTCCAGCAACTCGTGTAAGCTTGTGTTCTTCCTCTGTAGCACCATAGCTTTAGGAATGTTGGTTATTTCTTGATCATTGCTTACTTGAGCAAAAGTCAGATGTCTCGAACCAGCACTCGAGGGCTTCGCTGACTTGGATCTGTTAAATACGCTAAAATCTTCCTCTAAGTCTACTATCTCAAGCTCTCGGATAGTTTCTTCTTGTTCTACACTCGGAGAAACTATCTCTTCCTCGGCTTGTTAAACCTCGGCTATCTATTGGTTGGTTAGATCGACGCTTTAGGTTCCTTCTAGGGGAGGGCCAGCAAGAAATCCAGGCACATCAACGTATCAGAGGCAACAGAGGGTCTTTGGCTTTGATCACGTGCTTGGGAGACTGAAAGCTGGAGGAAATTGGTTTGTACCCAAGGATTACGTGGGCAGCACGCAATTTTCCATCCTTATGGAGAAAAATCTTGGATCGTAGTATCCTATTAAGATCCTCACGATTCATTAAGTTAAAGTTGGGGGTCATGAATTGTTTATCTGCAACAAAAAAAAAGAAAATATGGTAAGAGACCATGAATCAGTAAAAAAAAAAAAAAGTCCTTGCCAAAGAGAAAATTGTATGTGCTTAAAAAAAAAAAAAAAAAAAGTGGATCAAAAATAGAACTTTGCTATCTAAGGGGAGAGACGATTCACTCAAACCTATGAATACCCCACCTAGTTGTCCATCTCGCATTGGACAATGTAAACCATCGTGCCATTCACCCGAGACGATCAGAAAGTCTTGATCCAAGCCCTTGTTGGATTCAGGAAGACAGGAAATTAGCTTGACTGAAGGAACTTTAGTCTTAAAATAGTACCCCATGTCTTTGAGGTATTGACAATTGTACACCTAATTAACATCGTGATGGGTGAGGTTAACTCCCATCTTACAATTTAAAGCATCTACGCTACCTAATATCCTAAATAAGTTAGGCGAACACTAGGTCGGGCATAGCCTATGGGAACTTAAAAAGTCCCTTGTTACTCTACCCATGAGAATTTGCATCCCGCCCTTTATAAAGGCGATCATGGGAATTACCACGGCCCCCTCTGGCCTCATGGCATGCCACTCCCCTAAGAGGCAATGCTCTATTGTCACCCCAGATGTTATGTTATACTTAGCCTTAAAAGCCTCCCTACCCTCGGGTGTATCAACTAAACTAGCAAACCTACCCATCTTTAGGAGAGAAAATGAATGAAAACTGTAAGACAAGGATGGGAAGGATCCTAAAAATTATGTGCAAGCTAAAAGGTACTTACAAAGAAATAGACATGGGGCACCTTAGACCGCTTCTTTGAGAGACTGGAGGTTGGGAAAAATGGGAAAGATGGTCCCCCCACACCCCTTATATAAGGAGAAAAGATGAGTGGGAAAACTCCCGCTTGAAATCCCATAGAAGATCTCCACCATTGGATCTTCATTGTGTCGTAGAACGTGGGGGACACAACGCCGTATTAAGCAATAAATGGAGCACTGTGAATGCCGAAGCATCAGGGATGTGTGTAGAGCAAGTGAAAAGACACCACCACGTGGGAACACTCCCAAAACGTGTGAGAGTTAAAGAGCATAATCAAAACCCCATCCACACTGAAATGGGAAGAAGTGGAGTTTTGAGGGGCTATTATGGGAGCAAGTGATTCGAGCACACTTTTGGGCTTTGGGCCCTATTCGAGGATGATTAAAGATCCGAGGATGATTAAAGATCCATATGCACATAGACAGGAAGTCCAAGGAGGAAAAGGGAACTGGCTCGTGGACCGAGGTTACTAAGAAGGAAAGGCACCTCAGGAATACTTTAAGTAATCAACTATACCATGAAGTAGAGTTTCAGGGAAGGCAACAGAGCCGTGTAGGCAATAGAAAGAAGAAATATCTAGGAAGGTGACTGCCACCTCCACAGTCAATGCACTGCATCAACTGAACTGACCGTATTTATGAAGAAATGACACCTAAACAACGTTTTCATAGCTCACAGCCCCTCCTACCACCTCCAGAAGGGTCTTGATGGGACAAGCATCCAAAGGTTTTCCTAGAAATTGTACAAATGGAAGGTTAAGATGCAATGGGGGGGGGGGGACTATATAAGAAAATGATCCCCATAGAAATGTGGATGCGAACTTGAAAGGAAAAGAGAAAGTAGAAAAGTAAACATATGAACTCATTGTAAAGGGAATATTCCTGATCAATATATGAACAACTCTTCCTTGGACTTGCCCAAGGAAAGTTTTTACGTTGAATTTGTGTCTCTTACTCTTATATCAATAACCTAAGCCTAGTCATTCGTAAGTCTGAATTTACTCAACTTTGTAGTTTGTTCATTAGATCCGCTCTCTTACAAATCTATTGTTTTGGGCTTATTGAGCTAGGTCACACTGTTCTAAGTGGGCTTAAGCCACAATCTGAGCACTTACAATCTCTATTTTCTAGTGGATTCTAGTAATTCTTCTTATGGATTCAAGGAACTCTAATTGATTCGATGTTATTTTTCTTGAAGCAAACGTGTTTTGTTTCTTGTGACTTTCCACCTGCGTTAGGAATAAAAAAAAATAAAAAGTGTGGAAGGTAACTAGCCTAGAAATCTTGGGATCACTTATGCAAGTCTAAGAAGAATGGAGGTTCGGGAATCAGGCATACCAAATACTTTAATGCAGCTTTAATTGCAAACTTACATGAATGGCAGCAACAAACAAAGATAGCCTGTGTATGAATGTCCTGAGAATGAAGTAAGGTGGGTGCTAATTGGTTTAGAAGAGATTCAGCAGAGTGGCTAAGTTCAAAAATGAGGAAAGCAAATTCAAAATAGATCAATTATTAAGCAGTCAAGAATGCTTCACCAGTCTGGAATGCCATTAAAAGCCAAACCCTTGATTGTTAAATGAGCATGTTTTCGATTATCAAAAAAGAAAAAAAAAATGAGCATGTTTTCTAGTGGGCCATGGGCTTTCCAAGTGCCGCCCTATGCATTTTAGAGCCTAAGGCAAAGATTAAAATGAAGTATTTTATATATTTAAATATTTTAAGTATTATTTAAAATATTACTTAAATTCTTCTAAAAAATATATATTACTTAAATAACTTTTTACTTAAAATCTATTCTTCTCGCTTTTTTAGATGCAAAACTACATATTAAATTTTTGTATTCAAACTCCTCTAACATTTCTTTTTCAATAAATAATATGGTTAATCCACTTCATCTCTCTTGTGACATTGTCGTTCTTAGATATGATTTTATCAATTTTAATTTTTTTTTTTTAAATTCTACTGAAGCAACTATAACATGTATTGTTAATAAAATTCTATAAGTTATACATAAACATGCATTTAGAAAAAAAAAAAAAAAAAAAAAAAAAAAAAAAAAAAAACTAACCTTTTAATATAATTTAGTACATCAATTGGGCTATTTTCTTTTGTTTGTAGAACTTCTTTTATAACTTTTAACTTTAAAAATAAATCTAAACCATCCAAAAAAAAAAAAAAAAAAAAACACTCTTTCCATAAAATTATAATAACTAGAGAAAAACTTCAAATGTAGAACAATAAAACCTGGTTTATAAAATGTACAATTATAGCTCCACTTAACCATGAAATTATGTATACATTAAATCACTCAATAAATTGGATTAAACAATACAATACAACTAAAAAGAACAACACAATTAAAAAAAATTAAATACTAGAAAATTATAATGAAATTATATTTTTCATAAGTTAATTATGATTATAAATTAATTTAGTAGTAATTAATTATATATTTATTTGACATTTTATTTTTCACAAAACATAATTTATTATTTAAAAAATTAAAAGAACAAAAAATTTTGCTTGAACCAAAAAAAGAAAAAAAGAAAATTGATTTTAATATGGTGAAATGTGTGGTATGTGGAGAGAAGTGTGGACCAAATAAAAGAGGTCCACTACTCATCTTCCATGGATAAGAAGACTAGGGTCCATTTGGATGGAGGGGGGAAGGAGGGGGAGTGGAGGGGAGTAGAGTAGAGTTGGCTAAAAATAGGCCAATTTTGAGCCAAATCTACTCTACTCTCCCTCTTTTCCCCTCAATCCAAACGGACCATAAAGTAGTAAAGCTTAGGTAGACAAAAGAAACAAACAAATACAATCTAAACTCTAAAGCAATGGAGTGGCAAATCAACGCAAGACTGCTAAATCAAATTAAGTGACAGCAAATACAAAAAAAATATTAAGAAAATAAATTTTTTTTTTTATTAGATGTGTACCAGAAAAATGAGGTTTTAGTTTTTTTTTTTTTTTTTTTTTTTTGGGACGGGGGATTTTTATGTTATGTTCTCTTTTGTTGAGAGAAAAAGAGAGAGACATTGATTTCAGCTTCTGGGGTCAAAAGAGAATTAATCTTTCTTTATATATATATATATATATAGAGAGAGAGAGAGAGAGAGAGAGAGAGAGAGAGAGATTTGTTTCCTAATTTTTTGGCTCTAATTGGAGGTTTGATTTATTCATTTTATGGATAAATAAATAAATATATATTTTTTGGGAGGGGGTGGAGGAAATCAAAGAACTAACCTAATTGCTTAAAATTTGGGAGCTTTAGATGGTTGCCTAACTCTCACCTAAAGGCAAGAGCTGTCCCTAAGGCTTTCAATTGATATGTGGAACAGTAGAAGGATCCTTGGGTCCCATGGCCTAATGGATACAAAACAAAGCTTAAACATACCTCCATAATATGCAATCCCATGATGGTATCAAGCCTATTTTTTTCTTTTTGATACAAGATAGAATTTCTACTATAGTCTAATCTAAGTGTACATGTGTGTGAAACTCCCTCCTAGAGACTTGAACCCCGGCCCTTACCCCTACACCCCACACCCTACAAGCACTTATACTTGCGGAGTGACCACTACACCAAGGATGTGCGGTGGTATCAAGCCTCTTTTTTTCAAGATTGTAAGCAATGGAACATTGAGAGATTGGTGGAGCTATTTAATGCTAAATCTATGGAAGCTATTAAGAAGAAGGTTGTCATCCCTTCCTCACCAAGACAAGATTGACCGATATAAATTAGAGACCCAAAGGAAAATTTTGTTTTATATCAGCAAATGGAGACAGTATCCTATGGGACACTCTCTCCATGTCAGCAACTTATTTGGGGAGACTACCCACTAAAAATTGGACATGTGTAGCAAAATAAAAACACCATAATACCCTTAAAATTTTCAAAAACCCGCCCATTTTTCCCACTTTTTTGTCACTAAAACTGACCAAATGCTTTTCTTTTTTTCAATATTCAAAAACACAACTCTCTCAAAAATAAGAAATACACTCTTTATCACTTTTAGCCAACGGAAAATCACATCTGTTGTTGTCGACAATCTCGCTCCACCCAGAAAAGTTCTGACAACTACTCTAGCCTGATGGCAACACCTTGAAACACCGGAGTGGAGGTTTTTGCGATTGAATGGCGGTGGACTGATTGTTTCAATCACCCACCTCACCACTACTTCAAAATCCACCCGAAAAAAAAAAAAAAAAAAAAAAAAAGTGATTAGATATGGTGAGGATATTTTGAAGTCACATTTTTGGTTTTTTTGTTATTGCGTTGTATCATTTCTTTTATTTGTAGCATTATTATTATTATTATTATTTTTTTTTTTTCAGTTCGTCAAATGACCTCCTAAAAGGAACCCAGTTCCTTCATTTCTAATTAGGGCCTTATTGAACCAATAGTAAGTTTGTTAAGTGGCTATTCCATTTTTTATTCATTTTGACAAATTTCATTGGTTGTTTTTTAATTTCTATATTGTTGCTATGTAGGACCTTTGTTTTTAATTGGAGGTACAACCACTTCTCAAGTTCCACAAGCTAGTTCTATGATGCATGGTAATTTCAGTTCTATTAATTCAAATATAGTTTTCCTTAGTTTTATCAATTAATTTTAATTTTGTTTCTATTCCTCTTTGTCTAGGAGAATTTGCAGCCTTGTTTTTTCCACCTGAGAGGTGTTGTGATTACCTATGGTTAGCTCTACAAGAATGTTTCAAGAAAGTTTCTTTTTGCCACAATTGAATCAAGTACTTTCTATAACTGAAGTTCATCACATTCTTTTATTTATTATTATTTTTAATTATGATATTTTTTATGTAGAGCTCTAACACATCAAAGGATGACACAAGACTTTGAAGAATCTTGGATAGCTTTTATGACAATTTTTTGGACAATTTTTTGTAAAGCATGTTGGATAGTTTTTTTTCTAGACAAACAACTTTTTGGATGGATTTATGCACAACTTGTAGCCACTTTTTGGATGGCTTTATGCACAACTTGTAGCCACTTTTTGGATGGTATTATGCATAGCTTGCAGCCGCTTTTTGGATGACTTTATGCACAGCTTGTAGCTGCTTTTTGGATAGCTTTATGCACAGCTTCTAGCCGCTTTTTAGATGGCTTTATGCATAGCATGTAGCCACTTTTTGGATAACTTTATGCATAGCTTCTAGCTGCTTTATTTAGATAGCATTATGCACAATTTGTAATAGCTTTTAGGACAATATTTGTAGTTGAATTATGAAACTATTCCAACTTATAGTTGCTAACTACACTTATCATATATGTGAGAATGAATATTTCTTTCACTACAGTCTTTATGGTTTTATTTGCCACTTTCTTTTCCTTCATGTGTAATTTGATTGTAGCAATTTTTCAAATAGTATTTGACTATTTGTAATGGACTTGTGAACTATTCAAACAGCTTTAAGGTTTAGCAATCAAAGTTCACAAGTTCTGGTTATAACAAATCATTCTCAAAAATTTATTTAACATTCCCTTGAATACTGATACTTATTGGCTGCCAAAACAGGATATATGAACAAAAGAATTTTAGTTATAACTACATTCTAGCTTTAAGATCATTTTTCAATTCATGTTTTTATCTTCACTGTCATTGTCAACGTTTTAATATGGTCAAATTTACATCCTTACACAAATATATTAGTGTCAATTGTATTCATATGCCTCTTTAAAATATAAAGAGGTGAGAATTGCTAAAGACAAAGGCCACAATTCATTGGACATTATGTATAAGAATTTAGCACATTTAAAGTATAGACATCTCAATTGATATTGCCCAAAAACTGTTAAATTTATTCATTACAAAATCCATTCGGTAGGATGTATTACATATGAGAAGCTATTTCACAAGTCTATTCATGAATAACCATTCTATGCTATAATAACAAATCATTTACTAACTCAAAAAAAAAAAAAAAAAAAAATTCATTTACAAAAGATTTGCTCTAACAAATCTAAAAGGAAAATATTTTCCCAACAATTTCCTTCTTAATGTCTTCAAGCTATGTTAAACAAATAGACTATAAACAATGACAACTTTTGAGCAACTAGAGCTTTAGCCTTAGTCCATAAAATTGTAGTTTTGCCAATAGTGTTGTCACAACATACAGGTCCATGTTTGAAGCTGGATGCCGATCTTGCAAGTTTAGCAACCAAAACCGAGAAATTTTCAGAATCCAAAAATTCAAAACTTTAAAGGTCGGGAAAAGAAAAGATTTCAGTGAGGTCAATTTTGAGCAAAAATAAATCATGCTAAACTTCAACCATGATTCCAAGATTAAGTTCTTTCTATTAAGCTTAAGAGAGTACACACTGGCTCAACCGAAAATTGAAGGAAGAAACTAAAGGTGATATTTATGTCTACAGTTTAGGATTAAAGGGTGATATATATGTATATAACCAATCAGTTTGAAGGTTGCAATTCAAATGCACCAAAGGCAAGCAATGGAAAACCAAATCCAAATCCTCCATGCCCAAATCCAAAAGCCCCTCTGAGATCTGCTACCCCAAGTTAAAGACCAACCATTTCATCAACTCAATCAACAAAAACCACCAAAGTAACACTGATTGTAAACCAAAAACTAGCCACCAATATTAGTAGTAATAAGTAAACAAATGCAACTACCACTCCATCAAAATTCACAAACCAAAGGGAAATTCATAATAATAATCCAGTTCAACAAAATCCAAAACCCAGTCCAAAACCAAGGAAGCAAACATGTTCACCAAGTGTGACGAGGGGTCCAAAAGCAGAATTCAAGCAAGAGAATACAGAATCAAATTTTATACCTTATTCCATTTCTCTTTATTATGAGTGTGAAATTTGAATGAACTTGTAAGTAAAACAACAACTTTGTGTTTCCCTTAAATCTTATGACATAGCAAAAGCCAAACATAATATTGTAACCCAAATAACATCAAACGCCCACCAGTCACTGCCTCCGGCATTCACCAACCCAAACTCACAAAATCTAGAAAAAAAGAAGAAGAAAAAGTTGCCTCCGGCAACCCGCCTGCCCTTGGTCACCGACACATGCACACCCAACTTGGGTTTCATACCCATTATCAAAAATAGTAAAAATTTCAACAATACTTTAATCAAAATCACAAAATGAAGCGAATTGAAAAAGAGATGGGATCAGATTACCTTTAGGTGAGTAAATCTAGGAAAAAACTTGTCGGAAGACCATGGTATTTGTAAAATAGCAGAGTATAAGTGGAGAAGATATAGGTTCTTTTCACGGTGTCGTCGTTAGGGTGGAGCGGTTGTCGGATCGCCGCCATCTGGTGGATTACCGTCGGCTGGAACTGGATAAGACAAAGACCATTAGCTGGAACTAGAAGAGAGAGAGAGAGAGAGAGAGAGAGAAAGGAGAGTGAAATTTGAATTTTGAAAAACTCAGATAAATAAAACTTAAAGGAGCTGGCCGGGCGATTGAAATTTGTGAGGGTATTATGACTTTAAGGTGTTACACATGTCCTATTTTGATTGGAAAGGCTCACCAAACAAGTTGCTGACATAGAGAGAGTGTCTCATAGGATACTTTCTCCAGCAAATGTGACAAGTCAAGAGACTCAAGACCATAGGGTAAATGTAAGCACGGGTTGATTGGAAAAGTCTACAGAAATCGCAACAGGCATCCTACCCCCCAAAACACACTACAAAAAAGATTACTATTTGCGACGAAACTTTTTCGACGATTACAAAAAGCTGTCGTAGAAACTAGCTTTTTCAATGGCAAGTCTCTTCCATCGACAATAACTCGTCAAATATCAACACATTTGTGACAGCAAAATGAGTCCGTCGAAAATGCCTATTATTTTTGTCGAAAATGTGATTTTTTTGGAGGGAAATGTTCCCGCCTTACTTTTTACGAAGGCATAAAAATGTTTGTCACTAGTAAAGAATTGTTTATGACGACTGAAGAAAAACCGTTGGAACTATTAACACTTGTGACAGCTTTGGCATATCGAAAATACAAAATATATATTTTTTATGGTGTTAGTATTTGATAGGCCAAAAACGTATTGACCCCTTATGATAAATTAATTGATTAATTAGCTAAGTTTATTAATTAATCAAATTAACATGCAATGTATGTGGCAGCACAAACAAATCACCAATTAAACTAAGTATGCAGCGAAAATTAAATTGACATGGTGATTTGTTTACAAATGGGGAAAACCTACACGGCAAAAACCCCACCGGGTGATTTTAAGGTCACCACTCCCGAGAATCCACTATTATCAAAACAAGCGGTTACAAGTAAAGGAATTCCAGTACCTTATACCAACCTACAATTAAACCCTTACCCCAATACCCAATTGGATTTTTTTTGTAGTGACAATCTCTCCTTGTAATGCACTGCTCTCAGTACGTGACTAACCAATTGCGCGAATCCCAGTACGTGACTTCAATCACCATCTAGAAAAGGTTGTTGGCTGCAAATTTCTTCAATTCATCACACGATAAAGATTGAGAAGCTCCTTGGTTACAAAACCCTACGGTGCACAAACACAGCAGCTTCTTCACAAGAAAGATGAACTAGGGCAAATTCTATCTCCGGTCACAATTTGCTTGAACAAACTTTGCTCAACACTTGTACAACTTGTGTCACCTTTGACGGCCCTTAAAATAATCCTTTTATATGTCTAGGGTTGTGAGAAAAGAAAGCCCAAATATACAATCACGGATTGAATGAAAAACAGTCCTGAAAAACTGAACTTCATAAACCTCAACAGATACCTTATCTGTCGAGCTGCTATCGAGCCACGGGCTGTGAAAGCTCGAAAATGTGTTGAAAACACAAGAGCTGTTTAGACCCCCAATTAAAATTACGGCTAGATTGCTTTTACTTTAACTTATCTAAGTGTGAAAACAAGAGTAAATGAAGCGCAATAAACCGATACTACTCTAGTGCATAAACATGAACAACAAACGATAAAAGTAAAGCACAAGAGAAAGGGAAGAGAGAATGCAAACACAAGAAAACACGCCGATGTGTTATCGAAGAGGAAATCGAAGAATTCGGTGAAAAACCTCTCCGCCGCCCTCCAAGCGATAATTGATCCACTAGACAATTAGTTGGGATACATGGGTTAGCAAGAGACCCTCCAAGCCTAATCTACCCAATGTACCTAAGCCCTCCAAGCTCTTACTCCAACAAGGCTTCTTGGAACCGTGTCTTGTCTAAGTTTCCGGATCCCGCAATACGCCTGATTGCATCTGTCAATGATCCAATAGAGAATGTAGTTGGGATACATGAATAGCAGAAGACACTTCAATTCTAATCCACCCAGTGCACCTAAGCCCTCCATGCTTCTTGCTCCAACGAGATTACGCCAAACCTTTGTCTTCTTTAGCTTACCAGATCCTGCTATAGCCCATAGCATCAACCAAGCCTCGCCGGCTTCTTTCGGCAATTCCCCAAAGCTTCCCAAGCTCCAAAACACTCTTTACACTCTGAAAAGGTATGAGTTGTGTTTGGGTACAAATCTCCTCTTAAGGTATGACAATAAGAGAGGGATGGAGAAGAGACTACAATGATTTCTCACTAAGGATGAGTAGCTCTCTCTCAAAAAGATGGGTGTGTGTTATAGAGAACCTATCTAGGGTTTATCTCTCTGAAATGGCCTCATTTACATTTGTGGGTAATGAGGGTATATATATTATGGGTGAAGGGTATGAAAGTCTCACTTAAAAATCCTCCAAGCAGAACATTTCGCGACTGTCTCGCGGGAAGGCCTTACCCGCGAGATACTCGCGAAATCGACAGCCTGGTACGACTCTTCAGCTTCCAGCATGTGCTTCTCACATGGCTCTTTCGCGGGTTAGCTTCTAGCGAGACACTCGCGAGATCCACCGATTCTTCATTTTATGCTTGAGTCTTCACCAACTTAATACTAAACCTAATACAATAAAATCCCACAAAATACAAGGAAATAAATTAAAGCAATTACAACACTTTTTGTCATGGAATAAAGCCAACATAAAACATAGTTGTAAATCACAACTTTACAATCTCCCCCTTTGGCTATTCTGTGACAAAACACCCTATAACAGACTCTAGACTTAAACGTGAGTTTGGGAATAATGGCAAAACTCACTCACACCTAAATCTAGAAGCTGTGAAGCACTTAGAAAATATATACCTGTAACCTGAAACGCTTGAACAAAACACATTAGACCCTCAAGGTAAATCAAGTGATAAAAGGAAAAGTATAATGTAACAAGTAAAATGCGATCAAGTAAACATGTTGTAAAACATATGAGCAACTTGATCATACACCAAAACAGTCATATGGAAATTACTACAATAATTATATAGCAAAGCAAATGATCATCCAAACATGCAATTAATAAAGCACAATGGCATAAAGATATATGCATGTCCAACACATAACCAATGCAAAATACAAAATCCTACTAAGGGCACAAGTGTGTTCCAACATATAAACACGATGCAATGAGAGCAACAAAGCATATCAAAGCACCATAAAACAACGAGAAAACAAGCAAAAAGTAAAACAAGGTTTTCTCAAAAAAGAATGTCTTCTCCCCCTTGGTATATGCATCTCCCCTATGGCTTTCTCCCCCTACGAATGTGCACGAAGTAGAATTACTCCCCCTAAGAGTGTGCACATGAGTCATATAGAAATGACGATACAAACCGGTATACTCTCCGGTATACTCTCCCCCTTTTTGTCACGAATAGACAAATCAATTAAGAGGAAGGAGGGAAAGAAGATATGAACAAGGGTAAAATATGATGCATGAGAGGTGCAAGATGAATGAGAAAATAAAACTCAAACGAAAGACAAAAACACCTTTAAAAAATGCTACAAAGCATAAAGTAAACATGACATGCTAAAGATGATGAAACATGATATGGACCTAGGCATGACATATACACAAGACCATGTTATATGTGCTAAGAAGTCTAAAAAGACTTAATCTTGCATGAGTGAATGTAAAAACATGTCAAGTGATCAAGTGTGTGCAGCAAATGTGCATATAGTGTGCATGTGAGATGCATGACCAATGCATGAATAAGCACTCACGGGGCAAAGTATATAAAACACACCACCAATGATCAAAACATGATAAACATGAATAATTATGGTGATCCCCAAAGTTTGGTACTCATCGGAGTCCAAAACAGCGAGAAAATGCCATTTAGGCATTTTATCAAACACTTAGAGTGCACACACTACACATGTATGTTAAATAATGCATGAACATATGAAAATCTTGCCTAGATACATGTTATTTTTGCCACAAGGGGCCAACATCCAAAGCAAATCATCATTTAAAACAAAGCCCAATCAAAAAGATTGACAAAAATTAAGTTTTCCAACTCCCATTTGAAAAAATCCCAATTATGAACATAAAACCCCCAAAAACATAATCTAAGGATCAAAATCAATGAAAAGCGTTAAAGATTACCTTAGAGATGTTAGTGGAATGAAAAAAACTTGAATTTAGTTGGGTTTTAATGTAGAAACATTAAAACAGGGGTTTGGGAGAGGATGGGAGACGTTTAAAACAAATGTCCCACGAAATGCCCTTTAAAAGCTGATCTGGAAATTTTCGTGGGAAGTTTTGCTAGTTACATATCCGCGAAATCTCGCTGGAAAGATTTACTCGCAAAACAGTCGTGAAACAGTCGCGAAACTTTCTGTCCAAAATTGAAAAAACTTGAGAATTGGACCCTGTAACTCGTGACTGAACTTACACATGAAATAAGTCACGAAAACAACCAGAAAACATGTTTTTTTTTTCACACAAAAACAACTTGAAAAACTTTGAAAAACACGGGTGATACAAATCACATCCAAAAGCAAACAAAAAGAACAAAAATCTTTTTGGGTTTAATCCACATATGGTTGAGCACACACACATCACATTTGAACATGTACAAACACACAAATGAAATAGGCATTCATTGAACATTAAACTTGTGTGTTGAGTGTGTGAATCAAACGTGGAATAGTCCTTAGTCTAGAGTGAAGTTTCAATGATCAATTCAATCAAGTCATACGCAACTAGTACTAAGTCAAGTGGTCTATCTCAATTATAGAAATGAACATATATGACCTCCCACAAGAAAATGATTACAAATCTTAGAAGCTTTTCATTTAGCTTCTATACAAATCATAACATTTGATCATTTCTTTAACAATACATCTCATTTTGAGATCGGTGCTTGAAATTTTTGATATTTCAATATTGAGAATAAGCCTTTGGCTTTTTGAGCACCATACATTTCAATACAAGAGTTGCTTTCCCTTTTTCCTAGTTAAATACTAGTATGTGCGACAGGCTTTTGCAGCTCATTATCTCTTTTCATTTTGAGATTTACATTAGGTGAGCTCTATTGCAAAAACATAAAAACAGAGTGGGAAGAGATATAGGAACAAGTCTATGCAAGTGTCAAGACCATCAAGAGTATTGACCAATCATTCATGACAAGCTTGAAGATCGATTTACAACAATCACACATAGTTTTCCAGATTTTTCCCACAAATATAAATGTGTATAAAAAACAAGCTAAGCTCGTAAATGCACTATGCCATTAGTACGAAGGTACCAGGCCAAACTCACATGTGAAATGTGCTCAAACATATACGATCAAACTTTTTGAATTTTTCACTTTTTATGTGGTTTTGGATTTTTACACACACAAAACAAAGACATAAAAGTAAGATAAAAAACAAAAGCAATGCATACAAATAAATGCAAGATGCACAAAATGAATGAAGATATGACATTTAATGCATGAAGGGTCCTACGAAGATCGAAAGAATTAGATCAAGGACCAAAAGAGTAAAAGCTCAACCATAGGAACCCTTCCTCATCCAAACACAACGATTGTTTGGAATGAGTGTCTCATGAGAAATGAGACGAGGGTTGGAAGAATGAGAACCAGAGATGCACATAGACAAGGAGTTAAGAGCATTAAACACTTTTTTTAACAACATGCTATTATCACTCAAAACCGGTTTATCCTTTTTAGCAAAACTTCCAAAAAGCTCAAGTTTCTCTTTTCTTTTAATTCTTTTAAGAGCTTGAAACTTAGAGCAATGAGGTCTCAAGTGACCAAAGGCACCACAATGGTGACAAACAATGTGTTTAAGTCCACTAGGCCTTTTAAGAAGGGACCTAGCAACATGAGTTTGTTCTCTTTTTAACTTGGGGCATTGGGGTCTTATGTGACCGATCACACCACAATGGTGGCAAGTAGGAACAAACTTAGATCCACTCAATTCCCTAGGATGGGACCTAAACAGAGGCTTAGGCTTAAGAGCCTTTCTCTCCACTTTTTGATTTCTTTTGTGTGGAGGAATGTACACAGATTTGTCCTTTGAGGTAGAAAACACAATAGGCACAAAATTAGGTACTACAACATGATTGCAACATATATATTCTTCCGTTTTAGCAACAGGTTCAGCAATCAAACACTTGGCACGCATCTTAAGAGATTCATTTTCAGATTTAAGATCATCAACAAGTTTGTTAGACAAAACAAGTTTAGCATCTAAGTCCATATTCAAACATTCAAACTCTTTCAGCTTTTCAAGAGAAATTTCAACAAGATTCTTATATTTCTCAACCAATTTGTTGGATTCATTGAGCTTAGCAATCAAATCATCATTTTCACAAAATAACTTGCTCAAATTCTTTTGAAACTTCTTAGCATCTTTCTTCAAGAGTTTGATGTTAGGAATATCAACAATACCCATAGAATCATGTAACATGGCATTACAATCATGAGGATAAACACTCATAGAGGCATTTTCACAAACACATGGCATGTTACAATCAACAATATCCATAGAAGCATACAAAGTATTATCCATGGCAAAACACACAAGGGGTCAAGGATCACACTTAGGTAATGAAACCAAAACAAGTGTACCCGCTCTGATACCAATTGAAAGCTCAAAAATGTGTTGAAGACACAAGAGTTGTTTAGACCCCCAATTAAAATTACGGCTAGATTGCTTTTACTCTAACTTATCTAAGTGCGGAAACAAGAGTAAATGAAGCGTAATAAATTGATACTACTCTAGTTTATAAACATGAACAACAAACGATAAAAGTAAAGCACAAGAGAAAGGGAAGAGAGAATGCAAACACAAGATAACACGCCGATGTGTTATCGAAGAGGAAACCGAAGAACTCGGCGAAAAACCTCTCTGCCGCCCTCCAAGCGGTAATCGATCCACTAGACAATTAGTTGGGATACATGGGTTAGCAAGAGACCCTCCAAGCCTAATCTACCCAATGTACCTAAGCCCTCCAAGCTCCTACTCCAACAAGACTTCTCGGAACCGTGTCATGTCTAGGTTTCCAGATATCGCAATACGCCCGATTGCATCCGTCAATGATCCACTAGAGAATGTAGTTGGGATACACGAATAGCAGAAGACCCTCCAAGCCTAATCCACCCAGTGCACCTAAGCCCTCCAAGCTTCTTACTCCAACGAGATTACGCCGAACCTTTGTCTTCTCTAGCTTACCGGATCCTGCTATAGCCCATAACATCAACCAAGCCTCACCGGCTTCTTTTGACAATTCCCCAAAGCTTCCCAAGCTCCAAAACACTCTCTACACTCTGAACAGGTGTGGGTTGTGTTTGGGTACAAATCTCCTCTCAAGGTATGACAATGAGAGAGGGATGGAGAAGAGACTATAAGGATTTCTCACTAAGGATGAGTAGCTTTCTCTAAAAAAGATGGGTGTGTGTTGTAGAGAACCTATCTAGAGTTTTTCTCTCTGAAATGGCCTCATTTACGTTTGTGGGTAATGAGGGTATATATAGTATGGGTGAAGGGTATGAAAGTCTCACTTAAAAATCCTCTAGGCAGAACGTTTCGCGACTGTTTCGCGGGAAGGCCTTACCCGCGAGACACTCGCGAAATCGACAGCCTGGCACAACTCTTCAGCTTCCAGCATGTGCTTCTCACATGGCTCTTTCGCGGGTTAACTTTTAGCGAGACACTTGCGAGATCCACTGATTCTTCATTTTAAGCTTGAGTCTTCACTGACTTAATACTAAACCCAATACAATAAAATCCCACAAAATACAAGGAAATAAATTAAAACAATTACAACACTTTTTGTCATGGAATAAAGCTAACATAAAGCATAGTTGTAAATCACAACTTTACAGGCTGTAACAACTCTTTAAGGCTCGATAGATGCTAGCTGTCGAGTTTTAATGAACAACACTTTTCACACTTGAATCTTGGACAGACTTGCATGGCTTTAACACTTGAACTTAAAACCTTGTTTCTTGAAGTATTAAACACATTCTAGATCTACCCAAATACAAGTAAAGTGCATTTTGTCAAAGGATTAGCCAATTACATAATATAGTGACATATGTTCCTAACAAATGAAACACATATGTCCTAACAATCTCCCCCCTTGGCAATCCGTGACAAAACCACAACAAACAAATGAACATATGAGAGAAGTCATAAATCACTCAACTCATATTCACTTGTTGAACACAATAAAATCTATCCTAACACAAACTCTTGAAAAACTTTGCAAGAAGAGAGTCTATGGCAAGAAAGACTTTGACAACCTGTATTTCTGAAACACTTTAAACCAAACTCATCACGGCGTCTTAGTGTGAAACAGAAATAATAGATTGCATACATAAATAAGAAACCTGTGTATAAAGAAAGAAAGAAAAGAAACAACACATGGAGAGATAGGTGAAAAGAAAAACATACATCACTATATAAGGAAAATAAGAACAATGTATGTCAAAAATGGTCACAAGACCCATGTACAAGAATAATGTATCTCAAATAGAAAGAAAGAAAGAAATACATCAAATCCTTACTACATCCCTCATATAAACACTCCCCCTATCAAAAATCTCCTATACTAACCCTCCCCCTAAGTATGACTACTCTCATAACCAAAACTACTCCTCCTTTTTGTCACGATTGACAAAGGGTAATAGTGTCAAGTAGACATCTCGTTAGTGCCGAAAAAGCTAGCATCTCCATCCTCATCATCATCGTCGTCAGAACCATCATCGTCCTCGGATGCCTCAGGAGGAGGAGAGGGAGACTCCACAAAGCCACCAAGGTGAGCCTATCGTCTAACAATACAGCCAACACGGGTGTTCACTTGATACAACTCAGTAGAGAGTGTATCAAGGCGAGCATCCATGCACTAAAGCTGCGCCATGATTGCATCCAGAGTCACACCTCCCGCTGAAGTAGAGGGAGCGGAGGTGGATGGAGCTGAAAGAGTGGGAGGAGCTGCCGTACCAAAACGCCTCGAACGAAACTGCGCCTCGCTGCATTTAACGGTATCAACATCTGTAGCACCCATGACATGGAAAGGCTCGGAAGAAGGAAAAGGAACATCAAAATGGCGTAAAAGCCTCGTGATAGCTGAAGGGAAGATTAGCTTATCACGGGTCGCCAAATCCCTATGCACATCTATAAGAGAAAGAATGAAATGAAAGGCAAAGTTTATACTAAGGTCCTCTAAATGAGAAAGCAAAAACCGAGCACGGGGCTCTGTAATAGAGTTATAATGAGAGAGAGGATGAAGTACAAAAGTCATGACCATGTTAAGAAAACGAGGGCCTTTAGCAAAGACCGTACAAGAAGTAAACTGACGATCGCCCCAACAGATGGACGCTCACAGAAGGCAGAAATGAGATCATCTTTAGACACAGTCTTAAGACGATCACAACCAGGGTAGTCAGGATGCTCTACTCTAGGGACACGGAGCACATCAGAGACAATCTTCGGTGTGACAACAATGCGTGTACCTCGAACGCGAGTAATGAAATAAGGTACTGAAAAATCGAATCCATGCATGTTGGAGTAGAACTCCTGGATCAGCACGGATGGACATGTGACTGGGACGTCACATAGTGACTCCCAACCCCAACTGTAGATGACAGTGGGAAGGTTAGTGTCGGAAAATTCCGACAAGACAACGTGGCATTCCGAATGAATGCCTCGTTGGGAAAAGTTCTCAAATAAGTCCGATTTGGCCTTCTCATCACGGAACCGGACAGAGAAAGGGGTTGTGACTGTAGAAGAAGATGTCCGGAACGAAGAGGGTTCCGAGATGGAGCAAATTTACGTTTGGGTGTCATAGAAGCAGACTAACGTAAACGGAGAGAGGGAGAGAGAGAGAGAAGACAATCAGAAAAGTCCCAAACAGTTCAAATATATCAAGATATATTGAAAAGAAAGAACGTATGCATGAGAATGCATGAACATGTGACATGCAATAGAAAAAAAATCATGGGCTCAGCCCAATCCAAACCTACCAGCACACAAGCAGATAATAGATATAGCACACATCTAAATGCATGAAAATACAGTTATAATGCTCATGAGATGCAATGCATGAATTTTTTAAGATCAAATCTTCAAAACCCATCCCAAAAATTTTGTAAAAACCTCTTTGATTTTGAAAAACCCCAAATTTTTCAAAAATCCCAAAAACTTAGGTTTAAAAAGCATGAAATGCATGAAAATGAGGGATTTAGACACTTACCAAGTGAAGAGTAACTTGATTAAGGCCGAAAATCTCTTGGGAATGAAGTTTAAAGGAAGAGAAAAGTGTTTGGGAGGTGAAACGGTTGAGAGCAATCGAGAGAGATCGAGGAAAGTGAGATCCGAATTGCGCTGACCCTATTTATACACGCTCAATAATTCTCGACAAATCGAGAGGTGTCGAGCTTTAAAGAGGGTCGACAGAAGCTGCTATCGAGCATGTGTCCAAGGCAAGGTGAAGCTCGATGGATCGAGGTTCATGTCGAGGATCTATCGTGGTGACAGAAACTTTCTCGATCGATCCACCTATCTATCGAGAGGTGTCGGGATTGCGAAAAAAAGCAACTGAAGAGCTCGACAGATAAGCCAGGTGTCGAGAGGTGTCAAGGTTGCCTAAAAACAGTTTTTTTTCAAGAAAGGAAAAACATAGATATGAATGCAATCAAGCATGCAACTCAACCAAGGATCCAAACAACATTTTAAACTCTCAAAATCATCTCTCAACAACAAATGTTAAGCACATAGATCCCAAAAAAACACACACACACACACACACACACACACACACACACTAAACAAGTCTAACCAATTTTATATTTCAAAAACAAGTTAAGACAGTTTAGTGAGCATACATTAACACATGTATTCCTTGTGATGGCCAAATCACATTGTACCTGCACATGTATCAAAAGTAGTAAAGAATATTATGCGTTGTATGTGAAAAATATCGCAAAATTGCATAAGTGTCTTCATGTTATGACGATTTGAGATATGAGAAAATCACTTTAACTCACAAACAATCATAACTGTTTGATGAGGACTATCACCTTTAAGGTACATCCTATAACTCCCACATCTCCTAGAATACACGCTTGCAATTATATTTAAAGCATTTTGATCTTTTTGCATTTATTTTTCTTTGCATATTTATTTTTTCTTAAGCAAACCATGCACGGGCATATAAGAGATAGAAAAAAAATACTCAATTATGTTAAGCATTTGACATTCCATTTTTGCTATGCCGGAGCATACAAATGTCATTTCATGATTGGCGAGCAACAGTGGTGAGATGGTTATTTATACTTTTCTCTTAGGATTTTCTAGTCATTCCCGTCAAAAAGAGTGATATAAGTGTTAAGTACAAGAGATCACTTAATCTTACTCATCACAAACACGAGCCACAAAGCACACTTGTTAAGTTGTACAAAGAGATGCTCATCTAAGTTACAAAAGATACAAAGTTTAGAAAATTCTGTTTCAATGGCCATCCAAGGTACACAAGTACCAATGTACACAAACACACACTATTTTTGTATTTTTCAATTTTTCATTTTTTTTTATGAAAAACAAAACAAACCAAAACTAAAAAGAAAACAAACAAAAACAAATTAACCAAAGCAATGCATAAAACTAGACTAACTCAAAACAATAAAGCAAAACACACAAGTAATGCAAACAAAAACAAGAAGAGGAGAGAGAAAAAGTGATAGAATCACTTGGAGCCCTTTTCCTTCCACACATTGGAAGAACCTTTCTTTTGAGTGAACCCTTGAACCGGTGGTGAAGGGGAAGAATTGAAATCGTTCAAGTTCGAAAGGAACATGAGGGCTTTGAGAAGATCTCCAAGAGGAGCAAATGAGGATGGAAACTGATTCTGGTTTCCCGTCGCGATCATGCCGTTGCTCTGTTGAGTGGCTAACCACTTATAGCAATTAGGTCGAGTATGACCAGCTGCTCCACAGTGATGACAAAAATGCTGTTTTTTCTGTTTTGGCTTTTGAGAGTTAGTCTTCTTAGCCCTAGGGTTTTTAACTTCTTTCTTATCCTGCTTAGGGGGTGCTCCTAAGATGGATTTACCCTTGTCTATGTTCTCACTAGCTAAGTTATTTTTAACAACATTGTTACCAGTTTCAATATTATTAGCAAGAGGAACAAAAACAATAGTACTAATAGAAGCAATACTAGGAGAAGATAAATCATACTCTAAACCTGTTCGATC
The DNA here is from genome assembly GCA_030021035.2 of Notholithocarpus densiflorus. Classification (NCBI taxonomy): domain Eukaryota; kingdom Viridiplantae; phylum Streptophyta; class Magnoliopsida; order Fagales; family Fagaceae; genus Notholithocarpus; species Notholithocarpus densiflorus. The sequence continues at coordinate 9,685,363 of JARYZH020000002.1, forward strand.
AGAAGCAGATTTCTGAAGACTGAGCATCTCATCAAGCTTTGCACTTGAAGTCCTCTCCAATTGAGCTCCGACTTGAAACAGCTCCGCTTCAAGTTTCTTGGTCTTCTCAACCAAGAAATTATTCTTAAACCTCAGTACTCCAATAGTTGATTGGCTTCATCAAACTTTGTGGAAAGCTCTTCTCGTTCTAGCTCAACATCACTAAGCTTCTTGGTGGTCAACCTATACATCTTCTCATACTTCTCTGAGACTTTGTATAACTTTGCATAGGCTGTATGGATGTCATCTTGTTCATCCATCTTCTCAAACTTGGACTCCACCAATTCCTCTTCTTCATCCACATCTTCAACAATCCCCTCAGTAGGATTAATAGTGGCAATGAAGGCATTTAGGATTCCGTCATCCTCATTGTCGGAATCATCCTCAGGCTCGGTGTCACTCAAAGTAGCAGCAAGTGCCTTGCTCCTCCCAATGGTCTTAAGATATGTGGGGCACTCTTGTTTCATGTGACCAAACCCTTGACACCCGAAGCATTTTGGTCCTGAGGGAACAGTGTACTGACCGTCATCCCTAGCATCCTTATTCCCTTTGTCTTGGCTTTTGAACTGAGAGGAACTAGATTGCTTATGGTCCTTGTGAAAGCCCTTCCCATTGGCATTCTTCATGAACTTCTTGAATTGCCTTGTAATATAGGACTTCATCTTAGAATCTTCATCGTCTGAAGACTCATCAGTATCACTTCTCTTGGTTTTCAATGCCATGCTCTTGCCCTTACACGAATTGCCAATTCTTGTTAAACCTAACTCATAGGTCTGCAGATTACCAACCAGTTCTGTTAAAGGAATCTTGTCGATGTCCTTTGATTCCTCAATCGCAGTGATCTTGGCATGGAATCTCTCAGGTAGATATCTGAGCACCTTTCTCACAATCTTGGGTTCAGAAATGGTTTTCCCAAGATTGAAAGCTGAGTTCACTATGTCCTTGAGCTTGGTATAGAACTCATCGAACGACTCATCCTCCTCCATCTTGGTCTCTTCGAAACTTGTAGTGAGTCTCTGAAGTTTCGAATCCTTGATAGCCTTAGTTCCTTCATAGGTTGTCTGGAGGATGGTCCATGCTTCCTTTGCAGTTTCAGTGGAGGATATCTTCTTGAATTCCTCATTAGTGACTGCACTGAACAACGCATTCAATGCCCTGCTATTGAAGTTTACCGCCTTGATCTTAGCATCATCCCAATCGGCTGGCGCTTCTGTAGGCTTAGTCCAACCTATCTCCATGGCTTGCCACTCTTTCTCATCTAAAGACTGCAAGAAAGCTCTCATGCATAATTTCTAGTATGCATAGTTAGTGCCATCAAATAAATGTGGTATAATAAGATACTATCCTCTATCCATGACAAACAGGAGTCAATGGATCACAAAGCAAAGATTAACCCTAATCAGAGTGTGCCTGCTCTGATACCACTTGATAGGCCAAAAACGTATTGACCTCTTGTGATAAATTAATTGATTAATTAGCCAAGTTTATTAATTAATCAAATTTACATGCAATGTACGTGATAGCACAAACAAATCACCAATTAAACTAAGTATGCAGCGGAAATTAAATTGACACGGTGATTTGTTTACAAATGGGGAAAACCTACATGGCAAAAACCCCACCGGGTGATTTTAAGGTCACCACTCCCGAGAATCTACTATTATCAAAACAAGCAGTTACATGTAAAGGAATCCCAGTACCTTATACCAACCTACAGTTGAACCCTTACTCCAATACCCAATTGGACTTATTCTGTAGTGACAATCTCTCCTTGTAATGCACGGCTCTTAGTACATGACTAACCAATTACGCGGATCCCAGTACGCGACTTCAATCACCAACTAGAGAAGGTTGTTGGCTGCAAAGTTCTTCAGTTCATCACACGATGAAGATCGAGAAGCTCCTTGGTTACAAAACCCTACGGTGCACAAACACAACAGCTTCTTCACAAGAAAGATGAATTAGGAAAAATTTTGTCTCCAGTCATAATTTGCTTGAACAAACTTTGCTCAACACTTATGCAACTTGTGTCGCCTTTGATGGCCCTTAAAATAATCCTTTATATGTCTAAGGTTGTGAGAAAAGAAAACCCAAACATACAATCACAGATTGAATGAAAAATAGTCCTGAAAAATTGAACTTCATAAACCTCGACAGATACCCTATCTGTTGAGCTGCTGTCAAGCCACGGGCTGGAATAGCTTTTCAAGGCTCGATAGATGTTAACTGTCGAGCTTTAATGAACATCACTTTTCACACTTGAATCTTGGACAGACTTGCATGGCTTTAACACTGGAACTTGAAACCTTGTTTCTTAAAGTATTAAACACATCCTAGATCTACCCAAATACAAGTAAAGTGCGTTTTGTCAAAGGATTAGCCAATTACATAATATAGTGACATATGTTCCTAACAAGTGAAACACATATGTCCTAACAGTATTTGCGACAAACAATCTTCCATCGTAAATATAAAAGAGGGTATTATTTACGACGATAGAAGAAACACCATCGACACTATTAACACTTGTGATGGCCTTTGTGCATCGAAAATACAAAAAATATATTTTTTATGGTGTTATTATTTGCGACAAACATGATTCTATTGTAAAAAAAAAAAGGGTTTTAGCGACAGACATGAAGCCATAGAAAATGGTAAAATATTTTGGAGAGTATTCAGATTGTAAAGTAGATACTTTTCTATATAATTTTTTGAAGAGTATTCTTTATTTACTTTTTTTTTTTCTCAAAAAAAAAAAAACTCCCTTTATTTACTCTAAAGTATTATATAAAACATTAAACATACCAATAAAATAATCATTATAACTAAATGTTTATAAAAAAAAAAAAATTATAACTTTGTATATTGTATAAAATTGTAAAAAATAGCGGTAAACTCGAAACGGTACATCGGTATTGACCGGTACCCGAAATATATTGTACCGCTGACCAAACCAGTACAGCCTTTGATACGGTATTGACTTCCTTGCTTTATATTGATATTTCTAATATGGTTCTTGTTTTTAATTATGTTTTTGTTGACTAAATAATTACAACTTATCAAAGATGTGGCTTTCTTTTTAACTATGTTACAGGTGAATGGCAAAGAAAAGTAAGAAGCGAGCTATAAAACAAGCGAGAGATGATAAAGGTGATAGTGGTAGTCAATCACAAGTTGCACCTTCATCATCTGAGTCTCCAACTAATGAAGCACTTGTTTCTTCTAATAGTGTGATTAATGGGGGCAGCGAAGGTAATACTTAATATTTTCCTAAAGTTTATATGCTAATATACCAATTTTATGCTTAAAGCTTATTTATTTATTTTTACTAATTCCATTATTGGTAGGATCTACTATACAAAACAAAAGAGGTCGAGGAAAGGCTAAGGGTGTTTATCTAGGTCATAATCGCAAGTGTGAGATACATGACAGAAGGTCTTTTTTCCCTATTTTTTGGTTACTTTAATCATTTATTTTTTAGTGCTTACATTTCATTTATATGTAATATTTTACATGCTTTATGTTTCTTTCATTTTATTAGATTCATAGAAAAGAAAATACCCCAAGAGATTACTATTAAGTTCCACCAAAACATTACTGGGCCATGGACAACTTTTTCAGAATACCCTAAAGAACAACTGAATATGCTTTATGAGTTATACAAAGAAGCACAATTTGAGACAGATGACTTAGTTCTTGAAAGGGAGGTATTTGATGAGTATGTCAAACGACGCTATCCTGATTGGATGTGGCACCTTAGAAAATAATGTGTAACAAATAAAATTCCTCAAGATGAATGGTACAAGCATCCCCCAGATGATGTAACTCCAACTATTTGGAAAGAGATGTGCAACAAATGGAATAATTGCAAGTGGAAGGTGATTATAAAATGAACTTTATTAATAGTTTTTTTTAATATATTTTTTCCTAAAATCTTTCTTAGAAGCAAATGTTTAATAATTAACTCATTTAGTGTATTTCTTTTCATGTAACCAGGAAAAGAGTGATAGAAACAAAAGAAATCGCAAAGAAAATCAAGCTATCATTGCAACTACAGGTTCTGTACCAATGGCTAAGCGCAAAAAAGAATTGGTATGATAAAATTGCCATGTTAAATTTCTATAACATTAGTTCGTATATTGAATTGATTTATCTTATGATTTTCCTTTTAAAATGGTCATAGGAGGAGAAGAATGGATGCAAACCAAGTCCAATAGAATGTTTCAGGTCGATGCATATGAAAAGGATGGTGTTACTTTTGCCAGTGAAAAAGCACAAAAATTATATGTATGTTATTATTATTACTATTATTATTTTTAAATGTCTTATTGAATTTTAAGTTTTTATATATCTAATAACGGAATAAATGTTGTTTTAGGAAAAAATGGATGCAAGGAAATCAGAGGTTGCATCTCAGGGTGAGATTGTTAATGATAGTAAAATATTCTTTGAAGTGACTGGACCTCCTACTCGTGGTCGTGTGCTTGGCATGGGTGCCAGTGTCAAGCCTAGAGATGTGTATGGCCCAAGTTCATCTAGCCAGTGTAGTAAGCGATGTCAAGCGGATCGCTTAAAAGAAAAGGAGGATTTTGAGCTTCGTTTTAAAGAAGCAGAGGATAAAAGTTCTGCTGAGAAAATGGAATTGCAGGGAAAAATCAATCAATTGAAAGAGGAAATTCCTCGTATGATAGCAAATGCTTTGAAAAAGATAGGCTTTAATTCTATGCAAGAACCTACTACACAGGTATATTTATATATTTTTTAGTATAATCAACATTAATATTTTTTGCTAGTTACCTGTGATGATTTGGGGTCATTGAAGAATTATAAAATGAGATAAATTATGTGCCGTTTCCTTTTCTTAATTGAATATGGTGCTCACCATTTCTATGCGTGCATCTTTCCATGAATCAAATGATTTAACTTAGTTATCTAGTCCAACACTGAAGTGTATTTTTAGTTGTCACATGTCTTACGTTTATATTCAAATTAGAGAAAATGAGAGGATTTAAATAGGAGATAATCCTTTTTCCTAGGAATTAGGAAGGAGGAGAAAGTACCGTCTTATGTGTCTTATCTCAATAGCAAGTTTTGTAAATAGAAGAATCATATATATATATATATATATATATATATATATATATAAAAGAGGATTCCCTTGTTTCAACTGGATTTTTACATGGTTCAAAAACACTCTCATTAATAAAGGGTAACTTCATTTAAAAATAGGGTCATAAATGTTAAAAAAACATATTTCATTTTGAATTTAAAAAGAGAACTCCCCTAAAATTTAGGATTTTTTTCCCTTAACGTTCAAAAAAGAAATTACAATTACTACTTATCTCTAAAGTTTATCATTTTTATTTGTTTGAAAAATAAGAATATATATTTTTAAATTATAATAGATGCAAATTATTAACTTTTATCTAAAAAATTAAAAGAGTTTCTAAGCACGTGTGTGAGTGCGTGCTCAGAGGCTAGTATATATATAAAAGAGTTTTGTAAATAGATTCATTGTTCACAAATTTAGACACAGAACCCTTTCTGTATTGAATTACCCTCCTTTGTGTAACCTTCTTTTCTTTTATTGGCACTATGTAATTTTCTTCTTCCTCCATCACCATGGGTCCATGGCCAGGGGATAGCTAATTAGCTATGGAGGAGGTTGTAAAAAGAAACAATTTCAATGATTGACATGCTTCCTATTTCATGTTTAATCTCTGGCCCAACTTCTGCATAATAATTCTTATGAGAATGAAAATAACTAGTTTGCGAAAACTAGCCCACATAACAGCTGTGGATATTGCATACTACGAGCTCAGTTACCTTTGAATCCACTTCTTGCAGAGGCGAGTCGAGAGACCTTAGCCCATGGGTGACTCTATTGGGCTAGGTCCAAAATATTATAATTAGGAAAATTGCTAATTGTTTCCACGTACCAAGTAAAAGCTGCAAATTCATAAAGAGGAATGAAATTGATTTACAAATAGTACAGGCCCACGAGCAACCTCATGGCTTAGGGCCTAAAAACGTTTTTAATACATTTTGAACATTCTTCAAAACGAATTTTTCTATATCTGATGTGATGGCCTTGTCTTGAACTTAAGAAATCGTTGTGGATAAACTAGGCCAAGAAGAGAAAAATTGTTGTTTTTCTAAAGCTTTGTGGAAATTATGACAGGAAGAAGATTTAGTGGAAATAAAAACAAAAGTTTTCTTACTCTTGCTAATTTTTGACCTTATCCAATTAGGCCAACAGACAATATTTGACCCTTTTGTGTATATGTTTGTGGTTCCTTGCTTAACCAATCCTTCAGAATTCAGAGCTTAACATTAATATAGTATAATATTTTTCTTAGTATTTAAAATTATGCAGGAAAAAAAACAAAAAAAACAAAAAAACAAAAGTATGAAGGCATGATATATAGTGAGTCAGTGACCTAATAAGTTGCATACATTTGTAGCTTTGTAAGGATAGTTGTGCAGCCCATAGATAACTCTTTTGGGCTATATAGGTTAGGCTTTCTAAAGTCCTCATGTGGGGGACCATTTTTTAGGTGGCTGCTTACAATCTTTGTATTTACTGGTGGGTCCGAACTCCAAATGTTTGATAGCCATGTCGGTTTCCTCCGACATGGCTATCAAAGAATTATATTATATTACATTATATATATGTGTAGATGAATGTTGATATGCCAAATTCGTTCTATAAAGTGCCAAATTCGTTCTTGATACATTGGTATTCCTAACTTTATTTATTTATTTCTTTTAATTTTAATTATATATATATTTATATAGGTCATTCTATGGTACCCACCTATTTTTTAAGTGGGTATCGTATCTATCCAAATCTTAGCCGTTTATTTTTATTGTTTCAATCATGACCGTTTACTTAAAGTTTAGTAGTAATATAATATAATTGTTACTAGATGAAGATTTGAACCTTTAATTCTTCTTATAAAGAAAACCGATTTATACAACTAAGTTACAAGTTTCTTGAAAAATATAATTTTGATTTAAATGGAAAAGTTTCTAAGCTAGCTTAGAGTTATCTTTCTCCAACTCATTAATCATCATGTGGCAATTTAAGAGATTATCTATGTATAGTTTTTGTCATGACTTTTAAATGAGCTATATGATTTGTTTAAATAAAACAAATGTATAGTCTAGTAGATAGCCATGTAATGGAATGGAGAAAATAAATCCAAATTGGTCTGGAACTAAATTTTTTCCAACTTAAATAACCTATACAAATTATGAGAAATTATAGATACCACTATTTGATATACTCTAAAACATGAAGTTATTCAGTGATTTATTTTGTGACACTTACCTCCTCCTATGTGATTTGCTTTTTATCTCACTTCATTTGCTTTATGAGGCAATGCCACTAACTTTAATGGAACTAGCTGATGTCCCGGGTATACTATAAATTTCTTTTAAAATATTTTACAAGAAATTATATTTTTTTTATATATAAAATTATCTTTATGACTATGCATAATACTTATTCTTAATATTGTTGCCTTTGCCACAACTCCCAACCATGAATTGTCTTCCTCAGATAGAAGCTTGTCAATAACATATGTTTACACCTATCTCAATTGCAAAATTGATAGCCTGGGCAACCGCTACTAGTTCTGCCTCATTGGAATCTGAATTTCTCTCCCTTTGCAACTCAATGCTTCAATGAACAATCTATTATCATCTCGGATCAAAGCTCTTACTTCCGCTTTATTGTTTAAAAATCACTCCATCAAATTTTATCTTGAAGGATAACTCTTAAGGAGTTTGCTATTTTTGGATGCCCAAAAAAGAAAAAGCTTGTGAGAGCTTTTCTTTAGTTTATCGCAAATTGGATCTTTGACGACGTGACTCTTATTTTGATGGAGTGATTTGTGTGTGTGAATCTCTTTTTCTTATTTTATTTTTTAGGAGTCACCTCCAATCATTGGCTTTGTATTAAGTGTGATTGATCACCTATTTGTCTAATTTCTTTTTTATTTACCTAATTAACTAAAATCAATTCAAGGGTTATTAATTAAATTAGGTAAACTAAAAGTCTCGAACCAAAGATCTTAGATTTGGAAGTTCGGTTACGGGTGGGAAAGATGTTAGGCAAAAGGTTATTGATTGATTTGATGATATGGCAAGTTCCAACAACACCATTGATAAAATAATAATAATAATAATAATAATAAAATGGGGAAGAATTAAAGAAAAATATTGTTTTCCAATAAAACTTACGATTTGTAAATATACATAAACCCAAATGAAGATTTAAGGAGGAAGTTAGACAGAGGAAATGTGAGGGTAGAACAATCTTTTTCTTTAATTTTGGCTCTATATGAGAGGTTGGTACTTGCCATATCATCAAATTCAGTTAAAATTAGAAAAAATTCCTCATAAACAATCCACAAGCGAGGTAAACACCTTATAAAGCAAACCACAATAGAGATAAAAGGTAACGGGCAGTTCTAATAAGATTTATAATATGAATATTTTTACACTTTGAAGAGATATAAGATTTCATTCTAGGATTTCATTTACAAGTACTATGACCAAAATGAACTCCTGCTTCCATCATTTCTTCCAAATGGATGTTCCAATATCTTCTTGTAATTTATTTATTCACACTTCCTTTTTTTTTTTTTTTTTAATTTAAAAAATTAAAAAAAAAGAGAGACAAGGTGCCTTGAAATAGAAATAAATAATTGTTTTGATGGAGCCTTCATTTCTACCTCTAATGGATATTGGCTGTTGATACATGATTCAAGCCATTAATATTAATTTCTTTCTATTCTATTTTTTATTTTATTACCTTTATTACTACTACCAAATAATAATAAAAACGACCGCAGATGCAAATAGTTAAAAAAGGTATGCAAGTCTACAAATAACCTCCATGGAACTTTCATGTTTTAAGGATATATATACCACATGGGTGATATATGTAATTTACCTTACAAATTTTCAATAATAGTTTAGCACTCACAATGATAATTAATGCAATCACAAGAATATCAGAAAAATCCAACAAATAGTAAAAAAAAAAAAAAAAAAAAAATCAACAAGCATTTGGTGATAAAGTGAGGTTTATATTTATTTATTTATTTTGAAGAATAAAAAAACACTTAGAGAGCAACATACCTCACTAGAAAATTTACTGTAGTAACCTATATTTCCAAACCTTTGTTACAACCTATATTTCCAAACCTAGCAAATTAATGATTTGTTTGCATCCCATGCATCAGAGTAGCTCTAGAACTTTGGATCTCTTCTATAGAATATCCACCATGAACGAACTCGATCATTCGCACTAATTCGGATTTTAATGATCACTTTACGCTTAATGAGCCTTCTAAACTTAGTGATCTTCAAGCAACATATGTTTTCTCACATGCAAATTGTCAACACAAACCTAGCTAAAAGGCTAAAACTTAACAATTGATGGTAGCAAAAACAAAATTTTTACAAGGCAACTGTTGTCTAGAGATTGGTGGACGTCAATTGTCTTTGTCACATTGAATTCCATTATGTACCGAGCGTATTGATCAATATTTATTGTACTATTGCATAAATTAGTACACAACAACCACTTGTTCCCTAAAGACTCAAATATCAAGCCATTCTGATCCATTATAAGCATTTTTAACCTATTTTGGTGGGCAAAAAATTATTTCAGCTCGAAATAGAATTTGGGTTAAGTTTTAATTTTATTTTTAAAAAATATATATTTTGGGTGTTTTGGTAATTTTTTGTCTCCCAAATCAAATCAAATCTCTTACCTTTCAATTTTTAATAGGTTATTTTTATTTTTTTTTAAAGATTAATTCTGAGATCAGTATATGACAGGATTTGGATACTGTTCATTATTCTTTAATGTTATAAACCTTTTATAATTGATAATGAGATGTGATGAATTATTTAATTCTTATATTTATTTTATAATAAGTCTATATATGTAGCATTTATGATATAATGACATTTTGTTTTAGTGACCCATCAAAAATGATCCTAGAAGACTAAAATGATATTCAAAACTTTGGTCACAATACCTTTATATAGTGCAGTACTCAAGGTGTTTCACTTTCATGTATAAACTGCTTTGGGGAATAAATAAAAACTTATCTTTTTGTGTTGTAAAACTCATCAAAGAAACCACCATTACCATAAAGTCAATTGGAAAGACCTCGGTGATGTCTAGGCCACCAATTGGCACGTCAGCCAATTATGGGCGATAAACAGGAAGACTAAAATACTTGAAAATCTTGCTGGTTTTATAGATTTCCGGAAATTGTGCCAGGAACTGAGTAAGGGAAAGATATTGTTAAGAACTTTTTGTTGCTAGTTCTTGACCTGATCCAAGTTAAGATTGACCAGGACAACATGGTTTGATATATAGAGAGACATTCACTCACGGATCCATTATAACCTTGTCAACGAGCTCATCAGCTAGCCCTGCTTCAATGACTTAATATGATCATCATTATTTTTGTTTTTCCTTAAAATATATAAGTGATGGGGAAATTTGAATTCCAATTATCCTCATTGATAATTTGATATTATGTTCTTATTAGTATTATTACTTTACAATAAAAAAGAAAATTGTAAAAAGTTTACTGAAAATCATAATTAATCAAAGAGCAAAATATCTAACCAAATAAAGCTGAAATTAAGTGAGAGCACGTGAAATTATTAATGGACAAAGCATGTAATGGAAAATCCACCCCTTCCCGGCCTCACTATTCACTAATCCCTTTCTCATTGAAAAATTTGACTAAGGAGATGGCTTTGAAGTTTGAAGTGACTTTTCTGTATTAAATTTTACAAGGGTGTTAAATGGTCAATGGTCATGCTCAAATTAACAGGATTATGGAAGCCATGTTCTTCCCCTAATATATATATATTAAAATTAACTTTTCCATCTTCTAAATTTCCTGACATAAAAAAGGTTTTAAGCAATATAATCCCATTAAATGCGGGAACAAAATATTATTTCAATGAATGTGTTTAAAAAATGCAATATTAACCTAAAGCCTAGCAGTGGAGGGGCTTGACAAAATGTTGACTTTGTTTTTTCCCCCATTTAGTCGTGCTTGGAATATGACCTTTTGTGACAGCATGTTCTGTAGGAGAATTTAGAGGATTTTGGGTAAAAAAAAAAAAAAAAGAGATGGTGACACTAGTACACTACTGATGAGTACTAAGAGACAGTGCTTTCATTTTCTTATGATGAGCTCTCCATTTTATTTCTTGTGGGCTATCAGACTCAGCTTCAGGAGCTCTCCATTCAGTCTCTCCAATCCAATTATCGCATGACGTGTCGTATTTATCACACTTTGGCTCTCGTAATAATTCCAGCGTGAGAGAGAAGAGAGAGTTTTGATAAAAATCTTGACAAATTAAACTCATTGTCAATACATATATTTTCTAATGTAAAGTAGGAGTTAAGTTCCTTATTCAACAATAAGATAATTATGATATAATTAACTAGTCATTGTCCTGCGTGATGTGCGTGTTGCTATAAGTTTATGTAAAGAAAATAGTGAGTCAAGAAACTGAAAGAAAAAAGAAAAGAAAATTGTAAGTTGATTTTTTAATTCATTTTTATTTTTATTTTAAAATTAGCAATTAATATATTTATATATATATTTTTAATTTTTTCTGTAAAAAAAATATAATTTTTAAAATTTTTTGACATGGATTTTTTATAATGATGACATGGCTTTTTTAAATAGAAATTAAAATATTTTATTATTATTTTAATAGACATGTGACATGTCAGTAATTAGTATGCTAACTATACAATTTGTTAATCACATAAGTATTTTCATTAGTGAGTTGATGATAGAGACCAAAATGACGGTAACCTCAAAATACAATGATTAAAATGGTATTTTCATCTAAAATAAAATAGATGTAGGTGACCAATAACATTTTAGAAACTTGATAATTGGTGACAACTCCCTTTTGTTAACCTTTTCCCATGCTGACAAGGAGTATGTACATAGCACATTTGGGGCACAAGATGATACACATGTGTCGCTAGCCCAGGGTTCGGGATAGGAAAAATCTAGTGTTAACAGCCCTTTCATTGCTTAACCCATTTGATTTACAACATTATGCATTATATAATGAGAATACTCTGCTAGCATTTCCATGACACTTTTTATTGTTTACAGTTTACACTTTTATTCTGATTTTGAAAAACATACCAAATTTAAGATTGGATAGATGATAAACTACTTTCTTTTCATCCACTCTCTTATAAATGGCTTCTATTTCAAGCAGGGCTATTAACTACTTGCAATTGTGGTTGGAGTTGAAGGGACAGTAACGGGGTGCGACGGGGTTGGATTATTGTTGGCTTGCCTCAGTCCTATCCGCTCTTCAGATGAAATAAACTTGCATGGGACAAGCATGTTGGAGTGAGGTAAGGTGGAAGTATTTTGTCATTCCTAATGAGATATTTCCAACATTAATGAGATAAACATGAAAGAAACGAGAAATATGTAATAGTGAGAGTGCTAATAACTGAGTGTTTTGACAATAGTAATAGAATATGTAAAAAAAAAATTTAATTATAAATAAGACAGGTATAAAATATTAAATGATATGTATAGATATATTCTAAATAAAAATGATATACATACTTGAGGTGGGACGGAAAGGGCAAAATCTGACTTCTCATCGTGGAAAAACCGATGGAATAGAGTGGGGGCAAGATGGGGCATTTTTGCCATTCCAAAATTCGGTTCAAGTTCAAGATTGTATTGCCCAAAAGAAAAACAAATGAAATAAATGGCAGTGGATCCAAAGTAATAGTGAACAAATATAGATACATTTTTATTTTTATATTTATATTGTAGTACATTTTATATATTTTATCCTTCTGGATAAACAGTTGGCTGGCAATATTTCAGTGGTACAATTGTATTTCAAGTAGTAAATAGCTTGTACTCTTAAATAATTGAAACAGATACTTGATAATGTTTCATTGGAGCCCTGGTTCTCCAACCTAAAACAAATAGTAAAGATTTAAATTTGTTATCCAAGACTCTCAAAGAGTGCTTAATTAATACATATATAAGCATCTTAAATTTTAATGCATAAAAGAGACATTGACATCCCACTTAGTCTTTATCTTCCTCTGAATTATGTTTATATTCTTTTCAAAGTTCGCATTGATCATGGAGTCACACAATTTGGTTGTTGACTTTCAACCACAAAGTCCGACCATTAATTGGGCATGCACTTGATGCAACTTGCCAAATGGACAGTGGTAGCATTATCATAACTTCATGTTCCTATAATTTCACTTCCATGATTGCTTAAATGTGGTGCCTGTTGCAAATTTGCAATGCACACTACCTTTACAGAATACAAATGTAAGAGTAAATGACATCCACACATGTACGGAGAGATTAGTTTTGATTATAACTAATTATTTCTATACCTTTACGGCTTTACTATTATCCTATACAGTTTTTGTTAGTATCTTCTTGGAATGACCGAGTAATTTTTAGGTATTTTCGGAGTACGAAAAATGATGCTATCTTCTTTCATATTCAAAGTATGATTCACTTATTAATTTTATGGTAAGGTACACTACGAATGTGAGAGGAGCGAGTACAATTTTTCTATACTCCAAGAGTACCTGGGTAGAGACATCTATGCAATTTTGTTTGCTTGGTAGTATTTATAGCACATCGTCCATGCCATGATGTCAATAGCTTATACAATTTGACTCAAATTTTTATTTGGATTGGGTCGTTTATTTAAGTAATGGAAAAGAGTTATTATGTATCGAATTGGCTTAATTTTAGACGTGGTAGCTGATATGTGCCGACGCTAGACACACCATTTTGAAATCTTTGTTTAATCATACTAAAGACAAAATCATCATTTTAAGACATAAGGACAAAATCATATTTTTGATCACTGTATTTAAAATGCCTCATTTAAGAAAACTTTTTTTTCCATAAAAGTGCTAACAATCAAAATGAGGAAAAAATTGGCCTTTGCCCCTTTCAAAAAAACAATACAGCATTTTGCTATATTTCTCAAACTAATTAGGGAAATGCCCATCTTTTGAAACTCGATTTTCTCAAAATCGAGTTAAGCCCTATAGTGGCGTTTTTAAGGAGCTTATAGTGACGTTTTAAGGACCTATAGTGGCGTTTTGTAACTCGATCTCCATGAAGTCGAGTTATAGGTAAAAAAAAGAAAAAAAATTGCATGTAACTCGACTTCATAGAGATCGAGTTACAAAATGACACTATAGGCTCCTTAAAACGTCATTATAGGGTTCCAGAATTTTTTTTTTTTAAGAAAATCGAGTTTCAAAAGAGGAGTATTTCCCTAATTAGTTTAGAAAATTGGGCAAAATGCTAGATTTTTTTTTGAAATGGGCATTTACCCATTTTCTCCATCAAAATGATATATCATGTGTTTCAATTAGACAGCTGGATTAAAAAAATTATAGCAAAATCAATTTTTAACTATTAATACGCATCCCTAGGATTAGAAGTAGACATGTGTGATTATAGTAAATTAGTTATGATTGGTCCGTTAACGGATTATTATGATTAATGATGTTTCATAATCCCATTTGGTCTAGGCTTAGGACAATGGTTCACTATCATACGTAGGATTTAATAGTAATGGATAAATAGTCTTAGTTTTATATTTTAATTAAAGCTCTTAGAAATAAGTGTTTAATTAAATAAATCACTTCCTAAATATCCACTAGCATTATCTAATCATAAAAATGCTAAATTTTAGGTCCCAAAGTCAAATGGAACTAAAAAATTATCAAAATTTTTTCAAAATAAAAAAATTGAAAACAGTTTTCAGACTACTATTGCAACGCAAGTTTGGCATAGTAATCATGCAAAGTAGGTGTTGAGGATTTGTTTTTCATGGCCACATGGCTTAATATTATTGGGTAACCCATACACATCGACATTATTTTATATAAGCAAGAAACAATGGATCTTGGGTTAAATTCCTTTAAAATCCAAAAATTGAGCTTATGGCCATAATTTTCTTCACTTCATAATATATAAGAAATATAATTGGAGATTTAATTTACCATTGAAGTTATTGATCCAACAATTTCTCCAATTACATCCACCTTATCAATTTTCATATTGGTCTTTCTCTACTTCTGTTTTTCCCCCTAAGTGTTAAAATTTTGGATTGTTCTTAATTATTGAATTGGTGCTTTCACTCGGAATAAAGGTTATTATTCCTCAAATAGTTCAAATTCCATATTAGTCTTTCTCTACTTCTTCTTCTTTATTATTATTATTTTTTACCTTAATGGTAAAAATTCGGATTGTTCTTTTTATTTTATTTATAGGAATTTAGATTGTTTTTAATTATTGAATTGGTGCTTCCACTTGGAACAAAGGTTATTATTCCCAAGGTTGTCAGAATCGGGATCTTACGTAGGATCGTGGGAGGTAGGTGGGATCGTGGATCGTAGGATCGGATCGTGGATCGTAAGATCTTACATTATTTATGAAAAAAACAAAAAATACACATTGGTATGTTAAATAATCACAAAAATTATACATTTATTGATATAATTATCATACATCACTACATCAATTTAAAAGTATCATTTAAAAATGTCAAAAATCTCAAAATGTGACATTCTATTGGGATATTTTTTATTTGGGTCTAACTGACACTCTTTCTATATTAGAGTGGAAAAACTTAGTCTATTGGGATTTTATTTTTCATTTGGGTCCAACTTAACCTTCTGTCAAGTTAAAGAAGATTATAAGAAACCAAGGTTGTTTAGGATCATCAAAATCGTACGAACCTACCGATCCTGAACGATCGCTAAGATCCTTGAAAGATCTGGATTGTTTTGAGTAGGTGGAATCGTAAAATTGTAGGATCGTAAGATCCAGATCGGGATTTTAACAACCATGATTATTCCTCAAATAGTTCAATCTCATACAAGGTCAACTTTGATGGAGCTATCTTTGAAGATGAAAATATTGTTGGTTTGGGAGAGATAATCTGTAATGAAAATGGATTAGTTATGGTTGCTTTATCACATTTAATTCCACCGCCTACCTCGATAGAGATGGTGTAAGTGTTGATAGATTGACAAGCTATCTGGTTTGCAAGGGAACTGATTTTGAGAAGGTGTTTGGTGAAGGTGTTTGGTGAAGGTGATTTAGAAATGGTCATTAGGGCTATTGTTAAAGATAATATGTCCTCCTCCAACTAGGGCTACATCCTCCACGACATCAAGTCCGTATCCTCTTGTTTTCTTGAAACTAGTTTCTGTCATGCTAAGAGAATGGGTAATTGTGTTGCTTATATACTAGCTAGATGAACTAGAGAGTCTTTGCCTTATCAAGTTTATATGGAGGATGTTCCTTTAGACGTTTCTTGTGTGTACAACTATGACTTACATTTGATTTTAAAATATTTACCCTGAGGGGTGGGTTTTCAAAAAAAAAAAAAAAGGGTTCAATTTTGTACAAAATCATTTCAACTCATAATATATATATATATATATTTATCTCAAAATGAGAAAAAAAATAATCATATATTATTGATGCATATAGCCCATTTCGTTTTTACCTATACCTGAGCTCCCCAGTCCTAATGACAAGAAATTCAATCACTGCCAAAATGATTAGTATCGTGTGTGGAGTCCAATGAGGATACTAACCCTAAAAGTGGCCCAATACAGTCCAAGCACAAGCCCGACTATGAACTAGAAACCAAGCCCAAAGCCCAAAAGCTCATTTTTGACCTAATTTGGCCAAGGGTTACAAAAGGTGCATACGCCGGGTATATGACACGTATGCGCCCTATCTATGTCGTATGCATCTTCTAGATAGGAAGCTTAAACTCACTCATTTTCATTTTGATAAGATTCTAGGGCAACCAGCTTGATCAACTGGTAGCCTAAATGTCCCATCAAACCCTAGACTTTCATTTTCCCTGTAAATACCCTTATTTTCATCAATCAAAAGGTCAAAAACTTTTAACTTTGAGAAACTCTGCCGAAATATCTCCTGAAACTTAAATAATGTAATATAGGTGAAAACCACATTTTCGTCCCTACATTTTCAGGAGATTCTTACTTTGGTCCTTATATATATATATATATATATATATATATATCTCTCTCTCTCTCTCTCTCTCTCTCTCTCTCTAATTTTCTGTGTTTTAATTTTCTTGGACTCACCCACTCAATCTCCCTTCTTAGATCTGTGATGGTGTGAGGGTTTGGGTTGCTTGATGGTTAATATATCTGAGCTATGGTTGAAATTGGTTTAAGGGTTTGGTTGTGATGGATCTGGGTTTGGTAGTGGTGGATCTAGGGAAGAAGAACAAGAAAAGGAATGGAGATTTTGGGTGTGGCCTATTATGGGTCTTTGATGATTTTATTGGGTTTGAGAAAATGAGGGCTTTGGGATTTATGAATTTGTATTTAAGCTAAATTTTTTGGGTTTTTTTTTTTTTTTTTGTTTTCTAAGAAAATATAGGTTTATGGGTTTGTTGGAGATTGGTTTGTTTACTGGGTTCATGTGGATTAGTGATTTGCTGGAGAATTCGGTGTTGAATGGTTGTTTGTTGGTTTTTTTTTTTTTTTTAAATTTTTGGGTTTGTGTTCTTAGATCTGGGTTTGTGTTCCTGTTGTTCTTGTTCAAGACACACTTACATATCAATTCATGTAATTTTTGGTTTTTAATTCTGTTTTTAATATTTTTTTATTTAGTTAAAATTAATATATTAATTTTTTTAATTTAGATGCCGATGTGGCATTTTTTAATGCCAAAATAAAATTTATTATTATTATTTTAATAGTTCCGTCTGCCACCTAGGACTTTGCCAGTAGGGCATTGACGGAAATGACTAAAATGGACGGCGTTTTTCTAAATAGGAGCTAAAAGCGGTAAAAATAAAATCTAAGGACCAAAGTAGGAATCGCCTAAAAATGTAGGGACGAAAATGTGGTTTTTGCCTATAATATAATATAATATTACCTGAATTTAATTAATACTTGTAATACACACAATACTATAATTTCTTTATTAGAATCATAGCTATTCACATATAATTATGTATGATTTTGATAAGATTCTAGGGCAACCAGCTTGATCAACTGGCTGCCCAAATGTCCCATCAAATCATAGACTTTCATTTTCCCTGTAAATACCCTCATTCTCATCAATCAAAAGGTCAAAAACTTTTGACTTTGAGAAACTCTGCCGAAATATCTCCTAAAACTTAAATAATATAATATAACATAATATTACCTGAGATCTTTGCCCCCGCCCCGCATGGATTTTTCTTGCCCCATCCTTACCCCGCCCCGCATGACGGGGAAAATTTCTTGCCCCATCCTCGCCTCTTAAGGCCCCACGAAGACTCGCGAAGCCCCGCCCTAAACCGTAAAACTTTATTTCTTGTTAATTTTCCCTACAACTATTACCATTTTTTCAAATAAAATGACATGTTTCAATAATAAAAATATATTTGAAATTATAAATAAATTTATCCTATCAAATCAAACTAATTTTTAGCAAAAATTAAATAATATTATCTAAATGTTTATATTTCATTGGCCTAAAAAACACTAAAACAAATCTCCTTTATACTAAGTAGTGTGCATTATTTAATTCCTCCCATTTTGTGACTATTTCATAGAGAACGGGACAAAGTCTCAAACCTGTACCTTATGTTTTTTAATAAAAATACAGAAAACTAAATTAAATTGTATATAATTTTTGTGTGGAGAATGAGAATGATCAACTAGAGCTAGTACATGATTGATGCCATCATATCTACAATCAAACCAATAGGGAAACATATTCCTCATCATCTCGTTCTCCAAAAATTAAAAAACAAAAACCCAGCTTGTAAAATAGATATGGATTTTGACAAGCATAAAGAAGCAGTGTTGTTAAGCAGCCAAATGCCCACACAAAATTACAAAAACAATGACACAGACACAAATATTTAGAGCCTCAGACCCGTACCTCATTAAAAAAAAATTATATTATGTTCATGATGAAAAGTAAGTTGAGAAAGAAGTATGAATCATGAATGAAACCAGTAATTCAATAGTATATAAATTTGTTTCTAATAAAGACAAAAAAAACGTTAAAATTGGTACCTTATTTCCAACTTTGCTAGAGAGAAAAAAGAGGTAGAGCCACGCTAGGCAGAATAAAATAAGCTAATGATAGTTTTGTTTAAATAGTAGGGTTTTAATGTATGAAAAAATTACAATTTAACCCTTATTAATGTGGGGTGGGACGGGGATGAGGTGAGGCGGGGCGGGGTGGGTCTAAAAAGTGTAAACCCATCCCCGCCCAGTCCCGTGGCGCGGGTCTAAAATCTCGCCTCATCCCCGCCTCACCACTTTTGCGAGGCAGGGAAAACCCGCACGGGACGAAACGAGGAGGGGCGGGTCAAGCGGGGCGGGGCAAAATTGCCATCCCTACACACAGTACTATAATTTCTTTATTAGAATCATAGCTATTCACATATAATTATGTATGATTATGATTAAATTCTTTTTTCTTGGATTTGAATCTTTATTAGGCCGATTCTACCCACACTTCAATTCCATCCAATTGTAATTGAATCTTGATTGGGTCAAAGTTCTAATAGATTTTGATCTTTGCTTTATCTATTGACAATCTTACATTTTGTTCTTTGGCAAAACCATTTCACCTATTAAGAATGCTTAAAATAGAAAACGAATTTGATTGGGCGTGCAAATTTTCCTTAAAATTGATTAATTTCAATATTTTATGAGTTTCCAAAGAAAGCATTTTTGAACAATTAAAAATTATAGGTGGATTCTGACTAACTTAACTAGTAAAGTCTTTTTTTGTTGAATAAAAAATTTAAAGTTTGAATCCTGTTTATACTAAAAATCAATTGATGTCTTAGTTTAATAATAAAGAGAAATTATTATGGAATAGACACCAAATGTTGAAATTCTATTATATCTATAAAAAAAAATTAATAATAATATAATACGAGTATTATTATTATTTTTTGAAATTCATCTTCAATTGTAATTTTCAACCATGCATTAATTACAAAACAAACGAAATTTTTCCCTTAATATAAAATAATTTACACACCTAAACCAGATCGAACCCACAGTCGAATTCACAAGTGATATACTAAATTTTTAACATTTATTTTTCAACAATTAAAATGGTAAGTTTTAACTAGTTTTTATTTTAGCCTACTAATGATGACACTTTTTTACTTACAACAATATATAGGTGAATTTTTTATGTCTTTAGAGTTATTTATGAATTGATTCTTTTAGTTTAACACCATTTGTCACCACTTTCTAAAGTAATCAATCATGAATGACGGATAATTACTTTCATGTAATCCCACTTTCAAATCAACACAAGTTTCTTTCTAAGTTTTACTCGTTGAATTCACACTACGCTCAGCTAGAAAATGCCATATGGGCTGGAGCCCATTGCCACAAACCGAGGGCTATCTCTTAGTTTCTAGTCTGAAACTTTCAATTTTCTTGAATGCGCACATAGGACAAGAGCTTGAAATCTTGTTAGCTGTGGCTAATTTCAAAGAATTCGGCTACACCTACACAGCTACACTGATCAGTTTCAGTCAGCAGACAGAACATTGATGAGGTGGGGCAGAGTTTAATGCTATTTCTTTTTTGAAAATTGAAATAACATTATTTCCTTCGTATATATATCAGCTTTTTCTTTCATCCATTTCTTCTCCCAAAAAAAAAAAAAATCTTTTCTTTCATTATTATGGTGGTTTAATTTTCTTTTCAAGATGTATTTTGGGTCTCTACGTAGGGTAATGTCAAATAAATATGGACCAAAGTAGGCCCGCTTGAGTGGGAGTGGGAGACTTTAGATCTCATCTTTGGGGGCATGGACATGTGAAACTGAGAATCAAAAGCTGATCTTTGGTGGACCGACATAAACAATGAAATGTTAGAGATAATGTGACATCAATAGCAGTCACTTTAGCAAAATCAGTGTCATTTTCTTCATCATTAACCACAAAGTTTATAATTATTGGGTTTAAGAATTTTATGGAAATTTAGAATTAGACAAATGTTTAACTATATGCATGCTCAAGAATCATAATGCTTTTTTTTTTTTTTTTATTGAGCTAACAGGAAACCTTAAGATAATGGCTCTTAATATTGTATTGACGACGAAAGATTAAATCCCACATTCATTGGATAATTGAAAATTATTTCCCATTGTGAGTTCATAGGATTAATGAATCTCCCATATATTAAAAGGAAAAAATCAAACTCATATAGAGACGAGGTAATGTATAGTAATAAATAAAAAAAAGTGCAGCAAAAAGAGAAACAAAAAAACATTCCAAGGCCATTTCGAGGCTTGTTGTACAAAGTATATATTGCAACATTTGGAACTCATAATATGTTAACATAATGTACACATATTTTACCAAAAAATAATGTACACATATACTACGCAGCTGAAAGTGGCAGTAGTCCAAGGACGTCTCTGTCAATCAATTATGCGTTTTCTTTTCTTCCTATTTCGGAGATTACAACCTAAAAACACAAACTTTTTCATTGATTTACGTCAAAATATCCACGCTAATGAGTGTAGGGTGATCTTCATAAATATTGGGTTATTTATTTATTTATTTTTTGTGGGTAAATTAAAAAAAAAAGTAAGATTTAGGTACAGTATTTAAGTGTTGTTCCTTAGGTTCTTCTTTTGCGATTTTGCCATATGAATTTTTTCTTATGAGAAGGAAGTGTATTTTTTAGTTAAGTAATCATATGGTTGAATCTTAAGAGTGGAACCTAAAAAACAGTACTTAAGATACTGTATCTAAGTTTTGTCTAATTAAAAATATAGGTACATTTTTTTTTATGAACAAAAATATAGGTACGCATATCAAAGAAAACTTCTTCGTTTATATTTCCTAGTTTGCTTTAGTTATCTTTGCTCATCTTTGATGGGGCTATTGGGTCACTAATAAATTATATTCCTCAATAGGAAAAAGAAATAAGGACATTAAAATTAAAACTTTTTATTTATTTATTTGTCAAATAAGTAAATAAAAGAGATGGGTGGATGCCAAATATTTAGACTTAGTTACCTTACTGGTCTTTAAAGTTTACTCATGAGTGATTTTAGTTCATAAAGTTTGATTACTTTTACTCTTTTAGATGATGTGTTCAAATTAAAAATTGACACATCATCACCGATAACCCATTAGTAATATTAGAAATTAAACGCAATCACTTTAAGTTTTGTAAAAATTATATCGATCGATTTTGTCTATTTTTCTTTCTTTGAAGTTCTTTTTAAGGTTTAGGAAACAAAATCTCCATCATAATAACCTTAGCCATCTAAGCTACTAACGTTACTCTCCACTTATAAGCTAGAGTGTTTTCATCTAATGCAAAACAAGTACGTGTACATGTGCTTGTTTAGTTTTTTGTTGAAAGTGTGCTAAATTATATTTGTACTTTCAAAATGTGAGAAAATGTGAAGTTTTAAAATACTGTACACAAATGCTAAAAGCTGAGAGCTAACCAAATAAGTTGGACACAAGAGACTAGTATTCACTCTTTTTCGAGTCTAACTTCAAGACGGTTGGGTTCCTAGGTTAGTGAATTCAAAACATGAAGGAAGAGCCTTAATTGAGGAAATCATAATCAATGATGGGGAAGGGAAAAAAGAATTGAAAATGTATGCCGTGAGCGTTATATGGAGGCTCTTAATGGACACATGATTTGACCTAGGGGGAAGCAAATACCAAAAATAGTTCATGAACTAAAATCTATTCAATATTATCAAAATATCAACAAAAGAGAAGATACAAAAATAAACATTTCTTCAAAATTATCTAGGATTGAATATGTACTAAAATTTGCAACAATCTCACTTTTAATGTACAAAATCAAAGAGTCCATTAGAAAATTGTTTTTCATTATTCTACGAAGCCTAATTTTAACAATATTCATGATTGAAAATGCCCAGTTCATAATTGCGGCAAAAATTGGGAAAGTAAGCAAACGTATAACCACTCTATAAACAAGTTGGTAAGCTATTGGTTTTCTAGTTCTCATTAACTATTGGTACAATATGCAAATACTTGACAACATTTTGAAGTCCAAATTATGCTCATAATGGTGAAGTTCCATTTCCCAAGGATATACTTTCTTGGTCTATGAATTCTTGCGGATAAAACTTGTTTACCAATAACCAAATATAACCATTTCTAAAATATTCCCATGCCTCTATAGGATCAAGAGTTGAGCTAAGATTATGCAATTTCACTACAATATGAAAATACTTGACAACATTTTGAAGTCCAAATTATGCTCATAATGATGAAGTTCCATTTCCCAAGAATATACTTTCTTGGTATATGAATTCTTGCATATAAAACTTGCTTACCTATAACTAAATATAACCATTTCTAAAATATTCACATGCCTCTCTAGGATCAAGAGTTGAGCTAAGATTATGCAATTTCACTTCATTCAAACTAAACCAACAATAAGATTCTAGTAATTCAGAATCTAGTGCAGCATAAAAAAGATCTACTTGATAATGATGCTCAATTATAAAATCATCTTGTTGATGATGAGCTCGACCTTGTCTCTTAACCTAAGGAGCATTAATATATGATGTATCTATGTTGTGTCTGTTAGGATTAGTGCCCTTAAATCCTATTGTATGATGCTATGTATGACTTAATGTTGTGATTAATAAAATTGTTTTATTATTATCTAAAATAATGGTAACATGAATATTTGGACATTATCATATAGTCTATGAGATGCATAGTATGTGATTTAGTCATAGAAGATATAAGTCACAAATTTTTTGTAAACTCAGAATTTTAATTCGTAGTTGGTGATTAAATTGGGCATTTCATCTATGAAAACTATAACATATCAACTAAGATGTTTGTCTTGATCATGGAAGTGGAGACTTCTAGTTGATATGTTTTAAGAGTTAAGACATATTGAACTGGACCGCTGTGAGATTTATTATTCTCCTAACGACTGTCAAATGAATAGTAAATCTCACGACTTTTATTTACATGAACTCTTAATCCTGAGAGAATAATGGACCTGATCATAAAGTGTAGGTTGTTTTGATATATCTGCAGTGAAATCTAAAATCACAATAAAAACCTCAGTATGTTGGGCAGCCACATTTAGCGTTGATGGAACATATATTCTCGAGATGGAATTCATAATCTCTTAACGGAGATATAAAATATTCCCTTGAGATAAGTTTAATGAGTTTGGTTATTCAGAGTGTTAGACCTAACAACTTTAGTAAAAAGTTACTAAAGTATATATTTACGAAATTAGATTTCATAAATATATGATGAATAACTTAAAGGATTAAACTGGGTACTCAAGAATTAAGATGTAGTAATCTTCAAAGTGGCAGTCTACATTCATGACTTTGTATTACTATGAATATTTTATGAAAGGGTTGCATGTACAATAAAGTCTTGGGATATAATTTATTAATAAGGCCTAGAGTGCAATTATATTTATATAGTGGTATTAAATATAATTAATGGTAACTTTGGACTTGTCAAGAGTTGAAATAAAAGCCCAAGGCCCATTAGAACTAGTGTCTTATTTGTTCCATTTTGGTCCCACTTCAAGTCTCATACTAAAGTCCAATTGGAATGACCCAAAAGGCTAGCCCAATTAGATAATCATTTATAACGAGAGAAACATACAGAATTTTGTAAGAGAATGAAATGGTTTGTATGTGAGTGTAGGACACTTTCTTATTCTCCCTTGAACACACACATATAAACTGATTGAGAGACCACACTTCTTGGGCACAAGTGGAATTGGAGTGAAGATTAAAAGTGTTCTCAAGTACTTCTAATCTTTGGTTTTGAATTTCACTGCACCAAGGTACACATTCTTGTTCTTATATTTTGAAATTTACATAGTACATGTTATCAATTGCAAATGAAGTAGATCCGTTAATTTTCTGCTGCGTATGTTTTGTATGCGATACAAACATGTGTTTTTCCAACAGTGTCTCACATAATGATTTCACTAAAATAAGTAAACCATTCTATATCTATCGTCTTTGAATTTTTGGATAAATACTCCAGTGGGTGGAAAAAAAATGCATGACATTTAAAATTTATTGAGACTAGCACTACAAAGCTTGACAAAGTGAATAAATGATTTCTATAGCTTCTTTCTAGAGATGAAAGATGAACACAAATTTAAATGAATTCAATGCCTGACAAGATGAATCTGCTTCTCCTTGTTGGGAAGGAGTAGTTCCTTAATCAATGATGTTAAGTAAAGCTTCACATGTTGCAGTGAACATCTTTTTCCGTCTAGAAACTGATCTCAAGTAAGAACTCCAACAAGTATCTCCAACCCATTGTAATGTGCCAATATAATTTAGTTGCTCTTCGTGTTTGAATGAAGCACCAACAACATTGACAATGGACATTTTAGTAATTATAAATGATGAACATGGATAATCTCTTTTGATGCTGCCACCAATGCTAATTGCAAGTGATGTGTGAAACAATAGATGTAGTAAGCATATAAACAATCATTTGAAATCATATTTTGTAGTCAATTCCACTCACCACGCATATTACTTGTAATGTCATATCATTGCCCTGAAGTATTTTGAATATCTAGACTATATATGATGAGACAATGCAAAATATATCTAATTTTTCAGATTAATGCTATAGTATCAGACATGAACTAGTTGAAAAAACATTTTCTCACACGCAAAGCCATCTTTATCTACAAATCTTAAAACTATAACCATTTTCTCATTATTTGACCCATCTCGAATATCATCAAGAATTATACAAAAATTTGTATCTCTAATTTATTCATGAATTAAATTCTTCACTTTGTTTGAAAAACACATGAGATTTCTTTTAAGATCTTTGAAGATATATAAGAGGCATTTTGGAAGCTCTACATATCATCACTTCAACAACTTTTTCATTATATGATATCTCCGAATTTAATACAATGCTAAATCAATGGCCCACGTATAAATTTTAAAAAATTCTTTGGATTTGAAAGTAGGTACATAAATAACTAGTGTTGTTGAAATTTTTTATTTTTTGGTTTCAAGAAAATTTTCATGATAAAATTTCTTAGCTATCGAATTTCTTTTTAACTCATTGAGATCATTTTTACATATTCTATTGTTGTTACTTATGTTGGGAAATTCACATACATCTTTATAGATGCTAAACGCAGCATAAATAAATCTAGGATCTACTTCATATTTTGCATATTCACAAACAAGCATGAATCTAGAATTTACAAGAGGAGAAGTGTACCTTTGATGCATTTACCCTGAAAAAAATAAAAAAACAAATCTTACCGAGTATTCTTGAATCTTCACCCAAAACTTTGATTAAACCTAGTGCCATTTTGATCCACACCTCAATGACTATATGATGGCTGAGAGTGTGAGATATTCTTTTGTTGACAAACCTTAGAAACCATGTAGCTACCAAGAGGAGAAAACAAATTTTCTCCTCGTCAACTAGTGTAGCCGCTCCTCTAAGGTTTTCTACATAAGAAAACTAATTTAGAAATGGATGTATAGTGTATTTTTTTCATCTTATGGCCGTCCTTCCAAGGGTCTTCTATGCATAGCTTAATGTGGGACGAAAGAGAAAAATATAAGTCTAACTCCAACGGGTCTTGGGCTTTGGTTATCTCATAACCAGTCCAAAATTACTATTAATTTTATTTTATTCTACTATAAAATATAATTGCACTATATGTTTTATTTAATTACACAAGGCATCCATTGACTATTTAAAATTGAATTTAACCCCTCCATGAAATTATCCACAATGAAATAAAATCATAAGGATACTATCACTTTACTAACACTATATATTTTTGTATTTGTTAGGTTCTAAAGATTTAGGTTTAAATATTCAGAATCACATTTGTATTGTGTTGGAAAACCAAGAATAAAACATGTCTAGTCTAGGTTTTTAGGCAATGCTTAAAGGTGGTTGTTTCAAGGTTCAAGTCTAGCTGATTGCAGAAAAAAGAAGTGAAGTTTTGCCTTGCTCGACCAATCGAGAATTAGGCTCGATCGATCGAAAATTGTAGGCACAGTTTTCTACAGAATTTTA
The DNA here is from genome assembly GCA_030021035.2 of Notholithocarpus densiflorus. Lineage (NCBI taxonomy): Eukaryota > Viridiplantae > Streptophyta > Magnoliopsida > Fagales > Fagaceae > Notholithocarpus > Notholithocarpus densiflorus. The sequence goes on from JARYZH020000002.1 coordinate 9,712,588, forward strand.
AATAGGGCCAAAGCCCGCGAAAACGTTCAGGATTTCATCTAAACTTCTCCACATATAAAAGGGAAACCCTAGCCACGTTTTGAGTGTGCTAAAAAGACTTGTATGTTACTCTTTGTAAGATCTGAGATATTTTGTACCTTTTAACTATACAAGAATCTATCGGAGCAAAAATTACAATCAAGCGTTTTGGTAGAACATAGTTGCTGCATCAAGATCATTACTGATGATGATCTGAAACTTTTGAGTGGGATTTCAAAGTCACAAGTAAGGTGGCTTGTGTTGCTGTAAATCCAAGAAGAGAATGAGTCTGTGGATTTAGAGCTTGTACATGGTTATGTCAGTAAGTTACTACTGGAGGTAGCAATAGATTTAGGGTTAAATCTGATTGTAAAAACTTCAATTCTCTTATAGTGGATGTGTTTACCTTGAGGATAGCTAAGTTAAATTCTCTCCAAGTTTTTACCTTGAAACGATTAGTTTCATCGGTTTTCCTGGGTCATCATATCGTGGTGTTATTTACTTTTCTGCTTTTATGCATGATATGATATATGCTTGTTTAACCTAGATCTGAATAATTAATCTAAGTAATCACTTGGTTAATATATTAGATTAAACAATCTGGTTTAAGGGGTCTAAACAAACAAACATTATTCTTCTATAATCTAATTCAATTGTATATAAATTTAATAACTTTTTAATAAAATTATTTTATAGAAGAATTCAATAAACTTTTACTCTTGATATTTTTTTTATAGAAGAATTACGCTTGATATTCTAAATAATCAATTTTCATTAAATCTATCTTAAGTTGATGTTTCTTGTCTCTTATCAAGATTATGGATTTCATATTGAGGAATAATGTTCCACAATGCTACATACGATTATCTAAAATACTGAGCTATTAACCGTATAAGATCTCACTCCAACATACATCAAAGTAATCTACACTTTTACGTTTGAGTTCACATCCCTCTCAAAAATTTTGTTTGGCCCATGAACCCGTTAACATTCCCCTTAAAAAACTTTTTCTTTCCTTTTTTATTTGAGAGAAAACAAAGAAATATTTGAAAGAATTCCCATTAAAAATATCTACTAAAAAGTTCTATTTTTTAGCCTAATTAGAGAAGTTCCAATGTAAGCAAATGTATATTGTCAACTCGCACAATCCTTCCAAACTCACTAAATCAAATTGCCTATATTTTCCATCTGATCTCTTGGTTGTAGAGGTTAGTGGGTCGGTGGTGTTTTGGAATTTTTCAACTAGCTAGTAAAGACAGTTTAATTAAGAATTTTAACTTCAACTAGGGGGGAGGGGGGGGGGGGGGGGGGTGGAGCCTTGGTCATCTCAAGGCTTCCAAGGGTCAAATTTACTGACTTAGGAAAATATTAATTACAATCTTGTTCTACATCTATTGCTTGTCATGACTGGCAAGTGATTGGATGAGGCTAGTTCTTTACTATAACTGGTTACAAATTGGATAACCTACAAAATAGTATACAAACACTAATCAAGTCACTCTAATAATTATTGCGAGCAAAGATTATGGCTAAAATATCTCCGATCATTATTTGGGGTATTATTAGGTATTTTTGGATTACGATGGTGTGATGCTTTATTCTCTTATATTTATGTTGATTTTTATTAATTACTCATATTGAGGAATATGGATTGAGATATGTAATTGCACCGTACAATTAACTCCATTTCCTTCACAAAATTTTTTATATTCTTAACTTTTTAACTTTAAATTTTCACTTCTTTTTAATATTTTTTATTTAATAATTGAGATTAAAAGTTACATTTTCAAACTCTCAATCCCAACCATTTATTACAATTTCATAAGCTGCAATACCCTAAATCTCACTCCTTTTTTTAATATGTTTATAATGGATTAGATATTTTAACCTCATATATATAATAATGCTTTATTTTATTTTATTTTTCTTAATAGGCATTTTACTCTAACTAGTTGTCATAGAACTATCTTAGTCTTATCACCAACGAGCAAGCGAGCAAGCGGTTGGTGAAAGTAGGGGCCCCATGCTTTATTATTTATCATTATCCAACACTATCTCGCGCCATGCCGTACTCGTTATCCACGTGTTTTCTTTGCTTCTTAAATCTATCTAGTTTTCGTTTTTGCGTTGTCACACACACAAACAAACACACACACACACAGAGACGGTGTCAAACTTTTTCGGTTTCGTAAATCGACCAACACAAATAACACACATTCTACGTCGTCCACCTTAATTATATATTTATATTACTGTACTTTGTATTTTTTCGAGATTCTATTTTGTAATAATACTGAATACTCTTTAACTAACTGTTTTTTTTTTTTTTTTTTTTGATACGATCTTTAACTAACTGTTACGTTCACGCGGTTTGCCAAATGTAGCTCTCCCGTTCTTTATCTTTACAGCTAGAACACAAACTCGATACTAAAAAATTACTACATTTCAGTTTCTTCCTTACTTCTTTTATTTTATTCTTTGGTATTTTAATTGGTATATTTATTAATGGACCCAAAGTTTTGTTTTTTGTTTCTATCGCTCATTCTAAAGGTTAGACAATAGAAAATGATTTTCTCCAATCTTTTAAAATTCTTCACTCTCTGTTCTAGGTGATATTCCATCCTAACTTTTTTTTTTTTTTTTTTTTAAATTTATATTACAAACACTTTTTTAGTTTATTGACTTTATTCTCCAAAATGGGCAAATGGGCAAAAACTATCTCATTGGTTGTTTATTCATTCCATATAACTTGTATTGGAGTTTATACTTGTGTGTTACGTAAAATTGTTCCTTGGTGCATTAGTAATTGAATTATCAAATAGCAACTACATTGATTCTTTTCAAAAAAAAGAAAAAAAACTACATTGGTTGGTAATTGTTCTCATTGGTTGTATATTTATTCCATATCACTTTTTATTTTCTTACACAACATTATGATTAGCAGTTGATTTACCAATTACCAACTACATAAAAAAGGATGGGAATTGAACTAGAGGAATCATAAAAGAGTAAATATTCTACTTTTATTTCTCAAGGAGTCAAGGTATATTTGAGATGAAACTATTGTATTATTTGATCATTAAAAGAAAAAAAAAAAGAGAAGTCAAGTGGTGGAAATTTTTTTTTTCTCTCTTCCAATTTTGATTAAACTAGTTGGTAACCCTGCATACACAAAATTTTATATTACATGTAATATAAGTATTTTTATATATGAAGCTATATATTATATATATTTTTATTTTAAAAAATAATGTATCATGATTTTAATGAAGCCTAATAGAATATAAATTCAATTATATATATATATTTATTATAATAATAATATACAAAATTGTAAAGCTTTATAAACTTATATTACATAATATTACATAATATTATGAGGTTAACTAAAAGCCAAATGATATCAGTCTTATATAAATTATTAATAATAAATATTATAACTATAATTTTATATTATTTATTTTTGCAATATTTTAGCTATTATACTTGATAACTCTAGAAAGGGAAAAAAAAAAAAAAAAGATAAGGTCAAATAGTGGAAAACTGATTCCTCTCTCCCAATTTTTTAAGTATTATAACCTAATATTATTGATGAATGAAAAATTCAGAGATCATAGACTGCTTTCTCTGCAAGCCATGGACCCAGTCCTGTTCTATACTTTTATGAGTTTATCTTCCAAAGATAACCACAAAAAAGAAAAAAAGAAAAAGAAAAAGAAAAAAAAAAAGAGTGAGTAGAGAATACAGAAAAAATTAAAAGAATATAGAAAAAAAAGAATTTATATAAGTATCTTTCAAAGTTGAGGCCCTTTGAAAGTGACAGACGAGTCTCATAAATGATAAATCTGGCAATCTGATGCCTAAATTATTGTTGGGTATCAAATTTCTCTCTCTTTCTCTCCCTATTCTCTACAAAATCGTTCTTTCTAGAACTAGTAGAACCCAAAGTGCCTAAACTCTGTTCCAAATTCCAATTGGACAATTCTGATATTTCCATCTAGCTCTCTCTATCTGTTTTTGCTCTGCTTTTCTTTTTCCGTGAAAGTTGATTCCTTTACATTTTTTTCTTTAAGAAAATCGTCTTGATTTCAAGGTTACCACTCGGACAAACCACCGATCTTTTCTCCCAGAAAACATGGGTTTATGTTAAAAGAAACCAATTCTGTGTCTCTTTCAAACCTTCCCCTTATTTTCCAGCACTTTGTTGGGCTTTCTTTTCCTTCAAAACCCATCAAATTCTGACCCTTTTCTTCCATTCTCCGGGTTTTGCTTTCTGGGTTTGATTTAACTTGAAGAATTAACGTTGAATTGCTGTGACTTTTTGCAATAAGTCTGTTCCTTGAATTTCGAACAAAGCAGAGCTTGAGTTTTCTTTAAGGTTAGTGAAAAAAGAAGAAGAAAGAAATAGGGAGAGTGTGAAAAGGGAAGAGAAAAACAACCATTCCTTTGGTACTGTTTTTTTTTTTTTTTTTTCTGTCGGAAACAATTGGCTGGAATTCAAACTCTCCGGTGTACGGAAAAGTTGTGGAATAGAGCAACATTGCCAACGAAGAAACTCTGTGAAAGAGAGAGAGAAAGAAAAAAGAAAGAAAGAGGGATAGATATTTAGTACCCGTGAAATTTGCTGTCAAAAGGTCAAAAAATAGGGGTCTTTGTAGAATAAATTCGCATTTCCCTTTTTTTTTCCCTATAGGTAGCTCTCTCTCTAACAGGGAAATCAAATCCCGTCAATTTCTCTCTCCCTTTCTCTCTCTCTACCTCTCTTCTGTTTTTGTCTGTTTTCTGCGTATCCTCTGTTCTCTCTCTGTTTTCTGCGTATCCTCTGTTTTCAAGAGAGAAGCTGAAACTTTGTCCAACTATTTTCTGCTTCTTTCTGTCTCTAAAATCTCACTAAAAACCATGATTTATGATAAAGGGCCAATGCAATCAAACCTTGATTGCTTCCTTCACTGCACAACCCCTGTGGTCCAATCCCAATTTCTTCCCAAGGTTTGTATCTTTTTTTTTTTCCAATTTTTTCTTGGTGGGTTTTTAACTAATCGGTTTCATTTTCGTTATCAATTTCTATATGTGATCATTTTGTTTTGTTTTTTTGTTTTTTGTTTTGGTTGCAGACTGAGATTAGAAACCTTAATCGTCTATGGCATCCATGGGAGAGAGAAACAGTTGAATATTTTACCTTAGGTGATCTTTGGAATTGCTATGATGAATGGAGTGCATATGGGGCTGGAGTTCCGGTCGCCTTGAACAACGGCGAGACCTTAGTTCAGTATTATGTGCCTTATCTCTCTGCAATCCAGATTTTCACAAGCAATTCGTCTGTACACGGTTTGAGGTATCTACCCTTTCTTGTATCTGCATTTGCAGTCTTATTTTTGTTTTAATTTGATTGTCGTACAGGCTGAATTTTACTAGTGGTAGCTTCCAGCAAGGTCCTAGTTTGATTTACTTTGATTGGATTTGCAATGATTCTTCTGATTAGGTCCAATGTTATGATATTCCTTGACTAGTATGATTTAAAATTTTGGTCAACCATGTGGATTAGTTAAAGTTTATTAGTTTTTTTTTTTTGAACTCATTCGAATCGATTGGTTAAGAATTCTTCAATTGGTTGTATAATTGAATTGCTCAAGGACCCATATGGGTTAGTCAACCTGTGATGATTTGGACATTAATGTGTTTATTTTTAATTAGTTGGGGTATTCTTTCACTTTTAGACAGAATTGCTGAAATTATTTTGTTTACTACTAGATTAATCAATGATAACATATTAGTCTTAATTTGAAGCAGTTTTCTGGACTAAGTAATATTGAAAATATTTTTTGAATGAGATTTTCAGGGAAGAGACTGAGTCAGGGGACTATGAGACGCGGTCCTTTAGTGATTCATGCAGCGATGAGAGTGAGAGTGATAAGTGGAGATGGGATGGATGTTCGTCAGAGGATGGAGGGTCTGAGCAAGACAATCTCTGTCACCCAAATGATAGATTGGGGAACCTTTATTTTCAGTACTTTGAGAGATCAACTCCTTATGGAAGAGTTCCTCTAATGGATAAGGTACCTTTGCTAGTTCATCTTCCTCTCATGCAAACCTTAATTAGCCCTTTTAATGTTCTTTACTTTCATTTCATTAGCATTTCATCTTTTCTTTCTGTCTCTTCTGTTTTTCCTTTTTCTTTATAAAAAATAAGACTGATTGAGGATTGGAACAATGAGAACATTTGTGGATTTGTTAGAATCATATTATGAAATCCTTTTCAGATAGGCATCTTTTAAAGATACAATGGAACTTTTGACTCCAATATGACACTAAGTTTTTCATTCCATGTTTAATTTTCTTATTTACTTCTTTATCTCTCTTCTCTTTGTGTCTGTCATGGATAATAATTGTACTTAGTTTTATATTTTACTTCCTTTTGAAGTAATTACCATTTTTATTAGCATATGTTCACGCCTTTAATCTTTATTGTCTTGAACTTTACTATTGTTTGGAAGAAGAATTCAATATTTGGGGTTTTCAGCTTTCTAGATGATTATAACTAGTCATGCTTTAAATTCCTTGAATCCCTTTACCATGTAGGAGTATGTTGATTCCATTGATGAATTACTGGTTCCTTACTTTTCAGATAAACGGCTTAGCTCAAAGATATCCTGGCTTGATGTCATTGAGGAGTGTGGATCTTTCACCAGCAAGCTGGATGGCAGTTGCTTGGTCTCTCTCTCTCTCTCTCTCTTATCAACTAGTATATAAAGCTTACATAATAAAATTTAAAAATATGATTTTTTTTTTGGCCTTAAGCTTGTTGCTTAAGTTTTTAAATTAGTGTTCTATTAAATAATTGCTCTCAAGTCTCAACATGGTCTATTAGGATTTATAGAGCGTTATTGCCACTAGTTATGACCACCAATAAAAGATTATTTCCCCAAATAATCTCTTGTTTGTATTAATACAAAAGATATGATAATAAATTTTCTCATATTTTTTATTTTTCAGGTATCCAATATATCACATTCCCATGGGAAGAACCATAAAGGATTTGTCCACATGCTTCCTCACCTATCATACCCTTTCATCCTCATTCCAAGGTAGGCTCTATTTATTTTCATGTCACCCCTGTCAACCTATTACCGTTGGATTTTTGGTTCAACCAAAAGGGCGGTGACAAGTTTTGTTGTTGACTTTTTATTTTATCTTTGCCCTCTAATTGTATCCATTCAAAGAAAGGTACTTATGCGAACTATATCGCTCATTAAATATGCTATGTGGATATGTCTATTGCTATGTAGATATGGACCTTGAAGATGACCTTGAGAGTTCTGATAGGAAGAGAAAGGAAGGGGAAGGCATCTCTCTTCCTCCATTTGGTTTGGCCACTTACAAGATGCAAGGAAATGTGTGGATCTCGGGCAATCGTGGTCGGGACCAGGAGAGATTGGTGTCACTTTTGAGTGTGGCAGATTCATGGCTAAAGCAATTAAGGGTCCAGCACCATGACTTCAACTACTTCACGGGGATTCGGAGTGGCTAAAACCACAACTTTATATGATTCAGTTGGAAAGGATTGACCATTAAAACCCTCTTTTTTGGAACCATGGTTTTGTGCTCTTGATCGGAGTTGAGTGTGAGGATTGATTATAGTTTGACACTTCTCAGCATTGAGCTTCGTAGATAGGCTTTACTTAAGGGCCAGCCAAATATGTGAGATTTCATCCCAAAGGTATTTGAGGTTGAGTTTAACTCTCTTTGCCTTCTGTTTAGGCGGTAAATAGGCTGTTTGTTGTAGAGAGATAGATAAGAGGCTTCTTCCACCATGTAGTTTTATGGATTGTGTAACTAATACATTCCTCTTCACCATACAAATTTGGCCATTTCCTTTGTATCACATTAATCATAACATTTTGATTTGCCTCTGGGAAATGTTAAAAAGAAAAAAAAAAGGAAAATGCCCTTTGGAACTTAGAACCATTGAGTCATTAACAAGTGAGGAAAAAAGAAAAGAAAAAGCCAACAGATTTAAAAGGATTAGATAAAAAAGCAGAAGATAAAAAAGCAGAGAAGTGGGTCCACAGAGTTGAACATTGCTCCCATGAAATTAAAACCACCCATTTTGGCTAAGGGATCAAAATTCAACCGCTATAATCTTTTTCTTGACCAATTTGTTGCAATTAATTCCATAACTATCTGTAACACTATCAACACTTCTTTCTAGCCACTTGGCACAAAACTTGAGGGTTGTCCTTGTGTTTGCCTTTGCTACTTTGATTTTCTTATAATTAAGTTGCTACTTTGATATCAATAAATTAAATAAAAAAAAAGTTGCTACTTTTATAAGTTTCTAAATATTGTTATATATTAATACGTATCATTTGGACTTAATGCTTTGCCTTGTGGTACAAAATGCTAGATAGACAAAACTTTAAGTCACCAAAATGTATTATATTATAAATAAATTAACTTTCTGATTACAGTACATTTTACTTTTAACATCCAAATCAAAATATTTATATTTTGTTTTAAGAGCCTACAAATAAGAAACTTGATATTTATTTTTCAGATTGGAATTTAGCTATTGCACCATGCACTACCTCTCACATCATTTTCAGTTTTTCAAAATTTTTAACATTTTTTAAACTCTGAACTTTTTTACATTTTTAACTTCCGAGATCCAATGGTTGGTATCAAAAGTTAATTTTTTAACTCTGAACCATTGAGAAGGTAGCACTGACAAAGAGTGTGCTGGGTCATAAAGAGGGGTTTGTAGAAGTGTTGGACAAATCTCTCTCAATTGGCAAAGTACATATGATGAACTTATTAAAATCGGCAAGACATTTGAGCACTTGATGAATGACACTTTTTTAGCATTTACATCATCCATCCATCCATCATAGCACGTAGGTTCTTCATACGTTTTCTCAATAGTCTTGAATAAGCTCAAAGGGACGTCTCTTTCTCTTCTTTAAAATCATGCTTTGATCTCCTTAATTTTTGTCTTTGGCATATTAAAGTATCTTATACAAATAAAGTAAGACTTTAGCTTTGGCACACTCTAGCTAGAACGCGGATATCACTAGCCCAAACTGAATGATCATATTTCCACAAAGACCAATCTTTTATTAAAGTATTAACTATTAAGTACTCATTCATTTACTTTCAACTTAAAACCCAACTGAAAAATTGATTGATCATTGCTTGATTGAGCATTACGGGAATCCCATTTGTAAAATCAAAATACTTTATTCCCTATCACTATATAGAAAACATGTCCCAAAAACTCCCAATTAGATAAAAGTCTAAAGGGATGATATATATATAAATATAAATATAAATATATTTTTGTTTTTTTGTTTTTTTATGTTGGTTTAAAACGGAAACTGGTTGATGGGATTCACTTGAATCAAGTGGGAATATTAAGAAGGTGTGATTCAAGATCATACCAAACTTGTATAAATATATATCAATATTGGGCAGTGTAACATTGTTTAATGGTGAATTTGTCAAAATTCGCATTCAATTAAAAAATATTGAGTGGTATGACATTACTTAAAATTACATCAGATGTAATTTGCAGAGTAAAAAAGCTTTATTTTTTGAAAATTGATTTCACTATGTAGTGAGAAGGAAGAAATCCATTGTGCCATGTGGACCACTAATTTAGCTTTGCTTTAAACAGGTGATGATAATTGAATGAGAATTGGGGATGCGGAATACAATAGTTTTTTCATTCAATAAGGGCTTCTGAGTTCTAACTTCTAACCTTATTTTCAATCCGGAGCAACTTAGCAGCAGGTAGAAAAACCCAAGTTTGGATTAATTTAAATAATTTTAAATCCACGGTCCACCTGGCATGTGCACTTCATAGTTCATATGCACTATGCTAGAGGCAAGCATGCTGTGATTAATGAAAAAAAAATGGTATTAGTTTTAGATTTTTTTTTTCCTTTAATAAAAATTTGATAGTTATAATGAGAGATAGATGATTTAAACTTTGGATGTCTTAGAAATACAAAAAGCACCAACTAGTTGAGCTACAAGATTTGTGACTAGTGGTGAATTTATGTAAAGAAAATATTACCCTAATTATACGTTATCACCCTAACAAGTTATGAAAAAAAAAAAAAAATCGTCTCGACTTTAGAGCCTTTTTAATTTGAATTTTATTCAAGTGCAACCAGCTTGTTATCCACTTTGCTAAACTCCAAAGCTGGAAACATAGTTCCACCATCATTCCAGATAAAGAACATCATTTGTTTTCCATTAATCTCAATAGTGCAATCGCTATCCTCTTTACCGACCGAAAGAGAAAAAATAAAAAAAAATAAAAAAAATTGCAACCACTAACCATACCAATATATGTAATAAATTGGAAAATAAGGAGGGCTTGCAAATCCAACTACCAACAAACATCACATAGCACTACACATGGGGCAGTACAAGTAGACTCGTTTGGTCAATGATGCATGTACACAGATTGGCTGTGTGGCACTTGGAATTTTGGAATTCACTTGCTCCCTAATCCTATATCTACCATTCTTTAGTTTTATAATCACATTATGGTATAATTACATCTCACTACGTGTCACGATAAATTTTTTCTTTGCTTTTTCAATCTACGCATGACATTTGCAACACAGGAATCAGTTTAGTGCATGCCTTCTTTTATTTTAAAATTATATATATAAAAAAAAAATTTAGTGCATGGTGATTGGACAAGCTCAAACTTTGTGAGCTTGATCCCGTGTGTTAATGACCTTTTTTTTTTTTTTTTGAAAATCAATACTTTGAACTTTATTAAATAGTAAGCAAAACTGCCAAATAAGTAGCAATGGTGTGCAATGGGACATCTTCCATCCACACTTGAAAATCAGTGACATGTCGTGCATGTCGAACTAGGTTGTGAGATACACTATTCCCTTCTCTACAAACATGTGGAAACCTAATATAATGAGATAAATTTGCAAAACATTTAACCTTATGAATTAAACTCAGATCAGAAACTAACTGTAGAGCACTTGATGTAGCCAAAGTTTCAAACTTCACGACAGTTAAAGGGAGAGGGATGATTTCGACCCTGTGCCAAGCCCTTCCTTGGCAATCTCGAATAATCAATCCAATCCCTACCCTATCATCTTCTTGAAACAATGCATCGATGTAATTTGTGCCTGAAACCTCCATAGTTACATCAATAGTCGATCCCCAGAAAAACATTGATCCACCTCCTCTCAAAGTTCTTGGGTAAACAAACATGTTTTCACACTGAATTTTTCTCATCACCTCTTTTAGCCTTGCTTCATCTGCTCATGTTTCGGCTAATAACATGACAGAGGGATCTTTTACCCGCACCAATTCCGTAAGCTCGTTCACTGTACATGGGTTCCCAAGCCCATGACAGTTCCAGATTAAACAACTCATGGTGATTGGTGGGGCTGGGCACCAGCCTCCACCATTGAGAAATAGGACACACCTTCATCCTCAGAAACCTGCCTATGTTTGCTTGGTAACTCCGGATGAGCAACTCCCCTTCTCTTTCCACCAAGTTTTCCTTCCACTTGCACTTCGATTACAGCCTTCTCCCTGCCAACCCAATTTTGTTTACTCCTTCCGTAGGTTGTGTTTTTTTTTTCCTCGTGTTGCCCTAATCCCTGTCTGACGTGTACTTTGATTTTTTCCTGAAGTGGCATGCTGAGTTGGCGAGTTAAAAACCCTAATAGCTATTGCCGTAGGTATCTCACTCCCATTAGGATTCTGCCCGTTAGTCATTAATGCCTCATTAATCTCCCTGACCTGGATATCAATTAATTCTGGCATAATAACCGAAATTGGGATTGAATTTCTGGATTCCTTATTCGCCTCCTCATAAATAGGAGCAATTATTGGAGGTGATTTGGTTGTGATTGAGTCCGGATTTGGTTGGGTAGCGTGATCAGAGAGTAACGCATCTGCTCCTTCCACATTAATTGGATTCAACGGTTCACCCCCATTAATTTCATTAATCCCCTCTGCATTAAATTCTGCCGCCTTCTCCGAAGAAAGCTCCTCCACCGGATCTCCACTATTTGCTCTCCCCTCCGATGGACTTGGCTGTGCATGCAGAACCTGAGATGATGCATTAGCTTTAGGCTTCCTTTGCTCATAATATCCTGGAACATAAATAACTTCCTTCCCTGCTACAGTGTACGGAGCGGCCTTCAGAGATGAGTTAAACTGTTGTTGCTCCGGCTTAAGAATTCCCTTGCTTTCCATCCACAATTCACATTCTTTATCACTATGGTTAAGACGTCCACACCAGAAGCAAAAGTTAGGCAGACGTTCGTACTTGAAACTTATCCATATTTTCCTTCCACCCTCCAATGTAATAAGTCTGCCTTGGCACAATGGTAGAGATATGTCAACAAGGACTCAGACCTTTATGAAGTTTCCACCTTCCTCATCAACTGCCCTCGTAGACTTTTGGACTTCCCCAATCGTGTCGCAGATTTCTTCAGCTACAGACCTTTTCATGAAACGCACCAGAATATCATGAACTTGAATCCAAAATAAAGTTGTCTTGAACACAAGGTCCCACACCAGAATCTCCGAGTTATACCTTTGCAGCATAACTAAATGTTTGTCGAAGCTTCAAGGTTGGTTCTTAAGAATCCGATCCACATCTCCCAGATTGTCAAAGACAAATAGAACACCATGGTCCTTCTGATTACGAATCTTAAAACCATTGGTAGACCTCCACAATTGTTTGGAAGTTCGAGCCATGATTTCCATGTTAAGAAAGCGAGGAGTCAAGAACTGCGCAACCAACATGAATTCCCCAGTTTGTTGGTCCCTTTGTAAAACAAAACCTGTTTCCTCCTTCTCTGAGAGAGACAAAGAATTCCATTTTTCAGCCAAGTCCTCCATTGTCTTAGCTACTTTGGTTGATTACTAATCGTGTTCCCCAAAACCCCAAAAAACCACTAGCTCCAAAGTAAACTTGTTACTTTAGAGAGACAAAAGACTTTCCTTCCTTAGAAGGGACAATACACTTCTACTGCCTAAGAAAGGGAGAGGACTCACTTTCAGAGAGACAGAGAGACCTAAAGCGTGTGTTAATGACTTTGTTATACAAATAAAGAAAATTAAAGCATGTGTAAATTGGGCAATTGGGAACTCTATTTGGATGTTTCTTGTGGATGATCACTTAAAAGCAAACTAATCCATATATGGGTTAATTTTCTTGAAAAATATAGAAATAGTTACCGTAGATTGGATTGTCTTTTTCATGCTCATGAAATTCAAAAGTGAAAATTCAACCTGAATTTTTTTAGTGAAATACGGAGGTAATTTAGAATTTTAGAAACAAGCATAATATTGGTAATTATCTTTTGTTTCTACTTAGGTTCTCAAACTTCATCTCATGTATTTGTAATTGTAAATCCTCTATAATCCTGTAACTAATTTCTCTTATGTATAATTAAATGTGATACATACATTTATTATTCAAATAATTGAATAATTTCACCACCTTTTGAGGAACTTTTTTAGTTTTTATAAGGTTAATTGGTTTCAAAACGCTTCCCAATGTTCCCATGCTATGCAAATAGACATGATTTCTGCAAAACTTTGGCTCCTTTCATCCAGTAATTGGGGTTGAGACTTGAGAGAAAGTTAAGTGAGGGATTAACATTGGGGTGGTGATTTTTCATTTTTGTACGCATCTTCCATATATGTATACATAAGCTTTTTAAGACAATATATGTATACAACCAATAGCTCTTCACTTTTTAGGACACAATCAATTCAATCATGATCATTGTGGAAATTTTTTTAGGATTTTGAAATGTCGTCGTGCTTGTCACTTCAATCGTGCATTATCCACTGCGTTGAGAAGTGAGGACTATTAAGTTACCATTTGCGCTATCATTACTCAAATGGTAGTTAAAAAAGGGGGAAAAAAAAAGGACATGCATGGTATATTAAACTTTGACTGATATTTTGTATAGATCCGATATTTTGGATAAATCAATTATAGTCAAAAGATTCATGTGATAATCCATTGATAATGACATCTTTTGTAGTGCTTTCATGTGCGAGGTTTGAATCGCAACTTACCCTCCCTTACCAGTTATCTATAATTAAAAAATAAAATAATTATAGTCATGTTTTGGGCAAAAAGATTATGTAACTTCTACTTCCACAAAAATACCGAGCATTTTACATATGGACTTAGACTTATATTTTGGATTTTCTGTCACAACATGACCAAACAACCAAAACTATGGGTGAAAAAAAAAAAAAAAAAAAAAACCAAAACTATGAGTGAAAAAAAAAAAAACTATGGGCGAAAGAATGGTATATCTTTTCTCTTCCACAAAATTTTGGAGCGGGTATATATGAGTTAATTTATAAAATAAAAAAAATTAGGTTTTTTATTATTAGGGGTAGTTTAGATATTTGGCTTTAGAACAATCCCCTGACGGGCCTGTGTAGCACGTTCGATACCTATACAAACAATAATAGTTATGACTTATGGCGAGTTGAATTGGTGATCTCTAGGAAGTATACCCATGGTAGACGTGGTAAAATGAGCGGTTCAGGTCGGGTCAATTAGGTTCAGGTCAAAATAGGTCATTTTAAACGAATTAGAAAATGGTAGGCTTATTTGGGTTAGGACAAGTCAACTTGTATTTTTTCACATGAATTTTTTTTTTAAAAAAATGCATTTGGCAATTGGAAAATCAAGTAGCGAATTACTTGGTATAAAATACATTACTTTGAATTCACCACTCATATCAAGAATGAGATTAACTCAACAAATTAATACTTGTTCAATAATTATACAAATGCCAATATTGCTAACCAAAAAAGCATAAAGGAGTTTAGTCTACCCTTTGAACATCTAATTAAAACAAACACGCAAGTTTTATTTCTACACAATATCAACATCCCAAAACATAATACAAAATTACAAATGCCTTATTGGATAGCTAATTTAACAAATAATAAAAAAGATATAAGCAATTTACAATCTAGAAAACTAATTTTATAATCTAATATCAATTATGGTTGATATTTTGTTTCAATTTGAGAATATACATCAAATTTTAATTGTTACTTATTTATACATGGTATCTTTTATAAATATCATGTCATTATTAAGTAACACACACTATAGGAAATATTATGTTTTATTTTGAAAAACAATTTATTTTGATCATGAATTGTTAAAAAATAGGCCTAAGCATCCATAATTTATGCTAAATTTCATCGATATACTTCGGCTTCACTATTTTTACACTTATAAACGCTTCTCATACATGTTTATAATTTCAAATATAGGTTTTTAACTCTGTTGCAATCAGATTATCTTGGCATATACTTTATTATTTGATATTTAAAAACTTTACTTATCGTATTATTCAAGTAAGAGAATGTCTCAAATTATTCATCTTTCAATTTTTTTGTATACAGCTAGATAATGGACTCAATTGTATTTAAATGACGTTATCCAAAAAATATTAAAAATTTGATATTTAAAAAAAAAAAAAAACGTGCATTATATTTGTCAACTAAGTTTGAGTTGTACACTTTAAAACTCACAACAAACAATTAAACCAATAATGTCTTAATTTTATTATTTTTACCTAAAATAAAAGGTCTTAAAAAATGGGTCGGGTCGGGTTAACCATCAAAAAAGGGGTTGGGTCACGGGTCAACTTATTTTTAATTCAGGTTGAAAAAATTTAGGTTCGGGTTCGGGTTAGGTTTGCGAATCTTGATCTATTTTACCATGTCTAACCCAAGGCCTGATTAGCATGACCAACCTCTCAGTGGCAAAAAAAAAAAAAAAAAAAAATTTAAGTCTTTTAAATTATACAAGAAACGGTAAACATTCTAATTTTTTATTGAATCTTTTTGTTTTTGTATTTTTTTGATAGATGAATTTCTCTGTTGACAAAGATAAGATTTGATTTAAGATCTCCAAAAAAAAAAAAAAAAAAAAAAATGGTATGTTTGGAACGGAGAGAGGACCAAACATGGGGTTATATAAGAAATTTATACTGAGTTCATAAAAAAAAAAAAAAGAAAGAAATTTATACTGTAATAAAAATTACGAAACTGCTTTGTGTTTTGGGGCTGAAGAATGTTTCAATTATATTCAAGCTACAAGACTTTGGCCCAATCTCCGTGGGGTTTATACTTGTCTGTGACCAAGAGCAGCCACTTTATGGGCTTTATTTTTAACCAATGGGACTTATATGGCCCAATATTGGTGGGCGCCATAAAAACATTTCTGTTCCATGCTGGATAGGCCTCGATATTGGATAGTAAAGCTAAAATCTTAGTTCGTTTGGATCTACCACTCGTGAAAATTTTGGGTCGGTTCCCATAATCCCATTATAGTAGTATACTCTTAACATAGTTAGGTAGCAAACAGTACGGCTCCAAGAATTTTCTTGAGGGGGTTATTAAGAAACTTAAATTAAACAAATTTTAATAAAAAGATAACTTGAATATACTGTGATATTGAAAAAAAAAAAAAAAAACACATATATGAAATTTTACAATTTCTTTTTATGAGATTTCATATTTTGAAATCGTCACATGATAATTTATTATTAATTATCATTATCTATTGTCAATGTAGATGTAACCATTTTATTTTGTTAAGTTTGTATAGCATTATTTTTGTGTATCCAAGAGTTAGGCTATTTTGGATATACACCATTGTAAGTTTTTTTAAAAACCTTCTCTCATCTCCCCATGTGTGTGTGTTAAAAATATTTAGTATTCTAAAAAAAAAAAAAAAATCACTAACTTTACTATTTTTTTTCTTGAATCACTAGTTTTATAACAAAAAGTTATTATAACATCATAATAATATACACATGTAACAAATTCTCTGTATTTCTTGGTTATTAAATTATATAAAGTTATAGTATATTTATACTATACATGTACACCTTCACACGCATCACAAGTCACACAAATAACATTATATCAAAAAATAAAAAAATAATGCACAAAATTAGTATCAAACACACACACACACACACACACACTTTCTCACATATATATAATATAAATTTATAATAAAGAGAGACATTCAGAACTCACAAACACTCACATTTTACTCTTAGAGTCAAAGATATATAGAAAGTTAGATAGAGAATAGAGATAAGATGAGATTCATGAGAGAAAGGGAGAGTGATTTGTGTTGTTGATTAGTTTTGGGATAAACTGATCTATGTTGTTTGATTTTTGTATTAAATTGATTTGTGATCAAGGTGTGCAAGATTTAAGCCAAGTTGTGCAAAAATATTTTTAAGAGCAATTAAATTAATAAAATGAATGTTTTTTTTATATAATTTTTTTTTTCAAGTCAAGGGGTTCATTTGAACCCCCTGACTTACAAGTGCAGTCGCCCCTGGTAGCAAACCTAGGGATTTACTCCTGCAAATTTAAACCCTAACTAAAAAAAATTAATACATGGATTTGGGTCAGCACTTTGGACTCAGTTTCTTTTGACGTAAAATGTTTTATTGGCGTTTGGTTAATGGTTTTGTCAACGGTGAGAATTAAATTATATAATAAAATTCAATAGAGAGAGAAATTGAATATATCAATCTCATAAAAAAAAAACACTCAAATACATGAAGGATTACAATATCATTTTACTAACAAGAAGAAAAAAAAAAAAAGAACTGATAAGAGATAAAGTATGAACTGAAAATGCTAATATGAGTCATGCATGAGAGTAATAAAATGAGAGAGAGAGAGAGAGAGAGAGAGAGAGAGAGAGAGAGAGAGAGAGAGAGAGAGAGAGAGAGCAACAGATGATATTTGCTAAAACTGAGAGCTGAGTTGCCAAGGAAAGCAAAATTGTTGTGACTATAAAACTGAAGAAAGCAGAGCTACCGACGTCGCCAAGGAGAACTCATGACCAAAATATTTCTTATGATACTGTTTTTTAGAAAAAAAAAAAAGAAATTAGAGATTATTTTTATTTAATGGGTTAAAAGAATTACAAATTTGAATTATTAAGGGATTTTAATTTTTTTTGCTTTTGAATAGGCTTTTTGTTGAATAATTTGTTCACTTATTGTTGTTTAGCCTAGTCTTGTTTTGTTTAGGTTATTTTTCCTGTTACCTAATTTTTATTGTTATTATTTGAGTTTTTTTTTTTTTTTTTGGTTACAGGCCTCTTGAATCCTCTATTTACTTTTTTTTTAATATATATTTTCTTTTATTTGTTTGGGGTTAAAGAATATGTTTGGGGGCCAGAATTATTTTTACATTAATGCTACATCTACAACATTTTTACAACAAAACTTACGTGACAAGCTATTATTGGTGAGTAAAAAAGGTGATGCTAGTATTGGGCCCAAATTAGAATTTGTAAAAACTTATTAATTAAGATTTGTTGTAAAATTATTATACAATTGTTGTGAATATAGCATTACTTTTATATTTGTTGAACCCAAATTCTTGTGATTCTCAAGACATGGAATTCAATAATTTTTTTAGTCGGTTCAAAATAAGTTAGTTTAGTACATTAAACTTTTTTTTACAAATATTTATACATTTTTTGAACACCTTAACTTGAACGTGGAGCCGCCACTATTTATCAAACATTTTCTAGCGTTTGGCTCCTATGAAAAACACAAATTTCCCTCTTTTTACATACTATTAAACACAACTTTAATTCACTTTAATATATTAATACACTTAGCTAATATCAACCTAAACACAATCAAAACAAAACTTAAACAGTAAAAAAAACCTAATAAAACAAACAAAAAGTAAAATTAAAAATTAACATAAACTATCAGAGTAAAGTTAGACATTCACATGCATAGTTACAAACTCTTAAAATAGTTTTTGTGTGATTTTTAAAAGTTTGAGAGTGATTTTTAAAGTTTGAGACATATTGTACTCATTTAGGAGGTTTTAAGAGGTAATTTTTTTTTAATGATTTTGGGGTGGTATTTTTGTCATTTTGGTGGTTTAGGCGAATTTCAATCATATTGGACGTATTGAAGGCATTTTGGTCATTTTAGAACTTTTCTTCTGCGGTGGGGATTTCAACATTTTAAAGGTTTTTAAGAATATTTTAGTCATTTTAGAGATTTTTAGGTGTGTTTGCATATGTATCTCACACCCAGGATAGGCATATGTTTTGATTAATTTGTTTCATTTTTCACATTTTTGTGATTCGATTTGACTCTTAATGCCTAAAATTAGTAATACTGGATTATTTTCCATGATTATCTTAGTTGGTTCTTTGTAATAGGATAGATTCGAATATGTTTAGATATTATTTTCAAAATAAAATATTTTCTTATTAATGCATACCTAATTTGTTGAAATTTCCTTTTACCAATATCTGATTTCATTTGAACTTCAGATATGTTTCCTTCTTTGCTTGATGTAATCTTTGAAAATATGCAATTGTTGGAATTCCATTTAATGTAATAACTAATAAGCACAAGATTTGTACAGGGCTCATCTTAATATTCTCCTAATTTATAAATGACTTTACAACACTAATAGAGGTTGACCTACTAGTTTAGGAGGAGAAATTATAAGGTTCTCATGGTGGACCACATCATTTGTCCACCATTCCAGTAAAATACTCCCACTTATTTAAAATTACTCACTCAGTATTTAGTTTTTATTTAAAACTGCACAATTTTAAACAAGTGAGAGTCTTTTACTGGAATGGTGGATAAATGACGTGGTCCACCATGAAGACCTTATAATTTCTCGTTTAGGAGGACTTGGGTGCGTAAAACCTTTCCAAACCCATACCATAACTTTGAACTCATACTTTCGTTCTTTAGATCTTTGCATAGGGCTCCAATGATTTATGGACCCAAACCCGATGATGACTCCGATTCTCTCCCTTAACTTTTAGTTAGTGGCGTATACCTGAGAGGCTGAGCCTATGTCTAGGAAGGGTGCATACTGGGATGCACAGATCACACATCGCGACATTTACATCTAGAAGGATAACTGGATTGATAAGGATTTTCTTAGGGGTTTTCTTTTTGGATCATTATTAGTCAAGGATCTATTTTTTGGCAATAGACGGGTTGATGTTAGTAAGGCGTCCTCTATTATAGATGAGCTTCTGGAGGTTTTAAAAGCTATCCCTATAGAGGGTTATGTGATTGTCTATAGATCAAAGAATGTCATTTAATTCTCTGACTGAGGATTTGAGCCTTAATTCAATTTACCCTTGTGTGAGTGAGCATTGCACTGGAAAGGAGAGTTCTTTTGAAGGAGAGAATTGGGCCAGGAAAGCTTGGTCAGGGAATTTATGGTTTCCAGAGGTTTGTATGTCTCCCATTCTAATATATATACATATATACACACACACTTAATATTATAATAATAAAATATGAAACCCTTTAACTTTTTGTGTACTTCTTCTAATGTTGACACACAAGTTTATCAAAGCTCAATTTTCCACATTGTCATTCTAATATATATTTCTTAATTTAGTTTTTAGAGTTAAAAATAGTAATAAACTATGTTAGTTACGTTTAAACTAATTAATTTCCTGAAAATAATGTTAGAACTTACAACCTTGTTATTCTAAGCAACATAACACAATACTAAACAAATTCTAATTAAATTAGGCTTGATCTTTTGTAAATAAAATCTAATTAAATTTGGTATATTATTTTCTATTTTTTTTTAATTTAAAACTTTTTATTCATTAATACTTATTTTTGTTGAAGTTTCTCATGCATATCACGAGTTAACGACTATTGACTTTATAATAACAAGGATTACATCATAACCATATCACTTAGGGTACGCCTCAATAATGGATTGTAAAGCTAGAATTTTGATGATATTGTAGCAAGGAATCCTTCCAATAATTTCTTTCACTCGAGTTCAACCCTTTCCTTGCCATTTGAGGTGCGTGCAATCATAACCAAATAGAATACTAAGCCTGTGTCATCAAATAGACCATTATCCTCTAGTTCTAGCACAACATCTACAATAATAACTTTTCCAGTCTCTTTCGATATTGCTTTTCAGCAATTTTTAAAAATCTTGACACAACTTTCATCTCTCCAATCATGCATAATCCACTGCATTATTGAGAAGTAGTAATGTCATTAAACTTTTGATTATGACTTATCTGTGCATATTAGTGTTAGTGGGTTTAGAATACAGACAAAGAAACTTAATTTACATATTAATCATTTTAATTAACTTATTTATGATAAACTTATCTCTAAAACGTAAAAACTATCACTGGATTCCAAAATTTAAGAAGTTAAGAAATTGGAGAATTTAATCATTATTCTAATAAAACCTTCTCTGCGAGACAAAAAGAACAGTGTTGATAATGAAAGAAATGTGCAAGAATGACCTTTGGTCATCGGCTTACCTACTGGATCCAGTTATACATTGCATTGCGTCAAGTCTGTTTCAAATTTGTGCCAGTTAGAAGAACTTGAAGGTTTTGCCCGCAAATATTTGCTTTTGAACTCTTTCATCTTTCTTATTATTAGTAACAGCAAATGAGTTGATTTAATAATCAAAACATCAAAGTCTAACACAGAATTCAATTACAAGAAGTATTGGCTCTTTTTATTATTGCGTCAAATTATCCAACCATATATGCATGTTTCGAGCAGATTATGCTAGATGCTAGAGCAGCTAAACTCATTGTGAATTAAAAAATAAACTAATACCCATGAACAATATTAGATCATGCGTGAATTTGTAAAGCAAATCATGCAATCGCAAGGTTATATTTGATGAAAAAAATAAGGTCTTATTATCAAAAAGAAGAAAAAACATTCATCTCTAAACAATAACCTTATATACGTACCTTCATGAAAACTGCATCAGCATTTGGAATGGCTTGAAACATGTCTCCTCCAACATGTGTGATTCCATCATAAATGGGTGCCGTAGCAACAACATGTGGTAGATCAAAGTTGATACCTTTGATGTGTGGATAGGATTTCACAATCTCAGCTAGCCCACTACCGGTCCCATCTCCCACATCAACCAATGAATGCACAGAACCAAACCCATCTTTATACTCACAAAGAATAGCATTCATAGTAATCCTGGCCCTACAAGCCATGCCATCGTTGAACAACTTGTTGAATCCAGGATTTTCAGAAGCAAAGTCCCAAATCTCACGGCCATTAGCCTTCTCAAAGGCTAAGCCACCGACTTTGACACATTGGCTAAGAGTGTGCCATGGTCATGGACCCACTAGCCAAGGATGGGCCTCCAAGAGTAGCATAGGAGCTAGGCTCATATTGGAATCATGCAATAACCATTTCGATGAGTGGGTTAGGCCGTACAGAGTTTCGTCACCTTCGGATGTTTGTTGAGCGGTGAAGATCTTTCTGCGGACTAGCAACCTCATGATGCGTGTGAGGTAGCTGATATCTGGGGAGAGTGCATCTTCAGGATCAGGAATACCAGCTACTTTGTGGGACAAGTCATTGGGCCACCATGCATGTTTATAATGTCAGCTATGCGGAGCTCCACAGCACATTTCACTGCCATGGAGTCTGCAAAGCTCAACATATATTTCCATATATCAGCTTCTTTTGCTTCCATTCTCAATCTCTTTCTCTCTCTCTCTCTCTCAAACGAAGTGGAACCCAAATTAATAGATCTTAGCAATCCAACAAAACGTCACAATTATTGCCACCATCCCGACCTCAAAGGAAGTAAAAATTAAACAAAAAGCAAATCTAGATTTATAAGCAACCTCGTTTACCCACAACCCAACAAAGAAGTTGTGTCGTTTTGCCCACGAGCGACAAAAATAAAACAAAGAAATAGGTTCGGGTGAAAAATGAATGAAGACCCCCACCTTCGAAGGAATCAAGAATTCGATTGGGCTTCAGGTGAAAATATAATTAGTTTCAAATAATGAGAGCACAAGTAAATGTGCTAAATGAAAAAATTTTAGCATTTAGTGCATCAAACAAAACAACTCACCTCAATAAAATGTGTCAAATGTTAAATAATTTGACATTTGTTATAGCTATGTTCTAACAATAGAATGGTATTTCATAAAAAAAAAAAAAAAAAAAAAAAAACAATAGAATGGTACCGGCATAGGTTGCATTTCTCTCTCTTTTATATTAAAATATCCCTCTTCTCTTTCAACCACTCGTCACTCTCACTCTCTCGGTCTCTCACTCAGCCACTCATTATAAATAATAAAAAATTAATTTAAAAAAAAAAAAAAAATTAAATAAAGTGGTAAAAGAATATAATATGTGATGTGAAGTGTATTGTAAAGTGATGTGTTAAAATAGATAAAGTAACTTTTTGACGTGTCTAAATAACATTTTTTTTAGAATGTTTGATGCTAATAATGCTCTAAGGATTGAACTCTTGGTTGGCTCCTTTGCTAGACCGTTTACTTTGTGTACTGTTGGTTTAAAAGTGGCTATATAATATAGAAGCTTATACATAGCCCTTAGTGTGCTTAGAGTATATATATCATCTCGTACAAAATTTTTTTATCTATTTTAGTATAAGAATTTTTTATTTTTTACATGTTTACTTTTAAAACACCTCATATTAGATTATTTATTTTACACTACATTTTATTAAAATATCAATTTTTTTCTTGATTTTTAAAATTATTTATCTTTCTTTATATACAACAATCACCATCCATTTTCTTCCTTCATTCTCAAATACATAAAGAAAGAATAAAAATCTAAATGTAAAATGGAAAGTACTAGTGTAAATTTACATAGTTATTGATTGTAGTAACCATGTATTTTTACACAACTTTACATGATCTGATGTGGGTGAAATTTGAGTTTGGTTGGTTAAAATGTGGTACTTTTTATTATTATACAAGCATTGATGTGAGTGCTTTTAGATACCAAAACAAGAAAATAAAATTATGTTGAAGCGGAAAATTTTCTACCAATTACAAACTCCCACATCATATTATCCAATCCATGTAGTACATTGGTCAATTACAAATAACACCACATGTTATTTAATGGATCACTGTTATTCAAAGACCAATGGAAAATTTCCAAATGTCACTGAATAAAAATTATGAAGAATACCTAAGAGCTAATCACATGTTGACACATGTTAATTTTTAATTTAAAATGACATAAACAGTCAAATTAAATTTTGCTATTTTTATTTTAAACTAGTATGTAGCCCGTGCGGTTAATTATAGTGATGCTATTGCTTAATTGTTTTTTGTTTTTTTGGGGTTTATCACACAGAGGATAGAATTAGATAAAACAATGAAAAAATATATTGCATTTTATTATTTAAGTGATGTTATTGGTATTTTTTTTTTTGTTTTTTGGCAAACCATTAAGGAAATCATAATTGTAAAACTTTGACCAAGTTTAACGAACAACGAATAAAACAACATAATATTGCATTTTATTATTTAAGTGATGCTGCAATAAAAAAAAAAAAAAAAAGAATTAAAAAAGCCTGTTCACCAACTTAAACATTTCAAGGTCGATTGAGCATCTTATGCATGTTACCACAAATTCTTCATAACCATAAGGATAAGGTTCATCCTAATTCCAATGTCCCATTCCAGTTTTTTTGGCATGCTTGAAAGTTTGGAGTTTGAAATAGGGCGATTCCTACAGCAAGTAGTCGAAGTATTTTTTGACATTTTAGAAACCTATGCTTCCCATGTTCATCACTTAAAACTTCCAAAAGGTTTCCAATGCCTTTAGGATTTTATTCACAAAGTAGCATGACTCCATAAATATATGTTGCAATAAAATCGCCATTCACAAAGTAGCATGACTCCATAAATATACGTTGCAATAAATCGCCACATGCAATAGCTTCTTCAATGAATCTTTTTCCTTCAACGACTTCTTCATTCAAGAAGTATTTGTATGTTCCCACTATAAGCAGTGCATGGGGATTCTTTGCTTGATAACGTGAAAAAAAAAAATCAGTTTTTTTTGCTTTGCAATCTAGTAGGGCTGGGTGAGTGAAGTATGGAGTGAGTCAAATTCTTTAGAGTATCAATCTATTTTCTGTTAATTCATTGAAGCTTTTGCAACTGATTAATAAAAAGGAAAGAATTGAATTAATAGATTACATAACTTATATAGAGGGAAATAAATTAGTATATATACATTGAAAAAATTGTTTTGTTATACCTTAACTTGATATTTCCCAATAATGTTGCTGAATCATTTCCCACCTTTGAAAATATTTCCACCAACATGTCAGGCCCAATCCGCGGCCCAAATCATGGCCCAACCGAAAAAAAAAAAAATTTTGAAATGCAAAGAGACTCACAAAACCCCTCTCAGATACTTTGGCTTGAGACTGTAAACAAGAACAACAAAATCCAAATTTCAAAACTGTGAACCTCACATACAAAGCAGATCCATTTACTGAAACTCTGAAGTAAACAAAATGGGAAAACCTTGAGCTTCTTTCACTAAGCTCTCTAGCTCCTAAGCTAAACCAGCTAATCCAAAAAGGAACAAACTTGAACAAAAACACAAATCACACCCACCATTCAAAACAACCACAAAAACACAAATCCACTACAACCACATTCAACTCTTCTTTTATCATTTATATATATACACAAAAATGTTTGATTTAGCTACAGAACAGAACAGACCGAGTACATCAATATCAAAAAAAAAAAAAAAAAAAAAAAATTTGAAGAAAAGTAGAGAACAGAACAGACAGAGACCGACTGCGAGAGCTTGGGACGACGACGAGAGGGACCGGTGGTGAGAGCTACGGTGACTGTGAGAGGTTGGACAGTTGGGCCGGCGGTGAGATTGAGAGTGAGTGAGTGAGCTTGGGACGGCGGAGAGAGGGACCGACGGTGAGCTACGACGACGGCGAGGTGAGTGAGAGTGGCGAGACTGAGCTGAAGAGATTGTGAGTGTGAGGCGGCTTGAGCTCTGACCTCTGAGTTGCTGCTGAAGAAATGAGGAATTAGGTTTTGGGTTAGATTATATATATACATATATATTTATATTTATATTTATATGGTATTTTTGTAATTTCAGGGTACCGGGTTTTTATCCGGGTTGGGTTTCAGGTCGGGTCTCGGATTTTTTTGATAAAACCTGAACCCGACCCGGACCCGCTTCGGGTTTTTTTTTTTTTTTAAAACCCATACCCGACCCTATTCCTAATCGGATCGGGTAAAACCCGGCCCATTAGGGTCGGGCCGGACCGGGTACCCGTGGATCGGGCAAAAATTGCCATCCCTAATTGCACCCTGGTCCAACAGTGGCTCTGTCCTGACCACAAATATTAGATAAGTGACAACTATACATCATATTCCAGAGGTTACTACTTAAGCATTGCTCTATGCTTTCCCAATCGTAACTTGTACTCGTGGCATGCGAACCATATATGACACTATTGGTATTGACCACAATCATCTAATCGAAATTTGCTTTTAGCTTTTGTCTTTGGTTTCATTTCCACCATTCAAATTTTCACTACCACCACAACCACCATCTACTCTTCATTTAACATACATATAAACCATTCAAATAATCAAACCTGAGATTTTGTTGTGATTTCTACTCGTCAGTGCTAGATACGTACGGTTGGTGTCAAAAACTGGTTGGTGCTGAGACATTTTCACCACTAATTTGTGATACGCACTTGTGGTTTCCATTCTAACAGATGGGTTGTTTCCTTTTTTTAGTGCTAACATTATGAGATGTAATAATGAGTAGAAAAAAGAAATCCAAAATTGGGTATAAAATATTATTTTCCATCATTTTTTTAGTATGAAGGTGCGAACCTAATAAAATTAGGTATTAAAAATTGTAATTGTGATATGGGTATAAAATATTATTTTCCATCTTTTTATAGGATGAAGGTTGGAAGCTAATAAAATTAGGTATTAAAAACAGTAATTGTTCTCTTATGCTTGTTTTTTTTTTTTTTTTTTTTTTGAGAATGATCTCTTATGCTTGTTGATGTATATTCTGTGCACGTAAGGTTCATAGTCTCACGCACAATAATATTTTATAAGCAGTGCCTAAAAAGCCCTACTGGCAAGGTAGTTTCTAGGCCTCACACCTGGGGTGTGTGGATCCTTCTTGTGCCCTACTTTCTGCTGATCGGTAACGGTTCATAGGGACTTTACCAAATATTATTTGCATTGGCAGTTGGCACAGATTTATATGGCTGGCTATGAAAGTGTAATTGAATTATGACAGTTTTGTTTTGTTTTTTTTTAGTTTTTTTTAGCACTTTTTTAAAATACAAGTATACTTTAGTATATACACTTTCAGTAAAAAATTTTAATAAAAAGTTAAATAAATTTTTTTTTTTTGAAATATCAGATATAAAAATAAGTTGTTCTCAAATAAACACAAAAGTACACTATGCATGCAAGAGTAAGAAAATTAACAACTTTGGAAAAGTAAAGCCAATTGTTCATTCTGGGAGAAAAATAATTAAAACTAAATTACTTTCTGGTTTCTGCAGTCTTCCAGCAAAAATCAAAAGGGAAAAGCACTTTCTAGTTTCCTACAGTCACAGCGGGCCATGGATCCGGGTTTGTTGAATTTATTTTTTATTTTTTGTTGTTGCGTATATATACTACTAGTTGTTAATTCATGCTATGCACAAAAACTTACTTATTTGTGAGGTAAACTAAAATAATTTTATAAAAAATTTAAAAAACTATACCATTGCATGATTTGCTCTTGTATGACTTCAATTTGTGTTACAATTTGATGAAGAAGTTATTACTTGAACATGCAATAGTTTACAAAAATTTTATCAGACAATTTTAGATACTGCAAAAAAATAACTCAAAAATTCAGATATTAAAACTTCTGAAAGACAAAAAAAATTAAAGAATCAGATGATTCACTACTTAGAAATTATTGAAACAAAACAAAATATATATGACTAAACAATAGAGAAATATAAGAGAAAGATGAGTTACATTCAAAAGAATAATTTCAACTAAGCTCTTCTATTTTTTGGGTAAAAATTAATAATTTGCATTTTATTATAATTTGGGATTTCTACTTTTTCCAATCACACACAAAAAAAAAAAAAAAAAAAAAAAAAAAAAAGGAATACGTGGGGTAAGTTTTGTAGATAGGAGGAGTTTAAAAACTAACAAAAAAGTGATCCTATTTTGTAGAGAGTTAGTGAGTAGAAGTAAGAATTTAAATCAACATAAAAGTAGGAGTTTATTAGAAATATAAAAGCATTTCAACATAGAAGTAGGAATTTATTATTTTTGTCAATTTACTATTTTAACCTCATTTTTAAGTTTTAGGTAGGGGTATTTTTTACAGTAAAAAAAAACAATAACTAACTTTCTTTTGTCAATTTACTATTTTAACCCCATTTTTAAGTTGTTGGTTAATTAATTTAGGGGTATTTTTGACAGGAAAAAAACAATAACTAACTTTTTAAATTCTCTTAATATATACAGATTATTGCAAGCTTTTTTATCTTGTAAAAAATGGCTAAAGAGAGTTTGGTGGTTCATGTACGAAAATTACTTTTTAAAAAATACATGAAAAATCATAAAATAAATTTTTTTTTTTTTTTTTTTAACAAAGTAGAGGAGAAGAAAATAATATAAGAAAAGCTCATAACTCTACTCAGCTTTAAAAAAAATAATATTGGGGTTTACTTTGCTTTTATAGTGTTCATGATTAACCTCGTAAATTTGGAGATAAGTGATCAATGTTTGAGTTTGAGTTTAAGTTAGACTTGTTAGAGAAATAGAGTTTCACTCCTTATTAAGTTTGGATTAAATAAAAATAATTTTGTTTAAAAAAATGATAATGATGAGTTTGAGTTTAAGTTGGACTTATTAGAGAGATAGAGTTTCGCTCATTGTTAAGTTTGGACTAAACAAAAATAATTTTATTTAAATAAAATGATAATTTTACTTAAATATTGTACTGACATGGAAAATTGTGAGAGGTTCAGAGGTTTCAGTTATATATATATGATGATGCTGAAAAAATCACCAGTGAGCCACACAGTTTTCGCACACTCGAAACAACACCTGCACAACAAAAAGAAAAGACCTCGCAGAGAGTACTGGTGTGGTGCCGGCCAAATACCCTCCGAATGTCAAGTTAGAACTTCTCATAACTCTAAAATGCTAAAGTGGGGTCAATTATGCGTATCTTAGTTTGTGAGGATATTGGGGCTTTTTATAGTAGTAAAGGGTTGACCTCTCTTCCTTGGTGTAGAGTTTTTTTCCTTATAGGAATCCTCATGAGCGTATTTTTCGGAATCCTTTCCTTGTAGGAGTCTTTTTGATTAACACCAAGCGTGGTGCGCAAGATATTTCTTTATATATGCAAACGTGGAGACCAAGCAAGGCCACGTCAGGGTTGTCAGCTTCGCCTACTCCCTCATCGGGGTCGTCAGCTTTGCCTACTCCCTCATCGGGGTCGTCAGTTTCGCCTACTACCTCGTCAGGGTCGTCAGCTTCGCCTATTCCCTTCAGCTTAGTAGTGTCAGCTTTCCATTTATGACAAGTTAACCCTGTCTTCCTAAAGCTGTAGACGTCCTAAAGCTGTTTGACTGCCATTTATGACAAGTGAGGCCGACGGGTCTATTTTGAACGTCGCTTCATGATACTATATTCATGAGTATTTACATTCACAATTTTACCCTTATCAGCTGCCCCCCACTCCATGATCTTGTCAACTTAAACTGACAGGTTTATGGAGTTTAAGTCCTTTTCATTTGGACAATTCCAACTCGTCTCTTCAGTAGACTTGTTCATCTCGTTATCTTTAAAACCGTCGTCTTGTAATATTAGTCATATCCTCTGGTGGACAAACTCGCCAGCTTTATGGGCTTGTTTGCTTTGGGGACTTGGCGCAATCGTCCATTTCGTGGGTATTACTAACTGACTCGTCCAATCTATAGACTTAATGATAAACTCGTCCACTTTGTGGATTTAATAGGGTCGTCCACCTTGTGGACTTAATAAGGTCGTCTAGCTTGTGGACTTAATAACACATGGTTGTTCACTTTGTGTCCATTTTATGGACTTCATAATTTTTTCATCCTCCTGGGATGAAATCGTCCATCTTGTGGACTTAATAAGTTTGTCCATTTTATGGACTTGATAACATTTCATCCTCTTGAGATGAGGTTGTCCACTTGATGGACTGCATATTAGGGTCATCTACTTTGTAGACTTGGATTCCTCCACTTTGTGGACTTGTTGAGGTGACTAAGTGTTGGTACCTCGTCACCTTGTGAGTCGTCCACTTGGGGTCGTGGACTATTTGAGGTGACTAAATTTTGGTGCCTCATCACCTTTTTGGTCGTCTACTTGTAGGCGACTTAGTATGGTGATCATCCACCCATAGTCGACTTCGGTCATGCGTCTACCCGTAGGTAACTTAGCGTAGTGACCGTCCACCCGCAGGCGACTTTGGCCATGCGTCTACTCATATGTGACTTAGCGTAGTGACCGTTCACCCATAGGCAACTTTGGCCATGCGTCTACCCGTAGGTAACTTAGCGTAGTGATCGTCCACCCGTAAGCGACTTTGGCCATGCGTCTACCCGTAGGTGATTTAACGTAGTGACCATTCACCCGTAGGCGAGACTTAGCGTAGTGACCGTTCACCCGTAGGCGACTTTGGCCATGCGTCTACCCGTAGGTAACTTAGCGTAGTGACCGTCCACCTGTAGGCAACTTTGGCCATGCGTATACCTGTAAGTAACTTAGCGTAGTGGCCGTCCACCCGTAGGCGACTTTGGCCATGCGTCTACTCGTAGGTAACTTAGCGTAGTGGCCGTCCAACCGTAGGTGACTTTGGCCATGTCTGAATAAACTCCCCTTATTATAATAAACCATGCATTCGTAGAAAAAGTAGTTCTTAAAAAGAAAACGAAGACCTACCCTTTGGGCTTTAAAAGAGTTATTGTAGCAAAAACTAAAGTAAATAGAAAAACTGAGGAGTATAGCTAAAATTCACTAAGGTAAACTAGAAATAAAGGGGTGCTGCTTTTCATGCCATCCTTTTTACTGGTAGTACTTCCGTAGGTGCTTGGTGTTCCACGGGTGGTGTAGATTATGTTCGTCTAGCATCTCCAGTTCTTGCCATCTTCCGCCCTCTGTCCTGTCGCGTATCCTCCTGCCTTTCTCTCTTCTCTCGAGTCAGAAGCGCGTTTTCAGCAATCATGTACTTGATTGCCCTGTAAAGCATGTCCAACATAGTCTTCGGGTAGTTCTTGTATAGTGAAAATAGAAACTTACCCTTCCGCAGCCCATATGTGAAAGCGACTATAAGTATCTTGTCGTCAGTTTCATCGATTGAAAACGCCTCTTTGTTAAAGCGTGCTATGTAAGACCTTAGGGTCTCATCTTCCCGCTGCTTGATGCTTATCAAGCATGCTGTAGACTTCTTATACCTGTGTCCCTCGATGAAGTGCGAAGCAAACTGGGTGCTTAGCTCCTTGAAAGTACTGATGGAGTTAGGTGTCAACCTGCCAAACCATATCCTTGCAGGACCCTTTAGCATGGTGGGGAAAGCTCTGCACATGATCTCGTCGGGTACCCTCTGAAGGTGCATCAGGGTCTTGAAGGACTCCAAATGATCTAGAGGGTCTTCGTTTCCGTCGTAGTTTTCCACCTGAGGCATACGAAATTTTGGTGGAAGGGGGAAGGAGTTGATGGACGCGGAGAATGGCAAGTCGGTTTTGTGGACCAGATCATTAAGGTCGCTGGACACCCGTCCTTTGAGGGCGTTCATCATGACGTCCATTTGTTTCTTCATCGCTTGTATCTTCGTGACAATGTGGGGTGTAGCCATATCAGTGACGAATGGACGGCTCATATCTTGTCGCTCTGGTCTACTTGGGGCATTACTACCTTCCGGCCCCTCTTTGTCTTTTCGCTCGGCACCGATACCTTCGTGGTCCTCTCAGTGCCGTGACCCGCGTTCTTTTGGCATAACTGCTCCTCCAAATCGTGGTTTTGCTGAGTGAGGCGCTCCACAACCGCAGTGAGAGTCTGAATTTGTCTCTCGAGGGCAGTTGGGTGTGGTTCGTCTCCCTGAATGTTATTGGTGGTCGCCATCGAGCGAGTAAGTACAATGCAACTCTTGGTCCGGGAAGCATTCGTATGGCTTTCAGATTGCTAAGAATAGCACAAAATGAGTTTTCCAAAGACGGCGCCAACTGATGATGTTGAAAAAATCACTAGTGAGCCACACAGTTCTCGCACACTCGAAACAACACCTGCACAACAAAAAGAGAAGACCTCGTAGAGAGCACCGGTGTGGTGCCGGCCAAATACCCTCCGAAGGTCAAGTTAGAACTTCTCACAACTCTAAAGTACTAGAGCGGGGTCAATTATGCGTACATTGGTTTGTGAGGGTATTTGAGCTTTTTATAGTAGTAAAGGGTTGACCTCTCTTCCTTGGTGTAGAGTTCTTTTCCTTATAGGAATCCTCATGAGCGTATTTTTCGGAATCCTTTCCTTGTAAGAGTCTTTTTGGTTAACACCAAGTGTGATGCACAAGATATTTTTTTATATATGCAAACGTGGAGACCAAGCAAGGCCACGTCAGGGTCGTTAGTTTCGCCTACTACCTTGTCAGGGTCGTTAGCTTCGCCTACTCCCTCGTCGGGTCATCAGCTTCACCTACTCCCTCGTCGGGGTTGTCAGCTTCGCCTACTACCTCGTGAGGGTCGTAGGCTTCGCCTACTATCTCGTCAGGGTCGTCAACTTCGCCTATTCCCTTCAGCTTAGTAGTGTCAGCTTTCCATTTATGACAAGTTAACCCCGTCTTCCTAAAACTGTAGATGTCCTAAACCTGTTTGACTGCCATTTATGACAAGTGAGGCCGACGAGTCTATTTTGAATGTCGCTTCATGATACTATATTCATGAGTATTCACATTCACAATTTTACCCTTATCAATATATATATATATATATAGAGAGATTAATATTACTGTACAATATTGTGCTAAACTGGAGAGATCGCTTCAAACTCCAATGACCCAGCGAAAACGATTTGATGCTGACACCAAAAATACATCACTTCTCCTTAAGAGCACCTCGCAATTATACGCGGCCTAGTACAAATAAATATGACAATCCTAGTATTCTACATATGACACTACCTTTTCACATATTTAGAATAGGTAGTGATATCAAATTATCAATACAACTTTTACAATGAGTTTCAGAGTGGTTGAAGTGATTGACTTTGAGGAAGAATTAAGAATTATTGTCGGGAAAAAGATCAGCTACAAAATTAGTTGTAACTTAAAGTTATAATTTTACTTAATAAAATAAACATTACTACATATTTTGAAAATCTAACCGTTGAATTGTATGTTCTTTATGCTCTTAATATCCATGTCAAATTTTGTGTCGATCGGATATTATTTACTATATGATTTATAAGTTTATATTTTATGCATAATTTTAAATTACAAAAACTTACAATTTGAACAATTTATGGATGACATAGCTGGTGATATTTAATCTTATAGAAATTTTGCAAGTATGAAGAATATAAGAAGAAGATGTCATCCAATAGTGGATTTGTCACAATTCACTTCCAATAAAAAGATATTGAGTAAGGTTGTAACCTAAGGTTACAATTAATAGCTAAACTGTGTCCTTATTATAGGGCTCCATTCAATTTCACATATATTTTTACAATTATCTTACGTAACAAATTGTAAATTGGTTGTCTAACACTTCCACATGAATTTATCTATTTTTTTTTTTCCATTCATAGTCAGTTACATCGAATAGTTGTGAAAATTAATGTGAAATTTTGTGGTCTTAGATTTTTTCCTAATTCTAGTACTACATAAAAACTCACAACTTTTACTACAACTATCTCACATAGAAAATTATGACTGACTTTCTATCACTTTCACATCAACCTACCATTTTTTCACTACTACTCGCAACCTGCTATATTTCATGGAAATAGTTGTGATTTTTTTTACATGGCTTTAAAATTTTTTTATATTTAAATTTTAAAGGACCAAATCAAACCGACCTCATATTGACCCCGTTGACCCCATAGATGGAATGATGAGATTGTTCCTTTTTCTTTTTTTTCCTTTTTTTTTATTTTTTTTTTTAAGAAGGATTATATCTGAAATTTTTTAAGCTTTCGAGGGCCAAAATCAAATTCTCCTTCAAGTTTCAAGGACCAAGGTAAAATTGATCACAAATTATATAGATAAATTTACTCAAATATATGCTTATCAAAACAAAAAACAAAAAATTACTAAAATAATAATACAAGTAATCAAAATTAGATAGTTTCACTAAAAGGAGCACTTTGATTAGCAATAACCAATTAACCATCCAAGATAGATAACCTAACAAAAGATGAATATCAATTCTTATTTTTCAAAGCAAACAGAGAATCGCCAATAACAAGGACAGACCCGTAACTTATGACCTATACACGTCACAAAAGGGTCAAAAACTAAACTTGCACACAAGTAGAGCGCCATAAATGATAAAA
This sequence comes from Notholithocarpus densiflorus, assembly GCA_030021035.2. Classification (NCBI taxonomy): domain Eukaryota; kingdom Viridiplantae; phylum Streptophyta; class Magnoliopsida; order Fagales; family Fagaceae; genus Notholithocarpus; species Notholithocarpus densiflorus. Next base: position 9,747,086 of record JARYZH020000002.1, read on the forward strand.
CAACATAGTAATAAATGAACTCGATCGACATTAACAATAATTTTGTAACCAAGACTTATTTAAGAGCAGCAGCAGAAAGTGCAGCATCCTGGGTCTTCCTGAACAACTTGTGTTGAATATGCTGAGCAAAGGTGCGAGGTGGGTAGAGTGGTGGCTCAGCCTCGGACACAACCTCCGGCAGTGGCTTCAGGATGATCTTCTCCTTTGGTGGCTCACAAAAGACTGCCCATGAGATCCTAACTTTCTCCTTGTTCACCAGTCCCCTGTGAAGAATACTCTTGTACTTACCATTGCTCAAAATCTCTATCGTGTCCCCTATGTGCATGATGATAGAGTTTGGAACACATTTTGCTGTGACCCACTTGCCTTGATAGAAAAGTTGCAGGCCGGGAACCATGTTGTGGAGAATGAAAGTTAGTGCACTTATGTCTGTGTGAGCTTCAACACCAAGAGCAAGTTCTGGTTGAGGGCATATGGGATAGTAATTGATTTTCATTTGGAGAAGTAGTTCTTCCAGGCCACCAACTTCCTTCTCTAGCCTTCCTTCTTCCAATCCCAAGCCAAGGGATAGTACGGAGAATACCTTGGTCGCTAGGACTCTCAATTGCTTTGCATACTCTTTTGTTGCCTCACTGCATACAAATTAAGGGTGACATATATTCCATGAGTTTTTAATATAACAAAAAATATTGGGTTCTATTTTTTTATGTCACATAATTTGGAGTTCAAAAACAATTCGTTGCAAAGGAATAAAGTCGTTTTTAAATTCGTGACCAAATAATGATATAAAGAAAAAAAAAAATTGCTTTATATTTATTTATTTATTAGTATAATTGACTACAGCTTTAATTGTTCAGTTCTTCTATGACCATAATTTTTGTGCTAGAATTTTGATACGGTTGATCGTTAATAGTTGCTTAACTTATAGTCAACCACATTAGAATTGTGGCACAAAAATTGTGTCCATAAACTTTCTTTTAATCATTTAACTTCTAATAATATCTAAACTCTTTCACATTATATGCACACTCTTTTACATCAGGTGTAAAATGTAAAAATATTAGATATGAAAGTACAGATATTGTCCGAAAGATCTGGGATGTGAAACAGTAATTAACCAAGGATATGGTAAACAGGAAAACTATTAGACACGGTTGGTAGATCAATAGAAATAAAAAAATCGATCTAATTGTTTTATTAAATATTGGTTTGCTTTTATTAATGTAAAATACCATGTCAGTTGTATTACGGATATACATAAGATATGTGGTATAATTAACAATTAAAGGTTGAGCTTACATGTAGTCGCTTGGTGTCTTTGGCCATATGGACATGTCTCGCTTCTCCTCAGGGTAAACAAGGTGGAAGAAATAGTCCTCCCACTCAAGCTGCCCACTAGCATTATTGGCTAGCTTGCTCCCATACCCTTGAATTTGGCCTGAAACCTGTTCATTAGCATACTTTTCCTTTTCCACTATTGGGAGATCAAAGAAGATCTTCCCTGCCTTTTTCACACGGTCAAGAAGGTCATCCGAGATGCCATGGTTAACAAGGTGCATGACACCCCATTCCATGGCGGCTTTCTTCAACTCCCCGCGGCATTTCTCTCGAACAGCCTCATCTGGAGATTCAATGTTCTTCAAATCAATGGTTGGAACTTGAGGCCCAAGATTGTTTTTCTCTTCCTCGAAGACATTGCCGATGCTGTTTAGCTCTTCTTGGGGTCTCACATATTCCTTTGGGATTGCCTGGATGCCACTGCTAGCCAAGCTTTCAACTCTAGGAGCCACTGACGTCACCATGATAGCAATACGTACTTTCTTTCTTTTAATTACGTAATTGGTTTCCTTTCTTTTTCTCTCTCTCTTTTATTTGCTTCTCTGTTGAAATGTCAACCAAAATGTGCTCTAATCCAAAAATATTTTTTAGGTTTTATAGCAATAGGTTTCCACTACATGCCAACCAAACGACAACAAACGAATTAACTAAGACAATTCTCTCAATTGTGTCCACGGGTAGTACAGAGCTACCACGTAGAGAGAGATAGAGTCACAAGTACGTGTTTGTTGGGTATCACGTGATGCACTTACTTCTCGGACTTATTAACAGCAGTAAACACGAGGAAGGTGGGATTGACTGGAAGCTTGGAGCACGTGCTGACCCTAACGGTCAAAAGTGAATCTCATATAAAGTACACCCCATTTCATCGGCTCATGTAGAGTTTTGCTTCTGAAATAGGCTCTTCTAGAGTTTTGCTTCTTCTGTTTTTTAATAGGATTTTGTTAATGGATGACATAAAGACCCTTTTTTAGAAAATATTTTTAGAAATTTTTTATGAGAAATGAAAAAAAAAAAAAAAAATTTACTGTTTTTATATTTTCTAGGAAAATTGTGTCAAAAGTTTTTTATATTGATTTATAAATAAATGTCTTAAGAGTACCAATTAACCGGAGTTTTTTTCCCTTTAGAGCACTTACATAAGTGGGTGTATAAAGAAAAATTAATGTGTAAAATTTACAAAATTTTGCTTAAAAATGATCACATCAATCAGTGTATAATTATGTAAATTTACAAGTTTTCTACAATAAATGTGTAAATTTACATTGACATTATTTATTTTGCATTTACTTTTTTATTCTTTCTTTACATATCCTGATGATGAAAGAAGATAGTAAATGGTGGTTGTTGCGTGTGAAGAAATAGAAATAATTAAAAAAAATCAAGAAAATTTGATATTTTAATGAAATGTAGTATAAAATAGATAATCTAATGTAGAGTGTTTTAAAAAGTGAGTATATATAATCGAAAAAGTAGGTTCTCATGCTAAAATAGACCAAAATTTTTGCACAAGTTGATGCAAATACTTTAACACCAAGAAAGATGAGAGGATTTGAATCCAAGTTTTGCATCATGGAGCTAAACAACATCATGAATCCAAGTTTCCCTTTAAAACTATACCTCATTTTTTCCCAAAACTAAAATTCGTATAAGCATTTTACCCCCTCATGTCATTTTCCCAATTAACCCTAACAAAACTTAGTTTTAAAAGACCAATTTAGCCTCTACTGTCTGTTTTGAAATGAGGGGTGAATTGGTCTGCGGACAAAATGGGCTTTTGCCCTTTTCGGGCAAATTAAATAGCTTTATACCCTCTTTCTCAAACTAATTAGGGAAATGCTCCTCTTTTAAAACTCGATTTATGATAAATCGAGTTAGAAAAAAAAAAATTCTGAAGCCCTATAGTGGCATTTTAAGGAGCCTATAGTGACGTTTTAAGGACCTATAGTGACGTTTTTTAACTTGACTTCAATGAAATCGAGTTATAGGTAATTTTTTTACCTATAACTCGATTTCATGGAAGTCGAGTTAAAAAACACAACTATAGGTCCTTAAAAACGTCACTATAGGTTCTTAAAAACGTTACTATAGAGCTTAACTCGATTTTGAGTAAGTCGAGTTTCAAAAGAGGGGTATTTCTCTAATTAGTTTGGGAAGGGGTGCATAAGACTATTTAATTTGCCCGAAAAGGGAAAAAGCCCATTTTGTCCATTGGTCTTTTAATGCTACATTCCGTTACACTTAACTCCAAAACATATGGTAGGGGGTTAAGTGTTATCGAATTATAACTTTGGGGGCTCAATCGTGTATTTCAGTAGTTCAAGGTACAAAAGGTAAAATGAGGTATAGTTTCAGGTGGAATAATTGTAATTTTCCTTAGTTTTGAGGATAACTCACCACATGATTCTTTTTATTAAAAAAAAAAAAAAAAAAAAACTCACCTTAAAAGTAAACTCTTAAAATCTTATCATTCATTGATAAATTAATAATTTAGATTTTATCACCATATCAATATTTAAATAAACATATATTATAACTATTTTAACATATATTTTGAGGTGATGATGTTAGGAAATTCAAATCACTAATTTATTGATGAATAGCCAAAGATTTTTAGAAGTATAAAATTTTAAAGGATCTTAATACCTTAACCATTCTTCCTTTTAAGTTGTTTAAAAATAAAAAATAAAAATAAAGCTAATTGGGTAACTCAATGAGAAGATTTAGGACCACAATTTTTTTTGTCACAACTTTACCACAATTCTAATATGAAAAATTGTAAATGATGGAGAAAAAATGATGACCTATATAAAAATGATAAACAACCACTTATACTATATCATATCAGAATTGTGACAAAAATTGTGATACAAAATTAATTGCGATATTAGAACCATCCTACTCAATAGCATGATTCACTCACAAGCTAGACCTTGACTAGGTGCTCCCTTGTATGACACGTACTCTCATATTTTTTTCTAGACATTAATTATTAATTAAGTCATTAACATTACTTGACGCAAAATCTTATGTTAAAAATAAAATATTTTGACCAAAAAGACAAAATTATGAAAATTGTATAAAGAATCAACATTACGAGTATTAGTAAAATATTAACTGGAAACTACGAGAAGGGTATTTAATTAAGTTTTGATAAGAGCATGTGATCACTCCATGAGTCCATGTGGCATTTTACAATGAAATTTTATGCATGAAATTCAAGGAAAGGTTTTTACTATACCATTGGATGTGCTCAATACCTGCACTTTGTAATGGTATCACATCATGTGAAAGACACTGGAAGATTTTGCTACAATAATAACCGTATAGCTAGCAACAATAAAGGGGCGTATCCGTGTGAAAGAAAACTTTGTTCTCTTTTTAAAATAGTTACTGTGGGGACGAGGATCCCACATTTAATTAAATGGGCAGTTAAGGTTATTTCTGAGGACGCATCTCGGACCTCGAGGACGAGAACTGGCTATGTGAAATGCATAAAGTTAAAACATCAAAAAAGCAAGAAAGCAGACTTGGCCCGAAATACGAGAAGGATGAAGAAAGAAGGGTATAGAAGCCATCCACTCCGCATTAAATACAAGACAATCACTCCTCTGACCGCATTAATGAGGAAATGACCATGAATAGTGGTGGCACAGTTAAGATTACAGGGTAAAGCTTGCTAGTATGATCCGAATGGGACAGGAGTTCTAGGAGTACAATCTCAGTTCTCCAAGTATAAGATTCAGATGAGTTGTAGCTGGATATAAAAGCAAAAGGAAGATCCAGGCGCAAGGGAGGAAAAAAGAAAAAGAAAAAAAAAAGAAGAAAGGGAGGAATCTATCCATCATTAACCCCAACCTCGGACTAGACCCGAGAACCAACACTTGTATTTTTTCTTAACTAGTTCTTAAACTGTGAATTAATAGAAGAGGCATCCTTATTCAATTCTATGACGTAAACCTTCTGAGTTCGCGCATTGGATATCATAATCATATTTGACTTCCCATCTTTAAACAAATTTATTGTGATAGTAAACAGTAAAATCTTCATTTATTTCCACAAGTTAATTAATTGCATTTTTCACCATTACAATTGGCACCGTCTGTGGGAATCTCTTTGAATATCCTTGTGCAACTTCATAATTATGGCTGGTCATGGGCGAAGCGGATCGTAAAAGTCTGTTGGCTCCCAACGCAGGGACCACTTTGTCAATTTGGAACGGAGAAGAGATAGCCATGAGACTCATACGCATAGTCAGGGAGCATCTTTTTCTTCAAGAGGAACGAGGCAATAGGAGGCTAGCTATCAATCACTAGATGATGAAGTGTATGATCTGGAGAGAAAGTTAGAACGGTTACGTAGACGTCTTTGGCGCAGGACACGTGGGGGAGATGATAGGACTCCTTCTTCAGGCTAGTACTCGAGTTCTAGTAGTGATGAAAGTTATAGGCCTAGGAGCAGGACTCCACCCAGTGAGTCATTGATGTCATCTTCCCGGCATACCTTAGGACGAAAACACTATCAAGGTCATGACGCCATGGGTAAAGCCCTCCTTCAAATATCCTGTTCTCCTTTTTCTCAATGCATTGAATAGGCCGAGCTCCCTCAGCATTTCAACCAGCCTACTTTCACCATCTACAATGGTAGGATTGACCCTGTTGAACATGTGAGCCACTTTAACCAAAGGATGGCTTTTCACTCCAAGAATAAGGCTTTGATGTGTAAGGTCTTTCCCTCAAGCCTCGAACCGGTGGCAATGAGGTGGTTTGATAGTCTGGCAGAAGGATCGATACATTCTTTTGAGGACTTGACTAGGGCTTTTGGGGCAAGATTCCTGACTTGTAGCCAAGTTCCTAGACCTTTGGATTCATTGCTCTCAATGTCAATGAGAGAGGGAGAAACAATGAAGACTTACTCTGATCGTTATTGGGAGCTTTATAATGAAATTGATGGGGATTTTGAGGATGGTGCTGTACGGACTTTTAAGGTGGGTCTTCCTATGAATTCTGATTTGTGGAAGTCACTTACCATGAAACCCCCTTGGAATGTGCACCAACTGATGGACCAGATTAAAGAGTATAAAAGGGTCGAGGACAATCAAAGTTCCGTTAGAAGTAAAAATAAGGTTTCTACCAGTGATCAGAGGGATAACTCAGGAGGCTGGTTTTCTTCTTCTCGGCCGAGGAGGGAATATTATAATCATGCGTCCTATGATGGTGTTGCTCCTTAAATGGTGAACTCAGTGTTTAAGGAACCGATATATCAAGTTCTGGATAAAATTAAACACGAACCATAGTTTAGATGGCCGAACAAGATGGAGGGTGACCCCACTAAAAGAAATCAATGCTTGTATTGCCAATATCACAAGGATTGGGGTTATACGACTGAGGATTGTAGGACCTTGCAGGCCTTTTTGGACCAATTGGTGAAAGCGGGCAAATTGAAACAATTTCTGCAACATTCTAATAATCAAACAGATCGAACTGGGAGTGGATCACATAATGGTGGCGCCCCACGGACGTCTTTGGGGATAATAAATGTTATTTTTGCAACCATGAGGGAGGAGCCTCACCCAGCTAAAGGGGTAATGTTGATGTCGACATAGGTGGAAGGCCGTGAAGGAGAAGCCTCGAGTAAAAGATCCAGGGTCTCAGATTAACCAATCATAAAATTCTCTAAGGATGACAAGTTAGAAACCATTCAGCCACATGACGATGCTTTGGTGGTGGCCGTACAGATAGCGGGGTATGATGTCAGGAGGGTGATGATTGACCAAGGCAGTGGGGCAGAGATAATGTACTCGGACTTGTTTAAAGGTTTGGGGCTCAAACTTGAGGATTTGGACTAGTATGATTCCCCGTTGATTGGGTTCAATGGGAGTTCCACTATCCCGAAGGGGAGGATCCGATTACTAGTTTTAACTGGGGATAGGATGGTAGGCGTGGATTTTATAGTGGTAGATGCCTTTTTGCCGTACAATACCATTTTGGCTAGATCGTAGTTGCATGCTATGGGGGCAGTTGCATCTTCGTTTCATGTTAAGGTGAAGTATCCTACTAATGGAAGGGTGGCTGAATTGGTAGGATGTCAGTCAACGGCTAGGCAATGCATGGTGGCAACAGTAATCACCACATTACTGAGTTGAGTCCTTTCGAGGTTGTCCTAACGTTGTAGCAATCACAGCTAGGGTCGCCAGTATCCACGGATAGTTCAATATCGTGTGAGGAGTTGGAAATGGTCACTATTGGGGAAGATGTAGATCGATATTTTCATATTGGATCTCTACTCCTAGTAAAGGATAAAGTGCAGTTGGTAGAGTTTTTGAAAGACAATCTTGACATATTTGCATGGAATGCATATGAAGCACCTGAGGTTGATCCTGAATTCATTTGTCATCATTTGAATGTTAACCCTAGCGTTACTCCGAAGAATCAAATACCTCGGTGGTCCTCAAAAGAACATGTTGAAGTTGTTAAGAATAAGGTCCGTAAGCTGAAACAGGCTGGGGCAATTAAAGAGGTTTTCTACCCTGAATGGTTGGCCAATACGGTGGTGGTAAAGAAGAAGTCGGGAAAGTGGAGAGTATGTGTAGATTTCACGGACCTCAACAAGGCCTGTCCAAAAGATCCATTTTCGATTCCCAGAATTGATCAATTGGTGGATGCAACATTTGGGCATCCGAGGATGAGCTTCCTAGACGTTTTCCAAGGTTACCACCAAATTCCTTTGGCATTGTCGGACTAAGAGAAAACTGCCTTTCTCACTTCAATGGGAAACTTCCATTATAAAGTAATGTCATTCGGACTAAAAAATGCTAGGTCGACATATCAGAGAATGGTGACAAGAATGTTTGAGAGTCGGTTGGGAAGAAACATGGAGGCTTATATTGATGATATGGTGGTGAAAAGTAAAGAAGAGACTAAACATTTGTCAGACCTTGGTGACATTTTTGCAATCTTAAGGCAACACAAGCTACGCTTGAATGCTTCAAAATGTTCCTTTGGAGTCAGATGAGGAAAGTTTCTGGGATATATGATAACTCATCGTGGAATCGAGGTTAACCCTGACCAGATTAAGGCCATCCACGATTTGCATCCTCCTCGGAACCCAAAGGAAGTTCAACACCTAACCGGAATGACGGCAGCTCTGAATAGGTTCATATCAAAGTCTGCAGAACGGTGTAGACCATTTTTCCAACTATTGCATAAGTGGAAGGATTTTACATGGTCTCAAGAGTGTGATAGAACTTTTGCGGAGTTGAAGGCGTACTTGGCCCGTCCACCTATCTTGTCCAGACCAAAAAAGGAGGAAGTTTTATATGCTTATGTGGTTGTAGCTTGGCATGCTGTGAGTCTGGTCTTGATATGTGTGGATGAAGGAGTTCAGAAACCAGTGTATTATGTTAGTAAATCCCTACAAGAGGTTGAGGTTAGGTATCTTCACTTGGAAAAAGCAATTCCGGCTATCATTTATGCCACTAAAAAGCTGCCTCATTATTTTCAGGCACATACTGTAGTTGTTTTGACTCAGTTGCCTTTGCAGGTCTTGCTTTGAAAATCAGATTATATGGGAAGGGTGGCCAAATGGAGGGCCATGCTCGGAGCATTCGATGTTGTAAAGTTGTGATTTACAACTATTTTGTGTTGGCTTTAATTCTGTGCCAAATTTGATTGTAATTTTATTCAATCATTTTTCCCTGTATTTATGTGGGGTTTTTAATTGTAAGGGTTGAGTGTGAGAGAGTGTGAAGACTCAAGCTTAAAACGAAGTACAAGTGGATTTCGCGAGAAGCTCGTGAGAAGCTAACCCACGAAGAAGCCATGTGTAGAGCACATGACTAGAATGCGAAGAGTTATGACAACCTAGAGTTTTCGCGAATGTCTCGTGGGTAAGGCCTTCTTGCGAAATACTCGCGAAACATTTTGTTTGGCTAATTTGTCATGTTTGTTTTACCAAGTCTTTACCCACACTATATATACCCTCATTACCCACACATTGTAAGGAGTGTTTTTTAGAGAGAAAACCCTAGCATACACACTTGAGAGTTAGAGATTGTTATACCCACAATCATCTACACATTTCCTTGTGGTTTTCCTCTACTCCTACCTCTCCATCTCTAAATCCTTGAGAGGTTGATAGCCCAAATACTAACCACACCCAATCTGAGTGTCAAGTGAGGTTTTAGTGCTGCTGGGAAGCATTGGAAGAAGCCAATTGTTGGCGAATGCAATCGAGCTGAATTGCGGGATCCGGGAAAGCTAGAGAAGACAAGGTTCCAAGAAGACAGTTGGTAGCAGGAGCTTGGAGGACTCAAGTACATGGGGTAGACTAGGCTTGGAGGGTCTTTTGTTATTCGTGTACTCCAACTTATTCTCTAGTGGATTAATTTACCGCTTGGAGGGCGGTGGAGAGGTTTTTCATTGAGTTCTTCGGTTTCCTCTTCGATAACACGTCTTGGTGTTATCTTGTATTTGCATCCTTCTTCCCTACTCTTTAAGCTTTTCTTTTATTGTTGATATTGGATTAATATGACTTAGAGTAGTTTTATCGGTTGTTTACACGCATTTACTCTTATTTCGCACTTAGTTTAAGTTAGGAGTTAAAGCAACCGAGCCGTAATTTTTATTGGGGGTCTAAACAAGCTCTTGAATTTTCACACAAATTCGAGCTTTCAATTGGTATCAGAGCAGGTACACTTTGTCAGATTTCTACATCCTAAATGTGATCCTTGACCCTACAATGAATAGGTCCCAATCCCTAAATGCACCTCCCTTCTTTGATTGGAGCAATTATGCCTTTTGAAAAGTGCGTATGCGTGCATTCTTGTGCTCTATTGATGAGAGTGTATGGGATGCGGTTGAGAATGGATGGACTAGGCCAGAGGCTGCCAAATCTACTTGGGATAAGGCAACCTTTGCAGTGGCCAATGCTAATAGTAAAGCTTTGAATGCTATTTTTTTTGGTGTCTCACTCGATGAATTCCACAGGATTTCACATGTTACAATCGCCAAGGAGGCATGGGAAATTCTGGAGACCACATATGAATGCATCAAGAAGGTGAAAGACACCAAGCTACAAATTCTCATCTCTCGATTCGAAGAACTAAAGATGAGCAAAGATGAGTTGTTCGACTCCTTTTTTGGGAAGTTGAATGAAGTGGTGATTGGCAAATTCAACTTGGGTGAAAAGACGGAGGACTCCAAGGTTGTGAGGAAGATTTTACGATCATTGCCGGAGAGCTTTCGTCCCAAGGTCACCATAATTGAGGAGAGTAAAGATTTGGATGAGATAAAGATTCAAGAACTCATTGGATCTCTCCAAACCTATGATCTCAGACTGCCTTCTCACAAGTCCAGCAAATCACTTGCTCTCAAAACTATCAATGAAAGAATGGATAACTCCTTCGAAGAAGACGATGTGGAGAAGGACATGGTGTTTCTTGCAAAGAACTTCCGAAAATTTCTCAAGATGAAAAACAGCGGGAAGCCGTTTGGCAAAGGAAAGTTCTCATCCTCCAAAGGTGATAAGAAGGAGTTCGAGAAGAAAGATGGGAAGGATTCTCAATCCGCTCAAGGAATCGTGTGCTATGAATGCAACGGCCATGGACATCTCAAGAAAGAATGTCCAAACTATTTGAGAGGGAAGGGTAAAGTGTTTGTCACTACCCTTAGTGATTCTGAAAGCTCAAATTCTAATGCGGAAGGAAAGTGTGATAGTGAGGGAAACTATTTAGCTTTCATGGCAATTACCATGATTGACTCTAGGGATGATTTGAGCAACTTGGTTAATGAGCTTGATGTGCATTCCAAAGGTGAGGAAGTTGAAGATTCGGAAGATGAGGATGTGTGCCTCAATGAATGTGAGAGGAACCTTCAAGAAATGTATGATGCTTTGTTAGAAGATTGTGGCAAATATGCCAAGGTTGCTAACAATGCCGTGAAGAAGATGAAGAAAATTGAAGAAGAGCATAGGTGCACACTTGTGCAACTTAAGGAGACGAAGTGTGAAGTAGAAGGGCTTAAAGGAGAATTGGTGGAAGCTTATTCTAAGATCAAATTTCTTGAACTTGAAATTATTCAAGAAAATGTCAAGGTTGGGCGCATTTCCACCAAGAAACTTGACAGTGTACTATCTTCTTAAAAATCTTCACATGACACGACCGGTCTAAGCTATACCGGTGAAGGAAGCTCAAGTAGCGAACCCAAGAAGGAAGTGAGGTTCGTGTTAGGCAAAAATGTAGAGAAACTCAAAGAGGTGAAGCCTGAGATTGAGATCCCTACTATTACAAATAGAAACGTTGGTGCAAAACCAAAGGATAAAGGGAACTCATTACCCAAAAGTCAAAAGGGACCTCATTCTGTCATCATTGTGGCGTGCGAGGGCACATAAGGCCAAATTGCTTCAAGCTTCATGCACTCAAGAGGGCTAATTCTATGCGTGGCCAAGACAATGCAAGAAGAACGCCAAAGGAAACACAAACTAAAGGAGAGAATGAGGAACAACTCATTGGAGACGTTATGGAAATGTTAAAGAACATTTCATTATGCCTTGCTAGCTTCACCTCGAGGTTTGAGAGTTATGTCGGTCATACCCCTCCGTCTAAGGATCTCACCCAAAACACTCATACAGTGTGGGTGAAGAAGGGTACTCATGCATAATTATTCTATGCCCATGCATTAATACTTCCAATATATTAGGGTTATAGTTTCATGCATCATGACATATGTAATCTTCTTGTGTCATTGCTTTCAGTTTATAGCATGTTTCTTTTTCAAGTTGTTTTGTACTTGTTGTTGTTGGTTTATTATTATTATTATTATTATTATTATTATTATTATTATTTTACTTGTTTTGTTTTTGAGTGTGTTGAAAAATTCAAAAACCCATAAAAAGTGAAAAATCTCAAAAAGTTTGATCGCTTGTGTTCTGTATATCATATGTGAGTTTGGCCTAGTACCTTCGTACTAATGGCGTAGTGCATTTACGAGCTTAGCTTGTTATGTATGCACATTTTCTAAGTGTGAGCGACATCTAGAAATCTACGTTTGATTGTTGTGAATAGATTTTCAAGCTTGTCATGAATGATTGGTCAATAGACTTGCTTGATCTTGATACATGCGTAGACTTATGCCTATATATCTCCTCACATTTTTTTCTTTTTCAAGAGCTCTACAAATGTCAATCTCAAAAAGAGATTTTGAGCTGAAAAAGCCATCGCACATACTAGTATTTGACTAGGAAAAAGGGAAAGCGATTTGTATTAAAATGTATGGTGCCAAAGCCAAAGGATCAATTGTCAAAGTTATCTCAAAATGTTTATGGCATCGCTTCTCAAAAGTTTGAGTTGTTTTTGATCAAAAGTTTGTAAAATGGAAGCACAATAAAAAGCTTTCAATCAATTGTAATCACATTGGTGAGGGGTCATATATGTTCATTTCTACAAGTGAGATAGGTCACTTGACTTCGTACTAGTCGTGAATGACTTGATTGAATTGATCATTGAAGCTTCACACTAGACTATAGACTAGTTCATACTTGATCCACACACACAATAGAGAAGTCTAATGTTCAATGAATGCTTATTCCATTTGTGTGATTGTACGTATTCAAATGTGATGTGTATACTTAATTGCTTGTCGATCAAACTCAAAAATATTTTGAGTATTTTATATGTTTTTGAAAGTGTTTTTATGTTTTTGTGTGTTTAGAGTTTTTGTACATATTGCCTATTTCTTGTTTTTACTAAAAACTCTTTCAGAGGCATTTTCGCAAGAAGCTCGTGAGTTAGCTCTTCCCGCGAAAATGAGGATGGCAAAAATTGGAAAACACTGAATTTCAGACAGAAACTTTCGCGACTGTCTCCTGAGAAACAGCTATTCGTGAAACAGTTTATATGCTTCAGTGGCATTTTTGCGAGTTACTTCGTGAGAAGCTTACCCACGAAAAGCATGTTTTCAGTTTTTAAAGGCAAATAGTGACAGTTTTTCAAAAAATTGTGTTTTGCCTCCTCTGAGCCTCTCTCAACCCAAAACACATTTTCTCTCAAAAACCAACCAAAATCTCAAGAGCAATCACTTCTAAGACTTCTCTAAGGTATGTTTTCAACATCTTTTTACTTTTGATTCCTTAGATTAAGCCTTAGATTCTAGGATTTCTAGGGTTGGGTATATTTTTGAAAGGGTTGGGAAAACTTTAAATTTTTGCAAATTTTTTTGATTTTCTTGATTGGGCTATGTCCCATTTTGTTTGTTTGTGTTTGTGTTGGCCCCAAGTGGCATTTTAACATGTATTTAGGATAGATTTCATCATGTTCATGCATTATTTTACATGTTAGTGGTGCATATGCATACTAGGTGTTTGATAAAATGCCTAAATGGCATTTTGTTGTTGTTTTGGACTCCGATGAGTACCAAACTTTGGGGATTACCATGATTATGCATGTTTATCATGTTTTGATCTTTGGTTGTGTGTTTTACACACTTTGACCCAAGTGTGCTTGGTCATGCTTTGATCATGCATCACATATGCACACCACATGCACACTTGATGCACACACTTGATCACTTGACATGTTTTTGCATTTCACTCATGCTACATAGGTTTATTACATGTTTAGAACTTAAATCATGGTCTTGTGATATTAGATTTATGTTTTTATGTTTTTTTTTTGGACTTGTTGTTTGGTTTATGGACTAACTTATATCTAATCAAGTTTGTTTCCTTGTTTTTGTTTTTGTCCTTGTTTCTTTATGCTTGTGATTATTTTTGCAGATGTCTCCTCATAAGAGTGCAGCCAAAAAGAAGTCCTCTAAGCGTCAACGCACTTCCTCAGATGCATTCCGAAGCGATGATGCAGACATGGCCTATAATGATTACTACAAAAGGGCCTCGATCATCTTGGAAAGGACTGTGGAGTTAGAGTCCCTAGAACACACTTTTATCCCTGAAGTGCTCAAGGAAAGGATGTGGACAAAGTTGCTGAACCCAATGGGGAATGTCCATGCTGAAATCATTAGGGAATTCTTCTCCAATGCCGTTGTGGAAGGGGATCGTATAGGTTGTTGGCTGAGAGGGAGGGAGTTCTATGTCACAAGGGACTCCATTCAAGAGATTTTGGAGATTCATCAAACGACTCCATACACATCCCTCCAGTATGATGAGAGAAGGGAAAAGCTTGGACCTATTGTGGACATCCTTGGAGGTGAAATTAACAAGAAGGCATTGCATACCATTCCATTCACCCCGGAGATGAGAACATTGGCCTATATCATGATCTTCAACCTCTACCCGGTGAAGAATTTGACCAACTTGTTGGCACCCCGGGCCATTTTTCTACTTGATCTCTTCACTCACAAGGAGATCGACATTTGTAGTCACATCTACTACCTTTTCACCAAGTGCATCACAAAGAGAAATTCGAGGTTGATCTTACCATTTCCAAGTCTCGTCATGGCTCTTATCGCAAGGGCAAGGGTGAAGATTCCTAGCGGTCTTCCCGTGATGCCAAGGGATTATCCAATCAGTGCTTAAGCAATGACCCAAAGCAAAGCCTATATCCCTGGACCATCTATTGGTATTTCTTAAATCCCAAGGGACAATGTTGAGGAAGAAGGTGGGGACATGGAAGAAGAGATAGAGAGGTTCACATCAGCTCCAGAAGACACTGCACAACCCTCTACTCAAGCGCGTGCACGGGCACCCGATCGTCTTGATCATCTTATTGCAAGGGTTGAGCAAATGTATGGTATGCTAGAATCACACATGCAACACTCCTCGACTCAATTCACCTACATCCAAGGCCAGATCACTGCACTCTCATCTCAAATCGATGACATGATGAGGGACCAGTAGCAGCAGGAGGATTCAAATTCGGAATCCGAGCAGTTCTAGCCTCTTTGGCCATTCCGATCAAAAAGGGGGAGTAGCATAGCTTGAGGGGGAGCATAGAGTAGCATATCACAGAGCATTGGTTCATTGTGGTGGTTTAGTAGTTTAGTTTAGGTTTACTTTTTAAAGTTTTTATAACTTATAGATATTAACATTGCTTTCTTTTAAAACTTTAAAGTACTTTAGTTTAAATTTCAGTTTAACTTTAGTGCTATTTGTGTATCTTGGTTTCTATAACCTTCTTGATGCTTATTGATTTCTATCGCTTTTAGCTTTAGTTTCTTTAATGCATCATGCTTGTTGGACATGCAATTGATTTTAGCATTGCTCTTAATTGCATTGCGTATCCGGATGATCATTTATTAGATAAATGTTCATTGTAGTAATTCCTTAATGACTGTTCATGTTTGATCAAGTTACGCTTCATAGATTATATCTTGTTTAATATCTTGATCACATTCTACTTGTTCCTATACGCACCTTGTGTTCAACTTTTCATGAGCTTAATGAAAGTTTTGTTTATGTGTGAGTGTTTCAAGATACAGGTGTATACGATGCAAGTGCTTCACAGCTTCTAGAATTAGGTGTGAGTGAGTTTTTCCTATGTTCCAAAACTCACATTTAACTCTAGAGTCTGTTTAGGGGTTTTGTCAATTGTAAAGTTATGATTTATAACTATTTTGTGTTGGCTTTAATTCCGTACCAAATTTGATTGTAATTTTATTCAATCATTTTTCTCTGTATTTATGTGGGGTTTTTAATTGTAAGGGTTGAGTGTGAGAGAGTGTGAAGACTCAAGCTTAAAATGAAGTACAAATGGATTTCGCGAGAAGCTCGCTAAAAGCTAACCCGCGAAGTAGCCACATGTAGAGCACATGACTGGAATGCGAAGAGTCATGACAACCTGGAGTTTTTGCAAGTGTCTCGCGGGTAAGGCCTTCCTGCGAAATACTCGTGAAACATTCTGTTTGGCTAATTTGTCATGTTTGTTTTACCAAGTCTTTACCCACACTATATATACCCTCATTACCAACACATTGTAAGGAGTGCTTTTCAGAGAGAAAACCCTAGCATACACACTTGAGAGTTAGAGATTGTTATACCCACAATCATCTACACATTTCCTTGTGGTTTTCCTCTACTCCTACCTCTCCATCTCTAAATCCTTGAGAGGTTGATAGTCCAAACACTTACCACACCCAATCTGAGTGTCAAGTGAGGTTTTGGTGCTGTTGGGAAGTATTGGAAGAAGCCAGTCGTTGGCGGATGCAATCGGGATGAATTGCGGGATCTAGGAAAGCTAGAGAAGACAAGGTTTTGAGAAGCCAGTTGGTAGCAGGAGCTTGGAGGGCTCAAGTACATGGGGTAGACTAGGCTTGGAGGGTCTTTTGTTATTCGTGTACTCCAACTTATTCTCTAGTGGATCGATTTACCGCTTAGAGGGCGGCGGAGAGGTTTTTCACCGAGTTCTTCGGTTTTCTCTTCGATAACACGTCTCGGTGTTATCTTGTGTTTGCATCCTTCTTCCCTACTCTTTAAGCTTTTCTTTTATTGTTGATATTGGATGAATATGGCTTAAAGTAGTTTTATCGGTTGTTTACACGCATTTACTCTTATTCCGCACTTAGTTTAAGTTAGGAGTAAAAGCAATCGAGCCGTAATTTTTATTGGGGGTCTAAACAAACTCTTGTGTTTTTACACAAATTCGAGCTTTCAGATGTCAAGTACATGCCTTGAACATCTGTGAAGGGTCAAGTTCTAGCAGATTTAATAGCAGAATTTACTGAGGAACCAGGAAGCTCGGAAGTGGGGGAAAGACTCGAAGGGCCTGTGTATATGGAAACGGTAGTAGCTTAGTGTACATGGCAGTTATTTGTGGATGGTGCAACAAATAAGAAAGGATCAGGAATAGGGATTGTGATGGTTTCACCAAAAGGTATTACTTTGGAGAAGTCACTTAGGCTCTGGTTTTTAGCAACAAATAACGAAGCATAGTATGAAGCTGTGCAAAAGCTTGGTGGCAAGACTAAAAGAGCATATTGTGATTCAAGACTTGTAGTTGGACAATTCCTGGGAAAGTATGAAGCGAAGGATCCGAGGATGCTTTGGTATTTAGGTCGAGTAAAGCGATTGTCAAGGGACTTTCATTCTTTTACTCTTAAGCAAGTTCCTCAAGGTAAGAATTCCCATGCTGATTCACTCGCAACTTTGGCCACAGTTAGTAGGGAGGATTTGCCTCGAATCATACTCGTAGAGAGTTATGTGTCGCCTGCTTATAATGAGGTGCTTCTAGTGGAAATTAATTTTACAAGGGTAGGCCCTAGCTGGCAAGATCCATTGGTTGCATTTTTGAAGGATGGAATTTTACTCGAGGACCGGGTTAAGGCGGAGAAGGTTCGTAGAAAGGCGCCAAGGTTTTGGCTTTCTGAGGACCAAAAACTGTACAAACGCTCATACTTGAGACCATACTTGTTGTGTGTTCATCCCGAGGCAGTTGAAATGTTGTTAGAAGAATTACATGAAGGGATTTGTGGTAGCCATACAAGGGGCAGGTCACTTGCTCATAGAGCTTTAACACAGGGGTATTGGTGGCTGAGCATGCAAAAAGGCTCGCAGGAGTATGTTAAAAAATGTGATCAGTGTCAGAGGTATGCTCCTAACATTCATCAGCTCGAAGGATTGCTGAATCCACTGAGCAGCCCTTGGCCTTTTGCCCAATGGGGATTGGACATTGTAGGACCTTTCCCTAGAGCCACAGGGAATCAGAGGTAGTCTTAATAGCTACTAACTATTTCACTAAGTGAGTAGAAGCTGAACCACTAGCAAATATCCAAGATCAAGATGTAAAAAGGTTTGTCTGGTGGAATATCGTCACAAGATTTGGGGTCCCGAGCATCCTTGTTTCAGATAATGGATTTCAGTTTGACAACAAGACTTTTCAGAAATACTGTTGCGAATTAAGAATAAAGAATAGATACTCTACTCCGTCATATCCTTAGAGTAATGGGCAAGCTAAAGCCACAAATAAGGTTATACTGGATGATTTGAAGAAGAGATTGGAAGATGCAAAGGGAAAATGGTTGGATGAGCTACCTCATGTTCTATGGACCTATCGCACAACACTAAGAAGATCCATGGGTGAGACCCCTTTATCCATGACCTATGGAGTTGAGGCAGTTATTCCTACAGAAACGGGGTTCCCAACTCTGAGGTCCAACCAACCCTTTGGTGATGGCAATGAGCAATTCCTTGCTCATAGCCTTGACTTGACTGAGGAACTAAGGGAGGTGGCCGCAATTAGGTTGGCGCAATATCAACAAAAGCTTAGGCAGGGGTTCGAGAAAAAGGTAAAAGTTAGAGCTTTTATTCCAGAGGATTTGGTCTTACGAAAGGTTGTTGGGAGTGCAAGAAACCCTTCTCGGGGAAAATTAGGTCCTAATTGGGAGGGGCCATATCGAGTAACTTCAGTAGCTAGAGTGGGGGCTTATAGGTTAGAGGATTTGGATGGACTTGTTGTACCTTGTCCATGGAATGTGAACAATTTACGAAAGTATTATTTCTAATCTAGCAGTATTGTAAGGGTTTATATTTTATATGCAATCAGATGTATTTTTAAGATTCTTATTGTCTCACTTGGATTATTTTTATGTTAAACAGAACCTCGGTTAGGTTCGACTCCTCGGGTCACCTGCCTTAGGTAAATTAACACTTAGATTATTTTTATGTTGAGCAGAACCTTGAATAGGTTCGACTCCTCGGGTCAACTGCTTTGGGTAAATTAACACTTAGACTATGTTTGTTGTGTTCGATCTGACCTTGGTTAAGTTCGATTCCTCATATTGCCTACCTCGGGAAATTAACACCTCGATACAAATACTTAATTATTCATGGGCAAAATTGTAAATCAAAAATATAAGTACAGGTTAGTAAGACAAGGTTTTAACAAAAGTTTTCCATTAAATGAAGTTTAAATGGGTACATATAAAAAAAGAAGGTAAGTAAAGACAAAATGCCTTCTGCACACACACACACACAAAACAAAAAAAAAAACAACAACAACAACAACCAAAGTAGCAAATAGTCCCACTATTAGATTCCCTAGGCCTTGGGAGTCTTCTGTGTCCCTGTCCCTGTGATGGGCAGCGCTTCAACAGTTGGAGTTGGAGCAGGGAGAACCACTTTAGTTGTTGAGACAATTGTGGAGGAGACTCCTATTGTTTTAGGCACCTTGGCTACCACCTCGATGCTTTGTGGAGCAGCTGCACTAGGCTTGGAGATAGGTGGCTCGGTTTGTTTGGTTTTAGCAGGGACGGTGGTGCTTGGCTGTTGTTCAGCTGGTTTGGATTGAGCAGGAACAGTAGTGCTGGACTTTGGTGGGGGGTTCTCAGTGGAGCTTGTTAGAGTTGGGCCAGAAGTACTAACAGGAGGCTGAGTGGCTGGACGCACCCTAATTGCTAGAGGGTAGAAGGCTTTCTCTGAATTCCTTAATTCAGAAGTAAGGTCTACTCCAGCAGCATTAAGGGCCTCAATCCAGGTTTGGAGGCAAAAGCTACGACATACGACAAGGAGTTGAGATTTGAGGTGGACCTTAGTCTCCTTCTGCCCTTGGTCATATGTGGTTTGCTCAACCTTGTTCATTTCCTCATCTTTCTGGCTTAGCTCTTTCTTCAACTCAAAAATGGTCGTCCGAGCAGTTACGAGCTGGCTCTTTGCCTCCCTTAAGTGTAAGAGCTGCTCCCGGGCTTGCCTCTCTGAGCTCTCTATTGAAGCTTCAGCACTCTTCCTGGCCTTATCGCATTCTACTAACTTAAGGAAAGTCTCCTTTAACTTCTTATCTAATAAGGCAAGAGACTTTTGCGCAGCGTAGCATTTGGACTCCTCTTCCTTCAAGTCACAGAATGCCTGATCAACCCACTCTTCCGCTACATGTGCTGCTTGGGTGGCCTGTGTGTGAATAGTTGAGGTAGAAATTGTTAGGACATATGTGAATCATGTTAGGAACATATGTCATTTAGAATTGGCTAATCTTTTGACAAAACGCACTTTACTTGTAATTGAGTAGATCTAGGATGTGTTTAATATTTCAATGAACAAGAGTTCAAGTCCAAGTGTTAAAGCCTTGCAAATCTGTCCAAGAATCAAGTGAAGAAGTGCTAGATTTTAAAGCTCGACAGCTAGCTTGATAGATAGCATCTATCGAGGTTTAAAAGGGATCTTCAACCTGATGCTCAACAGTTGCTTGATAGATAACCCATTTATCGAGATTTACAAAAATTAGTTTTTCAGATCTGATTTCACACAAATCTGTGTATATTTGTTTAGGATTTCTTTTCTTACAACCCTAAACATATATAAGGATTATTTTAAGGGCAGTCACAGCTGACGCAAGTGGATGCAACTTAATGTAAAAGTTTTTCACAAGCATTTGTGACCAAAGACATATGCCCTAGTTCATATTTCTCTTGAAGAAGCTGCTGCGTTTGTACACTGTAGGGTTTTGTAATCAAGGAGCTTCGTGATCTTCAACGTGTTGATGAACGGAAGAACTTTGCAGCCAACATCCTTCTCAAGTTGGTGGTTAGTCATGTACTTAGATCCGTGCATCGATTGGTTAGTCACGTATTGGGAGCCGTGCATTGAAAGGAGAGATTGTCACTACAGAACAAGTTTAATTGTGTATTGGGGTAAGGGTTCAACTATAGGTTGGTATAAGGTACTGGGATTCCTTTACTTGTAACCGCTTGTTGTGATAATAATGGATTCTTGGGAGTGGTGACGTTAAAATCACACAGTGGGGTTTTTGCCTTGGAGGTTTTCCCCATTCGTAAACAAATCACCATGTCAACTTTATTTTCCACTGCATATTAACTTAGTTGGTAATTTGTTTGTGTTACCATGTGTATTGCATGCTAATTGAAATAATTAATTAACTTGGCTAATTAATTGGTTAATTCATCACAAGGGGTCAATACATTCTTGGCCTATCAAGTGATATCAGAGCAGGCACACTCTGATTAGGGTTAATCTTTGCTGTGTGATCCATTGACCCTTGTTGTCATGGATAAAGGACAATCGTTGATTATACCTCCTTTATTTGATGGTACTAACTATGCATACTGGAAAGTACGCATGAGAGTTTTCTTGCAGTTATTAAATAAAAAAGTGTGGCAAGCTGTGGAGATAGGCTGGACCAAGCCAAAGGAAGTGCCGGCCGATTGGGATGATACTAAGATCAAGGCGGCTAATTTCAACAGTAGGGCATTGGATGCTTTATTTAGTGCGGTCACGAATAAGGAGTTTAAGAAGATTTCCTCTACCAAAACTGCCAAGGAAGCATGGACCATCCTCCAGACAACCTATGAAGGAACCAAGACTGTCAAGGATTCGAAACTTCAGAGGCTTACTACAAGCTTTGAAGAGATCAAGATGGAGGAGGATAAGTCGTTCGATGAGTTCTATGCCAAGTTCAAGGACATAGTGAACTCAGCCTTTAATCTTGGGGAAACTATTCCTGAACCCAAGATTGTTAGAAAGGTGCTTAGATCTCTATCCGAGAGATTTCATGCCAAGATCACCGCAATTGAGGAATCAAAGGATATTGACAAAATTCTTTTGATAGAGCTGGTTGGCAATTTGCAAACCTATGAGTTGGGTTTGACAAGGATCGGGAAATCGAGTAAGGGAAAGAGCATGGCACTGAAGGCCAAGAGCAGTGACACTGATGAGTCTTCAGACGATGAAGATTCTAAAATGAAATCCTACATTACAAGGCAGTTCAAAAAATTTATGAAGAATGCCAATGCTAAAGGGTTTGACAAAGACCGCAAGTAGTCCAGTTCATCTCAGTTTAAGAGCCAAGACAAAGGAAAGAAGGATGTTAAGGATGGTGGTTAGTACACTGTTCCCTCAGGACCAAAGTGCTTTAGGTGTCAAGGCTTCGGACACATGAAACAAGAGTGCCCAACTTATCTCATGACCATTGGGAAAAGCAAGGCCCTTGCTGCTACCTTGAGTGACACCGAACCTGAGGATGATTCGGACAATGAGGATGATGGAATCCTAAATGCCTTCACTGCCACTATAAATCTTACTGAGGGGATTGTTCAAGAATGGATGAAGAAGAGGACTTGATGGAGTTTGGAAAGATGGATGAGCAAGATGACATCCACACAGCCTATGCAAAATTATACAAAGTCTCAGAAAAGCATGAGAAGTTGTATAGGTTAGCCACCAAGAAGCTCAATGATGTAGAGCTTGAACGAGAAGAAATCTCCACGAAGTTTGATGAAGCCAATCAGACTATTGGAGCACTGCGGTTTGAGAACAATTTCTTGGCTGAGAAGACCAAAAAGCTTGAGGCAAAGCTGTTCCAAGTCAGAGCTCAGTTGGAGAGGACTTCAAGTGCAAAGCCTGACGAGATGCTCAGCTTTCATAAATCTGCTTCCGATCGAACCGGTTTAGGGTATGATTTCTCTTCTCCTAGTATTGCTTCTACTAGTACTACTATTTTTGTTTCACCTGCTAATAATGTTGAATCTAAGAACAATGATGTCAAAATTGCTTTAGCTAGTGAGAACATAGACAAAGGTAAATCTATCTTAGGAGCACCCCCTAAGCTTGATAAGAAAGAGACTAAAACCCCTAGGGCCAAGAAGGGCAATACTCAAAAGTCTAAACAGAAGAAGCAACATCTCTGCCATCACTGTGGAGCAACTGGACATACTCGACCAAATTGCTATAAGTGGTTAGCCACTCAACAGAGCAACAGTATGATCTCATCAAGAAACTAGAATCAGTTTCCATCTTTTCTTGCTCCTCTTGGAGATCTTCTCAAAGTCCTCACGTTCCTTTCGAACTTGAATGGTTTCAATCCTTCCCCCTCACCGCCGAATCAAGGGTTCGTCAAACGGAAAGGTTCTTCCAAGGTGTGGAAGGAAAAAGGCTCTAAGTGATTTAGTCACGTTTTATATATATATATATGCATTACTTGTGTGTTATGCTTTCTTGTTTTGAGTAGTTTTATGCTTTGCTTTGTTTAACATTTTTTTTTCTTTTCAGTTTTGCTTTATTTTTGTTTTTCATAAAAATAAAAATAAAAAAAGAAAGAAAAAAATTGAAAAATAAATATAAATATAAAAAAAGTTTGTGTTTTGTGTACATTTGTACTTATGTACCTTGGATGGCCATTGAAACAAAGTTTTCTAAACTTTGTATCTTTTGTAGCTTAGATGAGTATCTCTATGCATAACTAAGCAAGCGAGCTTTGTGGCTCGTGTGTGTGATGAGTAAGATTAAGTAATTTATTGTACTTAACACTCGTATCAATCTTTTTGATGGGAAGGACTAGAAAATCCTAAGAGAAAGGCATAAATAACCATCTCACCACTGTTGTCCGCCAATCATGAAATGACATATGTATGCTTCGGCATAACAAAAGTGCAATGTCAAATGCTTAACATCATTGGGTATTTCTTTTCTCTCTCTTATATGCCCATGCATGATATGCTTTACAAAAGAAAATATGCAAAAAAAAAAAAAAGCAAAAAGAATCAAAATGCTTTATATATGATTGCAAGCGTGTCTTCTAGGAGATGTGGGAGTTATAGGATGTACCTCGAAGGTGATAGTCCCCATCAAGCAATTATGATTGTGTGTGAGTTAAAGTGATTTTCTCATATCTCAAATCATCATAACATGTAGACACTTATGCAATCTTGTGATGTTTTTCACACACAACACGCAATATTCTTTGCCACTCTTGATACATGTGCAGGTACAATGTGATTTGGCCATTACAAGGAATACATGTGTTAATGTATGCTCACTAAACTGTCTTGACTTGTTTTTGAAATATAAAATTGGTTAGACTTGTTTAGTGTGTGTGTGTGTTTTGGATCTAAATACTTGACATTTTCTTGTTAAGGGATGTTTTTGAGAGCTTAAAATGTTGTTTGGATCTTTGGTTGAGTATCATGCTTGATTGCATTCATATCTGTGTTTTTCTCTTCTTTGAAAAACTATTTTTGAACAATCTCGACAGCTTCTCGATACCTCTCGATAGCTAGGCTATCTATCGAGCCTCTTGATCTTCCTTTCTCGACAGCTGTTATCGCAATTTCAATCCATCGAAGTTTTTGAGAATTTGTCTCGATAGTTTCTCGACAGCTTCTCGATCCATCGAGAAAGTTTTTGTATGCTCAATAGATGTTTGATAGCTTCTCAATCCATCGAGGTCACTTTGCTATGGACACCTCTCGATAGCACCTTGACAGCTCCATCTATTGAAATTTAAAGCTTGACACCTTTCAATCCATCGAGCTTCGTGTTTTCTATATATATCTCAGCACGATATTTTCTCTCATTTTATCCGATCTCTCTCGATAGAAAGACATCTCTCCCTCTCCCAAACACTTCTCAATCACACTCTTCATCTTCCCCACTTAATCTTCGGCCAAATCTTTCCTTTTTCTCTCTGGTATGATCTCTTTTCTAGCATTTTATCATGCATTTCATTCATTCTGACCTAACTTTTGGGGTTTT
Organism: Notholithocarpus densiflorus; assembly: GCA_030021035.2. Lineage (NCBI taxonomy): Eukaryota > Viridiplantae > Streptophyta > Magnoliopsida > Fagales > Fagaceae > Notholithocarpus > Notholithocarpus densiflorus. The sequence continues at coordinate 9,771,851 of JARYZH020000002.1, forward strand.
TGAAAATTTTTGGGGTTTTTCAAAATTGTGAAGTTTTTGTGAAATTTTTGGGATGGGTTTTGTTCAAATGATCTTAAATGTTCATGCATTGCATCACATTTGCATTTTCACAATGTTTCATGCATTACAGATGTGTGTTTACTATGTTGAAATCATGTGTGCTGGTAGGATTGATTGGGCTGAGCCCATGATGTCTTTATTATTGCATGTCACATGTTCATGCATATGTACTTTTTTTTTTTTCTTATTGATATTGATCTGTGTTGGTACTTTTCTGTTTGTCCCTCTCTCTCTCTCTCTCTCATTCTTTCGGTTAGTTTGCTCTATGGCACCTAAGCGTGAGTCTACTCCGTCCTGGAACCTTCTTCGTTCTGGGGCAACATCTTCTTCTCCCTCTGCTGATTCTACCCCCTCTCACGTTCGGTTTCGTGATGAGAAGGCCCGTACGGACTTCTCGAAGAACTTTTCATGACGCGGCATTCATTCGGATCGCCAAGTCATCCTATCGGACTTTTTTGATACTGACCTTCCCACTGTCATCTACAGTAAAGGTTGGGAGTCACTTTGTGGCATCCCAATCACTTGTCCCTCCATGATCATATAGGAGTTCTACTCCAATATGCACTGATTCGATTACTCTGTGCCTCATTTTATCACTCGCGTTCGAGATACGCGCATTGTAGTCACTCTAGATATTATATCCGAGGTGCTACACGTCCTGAGGGTAGCGCATCCTGACTACCTCGGCTGTGATTGTCTTAGGACTGTATCCAAAGATGAACTCTCATCTCTCTTCTGTGAGACACCTTCATCGTGGGGTGACCGTCAAAACACTTCCTTGCTCGGGCTTTGCAAAAGGTCCGAGGTTCCTGAATATGGTGATGACATTTGTTTTACATCCTTTGTCTCATTTTAACTCCATTACTAAGCCTTGTGCTTGATTTTTGTTATCCCTACTTAAAGGATTCACTATAGATTTTCCCTCTCACTTCATGCTCTCCCTTATAGATGTCTATAAGGATACGGCGACCCATGATAAGCTCATTTTCCCTTTGGCTATCATGCGGATTCTTCGCCATGCTTCTATCTCCTATCCTGAGTCTTCACACTTCTCCGTCATGTGTGCCATAGACGTAGCGACCGTTAGACGAAGCGAGGCCCAGCTTCGACCGAAACGGCCACGGACCGAGACGGCAACTCCTCCGGCTTCTTCCACTCCATCCACATTCGCTCCTTCTTCTTCTACGGGTAGAGTGACTCTCGAGGCCATCATGGCACAGCTTGTGCACATGGATGCTCGCCTTGACACTCTCAGTGATAAGTTGTGTCAGGTGAACACCCGTGTTGGTCGTATCGCACGACGATAGGCTGTTATGGGTGGTTTTACTGCATCTTCTTCTCCATCTCCACAGGCTTCAGAGGATGAGAGTGATGATGATGGCTTCGGTAGTGATGATACTGATGAGGATGATGGTGCAAGCTCTTCCAGTGACGAGGAGATGACTGCTTCTCAGTGACTTACCATTTGTCATTCGTGACAAAAAGGGGAGTAGTTTTGGGTATGAGAGTAGTCATGTACTTAGGGTGAGAGTTAGTATAGGAGATTATTTTTGTTAGGGGGAGTGTTATTTTTTTTTAGGGATGTAGTGAGGACTTTTTGTATCTTTTCTTTTCTTATCCTTTTAGATACATTGTTCTTACATTGTGATAGCAAACCTTGTATTCTTTTATATAAATATATATATAAATATATATATATATATATCGAGGTTGTTATTACATTCTTTCACCTGTCTCTTCATGTGTTGTTTCTTTTCTCTCTTTATACACATGCTTCTTATTTATTGTATGCTATCTTTTATATTTCTGTTTCACACTAAGATGCCATGATGAGTTTTGTTTAAAGTGTTTCAGAAATACAGGTTGTCAAAGTCTTTCTTGCCATGAACTCTCTTCTTGCAAAGTTTTTCAAGAGTTTGTGTTAGGATTAGATTTTATTGTATTCAACAAGTGAGTATGAGTTAAGTGATTTATGACTTCTTTCATATTTCATTTGTTTGTTGTGATTTTGTCACGGATTGCTAAAGGGGGAGATTGTTAGGACATATATGAATCATGTTAGGAACATATGTCATTTAGAAATGGCTAATCCTTTGACAAAACACACTTTACTTGTAATTGGGTAGATCTAGGATGTGTTTAATACTTCAAGGAACAAGAGTTCAAGTCCAAGTGTTAAAGCCTTGCAAATTTGTCCAAGAATCAAGTGAAGAAGTGTTGGATTTTAAAGCTCGACAGATAGCATCTATCGAGGTTTAAAAGGGATCTTCAGCCCAATGCTCGACAGCTGCTCGATAGATAACCTATCTATCAAGATTTACAAAAATCAATTTTCAGATCTGATTTCACACAAATCCGTGTATATTTGTTTAGGCTTTCTTTTCTCACAACCCTAAACATATATAAGGATTATTTTAAGGGCCGTCACAGCTGACGCAAGTGGATGCAACTTAATGCAAAAGTTTTTCACAAGCATATTGTGACCAAAGGCATATGCCCTAGTTCATCTTTCTCTTGAAGAAGCTGCTGCGTTTGTACGCCGTAGGGTTTTGTAACCAAGGAGCTTCGTAATCTTCATCGTGTTGATGAACTGAAGAACTTTGCAGCCAACATCCTTCTCAAGTTGGTGGTTAGTCATGTATTTGGATCCGTGCATCGATTGGTTAGTCACGTACTGGGAGCTGTGCATTAAAAGGAGAGATTGTCACTACAGAACAAATCCAATTGTGTATTGGGGTAAGGGTTCAACTGTAGGTTGGTATAAGGTACTGGGATTCCTTTACTTGTAACCGCTTGTTGTGATAATAGTGGATTCTCGGGAGTGGCAACCTTAAAATCACCCGGTGGGGTTTTTGCCTTGGAGGTTTTCCCCATTTGTAAACAAATCACCGTGTCAACATTATTTTCCATTGCATATTAACTTAGTTGGTGATTTGTTTGGGCTACCACGCGTATTGCATGCTAATTGAATTAATTAATTAACTTGGCTAATTAATTAATTAACGTTAATTCATCACAAGGGGTCAATACATTCTTGGCCTATCAGAAATTATTAGGAAGGTACGCGTAGAATGGACAGGACTGTGATAATGAACTTTTAGAAGTAGAAAAGTAAGTGTAAGGAAATCTTACCAGAGCTAGGTGCCTCTTTACAGATAGAAAGAGTTCGTGCTTCTTTAGGTTTCGAAGTTCATCCATATCCCTGGGGAGAAGAAGCGCTTGTTCCACAGCACTGGCCACATAGCCCGCTCTTCCGCTGTCGAAGTTACGGATTGAAGAATCTTCACGAAGAGGCGAGCCGTCCAATTCAAAGATAGGATTCCAGTTCGGAACCCGAGATCGACGCTCAGAGACAGCTTCCGAGCTTTCTCCTCTCCTTCTTTGTTGGGCTTAGGTCATCTTTGCCACCTTGGTGGGCTCAGGAAGAGTTTCCTCCTGGACTTTGCTCTCTTCGATAGGGCCTTTATCTCATTTCTTGTCTCTTTTTTGTTTTTTATCCACTGGTTTGGTTTAGGCAGGGGCAAGAGGAATTAGAGTTGGAGGTCTGGGAACTATCGGGACTTCGGGAACTGTGGTCCCAGCGTGGGATTTTAGAAGAGAGAGTAAGTCTAGCAATCTCTTTTCTATCACCATCCTTTCAGGCACTTTGGTAGCCTTTTGGTCTTCACTAACTAGGGCTGCAGCTGGATGTGGGTTGAGTCCTTCCTCCTCGGTCTCGTTTGTCTGGTAAAAGACCTCAAAATCCTCGTCTCGGACAGGATTTTCAGTATTCTCATCTAAAGTATTATCCTCAAATTTTGTCTTAGCTTCTTCGTCTGAGGATGTAATTTCCTCTACGATTGGTTGAGGATCCTTGAAGGTAGGAAGCTCGACTAATTATGTTCCCTCAAGAGGAGGCTTACTTATAAATCCTTCAATAGCCACGTCAATTAGGGCAAGACGAGAGAGTCTCGGGCCTTGATTACGTGCTTGGACACTTGGAAGCAATTAGAAATGGGTTTAAAACCCAGAATCACATGAACTGCGCAGAGCTGACCATCCCGGTGTAGGAAGATCTCGGACCTCAGAACTCGGTTCAGTAGATCAAAGTTCACCAAGCTTCGTTTCTTGGTAGTGGCTTCTTTTTCTAAGGAAAAGCAATTAAGAATTCATGTTAGTTTGCAGGCCAGACAAGCTCAAGTTTTAGCAAGTAATATATATATACAAAAATAAAATGATGAAATGGCAGACATGTGAATAAATTGTTATAGAATTTCCTAAGCTAACATAGACTTTTTAAGTGTCCCTAAGCCATCCCACCTAGAGTTCCATCCTGGGTAGGACAGTGGAGTCCGTCATGTCACTCCCCTGAAACGATGAGAAAATCCTCGTCTATGCCTTTGTTCGTCTTGGGGAGACAAGAGATTAGCCTAACTACAGGAACCCTAGTTTTTAGGTAATACCCCCTGTCGACACCTTTCTGACAACTGTACACCCAGTTTACATCATGATGGGTAAGGTATATACCCAACTTTTCATTCAGTGCATCTACACTACCTAATATTCTAAACATGTTTGGAACACATTGGGTAGGGCACGGTCTAAAAAGATTTAAAAAATCTCTAGTGACTCTACCCATAGGAATCCTCATACCCCCTTCAATGAAGGCAATCATAGGAATTGCAACGGCTCCAGTAGGCCTCTTTTCGTGCCATTCACCTAAGTTGCAATGCTGTATTGACACATTGCTAGGAATCCTATAGTATCTCTTAAACTCCTCTCGATGTTCGGGAGTGTCAACCAAACTAAAAAATCTACCCATTTGGGAAAAAAAAAATCTACTAGTATGAAAGAATAAGGGAAGAACTCTTGTTAGCGAAAATGCACACTTATGAATTCGGGGAAGAAGGACTCCTCAAACGAGGTTATCAAGTTTGAGGAGCATATTTATGTTCTTTTTTGCTTCTGGGGAGGCGAAATGGAGATAAGAACCTTACATATCTCTATATATAGGCTGGGAAAAAAGGAGCAGTAACCTTCCCGCCCCTTCTGGTGACGAATTTAGAACTGTTCGATCATGATCTCACTGTAGAACGTGGGAAACAGCAGGCCGCCTGTTGCATTTATTGCGAAGTTGTGGATTTTGAAGCATCAGGAGTGGGTCACAGTCAGTTGAAAGGACGTACACACGTGGGAACCTATTTGCGAGTGGGCTATTATCAACAACTTTTATTAGCCAAAACCTCACTTTTCTAGGTCAGAAACGAAAAATGAGGTTCTAGGGGGGCTATTGTGGGGACGAGGATCCCACATCTAATTTAAATGGGCAGTTAAGGTTATTTCCGAGGACGCACCTCGAACCTCGGGGACAAGCACTAGTTATGTGAGGCGCATAAAGTTAAAACATCAAAAAAGAAAGAAAGCAGACTTTGCACAGAATACGAGAAGGATGAAGAAAGAAGGGTATAGAAGTCATCCCCTCTGCATTAAATACAAGACAACCACTCTTCTGGCCGCATTAATGAGGAAATGAGCATGAATAGTGGTGGCACAGCTAAGATTAAAGGGTAAAGCTTGCTAGTATGATCTGGATGGGACAGGAGTTCTAGGAGTACAATCTCAGCCCTCCAAGTGTAAGATTCAGATGAGTTGTAGTTGGATATAAAAGCAAAAGGAAGATCCAGGCGCAAGGGAGGAAAAAGGAAAAAGAAGAAAAAGAAGAAAGGGAAGAATCTATCCATCATTAACCCCAACCTCGGCTACACCCGAGAACCAACACTTGTATTTTTTCTTAACTAGTTCTTAAACTGTGAATTAATAGAAGAGGCATCCTTTCTTATTCAATTCTATGATGTAAATCTTCTAAGTTCACGCATTGGATATCATAATAAGATTTGACTTCCCATCTCTAAACAAATTTATTGTGATAACAAACAGTAAAATCTTCATTTATTTCCACAAGTTGATTAATTGCATTTTTCGCCGTTACAACTTTACCACAATGAGAAGATTTAGGACCACAATTTTGTTGTCACAACTTTACCACAATTCTAATATGAAAAATTGTAAATAGTGGAGAAAAAATGATGACACATTTAAAAATGATAAACAACCACTTATACTATATCATATCAAAATTGTGACAAAAATTGTGATACAAAATTAATTGCGATGTTAGAACCATTCCTATTCAATAGCATGATTCACTCACAAGCTAGACCTTGACTAGGTGCTCCCTTGTACGACGCGTTCTCTCATATTTTTTTCTAGACATTAATTATTAATTAAGCCATTAACATTACTTGACGCAAAATCTTATGTTAAAAATAAAATATTTTGACCAAAAAGACAAAATTATGAAAATTGTATAAATAATCAACATTACGAGTATTAGTAAAATATTAACTGGAAACTACGAGAAGGGTATTTAATTAAGTTTTGATAAGAGCATGTGATCACTCCATGTGGCATTTTACAATGAAATTTTATGCATGAAATTCAAAGAAAAGTTTTTACTATACCATTGGATGTGCTCAATATCTGCACTTTGTAATGGTATCACATCATGTGAAAGACACTGGAATATTTTGCAACAATAATAACCGTATAGCTAACAACAATAAAGGGGCGTATCCGTGTGAAAGAAAACCTTGTTCTCTTTTTTAACTAGTTACAGTACGTTGCTTTGAAATAGTTACAAGATTTTGCTAATTTCGTAATTCCGAACCCTTTTTCTTCTAGATTTCTAAGCATTTTGTTCGTAGGAGGTGCCAATTAAGCTACACCTACAAAGTCCTTACCAAAGACAACTTTATATGTATAGGTTCAAGAATTTCAATTATATTACTTCAGTCGTATACCTAATTCTATCTCCTAATTCCTATATATACTTTGCTTAGGGTTCATGCCAAAAACTAGACTTCTCTATTTTCTCTCTATACTCTCTTTCTCTATATTTTACTAAAATCTAACACCTAAAATCCAACAAATTAATAATAATAATAAAAGAACTAGTCTAGGGTCCAGCCGAACACAAAAGCAAAGCTAACTAAAGATGGAGAAGTATATGTACTAAAAAACAGACTAGGTATAGAAGCACGTTAAGTAAAAAAAAAAAAAAAAAGCAATTGAAAACAATTGCCCTAAAAGATTGAAGGATATCTTCAGGAAGTTGCCAAGATCTTAATTTGTAGGCCCCAAGGTGCGAGCCCACTGGGTAGGTTTTTCTGGAGTCTGACTCTCAATTACCATTTGGCCTGTAGTGCGCACGTTCAGGATGTACAGAATACAAACCGATCTCGTAGTAGCCTAGTAGGTCTTCCTTTTTCACTTAAGAAATTCAGGGGTGCATCTAGAGATTGTTTTGGCAAAACTGACTGCAACATCTAATTTAAATTATTATCAAATCTGACAGTTACAGTTCATAACCATGACAGAAATAGATTTGGCACATATGCGTACCATACAGATGTGATAACCGTGTCTCCGTAAGTAAATAAAGGCAGAACAGTGAAAGGGTAGTCATAGTTTGGAGGATTTTCTCCATCTTTTATTACTTTACTAGTAAGGGTTGCACGTGCAAGTTACTTGCCGTTCTTGAGTGAAAAAATTTAAGATTGAATTATTTTTTTGAAATAGTATCAAATCATGTATTTAAATTTAGAATAGTAATTTAACATATGTCTATCTATTTAGTATGATAATTTCTTAAGAGAAGGTATTTAGTATTAAATGATACCAGTCCAGCGGTATCAGAATCCAATAAGTGTGAAACATGTCTGCAAAAGATAACTAACCCATTAACAATTGAAAGACATGTTCTAGTGGGTAGTTATTTTTACACACATGTTTCTCATTTAATGGATTTTGATACGGATGACGTGGTCTCATTTAATATAAAATATTTTTTCTTTTTGTAGAGTCTATTTACTAAAGACAGTATATATCTACTCACAAAAAAATTCTACTAAAAATGATAACAACTGTCGTCATCTTCCAACAATAAACAACTAAGGTTTGATAAAACATTGTCACAATATTTAAATTTTCATAATAAATGATGACATATGCACAATTGAAACTCTTCATCAAATTAAATACCTACAACCATTTGCAGTGAATATTTTGTTATTCATACTTCCTTCTTTATCATTTTATTTTATGAGCTTAACTACGATGCTTAACTTACTTAATTTTTAATGAACACCTTTTTAAGAAAGAAAACAAATAAAAAAAGAACAAAATAACAAAAAACATATGTCATTGAAGTTTCTATTAGTTAAAATTATAAATTTAGAAGATTTAAACCACTAATAAATTAGTTTTCTCTGGGTAACAAATAGAATATCATACATCACCATTTTTACTTTCTAAGTATGACTAACACATAAAACTCAAAATACAAGAAGAAAATTTTTGGGACATTAAATTTCGTGAGGCATTTTAGATATTGCACAATGAAATATTCTAGGAATCATGAGATTTTGTTAAGGTTTAACTAAGAGAGTAATAATAGAGACTATATACTTGTCTACAAAATATAAAAGAGGAAATTATTAAACTTTAAAGTTGGGGGGATGAAACTACCTCAAACATAAAGGGAGAGAATACTTTTTTCCATAATTCTTTTTTGTTAGTAAAACTATGTGTTTTTTAGTTTAACCAATGTGTTAAAAAAAAAAAGAGTCAACCCAAGAAAACTGTCCGTAAAACTATGAATTTTGGCTCAACAAATTGGCTAAACAAAAAAAAAAGGTCAAGAACACAATAAATGTCACAATATTTTCTCAGGGTAATTATTGGATGCTTTCGGAGTATCATAAATGTGTACTCCCTCCTCTCACATAACTATAGGTCCCACTAATTAAATTTATGGTGGGATTCACAATTCATGTGAGATGGGAGAGTACGCATTTATGGTACTCCTGGAGTATTCAATAATTTTCCATTTTCTTAATACCTTTGTTTTAGCTATGGTGGGCTTTGGTATGATCTTTTTTAATTTTATTTTAGAGTAATGTTATATTCATAATATTTTTACAACAAATCTTAGGTGGTAAATTGTTATTGGTTTTTAATTGGGACAACCACTTTAAACTATGCATTAAAAGAAACAACCAACAAAAAACCAACAGAACAAAATTGTATGTGAAATAGTGAATTTTTGCTCACCAAATTTGACTAAACCAAAAAAAAAGTCTAGGAACATAACAAAATTTCACAATATTTTCACAATACCTTTTATTTTCAGCCGTGGTAAGTTTTGGTATGATATATTATTATTTATTTTATAGAAATGCTATCTCCATAATATTTTCATAACAAATCCTAGATGGTAAGTTCTTACTGATTTTAAAATGGACCCACAATTGATATTACTTTTTTATCCATCAATAGTAGCTTACTTATGATTTGCTGTGAAATTAATGTGAAAATGTTGTGGACTTAGCATTTTTTTTATTTGATCTATAAGAAACTAAGATCTCAACAATTGTGAAAATATTGTAATAATTAACAACAAGTGTTACAACATTTTTACAAAACATTTATTTTCAGTTGTGGTTGGTCACAGTCTCATATTTTATTATTTTATTTCGACTTATAAGAAATTGACACCTTAATAATTATGAAAATATTGTGAAATTTGTTGTGTCAGTATAACAATATATATGCTATCTCATATAAATATTTAAAAGAAAAAAAAAACATAATCTGATGACTAGAGAAAAAAAAAAAAAAAAAAAAAAAAAAAAAAGCCAATGAAGTGATGAACAGTACATATTGAGCAAACTAAAAAGTACTGTAGCTTTTACACATTCACACAACAAGTATTACAATATTTTCACAAAACATTTATTTTCAGTCGTAGTTGGTCACAGTCTCATATTTTATTAATTTATTTCGACTTATAAGAAATTGACACCTCAATAATTGTAAAAATATTGTGAAATTTGTTGTGTCAGTATAACAATATATATGCTAGCTCATATAAATATTTAAAAGAAAAAAAAAACACAAACCGATGACGAAAAAAAAAAAAAAACTATAGCTACCGTAGCTACAGTGTCGATTGAACAAACCAAAAAATACTGTGGCTACTATAGCTACACGCATTCGCACTTTTTATATATAGAAGATAATATCACTCTTGTTATAAAAATAATTAATAATAATAAAGGGGGAAAAAAAGAATAAGAAGAATTAAAATAAGATTGGAATACGAAATTAAATGGTCATCTGGATCTCGGAGTAGAAAGAACTTCGATACTTATAAAAAATTATTTCTTTGAATGTAATTTGGGTACAGCTCAAGCTTTATTGCATAACGGCATAAATATAAAAAGGACAAAACTTAGGTACAATATTTTAGGTGCTATTCCTTAAGTTCTCCTCTTAAGATTCAACTATGTAACTACTTAACTAAAAAATACACTTCTATCTTATGAGAAAAAATTTACATGACAGAATCTTAATAGGGAAATTTGAAAAACAGCACTTAAGTGTTGTACCTAAGTCTTACCTATACAAGAATACTTATAATTTTATTTTCTTCTTTAAAGAGAATTTGGGTACAGGTCATTCTTATGGCATAAGTAGGAGAATACTTATAGTTGTTTTCTTCTTTAAACATACTTTTCGTTTCACCTTTTTCTTATTTAGAAGAGATAATTTGGTAGAGTGCGAATTTGGATTTATATAGAATTAAACTTGAAATTTGGATTGAAAATCATAATCTAACTGTTAATATGATTAAACGTCAAATTGGTGGTGGAATTTGGACTTTAATTCAACCAATTAATTGAGTTTCTCTTAACTATTTTTAATTGGAAAAAGAAAAGTTACCATTCCACTTCTATCTAATCAAAGCATACTTGAAGATGCAGACCCTCACAAGTCAAAATCATTTTAAAAGATCCATTGAAAATCTCGAACTATCTTTCACTTTTTTAGACAATATTTCATTACATTTCTATCTAATCAAAGCATACTTGAAGATGCAAATTCTCACAAATCAAAATTATTTTAAAAGATCCATTGAAAATCTCGAACTATCTTTCACTATTTTACACAATATTTCAATACATTTGAATAATTCTTTAACCAATTAATTTGCCACAATTTTAAAATGATAGACTGTAAATGATAAAAAAAAAAAATAGTGAGTTTATATGAAAGTAACAAACAACCAATCATAAAGATAATTGTAAAAACTATGATAAAGATTGGTTCATAAAATTCCTCTACATCTAGTGGTGACGCCACGTTATGCTCAGGGTGTTCCCAGGAACACCCTGACTTGAAAAAAAAAATTTATATATAATAATTAAAAAAAATTATTTGTTTACCTTTAAAAAAAAAAAAAAAAAAAGGAACACTCTCAATCAAAATTAGGAACTCCCTCAAATTAAAAAAAAAATTGTAACAAAGCAAAACAACGGACGACAAGCCCAACATCAAGCCCACTGCAAGCCCAACAAATTACAGAGGAAGCAAATCCACGGATTCTTAAAAAAAAAAAAAAACCCAATACAGAGCAAATCACTAAATCAGAAACCTCAAATCAGTACATCAGAAATCACTAAAACTAAAGCAAACCTAAAAACAAAGCAACGCCTCCCCTTAGAAGTTAGATCAGTCCAATTGCAATCCAGACTCCAGAGCATATCGTCGCCCCTCATCGGAGATTGGTCCAGTCGCAGTTCAGAGCACATCGTCACTCATCGGAGATCGGTCACGCCGTCACGTAGCTCGCTCGTCGTTGGAGATTGCCCCTCGTCGTCATCGCTCACCCCTCATCGGAGATCGCACGACTTCAGGCCTCCCTGCTTGGCTGCTCCTGCTCCAGACCTCCGGTGCTCGGTGCTCCCTCCCTCAAGGTATTTCTCTCTCTTTTTCTCTCTAACTCTCTCTCAGTCTCTCACTCTCTCTCTCTTTATCTAAATCCACAAATGAAAACAATAAAATGAAATTAATGAATGAGTGATTAGTCTCTCTCTCTTTTGAACTGGCTGTGATTGGCTGGCTGAATGATTTATTAATATTTTGCTTTTTGGCTTTTTTTTTTTTTTTTTTGGTCTTTTTGAATTTGGCTTTATCTTATCCGTTGGTGTTGGTGTGTGTTGGTGTTGGTGTTGGTGTTGGTGCTGTGATGGTGAGATATTAATTGTCTTTTAGTGTATTGTGATTTGTGGTTTGTGGTTGTGAAATTTTCTGATTGGTAACTGGCTCTTGTGATTGGGGCATCACTACATCAGGCATAAGGCATTGAGGCTTGTGCTTGTCTGTGACTCTGTTGAGTGGGGTGGGGGTAGATGGGCACATGGGGCCAGGCAGCACAATATAATTAATGACAAATAAATTAAAGCAATATAGTTTATTGATAGGCTAAACAACAATAATTAAAGCAATATTAATTAACTAATATAATATAAAAGATAAATAAATCAAATTATGTTAGGCTAAACAACAATTAATAATTTTATAATTAATGAAACAATAATATAACAAATTATAGTTTATAAAAGACAAACAAATTAATGAAACAACTAAACAACAATAATTAATAATTTTATTAATATTTCAAATGAACTTATAGTTTATTGTACAGATACTTCTGTTTATTTCTTTTCTTTTCATTTTTTTTTTTCCTTTTGTGGTTTTTCGGTGTATAGAATGCAAATTTGTTTTGGTTTTAAGAATATTTTTTTTTTCCAAATCTTGAATTTCGGCCAGTATTTACCGAAATGTCTAGAAACACCCAAAATAGACCGAAATTTTTTTAAAGTGGAATAGGAACACCTTGGACAAAATCCTTGGAGTCGCCACTGTCTACATCATCCTCTATATTCTCTATCACTGTTTAAACATTTTTTTTTGGGAAGGGATCACTGTTTAAACATTGAAACAACAAAAGTACTTTTCTTTTTCCCCAAACAAGAGAAAAAATCAATGCAACGCGTGGAAAAAGCACATAACATTAAGCGTGTATGCAAATTTTAGTTCAACGCATTCCAACTGGTCAAAGTCAAACACCCAGCTCACGCACGTTTCAGCTAACCCAACACTCAGGATCCGTTTGGATAGAACTTATTTTGCTGAAACTGAAAACTGAAAACTGAAAACACTGTAGCAAAATAATTTTTAAATATGTGAATAGTGCCGTGAGACCTATTTTTAATGAAAAAGTTGCTGAAAAGTGAAATTTGTAGGTCCGTGAACAGTGCACAGATGCACTGTTCACGGAAGACTTGGTCAAAAGTTGCGGCTACTGTTCATGAACAGTGCATGAACAGTAGCCGCTAGTGGGGGAAAACGCGTGGAAAAAAAAAAAAAAAAAAAAAAAAGGGAAAACGCGGACGTAGACGCAATAAGCTGGATCCAAACCGGCACTGAGTATCAACCATCATTGGCCGCTCTACTTGAATGTGATGGTGGTCCTTGTCAAAAACAAAAATTTTATACATGCAAAAAAAAAAATTATATAAATAATTATTTTAAACTATTATGTTTTGTGACCGTTTTGATTTTAAAAAATTATATATTTATACTTTAAAAAAATATATTATTTACTAAATTAACCTATTTTAACCACCATAATAAAAATTTTAACACTTTTACTTAAGACTCATAAGAATTTGAGTTCAAAAAATATAAGAGTAATGCTACATCCACAACATTTTCACAATAATTTTATAATAAATCTTATGTGGTAAGTTGTTACGCTAATTCGGGTTCAATATTGACATGTTTTACCCACCAATAACATGCTAATAACTTATTGCATAAGATTTGTTATAAAACTGTTGTGGTCACTTTATTATTCTCATATCAGCATTTTCAATTTACACTTTATCTTTTATTAGTTTTTTTTTTTTTTTTAATTCTCTTTGTTAGTACAAAAAAATTGTAATATTTCGTGTATTTGCGTGTTTTTTTTTTTTTTTTTTTTTTTTTGTGACGTTGATATATTCAAATTGTCTCTTTATTAAATTTTGTATAATTTAAGTTTCTTAGTGACCACCCTAAAAAAAATTGCTTGAGCCACCACTATCAACCATGCACGTCACAATAAGATTAGGCTGAGAGGGAGAGCAGAATAGGGTGCACTAGAAAATACCCTAGTTAACAATATTTGCCACCACAAGAATAGTTCTAAAATACAAACATGAGCAATAAGTTTAAGGAGAACTTTTTTTAAATAAATTTTTTCATTATTTTTTATATGATTTGTTATGATTAGTACATAATAATAAAAGTGATTTCTAAATAATAGACTTATATAAAAGTGATTTTACTCTAATAATAACTTGACACCTTAATAAGCTGTAAATGAATTATGAAAAACTTATATTCTTAACATTACTCATGGTATCTTTGAGATCCTGAATTCCAAATCTCTAGCCAGTATCTTAAGGCTACTTTAAATGCTCAAAAAGATCTAGATATTCCCGATACAATTATGTACTAAGGTAATTCCATAGCTAGTGACAATTTTCATTAGAATTTTAATTGTTCTAAATTTCTAATACCAATAAATTAAACCATTTTTTTTTATATGTCATTGTCACTAAACTATCACTTGATTTCTAATTATTATTACATGTTATTATGGGGTATTATTATTATTTCCATTATTGATATTTGTATTCTTTGTTGCTTTTAGAATTCACGTTGTTATTATTATAGTTATTTTATGGTTGATTAACTATACTTAAGATTATGGTCATTAGAGTGGTAAACAAGTCAGAGTATTGAAAATTCAGGCTTGTTCATTTGCTTTTATTTCGAACATGAGCCAAGCTTAAGCTTGTCATTAAGCAAAATTACATGTTCAAACTTAAGTCTTTCTCTTATCGAATAAGCTCAAGCTTGTTCACGAAATACTTAATTAACTAATTCTCAATCTTCCCATTAAAACTATGATTTTAATTTTTAATTTGTTTACTAGTTTATTCACAAACATATTATTATGTTTGAGTTTGGCTTGTTTGATAAAGACTAAAAACAACGAATATAAACAATGTTTTTTTTCCCAAGTTGAGCTTAAGCTATTCATAAACAATTTAGTTGGTATATAGCGCTAACTATTATTATTACAATTTTATCTAACAAAATAGAGTTATATGTCTTTTCTTTTGTTTTTTGGAGGTGGAAAGGAGAATTGTAATCGGTCTTACTCTTACTCCCATTAATATGTCAACCAATTAATAGTTTGCACAGACTTTGCTGCACGCAGGCTCTGCTCACATGGCATTTAACTTCACATTCATATTTCCTAGCTAGTACCATTATACATACATAAATTATATACAAAGCTTTCTAGAAGAAAAGAATGGTTCTAGAGCGGTTTCAAATCAGATACCTTTGACATTATTCTTCTGGATCGGCATCTGGACTCTGGAGAAGGTTCATATATGGAAAAATGAGGTGGTAGGTGATGACTCGTGACTCGTGTTTGGAACTTTCAGTCAGCAATGATATGATATCTGCCTCTTATAGTTTAATTTTATATTTGTTCCCTTTTTTTCGTCAATAAGTCTTGAACCTAAAAAATTTCACAACTATTCAGGTGATAAATTGTTAATAATAAATAATAAAATAATGTCAATGATAAATAAAAGAAAATTACTAATTTAGATGATGTGAAAATTATTGTGTATGACTGTATATAGCATTATACTTTCTCAGACTCCAACCTTTCTTTCAAGTTTATTTTTTAAATTTTTTATTGAAAGTATAGGGAAAAATTATAATCTTCCAAAATTTATGAGAGTGAAGGTTTTTTTCAGTGGACTTCCCTCTTTAATTTAAATTTGTGTAAAATGGGGTATAATTTTTTTTAATAAAGTAAATGGTAAGTTATTGAAGTTAATATATATAATAATTCGATAGTTGGGGATGAGGGAATTTTTTATATAATAATTACTTAGATATCTTCATTAAAAACACTAGGAGGTGCTAATAACCAGCTGATCTACAAGGCACTTAGTATTAATTATTTTTATTGGTCTTCAATAAATATATATACTTATATATATATATATATATATGGAGGATTAAAAAAATGAGATGGATAGAATAATGTATTTCTACCCCCACCGGCTTTTTAATTCCATTATGACATTGTTAGGCAATATTTACAATCACACTAATCACATCCAATGTAGATTCAATTGTTTTATGGACAAAATTTGATAACAAAATTGGTTGTAGCCTTAGGCTACAACTCCACTTAGTATATTTTTGTTGGACATAAATTTTGACACATCCATTATTGAATTACATTTTATTCTTATATCCTCTTTGCTCACAAAATTTTCAAAAAAAATCAAAGATAATTAGATATGTCATTAATCAAATGTTTAAATCTCATATTTTTGTAATCTAAAATTATGTATAAAAAATAAGTTTGTGGATTGAATAATAAATAAAATTCAATTGGCACGAAATATGACATGTGTGTTAAGAACATAAAGAATATGCAATCCAATGATTAAATTTTTTTTTTTTTTTTTTTTTTTGATACAAGATAGAATTTCTACTCTAGCATAATTTAAGTGTATATATGTGTGAAACTCCCTCTTGGATACTTAAACCCCGGCCCTTGCCCCCCACACCCCACAAGCATTTATACTTGTGGAGTGACCACCACACCAAGGGTGCGTGGTGGTAATAATTAAATTTTCAAAATATGAACCTATGTTAAATTTTTAGTGGGAGTTATAGCCTTAGACTTGAACCAAGTTTGTAGCCAAATTTTTTTCTAAATAATTTCCATCAATGCTTTTAATAATGAATGGTACGTATTCTATCATTCTTGTCATTGGCACGTATTCTTTATTCTATATCTCTATGTGCTGGAGATTAGTCCTGCCATTCATACTAGTGGAGTAGTTTTTTTTTTTTTTTTTTTAAGAAAAATCTAGTGAAGTAGTTGACTAGACTATGCTATTGTTAATAAATGAATATAAATTTTCTATTAAACGGCTAAAATTTGTTGCAAGTGACAAATTAGTTCCCCAATTATTAAAATGGAAAGAAAAAAGAAAAAGTCAAATGAGACCCTTTCCTTCCACCAATGACCAAACTAACATACAAGTGGAGTAGTTTTTTTATTTTTATTTTTTTAAAAGAAAAAACTAGTGAAGTAGTTGACTATGCTATTGTTAATAAATGTATATAATTTTTCTAGTAAACGGCTAAAATTTGCTAAAAGTGACAAATTAGTCCCCCAATTATTAAAAAAGAAAGAAAAATAAAATAAAATAAAAAAAGAAGACAAATGAGTCACTTTACTTCCATCTGACAATGACCAAACTAACATCGTACGTACAAGGGGGGGAATTAAAATGGTTTATGGGAGGAAGGCAAAATGAATTCCCCATTTATTTCTAATTATCTATCAACATCCTTTATATTATTTCATTAAACAAAAACAAAAAACAAAAAATCCTTTATATTAATTAAAGAGGCCAGAATCCAACTTCAAAATTTCAAATAGAACAAAATAATAAAAAGAATTCTCTTTCATACTTCTCCCACCCCACCTTAATAGTCACGGCCTAGGGCCCACCGGGAGAGGGAGGGGGTCCCCCGAGAAAAACCAAAATCTGCCCCTTAATTAAGAAAAACCCAAAACTTTAAAATTGAAATAAATTAATTTTTTTAATTAAAAAACCCCTTGTTACTGTAGAGTGATTTTTATTTCCTTTTCTCTTGGAAGGTTTTCTTTTTTTTCATTTTTATATGATTATAATATGGTTTTCAGATCCAGACCGTTCAATGAACCATTAAAACTTAAAAGGAGAAGTTCAAGATTTTGACGGTTGAACCATAATAATGTTATAATTAATTTAATAATTTTTTAAAATATAAATAAATATATTATATTAGTAAAAGTAGAAAAAATTACTAAAATATACACATGTTTCTTATTACTTGTATGCAATCTTTTATTTCTGTTTCACACTAACATGCATTGATGAGTTTTTTTTAAAGTATTTCAGAAATACAGGTTGTCAAAGTCTTCTTACCATGAACTCTTTTCTTGCAAAATTTTTCAAGAGTTTGTGTTAGGATAGATTTTATTGTATTCAACAAGTGAATATGGGTTTAGTGTTTTATGATTTCTCTCATATGTTCGTTTGTTTGTTGCAGTTTTGTCACGGATTGCCAAAGAGGGATGTTGTTAAGGACATATTTTATGTAATTGGCTAATCCTTTGACAAAACGCACTTTACTTGTAATTGGGTAGATCTAGGATGTGTTTAATACTTCAAAGAACAAGAGTTCAAGTCTAGTATTGAAGCCATGCAAATCTGTCCAAGAAACAAGTGAAGAAGTGCTGATTCATTAAAGCTCAACAGCTGCTCAACAGATAGCTATCTATCGAGGCTCGACAGATACTATCTATTGAGGTATCTATCGAGAATTACAAAATTCAAATTTCCAGATCTGATTTTTGGCCCATGCTTATGAATTTGTGTAGGGTTTCTTTTCTCACAACCCTAGACATATATAAAGCTTATTTTAAAGGCCGTCACATAAGAGAATACAATGAGAACATATAAAAAAAGGTGACCGGTGCCTTATTCTCTCTGAAAGAAGTTACTACGTCTTTGCGCCTTTGAGTTTTGTAATCAAATGCTTCTTGATCTTCATTGTTGATGAAGTGAAGAACTTTGCAGCCAACATCTTTTTCAAGTTGGTGAGTTAGTCACATACTGAGAGCCATGCATCTTTGGTTAGTCACATACTGAGCTCTGTGCAAAAAGGGTGGCATTCATATATTGAAGAGTTCAGAGGTTCTGAAGCGGTAGAAGGTTTCTGCTGTAAGTTCATCTACGGGGATTGTAGAGTCTAGGGACAAAGGTTTTGTACAAGATCTGAAACTTCTCTTTATTATAGTGGATTGCTTTTCGGGAAGATTTCCCCCCAAATTTTTTACTATGAAACTAGTTTATTTCATTGGTTTTCCTGGGTCATCATATCTTGTCTTATTTACTTTTCCGCTGTGCATGATATTGACATGATATTAATGTTTGTTTGTTTTAACAAGTTTTATTCATAATAAATCTAATTAACAAACTTGGGTTTAAAATTTGTTAATTCTATCAACCGGGGTCTAAATTTTCCAACAAGTGGTATCAAAGCGGGTACACTCTGATTGGATTAATTTCCTGAGTGTGATCATTGACCCCTGTTGTCATGGATCGTGGAAAATCACTTTTGACTCCTCCTTTATTTGATGGCACTAATTATGCGTACTGGAAAGTTCATATGAAAGTTTTTTTGCAGGCTCTATGTGAAAAAGTATGGCAAGCTGTTAAAGTTGGATGGATTAAGCCAAAGGAAGCGCCGGTAGATTAGGATGAAGCAACAATCATAGCGGCAAATTTCAACAGTAGGGCCTTGAATGCTTTGTTTTATGGGGTGACCAATGAGGAATTCAAGAAAATATCATCAACGGAAGTTGCCAAGGAAGTATAGACCATTCTTGAGACCACCTATGAAGGTACCAAGGCAGTAAAGACTGTGAAGCTTCAAAGACTCACTAGTAGTTTTGAAGAAATAAGGATGGAGGAGGATGAGACCTTTGATGAGTTCTATGCTAAACTCAAGGATATTATGAATTCTGCCTTCAACCTTGGAGAATCTATAGCAGAATCCAAAATTGTTAGGAAAATCCTTAGGTCCTTACCTGAAAGATTCCATGCCAAGATCACTGCCATTGAAGAAGTAAAGGACAATGATCAAATTCCTTTGATTGAGCTTGTAGGGAACCTTCAAACTTGTGAGATGTGATTAGGTTTAATGGGAAAAGGTGGAAAGAGTAGAAACTTGGCTCTTAAGGGTATAAAGGAAGAGATTGAGGACTCTGAAAATGAAGATGAAAGTGAAGATGAAGATGATGATGAGGATGAGGATCTAACCTTCATAACTGATGAGATTATCAAGCTTCTTTAATTTAGGAAAAATGATAAGGGCAAACCTCCTAGGAAATCTAAATCCTCAAGGAATGGCAAGAATGAGAAACCCCTCATCCAATGCCATGAGTGCAAAGGTTTTGGTCATATGAGGATAGAGTGCCCAAACTACCTTATGAAGGAAAAGACTAAGAAGTCAAAAGATAAAGGGTTGGTAGCTACCTGGAGTGATACTGAGAATGACCCTTCTGATGAATATGTGGATGAATGTGGTCACTTTATAGCTTTTGCTGCCACAACCGATAAGGTGATTATGGAGAGTGCTAGTGACAGTGAGGATTCTTCTGATGATGAAGTACCCAAGAAGTTAACCATTTAGGAAGCCTATGATAAGCTATGCACTGAATTTATAAAATCTGAAAAGACTTCTCATCTTTGTAGAAAAGAGCTTAATGAGGTAAAAACTGAAAAAATTGATCTGTTAGTCAAACTGGATGAGACTACAAGGTTAGTTGAGACTCTTGTTGTGGAGAACACCTCATTGGAAGAGAAGGTCAAGAATCTTGAGGTTGAGCTTAGTCAAGCTAGAACTCAAATAGAGAGGATGTCTAGTGCAAAGCTTGATGAGGTATTGAATGCTCAAAAGCCTAGTTTCGATAAGACTGGCTTAGGATATGCTGTTTCCTCCGGCCGCTCCTCTTCCACGGCTTCTAGATCAAGGACTGTCTTTGTGCCCCAATCTGAGAAAGGTGATAAAGGTATGAAATCTAAAACTGATTTGGCTAATTCTAAATCCTTTGTTAGACCTCATGTTTGTCACCATTGTGGTGTTTTTGGACACATTCGTCCTAATTGCTTTAAGTTGTATTCTCAAAAGCAAATGTCCAAATAGTCATAGGTTTCCTCTCAAGGACCTACACTTTTGTTTGGAGAGTTATTAAAAGTTTTGAGCTTTTTAACTCAATTTCAGGAGAATTCTAATTCTTCTATGTCCTTTAGTAGACATACTAGGACACATGTTTTTTCATCTTCACGGCCAAAGACTCATGCTGTGTGGGTGAGAAAGGAGCCTAAGACTTAATTGTCTTTTTTGTTGTCCTCTGCTTTAATTCTTTCTATCTATAGTAGGACTCTTTTTGCTTGATTTCTTATCTGCTTTTGGAATCATGCTTTCATGCATCTGCATCTTTCTTTCATACTTTTCATGTGTGTTTGTGTACATTGGTACTTGTGTACCTTGGATGGCCATTGAAACAAAGTTTTCTAAATTTTGTATCTTTTGTAGCTTAGATGAGCATCTCTATGCACAACTAAGCAAGTGAACTTTGTGGCTCGTGTTTGTGATAAGTAAGATTAAGTAGTCTCTTGTACTTAACACTTGTATCACTCTTTTTGACGGGAAGGACTAGAAAATTCTAAGAGAAAGGCATAAATAACCATCTCATCATTGTTGCCCGCCAATCATGAAATGATGTTCCCACGTGCGCAGGGCCCATTGGAGGCCCCTCTCAATGATGGTGCATGTGTGGTTCGCGCGGAGCTTCGGGTGCTCTCTCTCTCTTGGTAGAGGAAGGTAGGCTACCTTTGGAGGTGTGGCAGGAATCTTGGCCAAATTTTAGGTGTTACTAAAGGTAAGTAAAGTCGCCACCAATCATTGAGTTTTTCTAAGGTGTGATTGGTCACCTGTTTCTAGTTTATTTTATTACTAATCTTAGGCTAAGAAAAATGGCATTTTTCCTAATCTAATATGGACGGCAAAAAATCTTGATTCTTGAGTCCGGAAGTTTGGTTACGTGTGGGGAAGGTGTTAGGCACCCCACAACACCTATCCAAGGACAGTCCTTTGTTTTGATAAAACCTTAATTTTCGAAGATTGGCAGTAAAAAACATGATTTTGGCATTGGCTTTCGAGGCTTTGCATGCATGAGGGCTTTAAGATTTGGCTTTTGAATGGGTGTGGTCCCAATCTATGCTTTCCTAGGGCATTCGGGCAAAGTACCAAATTTTCACGGCGAAAATCCGACGACATGTCTCCTTACTTTCGCAGCGAAAATTAGGCATAGTTTTGCCTTAGGTGACATGGACTGTGACAATCACACCGGGAAGGGCAAGCAAGTATATATATACATACATCATGCACAATGCTAGCACACAGAGCAGGAAAGTAAATGCCTACATCCCTAGAACATAGCCCAAAATATAGGTGCAGGAAAGTAAACAGGGGTTGCCATACTCTAGAGATGAGGACGAATGGTACACGACAAGATATACTAATACAACCCATCTAAGAGAGAAAGGAGGGAGGAGGGAAGGGAGTTTAAAAGAGTACATAACCAAATGGGAGAGGCTAGACCCCTAAATCTACTAAACATAGTCGCTTGGCCTATATCCACATGCTCGCATCCTCGCCCTTTTTGCTTGCGCCTAAGAGACCATGCCCTAACTCCATGCGTCCTCGCTCCGTGTGTGTACATGTAAAGGCAAAAAACAAGTAACCAGCAGACAAGCAATGGAAGGAAAAAGATGCATAGATACTGCGCAATGGGTATAAAGCAAATAAGCATACAAGCAAAGCAAGCATAGCATGTGGCAGGAGACATAACAGGTAACAAGATAAGCAAGCGAACGGGAAAGCAAGAAAGCAAACAGGCAAACAAGCAAACAAGAAAGAAGCCAAACAAGCAAAAGGGCAAATAAAAGGCGGTGTCCACGGGGGACAAATGTTGGTTTGGATTGAATGTCCATAACTTCATTATGTTGAAGCACGGACGACACACTAGCAAGCAAGACTCATGCATGGACATGTGAGCAAGCGTGTAAAGATGCATAGGAAGCCAACGGGTGGCACAAACAAGCATGGTAAGCATAGCATTGTACAGAGTGGAAAAGGGGAAAGGTATGCACAAAGCAACCGGCATCATGGTGATGCATCCCAAATGGTTACATCCAAACAAGGCCTCATAGGAGTTGGATGTAACCTCACAACCACAAACCCGCTAAGGGCGTCAAGCATGGCAAAGCCTAGAACTAGAGAGGCTAACATGGAATATAAAGCATAAGAAGCAAGCAAGCATAGACATGCAAGTAAGGATGATCCAAAACCTTTAATATGGGCCAAGGTGTACGGACGATGACAAAGACCATAGGGTCTAGATCAAGTCCGAACCAATAGGCCAAAGCACAAGAAAGAGAGACAAAAGAAACAAAACGGCTACAATAGCACAAGGCATGACAAACATAGCCTAGGTCTAGACACACAAACATGGCATAGAGCGCACAAGCACATGGAAGATAGTATAAAGCATGTAGAGAACATAGATCCAAGCACATAGGCATGTGAAAACATAGATCTAGACATATAGGCATAGAAACATACACATTAACATGTACAAGCCTAGCACATAAACATGGAAGAACATGAATCCAAGCATATAAGCATGTGAAGACAAGGATCTAACCATATAGCATGAAAATACACACATAAACTCATAGATCCAAGCAAGGCATAGCCAACGACATCATATAAGCATGTGAGCATGTAACCTTAATATCAACATAGAACAAAAAGAGAAACAAAGCATAGGAAAACATGGCATAAAGCATAAAGCATGTAGGAAAGACAAATAGACATGTAAACAAGCATAGAAACATGTGGATCTAGCCAAACAACACATGGGAAAGATAGGTCTAGGCACAAACACATGGTATGAGACATGGAAGCATATAGATCTAACATCGAAAACATAGGAAAGAGAAGATCTAAGCATAGAAAGCATTACATAAAGCATAAAGCAAGTAGATCAAGACAAATAACATGCAAACAAGCATGGAAGAACATGGATCTAAGCTAAGAAAATGTTAGGAGCAAGATAAAGCAAGAAACATGATAAGGAAAGTAATAAATCATGTTATTAAGGCAAAAAGAGCAAGATAAATGCTAGAAAAAGATTTAGAAGGTTAGGGGTGTGGATAGTAGCTAAAACGCTGCATCCACACCCCTAAACCCTAAATCCAAGGTGTAGAACCAACGAAAAGAAGATTGGGTATAAGAACAATACCTTGTATTTTTGGTGAAGAAGGGGGAATCAAAAGGCTTTGATGTGTTTTTTTTTTTTTTTTTTTTTTTGTGTTCGGAAGAGAGGAAAAATGTGCAAAAAAACATCCAGGCAAAGAGCAAAACCTAGAAAAGTGGTCTCCTCTCTTGGTCTAAAGGTGCCTGGGGCCTTTTATAGCCCCAGTACGCTTTTCGAGGCGGCGGCCCTCATAGGGCCGCCATCTTTAAATGGCCTCAGATTGGGTTGATCTTGATACCCCTGGAAAGATCTTGACTTCCTGTTTCTAAAAAGGTATGGAACTTGAAAATCCAACGGTCATATCAAAAAGTTATGGCTCCTAGAAGTTAGTGGTGCATCGATCGGTGCGTTATCCCGGTTTTCATGATATCTCGGTTGTTCTAACTCCGATTTCAACTCATGAATAGTCATTGGACTGAGAATTTGATAATATTCGCAATGGCATTGGTTTCAACCCGTTTCAATGGCCGGATCAAAATTAGGGTTTTTGGGCCCACCAAGAGTCAACTCTGGGTCAAACTTGGTCAAAATTGCTGAAAATCTCAGAGAAGCTCGGGTTTGATGTAAAACCAGGGGCATTTTGGTCATTTTGGCTGTAAGAGGCACTTTGAGTGCTCTGGTATCCGAACGGGTTGCGCCACGTCATTCTAGATGTTCTCACAGCCCCATGGAGAGAAAATAATATTTTTGGATTTTTCGGGGTCCAGCTCGCAAATCGAGGGCAGACAAAATACGGTATCAACAACTGCCCCTTCTTTATCTGACATATCGAGTGTAATGAGAGGTGTCGAATAAAGAACGTGATTTCGAATTTTGTCGCCCCCAAATTGCGTGTGGAGACTACTCACGGATCGAGACCGAATTTTACCTAACTAGACTGATTTGTTGCAGCTGCTTCTAAAACATTTTCTAGACCTGTCTCTAAGCTCTGGGAGAGGAAAAGGTTTTTTTTTTTTTTTAGTTTGACCAGGTCAACAGTCAACGTTGACTTGGTCAACGCTGACCGGCAGCCCTTCAGGATGCGCCAAATTGACCCGGCGGCCCAAGAAGGTGTGCCGGGCCACCCAGGCCGTACAAAGGCCTATGAAAGCCCCCTTTTGGCTCATTTTGGCCTCATTTCACTCTTTCCTTTGACTTCTCACTTCTTAAAAAAATTCTTTGGAACGACTACGTACTTAGCGAGTTCGGCTTTTTAGCTTCAGTCTAATGCTTCAGTCTTTTCTGCACTTGAAATCAGTGTTAGTTTTTTTTTTTTTTTTTTTTTGCCTGCAAAATGTTAGTAGCAATACTACTAGGGATGCATGCTAGTGCTTATTTTATTTTTGGAATTTTCATAAGCATATTATTTTCGCCATAATTTATGCCATGCATTTTTTTTTTTTTTCTTGTTTGTTTGTGTTATATGAGTGTGCCAATATGCAAGAATTTAAATACTGAAAACAAAATGCAGGATATAGGTAAGGGGACTTACCTGGTAGTCGGGAATAGTGGAAACAGAGAGATGTACGGCGCGACCGCTAGTTAGCATCGGGATAGGATGTCAGCATATGGCACGACTGCTATAACCCACTGTAGATCAGGAACTTAAAAACTTTTTTTAGGAATTTGATAACTGTGTGATGGCGAGGCGTACGACACGATTGTTATAACCTCAAGATGGGATGTGAGCATATGGCACGGCCGCTATAACCCACTGTAGATTAGGAACTCGGACCTTCTTTAGGAACTTGATAATTATGATGGCAAGGCGTATGACACGATCGCTATAACCTCAAGATGGGATGTGAGCATACGGCACAGCCGCTATGATCCATTGTAGATCAGGAACTTGAAACTTCTCAGGAATTTGATAACTATGTGATGCGAGGCGTACGACACGATCGCTATAACCTCAAGATAGGATACGAGCATACGGCACGGCCGCTATCACCCACTAAAGATCAGGAACTTGAAAACCTTTTTTAGGAATTTGATAACTGTGTGATGGCGAGGCGTACGACATGGTCACTATAACCTCAAGATAGGATGTGAGCATACGGCACGGTTGCTATAAGCCATTGTGGATCAGAAACTTATAACTTCTTTAGGAACTTGATAACTGTGATGCGAGGTGTACGACACGATCGCTATAACCTCAAGATGGAATGTGAGCATACGGCATGGCCGCTATCACCTACTGTAGATTAGGAACTCGGAACTTCTCAAGAATTTGATAACTGTGTGATGGCAAGGCATACGACATGGTCGCTATAACCTCAAAATAGGATGTGAGCATATGGCATGGCCGCTATAACCCACTGTAGATTAGGAACTCGGAACTTCTTTTGGAACTTGATAACTATTATGGTGAGGCGTACGACACGATCACTATAACCTCAAGATGGGATGTGAGCATACGGCACGGCTGCGATCACCCACTATAGATCAGGAACTCAGAATTTCTTTTGGAACTTGATAACTATGATGGCAATGCGTACAACACGGTTGCTATAACCTCAAGATGGGATGTGAGCATGAATGTTCAAATAGTGTATAAAACACCTATGAACGTTTAGACCCCCAAATTACAAATTACCAATTCAAGATTATTATCAAACAATGTATGTGCGGAATATGAACATAAGCTTAAAACAGAATTGATAAAACAATCTAAGCCAAATAAAATCACAACCACAGCAGAAATTAAACGGCAAAGATTAAGGGAAGATAGATGCAAACACAAAGACAACACAGCGATGTGTTATCGAAGAGGAAATCAAAGTCCTCGGCGAAAAACCTCTCTGCCGCCCCCCAAGCGGTCAATAATCCACTAAAGAATGAAGTTGGAATACATGAACAACAGAAGACCCTCCAAGCCTAATCTACCCAGTGTACCTAAGACCTCCAAGCTTCTTGCTCCAACGAGGTTACTCTGAACCTTTGTCTTCTTTAGCTTACCGGATTCCGCTATAGCCCATAGCATCAACCAATATCAATTGGTCCCTTCCTAACTGCTACCCAAGCACTA
Source organism: Notholithocarpus densiflorus (assembly GCA_030021035.2). Classification (NCBI taxonomy): domain Eukaryota; kingdom Viridiplantae; phylum Streptophyta; class Magnoliopsida; order Fagales; family Fagaceae; genus Notholithocarpus; species Notholithocarpus densiflorus. Next base: position 9,798,895 of record JARYZH020000002.1, read on the forward strand.
AACAACCTTCTCACAGATATGGGTATGGTGAGAAAAGGTTTTGGCTGATGTACCTCTCAAGGATGTAACAATGGAGAGGGTGAGAGTAGAGGAATTTGGAGAAACAAAGATGAAGATTGTGGATGAGTCAATCTTGTTTTTCTCTAGGGTTTCTCTCTCAAAATTCTCTTTGGAAGCTCTCTACATTTCGTGGGTATAAGAGGTATTTATACTGGTGTGTGTATGGAATGCGAAGAGTTAATTTTTTCCAAACAGAGTGGACTGGCGACTTGGCCTCGCGACTTGACTGAGTCACGAGTCCAAGCCGCGAGCTAACTGAATGGCTAGACTGGACTTTTTGTCCTGTAGTGCTCCAGCTGGCGTGACTGTTCAGCTCCTCTGCATGCTTCACTCGTGTGCATCCTTTGGCGACTTGCGAGCCGCGAGCAAGCTGCAAGATCCAGTCGCGAGTCCCTTGCTGAGTGCACAATCTTGAGCTTTTCTTCACACTCTCTCACACACTACCCTTACATGATTCCCACCTAAATACAAGATTTCTAAGTGCTGAATTACAAGCAAATTGGCACGGAATAAAACCAACAGAATGGTTGATTAAATTCAACCTTACAATCTCCCCCTTTGGCTATTCCGTGACGAAACCCTACAACAAACTCTAGACTTAACGCGTGAGTTGAGAACAGTTGAACAAATCTCACTCACACCTAACTCTAGAATCTGTGAAGCTCTTGAACTATAAGAACAAGTATCTCTTGAAACACAACAACACAATATGATCATTGTATGCAGAAAACTTGTAATGCATATAGAGCAAGCACAATGCGATCAAGCAAAATGGAATTAAGCAATAAACCATGGCTTGACCAAAAACGAACAATCACTATAAATAGTGACCACAATGCTCATTCACACAAGGAATGAACATCCGGACATGCAAGCTAATAAGCTCAATGCAAAGTATCATTTGCATGTCCAATACTCAACCAATGCAACAACACAAGGAAATTGCATTAAGAATATAAAATCCAACAAAGGGCACAAGAGTGATGTACTTAGAGAAAATGCATAACATTAACAACAAGTACTAAACTACAAAGCATGGGTACACCACCCAAAGTACACATACTGAAAATATCATCTTATATAAATAAACCAAAGATCCAAAAGCATTTAAACAAAGTATTAAAACCATATCCACACAAGCACTGTAAACATATCCAATATTTTATAAAAACTGTAAGCAAATAGCTATAAACTAGACTTAGCAAAACAAAAGTTTGTTAGTCTATCCAAAAGTATGTGTGAGTGTATGTATCAGCTTCCTCTTGCTCCCCCTGTCACTATGCACACTTCCTTTTTCTTGTGTTGCTCTCCCCCTTACTATATGCTATCTCTCCCCCTTTTTGGCACGAATAGCTAAAGGCTGTCCTCTAGCTTTTGTTGAATAGCATCCAACTGTGTCTCAATGGCTGTGAGACGCATTTGAACTCGGTTGTTGGTGGAGTAGAGAATTTTTTCTAATCTGAAAATCCGCTGAAACACACTCTCAATCAAAGTGCTTAACCTGTCAGCTTGAGAGCTAGGTTGTATAAATGGAGTGCTAGTTGTCTGCATCTCAGAAGTAATGGGAGAAATAGTCTTGGTATGCACAAGTGTAGCTGAACCATGAGCGAATGAAGTGGCATGAAGGAAGGGTTCACTCTTAGGTGCTTAGGAAGAGTGACTTTTGTTGGCTTGAAGGGAAATCATGGATAGTGGACGAAGACGAACCATTTTCTTCCCATCTGTTGGTGGACTTACCCCTTCAAGGATCATGATCTTCATGACAAGACTACAAAAAATAATACATGTTTGAGCTGCTGATCGAGCCGCTGTCTTCCCAATGGTCTGAAAATGTGGGCACATATGTCAATCGGAACTCCGGTGATGAGATCACATAGGAATTGCGCTCTTCCAAGGTTGATGAATGCAGTGTTTGAGAGTGGATAGAGATTAAAGAACATGATCAATTTAAGAGTCGTCAGTTCAGGTGCAAACTTTGCAGTGCTTATGGATGTGCCTTTGCTTGAGACCTCATGATCAGGCCCGAGAACTTGAAGAATGTCTTGTACCTAAAGCTGTCTATCATCATACGGAGTGAGGTCTACATTTGCCAATCTAGTGATGCGAAGGACCTTTGTAATGTAGTCTGGATTGATGGTGAACTCTACCCAACACTTCAACTCAACTCCGGTATATCGAGCATTTGAATAGAATTCCTTTACCAATTCATCAATCGGGTCCTCGAAGTTCCCGAACAGATCAGCCCAATCTTTTGCTTCAAATATCCTAGGAATAAATGTAGTTCCCAAGGTATCAAATTTAACCACTTGTTCCACCATAGTAGGAGCTTTCACAAAAATGCTGGAATGTGTTTGTGAATCGAGAGGAGTCCTAAATCTCTCACTGTTTGAGTCTTGAGACGAACGGCGAGTCCGTTTCAAAACTAGGGATGATGGAACATCAGTCACAGGCTCTTTTCCTCGAGAGGAACGTCTAGACATCTGCAAAAGAACATACACACAACAGAGAACCAAGTGCAGAACAACAAGACACAAACTTCAACTTGATTAGATCCAAGTTAGTTAATGAAATAACTGCACATTGATATGTAGAAAGAGATATCACTCAACCACAGTACATGAACCAAGTTAACAGTAAAGTAGCATATGCAACACTTGTGCATGTGATGTGCAAATATGATGAAGATGCAGGCACAACTAAGTGCAATGTAATCAATGACCACCACAGAGTCATAAGTAACTGTCATTGTGACATTCTATGACAAGCATGAAATGCACAACACAGCACAGACATGATATACTAGTAAAAAATGAGAAGCATACACAACAACATGTATATTAAGCATCATATTCTTAATGACAACAATAAACATTTAACAAACTCAGTCAAATAACCCCAACCCATATTCGAAACTCAGGATTTTCAAAACTCAACATCAACTCAAAAATCAAAGAAACCAAGGCAAGAAACATGAAATACCTAGAGAAAATAAGAAAACTCATACCTTTTTCTTGAAGATTGAAGAAGAAATGGTGGACTTGTGAGTGAAACACGGTAGGTTTGAGAGAGAGAAGGACGAACAAGACAATGAACAGTCAAAATGTTCGAGGGAAAACTAAAAAGTTTTAAAATAAAAACTGTCCTTAAAGCACAAAACACGCATTTTTCGCGACTGAACCAAGTCCCGTGCAAGTTGCCAAACACTTAAGAGACAAAATTTTGAAAAATTTGTCTAAGTGTTTTTCGCGACTGGAAGGTCCACCCATGAGAAAGTCGCAAAGGGAGCTGTGAAAACTTCTGTATAACCTTGAGACTAGAGCTTCCACTCGCGAACAAGTCGCTAAACCGAGTTACGAGAACTTTCAAAACCCAGTTTTTTGAAAAATTTTCTAAGTATTTTTCGCGACTGGGACATTGACCCGCCAGTGAGTCGCGAAAACCTTCTGAGTAAGCTCGCGATTGAGGCATGCGACTGGCTTGACCCGCGACCAAGTCACCAAAACAAGGCAACACAGTTTTTGAAATTTTTGATATTTTTGCAAAAACAAAAGACTTTCCAAAAACAATTTAAAACACTCAAAAATATTTTTGTTTTTGATCAACAAAAATTGAGCATGTGAAAACACATTTAATCAACTACAATCACACAAATGAATAAGGCATTCATTGAGAATAAACATGTGTGATGTGTGTGGATATCAACAATGAGATAGTCCTTATCCTAATGTGAAGCTTCAATGATCAATTCAACCAAGCCATACATAATTAGCACTAGATAAAGTGACCCTTCTCAATAATAGAAGTATGCATATATGACCTCCCACATAACTTGATGACAAAACTTTGAAGCTTTTCATTTTGCTCCATATACATCATATCATTTGATCTTTTTGAATCATTACATTTCATTGTGAGATCGATGCTTGAAACTTTTGACATTTCAATTGATGAGCAAGCCTTTGGCTTTTTGGGCATCATACATTTTATATAATGTCGCTTTCCCTTTTTCCTAGTCAAATACTAGTGTGTGCGACAAGCTTTTGCAGCTCATTATCTCTTTTCATTTGGAGATTTACATTTGTTGAGCTCTTTAAGCAAAAATAATAAAATAAAAGAGTGGGAAGATATATAGGCACAAGTCTATGCATGTCTCAAGATCAACAAAACCATTGACTAATCATTCATGACAAGTTTGAAGATCTATTTACAACAATCACATAGATGTCAAGATTTCTCCCACAATGATATGAGTGCATAAGGAACAAGCTACGCTCGTAAATGCACAAAGCCATTAGTACAAAAGTACAAGGAAAAATATGCTTGTGACAAAACACAATAATGACGATCAAACTTTTTGGTTTTTCTACTTTTTATGTGTTTTTGGATTTTTGACATAAAAGCAAGAAAAGATTGATAAAAAACAACAATGTAAAAACATTTAAAGCAAATGCAAACAAACAAACACAAATTTTCAAATCAGGCTAGCAACACAACAAAAAGCACATAACCAAGCAAAGTCCCAAAACATAGGAAGTATTAATGCATGGACATGCTGTAATGCTTATGCATGAGTACCCCTTTTCACCCACACGTCATGTGCGTTTGGGGTGATATCCCTATGGGATTGGGTACGAGTGTTATGGCTTTCAAACCTTCTGTTGAAGCTTGCCAAACAGGTGGTGAATGCATCAATTATCCTCATCACATCCCTCACTCCGAGATCACCTTTTTGACCTTTTGATTGTTCAGCATTCCAATTCCCTTTGTCATGTCTTGGTCCTCTCGACCTTTGAGCACCGGAATTCTTCAATGCTTGTAGCTTATAACAATTGGGTCTGGTGTGACCTTGAATTCCACAATGATGACAGAAGTGTTGAGTTCTCAGACCTCTTTGTGACTTTGGGAGTGAGTTCCCTTTACCCTTAGGTTTGACCACTGGTTGTTTAGAAGGCTTAGTTATAAACCGTTGGTTAGTCACATCCTTCTTCTTCTCCGGCTTCACTTTCTCAGCATTCGTGGTAGCTACCATCGGTTCTTTAGCTTTCACAAACTTCATATCCTTGGTCACTTTGACACTCGAACTGCTCTCACCGGTGTATCCCAATCCACTTTTATCGGAGAAAGGCTTTTGATGAGCAAGCATTTCGTTAAGCTTTTTGGAGGAGACTTGATCTACTTTAGCATTGGCTTGAACCACCTCATGCTCAAGGAATTTGATTTTTGAATAAGCTTTAGTTAACTCTCCGTTCAACGTCTCCATTTCACATTTGGTCTCCTTGTATTGCACTAGAAGACTTTTATAATCTTCCTCTGCCTTCTTCATTTTTTTAATGGCTGCATTAGTCATTTTTGCATATTCACCGGTCTTCTCAAGGAGGGAATTGTAGGTCTCCTGCAGTTCCACTGTTTCATCTTCTTCTTCATCATCAGATTCCTCAACTATCCCAATTGACTCCAATTCAGTGTGCTCACCAAGCTCTTTCACTAGCACACTCAAATCATCTAAAGATTCCACATGATCAATAGTCATGAATGCAGAGAAGTTTCCCTTTCCATTACAACTTTCGTCTAAATCTGAATCAGAGGAATCAGAATCACTAAGAGTAGTGGCATACACCTTGCCCTTCGCTTTCAAATAATTGGGACACTCTTTCTTGAAATGTCCATGTCCGTTGCATTCGAAGCACGTGATTCTTTGAGAGGATTGAGAGTCCTTTCCATCTTTCCTCTTGAATCCTTTTTCTCCTTTCCGAAATTTGGGAATTTTCCCTTCTCAGCAAGCTTTCCGTTCTTCTTGAATTTCAGGAACTTTCAGAAATTCTTCACAAGATATGCCACATCTTTATCGAAAACATACTCATCCAATGAGTCGTGAGCTTCTACCATCTCATTAATCGTCTTTAGAGAAAGGGATTTGCTCTTCCTTTGTGGTGGCAATGACAGCTCATATGTTTGAAGTGAGCCAATTAGTTCTTGAACCTTTATATCATCAAGATCATTACTCTCTTTAATAGCTGTAACTTTTGCACGGAAGCTCTCCGGCAATTCGAAGGATTTTCCTCACTATCTTTGAGTCCTCCGTTTTCTCACCCAAGTTGAACTTGCCAATGACCACCTCATTCAGCTTGCTATAGAAAGAGTCAAATGACTCATCCTCACTCATTTTCAGCTCCTCAAACCGAGTGGTCAGCATCTACAACTTAGTGTCTTTCACTTTCTTCATTCCTTCATATGTGGTCTCCAATATCTACCATGCCTCCTTGGCAATAGAAATGTGAGATATCCTATGGAACTCATCTGGAGATACACCACAAAAAATAGCATTAAGTGCTTTACTATTTGCAATTTGCAGTAGACGCCGCGAGGGCTACCTTATCCCAAGTGGATTTGGAAGCCTCCGGCCTAGTCCATCCAATATCCACCGCATCCCATACGGTTTCATCCATTGAACACAAAAATGCCCTTATCCTGACTTTCCAAAAGGCATAGTTGCTACCATCAAAATATGGTGGAGCATTTAAGGATTGAGACCGGTCCATCTCATACGGGGTCAAGGATCACACTAAGGTAATTAAACCACAGCAAGTGCACCCGCTCTGATACCAATTGAATGTTCAAATAGTGTAAAAAACACCTATGAACGTTTAGACCCCCAAAATACAAATTACCAATTCAAGCTTATTATCAAACAATGTATGTGCAGAATATGAACATAAGCTTAAAACAGAATTGATAAAACAATCTAAACCAAATAAAATCACAACCACAGCAGAAATTAAATGGCAAAGATTAAAGGAAGAGAGATGCAAACACAAAGACAACACAGCGACGTTTTCGAATAAGAAACCGAAGTCCTCGGCGTAAAACCTCTCCGCCGCCCTCCAAGCGGTCAACAATCCACTAAAAAATGAAGTTGGGATACATGAACAACAGAAGGCCCTCCAAGCCTAATCAACCCAGTGTACCTAAGCCCTCTAAGCTTCTTGCTCCAACGAGGTTACGCCGAACCTTTGTCTTCTTTAGCTTACCGGATTCCACTATAGCCCATAGCATCAACCAATATCAATTGATCCCTTCCTAACTGCTTCCCAAGCACCAAACAGCCTTCTCACATATATGGGTATGGTGAGAAAAGGTTTTAGCTGATGTACCTCTCAAGGATGTAACAATGGAGAGGGTGAGAGTAGAGGAATTTGGAGAAACAAAGATGAAGATTGTGGATGAGTCAATCTTGTTTTTCTCTAGGATTTCTCTCTAAAATTCTCTCTAAAAGCTCTCTACATTTCGTGGGTATAAGGGGTATTTATACTGGTGTGTGTATGGAATGCGAAGAGATAGTTTTTCCTAAACAGAGTGGACTGGCGACTTGGCCTCGTGACTTGACTGAGTCACAAGTCCAAGCCGTGAGCTAACTGAGTGGCCAGGCTGGACTTTTTGTCCTGTAGTGCTCTAGCTGGCGTAACTGTTTAGCTCCTCTGCGTGCTTCACTAATGTGCATCCTTTGGCGACTTGCGAGCCGTGAGCAAGCCGCGAGATCCATCACGAGTGCCTTGCTGAGTGCACAATCTTGAGCTTTTCTTCACACTCTCTCACATACTATCCTTACATGATTCCCACCGAAATACAGGGTTTCTAAGTGCTGAATTACAAGCAAATTGGCACGGAATAAAGCCAACAGAATGGTTGATAAAATTGAACCTTACAGAGCACACGGCACGGTCGCTATAACCTCAAGATGGGATATGAGCATACGGCACGGCCGCTATTACCCACTGTAGATCAGGAACTCGGAACTTCTTAGGAATTTGATAACTGTGTAATGTGAGGCGTATGACACGGTCGTTATAACTTCAAGATAGGATGTGAGCATATGGCACGGCCGCTATCACCCACTATAGATTAGGAACTTGAAATTTTTTTTTAGGAATTTGATAACTGTGTGATGGCGAGGCGTACGACACGGTCACTATAACCTCACGATGGGATGTGAGCATACGACACGACCACTATAACCCACTATAGATTAGGAACTCAGGCCTTCTTTAGGAACTTGATAACTGTCATGGCGAGGCGTATGACACGATCGCTATAACCTCAAGATGGGATGTGATCATACGGCACAGCCACTATCATCCACTGTAGATCAAGAACTCGGAACTTCTCAGGAATTTGATAAATATATGATGCGAGGCGTACGACACGGTTGCTATAACCTCAAGATAGGATATGAGCATACAGCACGGCCGCTATCACCCAGTAAAGATCAGGAACTTGAAAAGCTTTTTTAGGAATTTGATAACTGTGTGATGGCGAGGCGCACGACACGGTCGCTATAACCTCAAAATGGGATGTGAGCATACGGCACGGTCGTTATAACCCACTGTAGATCAGGAACTTAGAACTTCTTTAGGAACTTGATGACTGTGATGGTGAGGTGTACGACACGATCGCTATAACCTCAAGATGGGATGTGAGCATACGGCACGGCCGCTATCACCCACAGTAGATTAGGAACTCGAAACTTCTCAGGAATTTGATAACTATGTGATGTGAGGCATATGACACGGTCGCTATAACCTCAAAATGGGATGTGAGCATACGGCACGGCCGCTATCACCCATTGTAGATCAGGAACTTCAAAAAAAAATTTTGGAATTTAATAACTGTGTGATGGCGAGGCGTACGACACAGTCGCTATAACCTCAAAATAGGATGTGAGCATATGGCATGGTCACCATAACCCAATGTAGATCAGGAACTCGGAATTTCTTTTGGAACTTGATAACTATGATGGCAAGGCGTATGACACGATTGCTATAACCTCAAGATGGGATGTGAGCATACGGCATGGCCACTATCACCCATTGTAGATCAGGAACTCGGAACTTCTCAAGAATTTGATAGCTGTGTGACATGAGGCGTACGACACGGTCGCTATAACGTCAAGTTAGGATGTGAGCATACGGCATGGCCGCTATCACCCATTGTAGATCAGGAACTTAAAAACTTTTTTAGGAATTTGATAACTGTGTGATGGCGAGGCGTACGACATGGTCACTATAACCTCAAGATGGGATGTGAGCATACGGCACGGCCGCTATAACCCACTGTAGATCAGGAACTCGGAATTTCTTTCGGAACTTTATAACTATGATGGCGAGGCGTACGACACGATCGCTATAACCTCAAGATGGGATGTGAGCATACGGCACGGCCGCTATCATCCACTGTAGATCACGAACTCGGAACTTCTCAGGAATTTGATAACTGTGTGATGCGAGGCGTACGACACGGTCGCTATAACCTCAAGATGAGATGCAAGCATACGGCACAGCCGCTATCACCAACTAAAGATCAGGAACTTGAAAACTTTATTTAGGAATTTGATAACTGTGTGATGGCGAGGCATATGACACGGTCTTTATAACCTTAAGATGGGATGTGAGCATACGGCACGGTCGCTATAACCCACTGTAGATCAGGAACTCAGAACTTTTTTAGGAACTTGATAACTGTGATGGCGAGGTGTACGACATGGTCGCTATAACCTCAAGATGGGATGTGAGCTTACAACAGGGCCACTATCACCCACTATAGATCAGGAACTCGGAACTTCTCAGGAATTTGATAACCATGTGATGTGAGGCGTATGACATGGTCGCTATAACCTCAAGATAGGATGTGAGCATGCAGCACGGCTGCTATCACCCATTGTAGGTCAAGAACTTGAAAATTTTTTTAGGAATTTGATAACTATGTGATGGCGAGGCATACGACATGGTCACTATAACCTCAAGATGGGATGTGAGCATACGGCACGGCCGCTGTAACCCACTGTAGATCAGGAACTCGGACCTTCTTGAGGAACTTGATAACTGTGATGGCGAGGTGTATGACACAATTGCTATAACCTCAAGATGGGATGTGAGCATACGGCACAGTCGCTATCATCCACAGTAGATCAAGAACTCGGAACTTCTCAGGAATTTGATAACTGTGTGATGCGAGGCGTACGACACGGTCGCTATAACCTCAAGATGGGATGTAAGCATATGGCACAGTCACTATAACCCACTATAGATCAGGAACTCAGAACTTCTTGAGGAACTTGATAACTGTGATGGCGAGGTGTACGTCACGACCACTATAACCTCAAGATGGGATGTGGGCATACGGCACGGCCGCTATCACCCACTTTAGATTAGGAACTCGGAACTTCTTAGGAATTTGATAACTGTGTGATGTGAGGCGTATGACACAGTCGCTATAACCTTAAGATGGGATGTGAGCATACGGCGTGGCCGTTATCACCAACTGTAGATCAGGAACTTGAAAATTCTTTTTAGGAATTTGATAACTGTGTGATGGCAAGGTGTACGACACGGTCGCTATAACCTCAAAATAGGACGTGAGCATACGGCACGGTCGTTATAACCCACTGTACATTAGGAACTCAGAACTTCTTTTGGAACTTGATAACTATGATGGCGAGGCGTACGAGACGGTCGCTATAACCTCAAGATGGGATGTGAGCATACGGCACGGCCGTGACCACCCACTGTAGATCAGGAACTCGGAATTTCTTTTGGAACTTGATAACTATGATGGCGAGGCGTACAACACGGTTACTATAACCTCAAGATGGGATGTGAGCATACGGCACAGCCACTATCACCCATTGTAGATCAGGAACTCGGAACTTCTCAAGAATTTGATAGTTGTGTGATGTGAGGCATACGACATGGTCGCTATAACCTCAAGATGGGATGTGAGCATACGGCATGGCCGCTATCACCCATTGTAGATAAGGAACTTGAAAACTTTTCTAAGAATTTGATAACTTTGTGATGGCAAGGCGTATGACACGGTCGCTATAACCTCAAGATGGGATGTGAGCATACAGCACGGCCGCTATAACCCATTGTAGATCATGAACTTGGAATTTCTTTAGGAACTTTATAACTATGATGGCGAGGCATACGACATGGTCGCTATAACCTTAAGATGGGATGTGAGCATACGGCACGGCCGCTATCACCCATTGTAGATTAGGAACTCAGTACTTCTCAAGAATTTGATAGCTGTGTGATGTAAGGCGTATGACATGGTTACTATAACCTCAAGATGGGATGTGAGCATACGACACGGCTGCTATAACCCACTGTAGATCAGGAACTCAAAATTTCTTTAGGAACTTTATAACTATGTTGGCGAGGCGTACGACATGGTCGCTATAACCTCAAGATGGGATTTGAGCATATGGCATGGCCGTTATCACCCACTGTAGATCAGGAGCTTGAAAACATTTTTTAGGAATTTGATAACTGTGTGATGGCAAGGCGTACGACATAGTCGCTATAACCTCAAGATGGGATGTGAGCATACGGCATGACCGCTATAACCCACTGTAGATCAGGAACTCAGAACTTCTTTAGGAACTTGATAACTGTGATGGCGAGGCGTACGACACGGTCGCTATAACCTCAAGATGGGATGTGAGCATACGGCACGGCCACAATCACCCACTGTAAGTCAAGAACTCAGAACTTATTTAGGAACTTGATAACTGTGTGGTGCGAGGTGTATGACACGGTCGCAATAACCTCAAGATGGGATGTGAGCATACGGCACGACTTCTATCACCCACTGTAGATCAGGAACTCGGAACTTCTTTAGGAACTTGATAACTGTGATGGCGAGGCATGTGACACGGACGCCATAACCTCAAGATGGGATGTGAGCATACGGCACGGCTGCTATCACCCACTGTAGATCAGGAACTTGAAACTTCTTAGGAATTTGATAACTGTGTGATGCGAGGCATACAACACGAATGCTATAACCTCAAGATAGGGTGTGAGCATACGGCACGGCCGCTATCACCCACTATGGATCAGGAACTTGAAAACTTTTTTTACGAACTTGCTAACCGAGACATAACTGTAGGACTCTTATAAAAATCTGTTTTCTTGTGAAAACATATGCTTGACATGTACCTACATAACATGTTTAGGAAAGATTGTTAGTTCATCTGTATTGTCGTTTGTTTCATGGGCTTACCACTTGTGTGTGAATTTCTGGTTGTTTTTTAGATTATGTCTCGGAGGGCGAGTTCCAGTGGAGACCGGGGGAAGGCCTCCTTTTATGCTACGTCCCATAGGGACTCTTGTTTTGACAACAAGACTATATCTACTGGTGAGTAGGCGACTCGAGTTCTGCAGAGCCATTTTGACTGCGGGGGTGATGACAGCAGGCCCACCAGCGGGATCCCTATAGAGACCCAATCTAGGAGGCGGCGTTTAGTTGAGACAGTCAGTGGATAGGTGTCGTTCGTTTTTCCAACTCCTCCACAAATGGAAGGACTTTCAATGGACCGAGGAGTGCGTGTTACCCTTTGAGGAGCTCAAGCAATATTTGTCACGCCCTCTAGTCCTTTCTATACCCGAGAAGAAGGAAGTTTTGTATGCGTACTTGGCAGTCACGGATTATGCAGTTAGTCTAGTCCTTGTCAGAAATGAGAATGGGATACAAAGACTTGTCTACTATGTTAGCAAGTCCTTGCATGAAGCTGAGACACGCTATTTACCACTAGAGAAGGCGGTGTTGGCCATTATACACGCCACGAGGAAGCTTCCACATTATTTTCAAGCACATACCATGGTGGTGCTTACCTAGCTCCCCTTACAAGCTCTCATATGAAAATCAGACTACATGAGCATGATTGTTAAATGGAAGACCATGATGGGTGCCTACGATGTTAGGTACATGCCTCGTACTACCATAAAGGAACAAGTCTTAGCAGATTTTGTGGTGGAGTTTATAGAAAGCATGACCGATGATAGAAAATGAGTAATTGACACTATGACAGTCTTGACCTTTGTTGTTCTCACCTGGGAGGTGTACACGGATGGAGCGGCTAACGAAAATGGGCAGGGGTAGGAATTGTGGTGATAACCCCTGAGAAGCTGGTGATGGAAAAATCATTGCAATCGGGTTTTCTAGCTACGAACAATGAAGCTAAGTATGAGGCCCTGTTGACTGGAATGGCAATGGTTAATCAGTTGAAATGAGAAGTCGTAGAGGTATATTTAGACTCATGGCTGGTGGTGGGCCAAGTTAATGGAGAGTTTGAGGCTTGGGATGAGCGCATGTAGGGGTATCTTGTTATAGTTAGACAAGTTCAGGTCCACTTCAAGAGGTTTACTCTAAAGCAAATCCCAAGAGGACAAAACTCTCATGCAAATTCTTTGGCTATATTGGCAACGTCTCTGGGGTCAAATTTGCCTCGGGTCATTATTGTTGAAGACATGGCTAATTCCAGTCTTGTGAAGAAGCCCTTGGTAGGTGTGCACAGTATTCAGGTCGGGCCAAGTTGGATGGATTCCTTGGTTATTTTCTTGAAACAAGGACTGCTGCTCGAGGATGGGGCGAGGCTGAAAAGATACATAGAAAGGCTCCCCATTATTGGTTATCTAAGGAACAGAAGTTATACAAGCGTTCTCATTCAGGGCCATATCTACTGTGTGTACATCTCGAGGCAGTGGAACCTTTGTTAGAAGCGTTACATGAAGGAATATGTGGGAGTCATACAGGAGGGAGGTCTTTGGCCCATAGAGCTCTTACCCAAGGATATTAGTGGCCGAGCAGGCAAAGAACTTCTCAGGATTATGTAAGGAGGTGTGATTAGTGTCAGAGGTATGCCCCGAATATTCACCAACCTAAGGGGGTTCTGAACCCACTTTCTAGCCCTTGGCCATTTGCTCAGTGGGGCTTGGATATAGTGAGACCATTTCCTCGAGCCACGGGAAACTGAAGATGGCTCCTTGTTGGGACAGACTACTTTACTAAGTGGGTAGAGGCTGAACCTCTATCCAATATCAAGGATGTGGATGCTAAGAAGTTTATATAGAGAAATATCATCACCAGGTTTGGAGTCTCACACACGTTAATCTCAGACAATGGTCATCAATTTGATAGTAAAGCCATCCGAAGATACTGTGGGGAGTTAGGGGTCATGAATAGGTATTCTACTCCAGCTTATCCACAAGGGAATGGTCAGGCCGAGGCTACAAATAAGGCCATAGTGTCTGGGTTGAAGAAAAGGTTGGATGACGCCACAGGAAGGTTGGTGGATGAATTGCCCCATGTGCTGTGGACTTATCGCACTACACCCCGAAGATCAACTGGAGAGACTCCTTGTTAAGTCAAGGTTCCTAACCCTAAGAACTGACCAGTTCAGCATCGAGAAGAATAATCACTTGCTCTCAACCAGCTTGGATTTGGTTGAGGAAAGAAGAGAAGTGGCTGCAATGAAGATGACACATTATTAGCAGAGGCTTAAGCAAGGATATGACAAATGAGTGAAGCTAAGGCCACTAGCCCCAGGAGATTTAGTTTTGAGAAAGGTGGTAGGGACAGCAAAGAACCTAACCTGGGGGAAGTTGGGTCCCAACTGGGAAGGCCCGTACAGAATAACATCAGTGGCCGGTATTGAGGCTTATTATTTGGAAGACTAGGATGAAAATGTAATTCCACATCCTTGGAATGTAAATAATCTATGGCGTTATTACTATTAATGATATGAAGTTCTTTTTATTCATATATGGTTCATTTGCGCCTTGCTGTGGTTGCGAGTTATGTGGTAGTTGCTCAATGAAGAAGTTTCTAAGTGTTAAACAAAACCTCGGTCTTGTTCAACTCCTCCGGTCACAAACCTTGGGTAAATTAACCTTTATGTAAGAAGTTTCTAAGTGTTAAACAGAACCTCAGACTTGTTCGACACCTCGGGTCACAAACCTTTGGTAAATTAACCTTTATGTAAGAAATTTTTAAATGTTAAATAGAACCTCAGACTTGTTCGACTCTGCAAGTCACAAACCTTGGGTAAATTAACCTTTATGCAAGAAATTTCTAAGTGTTAAACAGAACCTCGATCTTGTTCGACTCCTTAGGTCACAAACCTTGGGTAAATTAACATTTATGTAAGAAGTTTCTAAGTGTTAAACAGAACCTCGGTCTTGTTCGACTCCTCGGGTCACAAACCTTGGGTAAATTAACCTTTATGCAAGAAATTTTTAAATGTTAAACAAAACCTCAATCTTGTTTGACTCCTCGGGTCACAAACTTTGGGTAAATTAACCTATGTGTAAGAGGTTTCTAAGTGCTTATCAAAATCTTAGTTTGTTTTGGCTCCTTAGGTCACAAACCTTGGACAAGTTAACACTTATGTGAAATTTTCTAAGTATTGAATAAAGTCATAAATCTTGCTTGCTTCCTCAGGTTACAGGTACAAGGCAGATTGATCTTTTAGCATTCTAAGTCCAAAGTAAGGTAAGTGTTGCTTGAAATTTTTACTAAGTGTCAAAATATGGTTACAAATTGCCCTAAGTGTCAGTCTAGTAACTTTCTCAAAGTTCATGTCAGATTGAATAGGATAGTGAAGGGAATTAATTAAGTTAGTCAAAGGTTAGTATGTTACAGATAATATGAAAAAAGGGAAATAGCAGATGATATACTTAAACAAGTTAAACTTAAATAAATGAAAAATTATAAAATAAAGGTTGATTCTTTTCATTGAAGTTCATGAATTGGATTACAATAGAAGGAAAGGGGGCATCGACTAAACTTAAGCCCAATTACAAAATTGACTAATTGTCTCTTAACCTAGGACTAAGTTACGTTGATGCTTCTTTCTCCTTCCCTTCCTCTTTTTCTTTCCCCTTCTCCTTCTTCTTCCTCTTCAGCTGAGCCACTTCAACTGCTTCTTCTATCTCCACGTCCACAACAGCTACTAGAGGTGGCTGCTCTTGCCCTTTTTCTGTAGCAGGTGTGGCAGCTGGAGTAGTGGCAGGCTGGACCGAGGCAGAGGCAGGGGCGGAACCAGGATCGACTGAAGGCTGAGAGAGGTTGAGGGCCAAGCACAAGGCTAGAGGGTAATATACTCTATCAGGAGCCTTATGCTTTGATTCAGTACTGACCCTAGCTGCAGTGAGGGCCTGGCCCCAAACTTCAAGGCAAAAGGCCCGAGCGACATCCCTGAGTTGGGCAATCAGACTTTAGGCAATCTTAGTCATGCCTGTGTCATAGGCCGCTTGCTCGGCCTTAGCCTTCTTGGCATCCTTTGCCTCCAGCTGTTTTTGTTGTTGTTTGACCTTCACCATGGTCAAGGCCAGCTGGTTTTCAGCCCTCTTTTAAACCTCTAGGAACTCCGTAGCTTGTTTCTTATAGCTAGCCAGGGCAGCTTCGGCATTTTTTCAAGACTTCTCTACCTCGACCAGTTGGGAGAGGGTTTCTTTTAGCTTTTTATCAACCTCTACATAGGCCCTCTCAGTTGTTTCCAACTTGCCTTCAACCTCATGAGCCTGACCCAGGGCGTGGTCCACCCATTCTTCAGCCACAAAGGCTGCTTGCACAGATTGCAAAATTATTGTGAGTCAGGATTTGTACATGTTTTATATTAATTTATAAAAGGAAGAAAATGATTATATACCATGGCAAGGTCTTTCTTTAGAGACAGGAAGACCTCGCGTTTCCGGAGGGACCGAAGCTCCTACATGTCCTCAGGTAAAAGGAGAGCCTTTTCCAGATATTCAGCTAGAATGCCCGACCTACCCTTTTAGGTATCCCTAAGGTTAGCATCATCCATAACAAGGCTCCCCGAACTTAGCACAAATGAAGGCCTCCAAGCAGAGGCCTTTGACTGCTGTTCCCCTTTAGCTCCTTTGGAGGCCCCAGAGGAAGCATTCTTCTTTTGTTGAGCCCTAGTAGTTTGGGCCTCCTTAGCTGGGGGCTGTTGGGAAGAGCGTGTAACCTCTCCCTCTTCAGCATCCTCGGGTCCTTTGCCCCCTTGTACTCTTTTCCTCTTTTTATCTGTGGCGCCACTAGAGGACGCACGCGTGGGAGTAAGAGTTGGTGGTCGGGGGACCACAGGAATTGTTGGAGAAGTACCCCCAGCGTAGGCTGTGATTAACGCCAATAGGTCCGGAGTCTCTTCCTCAAGCACCATGCCTTCAGGAATGTTGATTTCTTCTTGGCTGGTACTGAGTTGGGCAAGAGGTAAACGTCGCTGGGAGGGGCTGGGAAGAACCTCGGGGTCCTCTTGGTGGTAGAAGACCTCGAATCCTTGTCTGTTACCTCCTGGGTGGGTTTGAGAGTGCGCTCTATAACCTCGTCTTCTGAAGGTATGGGCTGCTCCTGAGAATAAAGGAGTTTGGTCACGAGAGGGGCTGGAAGTTGGGGGTCTTGCATTCTAGGTGGAGGAGGAGCTGTTTTTAGAAAGCCCGGAACTGCTACGTCGATTAATGCTAGCCTGGGATCTTTAACCTTAATCTCGTACTTAGGACTTTGAAAACGCTTGGAAATGGGGGTGAAACTGAGGATTACGTGTACCGCCCGAAGCTGACCGTCCTTGTGAAGAAAAATTTCTGATCTCAGGATTCGGTTGAGTTCGGGGAAGTTTAAGAAATTCTTGTTCGGGGCGGTGTGATGTTCGTCTGCCAATAAACAAGCAACATAAGTTATAGATATATATATATATATATAAATATATATAAACCTTTATGAAAATTCTCTTTATGTAGATAAGAAACACCCTACACACATCTAATGTTTATGGGAACCTTACCTGGTTCCCCCTCTTGGGTGGGACAATGCAAACCATCGTGCCAGTCTCCCGAGACGATGAGGAAGTCCTCGTCCATGTAAGATTGGTCCCCATTTTACGGTTTATCATATCTATGCTACCGAGGACCCTAAAAACATTGGGGGTGCATTGGGTAGGAGTTAACCTATAGTTCATAAGGAAATCTCTAGTGTTAGGACATATGTGTTTCACATGTTAAGAACATATGTCATGATTTTATGAAATTGGCTAATCCTTTGACAAAACGCACTTTACTTGTATTTGGGTAGATCTAGGATGTGTTTTAAATACTTCAAGAAACCATGTTTCAAGATCAAGTGTTAAAGCCTTCAAGTCTGTCCAAGAAAACAAGCTGAAAGTGCAAAATTACTAAAGCTCGACAGCTGCATCTATCGAGCTTAAGAAAGCTGCTTCAGCCCCGTGTGCTCGACACCTGCTCGACAGCTATTCGACACCTCCTATTTGTCGAGGTTTATGAATTTCAGAATCTTGATCTGATTTTCTTGGGATCCGTGATTATGTTTTTGGGCTTTCTTTTCTCCTAACCCTAAACATATAAAAGGATTTTTTTAAAGGCCGTCAATGAGTACACAAGTTGCAGAAGTATTGAGCAAACTTTGTTCAAGCAAATTGTGACCAGAGACAAAGTTCTTGCCCTTGTTCATCTCTTTCTCTTGGAGAAATTGCTGTGTATTTGCACCGTAGGGTTTTGTGACCAAGCATCTTCTTGATCTTCATCGTGTGGATGAACTGAAGAACTTTGCAGCCAACAACCTTCTTAGTTGGTAATTGAAGTCGCGTACTGAGATCCGTGCATTGGTTAGTCACATACTTGGGAGCCATGCATCAAAAGAAGGAAACTGTCACTACAGAACAAGTCCAATTGGGTATTGGGGTAAGGGTTCAACTGTAGGTTAGTAAGGTACTTGGGATTCCTTTACTTGTAACCACAAAGTTTGATGAGGCTAATCAGACCATTGGAGCACTTATATGAGTTTGAAATCTCATGCATTGCATCACATTAGCATTCTAACAGTATTTTCATGCATTTAGATGTGTGCAATATATTTATGTGCTGGTAGGATTGGATTGGGCTGAGCCCATAATGCAATTACTTTTGCATGTCACATGCTCATGCATTCTCCATGCATACGTACTTCTTTTCTCATGTTCTTAATATTGTGAACTGTTTTGGGACTTTTCTGATTGTCTCTTTTTCTCTCTCCCTCTACTGTTGGTTGCGTTAGTAATGTCTATGGCACCAAAACGTAAATCCACTCCGTCCTGAAACCCTCTTCGTTCCAGGGCATCCTCTTCGTCTTCAGATTCTACCCCCTTATCTCTTCGGTTCCGTGATGATGATGCCCACAAGGAATTCTCGGAGAACTTTTCTAAATGAGGTGTTCATTCGGAACGCCAAGTTATTTTGGCAGACTTTGCCGACACCGACCTTCCCGATGTCATTCACAGTCGGGAATGACAGTCTCTTTGTGACGAGCTTATCATTTGTCCTCTCGTGCTTATTCAGGAGTTCTACTCCAACATGCACAGGATTGACCAATCTGTCCCTCACTTCTTCACTCGTGTTAGGGGTGTTAGCATTCCTGTCACACTACAGCTTGTTGCAGATGTTCTTCGGGTTCCTAGGATAGAGTTTCCTGACTATTTTAGTTGTGAGCATCTGCGGACTGTGTCCAAGGATGAGCTAATTTCTTCTTTTTGTGAGCGCCCTTATGATTGGGGTGAGCGTCAATATACACCATGTAAGGCTTTTGCTAAAGGTCCTAGATTCTTAAACATGGTGATGACTTTTGTACTCCATCCACTCTCTCACTACAACTCCATCACAGAGCCTCGTGCTCGATTTTTGTTGTCTCTTCTTGAACATCTTCCTATTGATTTTCCGTCTCATTTCATTCTTTCTATTATAGATGTTCATTTGGATTCGGCGTCCCGTGATAAGCTCATCTTTCCTTCCGCTATCACAAGGATTCTACGCCACTATTCTGTTCCTTTTCCCTCATCCGACCATTTCACCGTTATGTGTACTATAGACGCCGCTACCGTAAAACATAGTGAGGCACAGTTTAGGTCACGACAGACGGATTCAGCAGCTCCTCCCTCTCATCTTGCTCCATCCAGATCTGCTCCTTCCACATCCACTCCCTCCTCTTTTATGAGCGATGTGTCACTAGGAGACATTATGGTGCAGCTACAGCGCATGGATGCTTGTCTTGATACACTTTCTACGAAATTGTATCAGGTGAACGTTTGTGTCAGTCGTATTGCTAGATGGCAGGCGACCATGGGCGGCTTTGCTCCTGAGGCTTCTCCTTCACCACCTCCTCCTGTGGCTTCTGATTCTGAGGATGAGGCTGATGATGATGGTGATGACGATGATGCTTCAGATGATGATGATGGAGATGCTAGCTCTACTGATAAGATGTCTACTTGACACTCTTACCCTTTGTCACTCGTGACAAAAATGAGGAGTAGTTTTGGATATGAGAGTAGTCACTCTTAGGGGGAGAGTTAGTATAGGACCGTTTTTGTTAGGGGTAGTGTTGTTTTTTTTTTTAGGGATGTAGTGAAGATATTATGTATCTTTTGCTATTACATGTATCTTTTCTTTTCTTTCTATTTGAGATACATTGTTCTTGTACATTGGGTCTTGTGACCATTTTTATGACATACATTGTACTTATTTCTTTTTATATGTTGATGTATGTTGTTTCTTTCACCTACCTCTTCATGTATTGTTTCTTTTCTTTCTTTATACACATGCTTCTTATATCGTGTATGCAATCTATTATTTTTGTTTCACACTAAGATGCCTTGATGAGTTTTGTTTAAAGTGTTTCAGAAATACAGGTTGTCAAAGTCTACTTGCCATAAACTCTCTTCTTGCAAAGTTTTTCAAGAGTTTGTGTTAGGATAGATTTTATTGTATTCAACAAGTGAGTATGAGTTGAGTGATTTATGACTTCTCTCATATGTTCATTTGTTTGTTGTGGTTTTGTCACGGATTGCCAAAGGGGGAGATTGTTAGGACATATGTGTTTCACATGTTAAGAACATATGTCATGATTTTATGTAATTAGATAATCCTTTGACAAAATGCACTTTACTTGTATTTGGGTATATCTAGGTTGTGTTTTAAATACTTTAAGAAACCATGTTTCAAGATCAAGTGTTAAAGCCTTCAAGTCGGTCCAAGAAAACAAGCTGAAAGTGCAAAATTACTAAAGCTCGACAGCTGGCTCGACAGCTGCATCCATCGAGCTTAAGAAAGCTGCTTCAGCCCCGTGTGCTCGACACCTGCTCGACAGCTACTCGACACCTCCTATTTGTCGAGGTTTATGAATTTCAGAATCTTGATCTGATTTTCTTGGGATCCGTGATTATGTTTTTGGGCTTTCTTTTCTCCTAACCCTAAACATATAAAAGGATTGTTTTAAGGGCCGTCAATGAGTACACAAGTTGCAGAAGTATTGAGCAAACTTTGTTCAAGCAAATTGTGACCAGAGACAAAGTTCTTGCCCTTGTTCATCTCTTTCTCTTGGAGAAGTTGCTGTGTATTTGCACCGTAGGGTTTTGTGACCAAGCATCTTCTTGATCTTCATCGTGTGGATGAACTGAAGAACTTTGCAGCCAACAACCTTCTTAGTTGGTAATTGAAGTCGCGTACTGAGATCCGTGCATTGGTTAGTCACATACTTGGGAGCCATGCATCAAAAGAAGGAAACTGTCACTACAGAACAAGTCCAATTGGGTATTGGGGTAAGGGTTCAACTGTAGGTTGGTAAGGTACTTGGGATTCCTTTACTTGTAATCGCTTGTTGTGATAATAGTGGAGTTTCGGGAGTGGTGACCTGAAAATCACCCGGTGGGGTTTTTGCCGTAAGGTTTTCCCCATTCGTAAACAAATCACCGTGTTATTTATTTTCCGCTGCATAATTAGTTTATTGGTGATTTGTTTGTGCTACCACGCGTTTGCATGATAAATTGATTAATTAATAACTTGGCTAATTAATTAATTAATTTCTATCACAAGGGATCAATTCAGTTTGTGGCCTATCATCTAGTATCCCTACCTATGAGAATTTCCATCCCGCCTTCTATAAAGGCGATTATCGGAATCACAACTAAGCCTGGAGGTTTGTCTAGGACCAACCATTCACCTAACTCACAGTGTCGGAGTTCAACACCATTAGGGATTCTATATTGAGCCCTAAAAGTGGCCATGCCTTCGTGAGTATCCACTAACCTAGCAAATCTACCCATGGAAACTTATGGTATAGATAACAAGGAGTTTGTGTATAAAAGTAAATAAATTCAGACGCACCTATAAGCAATGAAAGAATCTATCCTCAGACTACTGCTTCAACGAAAAAATTGCTAAATGAATAAATGGAGAAAATTTAGCCTCACCCTCTCCTTATATAAAGGTAAAAAATGAGCGGTAAAATTCCTGCTCATAAATACGGATAAATGAGGACCATAGGATCATCATCACGCTGTAGAACATGGGGGGATAGGCAGCCGCCTGACACAATAAATACGAGATCGTGGATTCCGAAGCGTCAGGAACGTGCTGAAGACGAATGAAGAGACGTTATCACGTGGGAACGCATTTGGCACATATCACGTGGAAGATATATGACTAAAACCTTACTTTTTACCTCAGGGTTAATAGCAAGGTTTTAGGGGGCTATTGTGGGCGCCTGAGGACCGAGGAAGGATGCAATAAGGCGTAGCTATCACTAGAGGAGCACTCAAAGTCCGAGGAGAGGGTTTACCCGAGGATAGGAGGAGAAGAGACAAAATACTGATAAATGAGGACCATAGGATCATCATCGCGCCGTAGAACATGGGGGGATAGGCAGCCACCTGACACAATAAATACGAGATCGTGGATTCCGAAGCATCAGGAATGTGTTGAAGACGAATGAAGAGACGTTATCACGTGGGAACGCGTTTGGCACGTATCACGTGGAAGATATATGACTAAAACCTTACTTTTTACCTCAGGGTTAATAGCAAGGTTTTAGGGGGCTATTATGGGCGCCCGAGGACCGAGGAAGGATGCAATAAGGCGTAGCTATCACTAAAGGAGCACTCAAAGTCCAAGGAGAAGGTCTACCCGAGGATAGGAGGAGAAGAGACAAAATACTTCCTGAAAGTCCGAATGGAGGGAATAGTGTTTAGATTGAGGATCAGAATGGTTGAAGGAAACTTCCAATGAAAGTTCGCCTAATTCCTCCACATTGAATGACTGGCAACAGCTTTATCAGCCGCATTAATGAGGAAATGACCTGAACAGTGGAATTCACAACTAAGCAGCTCCTTCTACCACCTTCACCTGAAGTTTAAGAGGACAAGTGTCCAAAGGAGAATCGGAAAGATGGTAAATGAAGGGCCAGGATGCAACGAGCTGGGGATTATATAAGAGAAATGAAACTTCCAGATAAGGGGATCGAGAAAAAAATACTCTAGGAATAGAAATTAGAACAAGAACACTGAGAGAAAGAAAGAAAACAGGGTACCATTCAGTGTGAGAACTGCCTCCTCGGGCAAGCTTGTAATATCCTTCATATATATATAAACTTTGTTCTTCAGTCATTCTGGCTCTATTATTGTCCTCAGGCTAAGCCCCCTCTCCTTTGTTTTTAACCTACTCTCTTACAAATATCTATTGATTTGGGCCTAGTTGGACTACACAAACTTCACTGTTCTAAGTAGGTTTGGGATTGCCTAATTTTTGTGTCCTTACAATAAGTTTAGAATTTATTTTTAATTGTTTTTCTGATGTGGCCTTTTTTAATATTTAAAATGATGACATGGCTATTTAAATGGTAAATTAAATTTTATTAATTATTTTAATGGCCATGTAAGCATTGTGAGTGCCAACTGTACATTCCGTTTGCCACATAAGTAATTTTCGTTAGTGAGATGACGATAGAGACCAAAATGGAACGCGTTTTTCATTTTAAGGACTAAAAGTGGTAAAATAGAAAAGTAGGGACCAAAATGGGAATGACCCCAAAATGTAGGGACCAAAAGTGCATTTACGCAAAAAAAAAAAAAAAAAAAAAAAAAAAAAAGAGCCGTTCTAATGAACAATTCCTAGTTAACCAAATCGGACCATACGGTCCGGTTTAGATTTCAAAACCATGAATTATAATGGAGTTTAGTAAATGTATTTCTTAGATATATTTTAATAATTTTATAGTAAAATTAATTGTGTGCGCACTGTGTTTTTAGCATTCAAAACTCACGAAAGGACAGTAAGGTTATGGAGAAAAGGGAAATAAGATAGTACTTTTAATCAGGGAAAAAAATAAATTCAATATTCCCAGATTACAGTCAAGTGGCACACTGGCACTCTCTTCTCTCTTGGTGAAGTTTGTTTAATAAATTGTTAGAATTTTATAAAGCTTAGCTAATTGGGTTGCCCATTAATAAAGCTTGTTCAATAAATTGTTAAAATTTGATCAAGCTTAGCCAATTGGGTTGCCCATTAATGGACATGAACATGACCTGGCCAGCTTTAGTGGGATTTATCCCTATACAATAAACACCTTACATAGGAATGGGTTACAACAAAAAGGGTGTAATCTCACTTAGGTTTTGTTTAGGAGTTCATAAGAGAGTGAAATAGAACGATCATAAAAGAATATAATGGAATGAAATGTAATGTAATTTTGTTCATAAGGGAAAAAAATAGAATAGAATTAAATAATCTTGTTTGGATGTTTTAAAATAAAGGAATGAAAATGGATGAAAACGAATGGAAGATAAGTAATCATATTTGGGAGTAACATAAAAGGAAAAGAATGAAATTATTTTATAACAATATTACGAAACCCTTATTTTAAAATAAATGGCTGAATATATAGAGGTATTTTAGAAGTAAAAAATTCATTAAATTTAATTATATTCTCTCTAATCAATATATATATATATATTTATATATATATATATAAAAGCAGAGACCTCATGCAAGAATGCATGAGGTCCTGCCAAGTAGCACTCTAATTTTGCATTTAACATTTTTTTACCTCTTTCATTAAGTTTTTTTTACTGTTACCCAAAAGTTCACATTAACTTATTTTACTGTTATCTCATTAATATCTCATTAATTACCTAAAGTTTACACCACACCTTTCACTATTCTTCATGTCTTTTAGTATACCTATTATTTTAGTATTTAAATAAAAAAATAAAATAAAATAAGTAAAGACTAATAGTAATAACTAACGATATAAGACTCTAAAGAAAGATTGAGAGATACAAAAATGTTGTGGATTGTTAAATAAAACGCATTATTTCACTATATATTACCAAAATAAAAGACCTGAGACTAACAAAACATTTAAAAAGGAGAGAAAGAGGAATCTGAGGGATCACCACCTCTGTTATACTGGTCTCCCACCACCATCAAGACATTGAAACCCCTACGGGTAATTTTTTTTTCTTTTTAAATTAGGGGCTTAAATATGATTTAGGTTTAGGTAATTTGGTTAGTTAGTTTTTGTTTTGAGTATATAAGTAGAGAGAATATTTGGTGTGCAATGTAAAGCCATATTCTACAATGGTTTAATTTTAAATCATCTATAAGACATAAACATACACACTTGCCCACACCATATCTTAATATCGCACTATCGATGAGTGAAAGACAGTCAGAGAGTTGGGCATACTATTTTTTCATAGTATGAAATATGTGAACACAACACAAATTAGTTGTTTTTCATGGTCCCGTTACTCTTGCATTTATTTTTGGTTTCATGATTTTAAAAAAATAATAATCTTACCTTAAGAAGACTACAAATATGCAGTAAAGTTACTAAACTAATTTTTAATATCTCAAAATGTATATGTTTCTTTACTCTAATTTAGTTTATTTTTTCTTTATAATATATATACAACATTATCCAAAACCGTTTTACATAAAATATCACAAAATTATCCGTGCATCGTACGGAAAACTTACTAATTCCTCTCAATTTTGGGGGAAATAAAATTTTGAGGTTTTGAGGGAATAGAGAGGAATGAATGTTCCCTCCTATCCATTCCATTTCTTCCTGCTTAAACTCTCAAACAAGCTAGGGAATGGAAGAATATCCTAAAATTATTCTTTTCATTCATTTCCGTTTCATTCATTTCCCTCCCCCTAAATTATTATAAAACTAGTCGCAGACCTGCACAAGGTGCGGGAAAATTTGATATAATTACTTTTTATTGGAATATTATTGAATTAATATAATATAGAATGTATATTTTTAGAAAGTCAATATGTGTTATTTGAAATTGTGTTTTAAATTACAACATATGAAAAAATCCTACAATATATTGCCCTTTAATTCATAAATTACATGATTACTTGCATTATATAGTAAAATAAGACCAACCCATCCATCATGGCATTGTAAAGTCATCTAAATATAATCATATAAAACCACCGTTTTGTTGATCTTGTCTCATAAACCAAAAGCACCATCTATACAATTGATAAGATCTTTAAAATGTAACATATGACAAAGAATTCTAGTAGACTGCCCTCAACATTGAGATCAAGATATTTTTTTTCTAGAGAGTGTACATGTTCAACCGAGAGGAATTAATCAAGAAATATTTAATCACTGTCAACCATGTGAGTTTTCTCTTTAATTTTCCTGGTTTCTCACTTTTCAAAATGAAGATACATTGGCATATACAAACTACAACGATTGTAGAGTAGTTATGCAAAACTGTTTAATACATTATTGTTCAAAACTTTGTACATATAAATTCAACCTCTTGTTTCATGTGTTGTACATAGTTATGGAATCTCAAAGTTAATTCTCCACTTAGGCTTGCATTACAAATATCAATGACTTAATCATTGAAGCCAACACTATTGAGAAGCTTATGCAGTGCAGTGCTTTAGCCGGTGCTAGATGTTGTAATAGAAGTTATGCAATTTCAAAACTTGCAAAGAGACTAAAATGGGAAAATGAAAAACAAAATATTAATTCAAAAATGTTAAATGAAATAAGCATTGCATATATGAAATATTTAAGTAAATAATGGGATACTACAAAGGATGTCATTACTGGTAGGCTATCACTTGAAGTCTTGAACCCCCCAAAATTAATCTAAGGGGCTAGATATAAGGATAATTGGAATAATAGTAAGTGCCAACAAAAATTTGTAAGCTTCAATAACTGATTGAGCTTGATTGTTTCCAACAACAAAACATTTATAAATTAGTTTAAAAGGAACATTGGTTGCTTCAAATCAGATTTTTTTGGTTCTTTTGATGTTGGCAATTGTCCCCCTGTTGTGTTTTTTTTTTTTTTTTTTTTTTTTTTTCTTCAATAAAATCTTGCAATTCATCCACACAAAAAATTACTTTTATAGTTTGGCATATACAAACTACAACGATTGTAGAGTAGTTATGCAAAAATGTTTAATACATTATTATTCAAAAATTTGTACAGATAAATTCAACCTCTTGTTCCATGTGTTGTATATAGTTATGGAATCTCAAAGTTTATTCTCCACTTAGGCTTGCATTACAAATACCAATGACTTAATCATAGAAACCAACACTATTGAGAAGCTTATGTGGTGCAATGCTTTAGCTGGTGCTAAAAGTTGTAATAGAAATTATGCAATTTCAAAACTTGCAAAGAGACTAAAATAGGAAAATGAAAAACAAAATATTAATTCAAAAATGTTAAATGAAATAAGCATTGCATATACGAAATATTTAAGTAAATAATGGGATACCACAAAGGATGTCATTACTGGTAGGCTATCACTTGAAGTCTTGAACCCCCAAAAATTAATCTAAGGGGCTAGATATAAGGATAATTGGAATAATAATAAGTGCCAACAAAAATTTGTAAGCTTCAATAACTAATTGAGCTTGATTGTTTCTAACAACAAAACATTTATAAATTAGTTTAAAAGGAACATTGGTTGCTACAAATAAGATTTTTTGGTTCTTTTGATGTTGGCAATTGTCCCCCTGTTGTGTTTTTTTTTTTGCTTTTTTCCTTCAATAAAATCTTGCAATTCATCAACAACAAAAAATTAATTTTATAGTTTGGTCATTTTGTTTGTTTGGTCATTTTTTATTTTTATAATTAGAAACTTTTATAATTTTTTAGCTTTTCAAGTCATGTCTATAAAATTATACAGAAAGTGTAAAATATAGTTTTACAACTATCTAACGTTGCAAACCCACATGCCCACATCAAACATCTTATTTCTATAACTAACAAAGCAGGTCATTTTCCCCTTCAATCTTATTCTTGCAATTACTTGATATTGTGTATTTAAAACAAAAGGAGACCTCCAGTTAAAAAAATATTGGAGGTAAGCCAAACCCTACAAAAAGAGAGTGCATATGCAAATGTGACTAATAGAAACAAAAGCAATAGAAACAAAAATATTAAAATCAAAACCCTCACCGTAAGGAGCTATAATTCAAGCAAAATGTAGATGGCATTTATGGACATAAACTTAAGAAACTTCTCCCAACCATTACATGCCACAAAAACATTTGAAGCTCAAGTATATGTCATGCAACAATAACCACAAAAAAAAAAAAAAAAAAAATTATCACGATATTCCACATGGGATAAAAAAATGAATGGGTGAAAATTAAAACGTTTTTATTGACAAAAAGGAGAAAAATAATTGACAAAAAATCAGGTCTAAAGATTGATCTCTTTTTCAATATGTCTCTTTTGCTTTTGCATTGTCTAGTTCACTGGTTTTCTCAATAGATTAAATTAGATGGAGAAGGGAGGAACCGAGAGCATGAGACAGAAAATAGGAGAGACAAATTGGTTACCTGGTTGATTGAAGAAGAGCAAAAAAGATCATAGCATTACCAAGTCTGATGGTATTTCAGCAGCTTCTGCAAAGTGGAGAGGGGGCAACTGCAATATATAAAGAAAATAAATCAATAAAGAGAGAATAGGAGTTGAGATCAAAGAATTGAAGTAGTGCTGAATTGAGGTTAAAATGGATTTAATAAGGTGGTTGAAATGTGGGGTGATGTTATCCCTTTGTTTGATGGAGAGAGAGACCAAGGAGGACAGTTAATTGAGAATTGGAATAGTTAGCCGGTTGGGTTTAATGGAGTAAATGGGGAAGATAAATGGGTTCCACTCAATCATTATGGAAAGGATTCTACATATTCTATCCAAAATAAATAAATTGAGGAAGTTGAAAAATATGAAAACATTCAATGGATAGTTGGGGATTTTTTTTCTTTTAAAAAAAAAAAGAAGGTTTGAGTAATAGGAGGAGAGCATAATTTAATGCAAAAAAGTCATGAGAATATGTAAAGTCATGATATATTGTAAAGTCATGAGAATCTGTAGCAAAGCAAAAGAATTAAAACTATTTAGAATGTGTAAAGTCATGAGAATATGTAAAGCTATCATATATTTTGCATTCTTTTTAAAAAGTTTATAAATTAACAAAAAAGGAAAAATAAAAAAAATAAAAAGATAACATGGATGATGATGTGGCTCAACTGGAGCATAGCAATAATAAATACTACATTTCAGTTTTTAGTAATATATAGATTATGCAACCAATGCATTTAACAATGTATAAACCGGTTACTGGTACAAATAACATAAAGAAATGTAACCAACGTTTATTGGAAAAAAAAAATCCAAAAGATTTGGGACCAAAAGCGGTTAGCGGTGACCATTGAATAAGTTTTTTCCGCTTGAGTTGGGTTAAAAGCATGGAATGTATTTGCCCATCACCATTTTCAAATAAAGTATTTTCTACAATAGCACCATGAATGGTGCATAGAAGAGCAGCACCCAATACACCGGCAACCCCCATCATATGAAATGGGTTCAATGTCCAATTATGAAACCCTTGGAAAAAGATGATGAATCAAAATATAACTGCAATCCCAAAATTGGGCGCAAAGAACCAACCAGAAGTATAATTAATGCATATGTGTGTAACTAATACAAATAAAGAAGAGAAATGCTATGTCTACACCACTTTCACAACAATTTCACAACAAATCATAAGTGACAAGTTATTATTTGCTGTTATGGGTGAGTAAAAAAGTAATTTAAGTTGTGAATTTAAATTAGAATCAATAACAATTTACTACTTATGATTTATTGTAAAAATGTTATGGACGTAACACCTCTCAATAAAGAATGATTGAATGAAATCTCTCTTGACAATTGGACATGCCCTTGGGTTATCTCTAGTAAGGTTATTAGGGTGTGGATTTTGTGTGCCTTGCTCTAATAGTAAGCACCACCATGAACAACCATGTGAATCATGATACAATGTATTATAATGTAGAAAAGCCGTATACAACGTCCTAAAAGTATGTACTCGATTTCTTTCATTGAATGGTACCCATAATGAATTTAAATTTAATTTATATTATGCTTATTAAGTTGATGCTTTTAATTTTTATATATTAATGATTTTTTATTTTTGTGTGTTATATTGTGTGTCACTGCGCACCTATATTTTTGTATTAAGTGTGTTATAAACTTTTCCCTCTATTTGGTGGGGGAGAGGTGGGATGGGAATTTCCTCTATCTAGAATCAAATCGTAGCTCCATCATTGATGATGATTTGGTTTTTTGTCACCTTGATGCCTTTTTATTATGACAAAGTAAATAAAAATTTTCACCAAATATAATAGTGTATGCGAACAAAAAGAAAACAAAGAGGGCGGAAAATATATATTGAATTATGAATATGTTAAAACTAGGGGCAAAGGGCCATGTTTCCTTTTCCTTTAGAAGTACTCAAGTACCAATTCCAATACGGTTTAATTTAAGGACAAATTTTAGCTACAAACTTAGTTGTACTCTAAGGCTACAATTTCACTCAATATCAATTTTGACAAATTTACTATTGGATTGCATTTACTTCTTATCCCCTCTTTGCTTGCAAAATTTCCAAAATATTAAAGATCAATAACTATGTCATCAATCAATTGTTTAAATTACAAGTTTTTGTAATCTAAAATTATTTATAAAAAAATTAGTTTATGGATCGTATAATAAATAACATCCGATTGGCACAAAATCTAACCTATGTGTTAAGAGTAAAAAGAAAATGCAATCCAATAATTAGATTTTCAAAATATATCGTCATGTTAATTATTTTAATGAAAGTTGTAGTCTTAAACTAAACTTCAAGCTTGCTTGCGAAATTGTTGGTGGTTTGAGAGGTCTTAGACTAACATGGTAGATGGTGTAGAGTTTGGATTGCATAGCATTACTATCAAGAGATTGGCACGTGTTAGTTTCCCATATATATAGAGATTGGCACGTATTAGTTTCCCATGTATATAGCATAGGGAGGCATATATCTGTACAGATAAAAGATAGCAACAAGACTAGGGATGATCACGGTGGTATATGATTCTTGTTCCCCGCCCGAACCTTCTGCTCTGCAAGTTACCCAAACCCGACCCGACCTGATCTCCCCTCCTAAGAATATAAAGTAGCCATGAAAATTTTTTGGAGGCTTCTCTCCTCTTCGTCAAAATACAATCCCATACGATTGAATTATGATTCCAATTATTTTAATTTTTCCAAGAAAATTTATGATTCCAATTATTTACAGCATTAAACTGATTGTCAATTTGTACAAAAGGAAAAATATGGAGCAAATTATGTGTAATAGGCTAATAGCCGTTATACTTGCCATAAGTATAAACTATAAAGTATTACTATTAACTATTAAGAACAACTAGCCGTGGAATTTTGAATTTTATTAATTATCTACCTCCTGAAATCACGTGGTTTTCATATATGGTAAGAATATTTGAACGGTGTGGTTTGGATATAATAAGGAGATTTGAATTGTGTTGACTCTTTCCCTCCTAGAATTAAGGTGGCTTTGATATGGTAAGGATATTTGAATTGTGTTATTTTGATATGTTTTGATATCCTTATCATATCAAAATAACACAATTCAAATAGAGAAATGATATGTCCTCAACATTTTTACAACAAATCCTAAGTGACAGGTTGTTATTATTGGGGCAAAAAAGTAATCTTAGTGTTAATTTCAAATTTGAACCAATAACAACTAACCACCTGTGATTTGTTGTAAAAATGTTGTAGACGTATTATCTCTCATTCAAATATCCCATCAATTTTCTCCTTCCTCCACTTTTCTCTCCAAATTGGGAAGAAAACCATTTCATCTCAAATGTAGGCCCGAGGAAAAAACTCCTAGACCCAACAATTTTCACTCCCCACTCCCCTCTCTAACCAAATACACTCTTCTCCCATATTTTCCCCTTTTTTGTCTTGACTTTTTCCCCCAACCAAAAGGACCCTAGATGCCAAAGGCTTAGATGGCCTTTGTCTAGGACAATGGGCTTGCTTTGGGGGTAGTGTTAGCTATATTACTTGATGGGGTAATAAGCAATATGAGAGTGGCATTTGGTTTGAGAAAATCCATAGACATAAAAAATTTCACACTCGGCTAATGTGTCAAATTATTAGTGATATAGGTAAAAAAAAGTGATGTCAATTATGGGACCTGATAAAAACCAGTAAAAACTTACCAACTCAATTGTTGTAAATTTTTTTGTGTCTATAACATTGCTCATTAGTCATTTGGTTTTAGATGCAATGGTAAAGATCATCCATTCGCACGGACTTGACTAGTGCCATTGCAAAATCACATTCTTAGGAAATGTGAAATGTAGTTAGGGATCATGGAGGCCGGATTAGTAGGAAGATTGAGAGAAAGTAGAAACAACAAGTCACGCATGCCTTGGTTGAATTGGTGCCAAACTTTTGGTTAATCTGTCTGCAAGCTAACATGTTGACCAAGGGGTTGCAGATATTCTAGACACTCAAAAGAACACTCCTCTATCTGCCAAACATATTCTCCTTAAGCCTTTTTTTTTTTTTTTTTTTTTTTAACTCAACATCAGCTTGGGCCATGATTTAGGTTGTGTTGCACATGGTTTCAACGAGCCTTATGCCAAAAAAGATTTGTGAAAAAAAAAATAAAGAAAACCATATTAAACAAAAATTGAGATTGCAATATTTTTTTCGAGGGAAAATGAAAATTTTGGCAACCCATTGCTATGGCCTATAACATCAAATGCATGCAAACAAAAAAGAGCAATTTGAACTCAATCTCTTTAGGTATAACTGTATAATACTATAATACATTTACTACTCAAATTGCATATATTGAAACCTATCTCAAATATAACCTGTAAGTACTTTTTAACCATTATTGTTCAGGTTTTTGTCTCATTTGAGTTCAATTATACATGAAAATATAAGCATATAACTTTCAAGTTGATGTTAATTTTTCTGAGCAAGGCAAATATACGTCAATCTTTAACCAAATGAATTGAAAAGTAGTCCAACTCTATATACCAATTGGCAATTGCTATAGACAGGATAGGAAATCAACTCATTAATGGTAGTGTCTACTTACATTAGCAAGTCAATTGAGAATTTCGACACGACTAAATGAACGTAAATTCCAAAGAAAGTATCTGCAGATTCTGCACAATCTGATGTGATTGATATGGGATACGCTTTGTTGCAAAGTAATATTATGAGCTTTTTGGTGATGAAAAGTATAACTCAAACATTTCATTGACCACTTCAGGAATGATTGAGTTCTATGAACTGAACATTTTCCCTTCACAAACCCACACACCGAACACCTCCAAGTGTGAGATTGTTTGAATTAGTGAAAAAGAAAAAAAGAAAACCCCACAATAGTAAGAACATTTGAATTTTTGACCAAAGATTGGGTTTTTGCTTTGTTTTCCTGGGATCTAGTTGGCGAAGAATTTGGGTTCTCAGTTTTGGATAAGAAAAGTTTCATTTCACTTAAGTAATGCCCTTGCCCAATAGGGCCCACTAAAACCCACCGTCCAAACTAACCCATCAAAAAGTCCAATCACTTAAAAAAAAAAGAAAAAAAAATAATAATAATAAGGTCTGTAGGACTCACTGATCCACGTGATAACCATGTGTAATCGCAAGGTCTATTACAAACCATCCACATGTCCACCACAGAGGACGTCCTTAGATTATCCACCAATACAAAAATGATGAGGTTGTAGTTAATGTCAGACCAAAACATTTGTGAAAACAAAAAAAAAAAAAAAAAAATCGAATTGTATTTGTATCTATGTGACAAAAAAGCCGTTGCATTTCCCTCCACACATTCCCACATTGCCTTATCTAAATCTTTGTGCTGTCTTTGTTTCCCTCCAAACACAAACTATCCCAAATCAAATGCACCAAACTTCAACAATCCCCACCTGGGAACCACATCATACTCTTCGATCAATCCCTCTATACCTACCATAGTTTTAGCTCTTAACTCCTACCCTTCCACTTCTAATGGCTGCCAAGTTAGCCATTACTTCAACATCCCCTCAGTTACACACTGCCCCTATTAAAAGACCCTTAGTTCCTATTTCTTCGTTTGTGTCTTCTTTGTCTTCTTATACAAGAGCTCAAACAGTTCAATTCAATGGAAGACACTTGTGCCTTCGACGCCAAGTTTTGGTGCTTCCCACGAAGGCCACCGCCGACCAACAAGGTATTATTTTAACAAACTGTAGGATCAGTGAGGGAAAAGTGGATCATGAAATTGGATAAAACTTAAGTGCAATACATTAGGTTCCCTAATTGAATTCAAACACTTGGCTGTTTTGAATTTAATTCTTTTAAGAAAAGATAACACCATTAATGTCTTATTAGTCAATACAATCAAGCCTTTGAACATAATGTACTGCACCTAAGCTACAATACCTAAGTTTTACCCCATGAAATGATCAAGGATGATTAGCATGTGGCTGTAGAGATTGATAAATTTGAAGTTGAGTGCTATACTTGTTATTGGCATTAGAAAAATATTGGTTAGGAAGTGTTCTATATGACTGTCTCTTTGCTTGGTTTCAATGAGAAAATCCATGTGCTTTCTTCTGTTGTTTTTAATTTTCAGACCAGGTTGAAGGAAGTGATGTTGTTGACGGTAAAATCCTTCCATATTGTAGCATAGACAAAAAAGAGAAAAAGTCAATTGGGGAACTTGAACAAGAGTTTCTTCTAGCACTACAAGTATGCATACAGCATCTTTCAACTTCTTTTTCTCTCTAGTCTTTTGCTATTTGATACATTATAATTCTACCAAAGAATAGATATAAGATATACTGGTATTTCCGTTTCATGATCAAAATCATTTTGTTAGACCACTACTTCTATATAGACAAAAAACTACCCCAGCTTCCTTTTGTTTATGTAGTTCCTGAAGCATGAATGTTTGTTTCTGTTATCTTCTACAGTCATTCTATTATGAGGGAAAAGCTATCATGTCAAATGAGGAATTTGATAATCTCAAGGAAGAACTGATGTGGGAAGGAAGCAGCGTTGTCATGCTAAGTACAGACTGATCTTTATATATGGAACCTCAACCTAAATGTTTATGAATTAATGAATATGTGGATATCTAATCTTAACTTTTATGACGTTCTTGGTATTTTTTGCAATCCAGGTTCTGATGAGCAGAAGTTTCTTGAAGCTTCAATGGCTTATGTAGCTGGGAAACCAATTATGAATGATGAAGAGTATGATAAATTGAAGTTGAGGCTCAAGGTTTGTGAGGTTTTTTTTTTTGGTTCCATTCTTAAATATCTATTTTGTAATGAGTATTGGATATAAAAATTATCTTTACATCCCATATTGAGGGAGGAAAGAGAAACTATCGGACATAAAGTAGAAGAGTGGTTTGAATAAAAAAAAAAGGATGTTCTTTGTTGGTGCCTCTTTGGATATGAAAGTAGCTAATTGGTACTATGCTGTGTGAGTATCTTATTTTTACAAGGCATAGCATACAAATAAGTTTTATGAGTGGAAAAAGAGACGTGTAACATGATATGATATGGATTTTGGATTTTGGTTGGCAACCAACTTATTTACTTACTGCCTACATTGTAAGCAATTAAATTGTTGAAATGCATATGGCCAATTATTAAAGAACGTGGATTCTTTAATTCTTGCCCATCTAATAGTAGAAAAAGAGAAGATTTGTTTGCATTTTATTCAGAAAAGAATTTAACAGGCATATAAAGTAGGCACTAGGCAGTGCCATAGCAATTGTTCTTCAGTTTTGACATAATTTTGTTTTAGATAATAGAGTGAGTAAAGTAAGAAGCTGTGCTGCTATACCCTTCTCTCTAAAAGATATATCCATGTTAGACACCTGTTAATTGCCAAAAAAGATCAACTTTAGGAGTTTGTAGGAATTTGTTTTAAGAAACTGAGGTATTGCCTTTCAGTATTTATTCCCTATCAGAAGGTGGGATTCCCAAAGATGTAACTTTGGGACTGTTCACTTTATAATCTAGGTAGGATGTGTTTGGAGCCTGTGTAGAGACTATCACACCAGGAGTATTCCTGCCTTTTTTACTTTTCCGGTGTTGGTAACTCTTCCATTGTGAAACTGGCAGCCAATTAATTTGAGCTTCAACACCAAAACATTTCTAATAATGCAATATGGGATTGTAGTGCTTATGCGCCTTACTGGGTACTAGAAGCAATGCTGGCTTTAGCAGGACATGTATCGAAGGAAGAAGAGAGACTTTGCTTCTCTTATCTGGGAGGTTTAACTTTGGATCTGCAGATAGGAAATTCTCAGCGTTCTTAATTAGCTTAAAGCAAACTTTAGTCATCCATTATGTTTATGCATGTTCACTGAATATGATTGTATGAGTTCATGTTAAGCATGCATATTTGATTGATACATGTGAGTTTATGCCATGGTAAAAATTAATCAGTAAAGTTTGTGCTAATTAGATATATATAATTGAACATGTAGTACAGTGAACACATACATTCACCTAGCAGGAAAAAGAAAGAAAAGGGACAGAGGGAGAGAGAGAAATAACATCTACATTCAGAAAATCATTCTGATTGAACTGGAGAAATTTCTCAACATTTTGCATTGTTGCTAGTGGACATTTATCTTCATGAGCATTTGTATATGTATTGGCACTTTATGTCGTTGGACCATGTATCAGTCATATCTGGGACATGTCAGATCTTATACTACTGGATTCTTATCTTGAAAACTTAGCAGTATCAATTGAGCAACAACTTTAGTTGTACTTATTCTATCTCTTCTTCTAATATCATTTAAATATAAACCATATTTGTGTTGTAGTCGGACGGGAGTGAAATTGTAGTTGAGGGTCCACGATGCAGTCTCCGCAGTAAAAGGGTGTGTTACTCTATCCTTTGATCTCCCTTGCATTTTGTCCTTCTGAAAATTTTGCATTAGCAAACCACAACTTTAGAATTTGCATTGGTGGTGAGAGAACATATGTTTACATAGTTGCTTGCTGCTTAAATAACGTTTTACTGATTATCAAATGTCATGTAAGATCTTGTTTTAGGTAAATTTTTCATTATTTTTGCCAGATATATCTTCTAGACTGGCATCAACTCACAAGAAATGATGCTTGAATTAAGTAGCAGGCCTGATTAGTATCTTGGTTTCCCGCCTTCTCTGCAAAAATGATTTACCTTGGCATGAGAGTTCAAAATTTTTTACCCAGGGATTGCATGACTACTATGTCAAACCTGATTACTTCATTGTATTTTGATCTGGTGCTTCTGTAAATAACTTATTAATAGCCTGCTCATCTTTGCTTAATCTTTACTGATTAAATTTGTTTTCATAGGTTTACAGTGACCTGACTGTTGACTATTTGAGGATGTTCCTGTTGAATGTCCCAGCGACCGTTGTTGCATTAGGATTGTAAGTATCAGATTTTCTGCTATCAATTTAGGTTTTAAATCCATGTGATGGTGACCATCTTACAATTGATTCCAGAGCTACCTAGGTTTATCCTTTCTTTGTGTAAAGTTGTTCACCTAATAAAATTGTGGTTATTGTAGATCCTAATAGTTCAAAATACTGCATTGCTCATGCTATTCATATTGTTATGTTTCTGTATAAGATGAAGTGCACATGTACTAGGATAAAAGGTTATTTTCAAGTCAAATAATGATTGATTTTTATTACATACCAAAACTTCTTAAGCCAATCCTTCCTCTTCCTTAGAAGTAGCTCATTCCTCTGGTTGTATATAGTTGAGATTATTTTAATCTATTTTACTGCACTGATGAATAAATCATGTTTATATTGGTAATTTATTTGTGAAATTTCTGGGAACTTACTAGTTCTCTGTAAAGTAGAACCCTTTTGCACACCAAAAATAACTCATAATCTTATTATTGTTGGAAAAAATTTAGTGAATATACAAGTTTTGATACAGCAAATAATATCCCAAGTAATTAGCAAAAACATAAAATAAATAGAATTTAGAACGATCTCACAATACTATAGAATCACGCTGCAAAAGCGTTGTTCTTAAAAGTTGATGCGTACCACCTAGAGTAAAACTCGGTGCGACTGGTTCTCTTGGCCAAACAACCCCTAAGATTAGATTGTAGCTAGATGCACTTCCACTCACGAAGGTTCAAAAACAACCCTCTATTGCCTTTCGTCAAAACAAATATAAATTGTAGAAAGAAAAAAAGTGGGAGATAAAGAAAATAGAAATTATGTATATTGAAATATAGAGTAATAGAAAAGACTTATAGGAAAGGGTGTAATAATGGTTACTAAACACCCATAAAAGCCTAACCCATTATTGCAACGGCTATTTTTCTCATAATTGCCCAACGGCTATTTTATCCTTTATTGCCCAACATAAATTTCCAACCGATAAAAAAATAAAGAATAATAAAGTATTTGGAACACATACCACACCAACAATCCCCCACATCATCATCATTATTTTGTCTACTTATTTCTTCTAGCGGTCTTAAATAATTAGGATTAATCTGAAATATAGAAATAGTTCTGTTTGTAATGGATTCTGATCTTACTTTGCTTACAAGTCATGAGATCGTGTCTTTATTATGTGTTAATTAATTAATTTGTATTTTGTGCCCTACAGGTTTTTCTTCCTTGATGATATTACCGGATTTGAAATTACTTATCTACTGGAGGTAGATGGTTGAGATTGTCTTTATCGTATTTTGTCTTTAAGAATCGAAGTTTATGTTTGCAATCTGTTCCAGTATATCTTTTTCCCAGTGACTGCAAGTGAATAAGTTTGTATGAATTTGTCCCAAAAGTAAGCCAGCCAAAATGTAAATTTCAGAAATCATCTTTATTGCCATTAAGACCACATTGGCATGTGGGGTGGAACTTCACCATTGCCATCTGAGAGAAAGATTACTGTATGGGTGTTTGTGTTTGTGTGTATGCGTGAGAGAGAAAGAGAGAGATCTCTAACATTCCATTTCTTATCTCATGTTTGCCTATAATCTTGTTATGTTTTATCCTGCCAATGAGTCATAGACTATTTACATCTCAAAAATTTTGAAGAATGTCAGGACTAATCAGGTCATCCGGTATGCTTTGAAAAGTCAAATATCTTACAATATTGCAGGTTCTATGATGGATCAATTATAAACCAATTATGATGTAACAATCTTGGATTACCACTGACTCTGCATATAGTAAGCATTCTAAACTTTATTTGGGGCTGGGAGCAGGAGTCGCTGTTTGCTCGTGGAGTCATTCTTATAGCAGTTGTAGGATGGCCACACAGTCATATTTTCGTGAAACGCATTGCTTCTTACTTCAAATTCTTAGAGACTTCATTAAGTTTTTTAAATATTTCCCAAACTCTCAAAGTCAAATAAATTAGTTTTCAAATTTCAAATCATATTTGTGATTATTTTTTGTCAGAAAAAATACTTAATAAGTAACTGCAATAACATGATATCACAGATGAGTATTTCAAAGTCTCTCTGGGGCATGCTATAACACCGATGGGAAGAACATTCATTAAATATCTTGTCCTACAATCAATTTATTACATGTAACTTCTTAGGTATAATAACTATGTAACCCAAGCTCTTTTTCGAAATGTTGAATTGCAGCTCCCTGAGCCATTCAGTTTCATTTTCACATGGTTTGCTGCTGTGCCCCTCATTGTTTGGCTAGCTCTCTCACTTACAAATGTGATTGTGAAAGATTTTTTGATCTTGAAGGTATAATATTTATTTGAATATCTTCCATGGTTATCTTGAACCACCACATAATGTTGGTATGCCTTGCTATTGACGTATAATATTCTTTTTCCAGGGGCCATGTCCAAACTGTGGTACTGAAAATACCTCCTTCTTTGGGACCATACTATCAATTTCTAGCGGCGGTACCACCAACAGTGTTAAATGCACAAAGTAAGTTCAAAGATCTCATTGATTTCATTAAACAATCATTGTGATTTTGCAGCATGTACACTGCTGTACCTGCATTTATCTAGGTGTGATTTATGAAACAAACAAGTTCATTTTCCATTAATTTTAACTGATACAAGTACTGTTTTGCCTCAGTTGTGGAACTGAGATGGTATATGACTCAAACACACGCTTAATTACACTGCCAGAAGGAAGTAATGCTTGATTCAAGGTACACACCCTGTCTATCATACAGCCCCTCTAATTCACATTATTGTAGCATATTGTACTTAAGATAAATCAGCTTCTTGTGATGAAGAAAATTACCTAACGGCTGATTGTTATAGTATATATTTCCTGTAGAAAAGGAACAGAACAATCTTATAAAGGTCATTTCTTTTTATGTTTTATGGATCCATTGCTTAGCAACTGCAACCTGTTTACCAGGACTGGTACCTAGAAGACCTTGTGGTTCATATACACCACTTTCTTTTAGCTTTCTTATTGTAATATGACATACTGTGAACCTTTTGTATGTAGGAAACACAGCACAGAAAATTGGTTTTTTTTTTTTTTTTTTTTGGGGGGGGGGGACAATTTTGGTTCATACAATTATGACACATATCCAAGGCTATTTTGCTGCAGGATCAATACATTTTAAGGGATTTGCAATATCACAGTTACTAACCTATGACGTTGGAGATGAAGGGCTAAGGGCTTCACGTTGAAGATAGAGATAAAGCGTTTCACGTTATGTATATATATCCTGAGTCATCGTTTGTGAAGGGGGGAAATTTTTAGTGTTGTAAACTGAATCGCAACTCAACTGTTCATTGTGTTGATATTGGATTTATAACTAAATCTGTACGACAATTGTGTTGATATTGTATTTATAACTAAATCTGTGCTCGTACGTATACCTATTACAGGCTCACATAGGGAAGAGAAGAGTGTGTTACTTGAATGAACATCCTATATATCTAATAAAATTATGTATACGAAATTGTTATTTCAATCCCCCCCCCCCCCCTTCTCTTTTGTATAAAAGGTACAACACAATTACTTGTATTTTTTGTTTATTTGTCCATGTATTACTTGTAGTATTGAGATCTAAGTAAAGCCATTCAAATATTTGATACATCT
Organism: Notholithocarpus densiflorus; assembly: GCA_030021035.2. Classification (NCBI taxonomy): domain Eukaryota; kingdom Viridiplantae; phylum Streptophyta; class Magnoliopsida; order Fagales; family Fagaceae; genus Notholithocarpus; species Notholithocarpus densiflorus. Next base: position 9,840,058 of record JARYZH020000002.1, read on the forward strand.
CATACTATAGTTTGTGTGACATTATCATGTCTCAGATTCTTATTCTTAGATTAAAAAATTTATGTTTCTGAAAGTAATCAATTAAATAGAAAAGCTCTTGCCTCAATTTTGTCTTTTGCCTAGGAAAAAGCTGACGGTCACAAAGACTCACCAAAGGTATAATCAGGACACCATGTTTAAGTTGAACAATTTTTTTGATAGTTACAATGGGAATGAGGAATTTGAATTCTGAATATCTTGAAAACATTGAGTATGTTTGATAACTATTTTTTTTCCTTATTTTCTGTTTTCAAAATTAATTTTCTATTTTTGAGACTAAAAAACTTTGTTTGGCAACTCATAATGGACAGAAAACAAAAACGGTTCTCAAAACTCAATTTGTGAAGGAAACTGAAAATATGCAAAATGCTGTTTTCAGTTTTTAATTTTCAAAAGTCAATGAAAACACGCATTAATTTAATGAATCTATCTCATTTAATGAGTTAGCATTAGAGTTCAAATCGTAGTAACAACATATTTTAGTATTTTCTATTTTTTTCTTTAAAAAACTATCCTTTTAATTTTAACTAACCGAACATGTTTTTTATTTCAAAAATACAAGAAAATTTTTTTTTCTTTAAATTCTCAAAAACAAGTTTTTGAAAATAGAAAACAAAATCTGTTTCCAAACATAACCTAAGTGCCAACCAATTGAGTTATATGGCTCTTGACTCATAGAAAGTTGAACAGTTTGCCCACCGAAAACACTTGGAATTAGACCCCCAATAATGATAAAACAACGTTGTGGGAATTAGATCCCAGCGATATTTGATTGAACAATGTTATAGAGTTAAAACATTCATACAATAACATTGTAGCACCCATCCAGGTAAAAGGAAAGCTAAACCGATAAAGCGTTTAAACACATCCTCATACAGATGGATTAATAAACCAAATGCGTAACACCTCCCAAGTTAGTCTAGCATAGATGCCACCTCAGAACAACAGAATAGCCACTTCATGCATCAACAACTTTTCCTCTAAAAGATTGCCACATCCAAGTAATCTCCAATCTACATTATCCAAAATGAAAAAAAGTCAACTTAATAAAGTTAATATATACACGGTTATGCATATGGGTATATACAATTAAGTTTACCTGGAAGCTAAGTTCACCCAATGACTTGCTATCGTCTAGTCGTCTGCCGTTTCCATAAGAAAGAGTTGTCCCCACCTAAAAACAAAATTTGTAATCCCCACTGTAAGAGGCCAAGATATGTGAAAGTCTTAAGAAACAATGGCAAAATATTTTCTACATGAGTGTGCATGCGTGCTCAATTGCACCTCATTTTTTCTATTTTAAACTTATCACTGGAAGGTTATTACATATGCCCAAAGGCTACTTCAATTTTATTTTTAATTTTTTATGTTCCAATGAGTTTTGAATTAACAACCTCATCTTCCACCCATTCCTTTGGGAGAAAAAAATCCTATTTGAGCTACAGATCATTGGCGTGTACCAATTCATGTCGTGTACCAAATTACCAATAACAATGTATTAATTATGACTAGTGGTTCATTTTATCTATTTCTCACCTATCATCTAAGGTTGCTACATATGCCCAAAGGCTTAATCAATTCATGTCATGGGATACTCCATAACTGGCACATAGAGGTGATTACAGAATTATAGAAAATTGAAGTATGCATTGAAGGTTCAGCTAGCTTGGAGTCCTAGGATTAAATACCACCTTCAAAGGGTCAATAATTGAAAGTATCAGCAGTATAAAATCCTGGGCTGAATATTGATTAATGATCACATTTACATGAATCCTAAATGAATCAGAGATAAATGAATGTGTAAGCAGACCCTGAGCACCTGCATGCAAATAAATGAGCAGATGATGCAAATTTTTTTGATAATCGTACAGTACACTAACTATATTTATCTATGACAGGCTAAATACAAGAAGTAGCATGTACCGTTCTCAAAACAAAACGGCCACGGTGATCAGGATACACAAAAGCAAAAGACAATTTAGCACTTCTTCTCCTGGCTTCTGGAGCAACCTCTTTAACCTGTTAAAGAACTAGAATTATCTAGAGAAAAATGAAAACATCTAATTCCATGAAAGATGGGAGAGGTGGAGTATGAACAACATACAAGATCAGTTAATTCACGGAGTGTTGCATCCTTCCATGTATAAATTTGAACCTCATCTTTTGGTTCCTTGCCTCTCACTGCAAAATCTTCCTCACCATGATGACTTCCATTCTACAGAAAATTAAAACCAAATAATTAAAAAACTGTCCCAAAAACTGAAGAAGAAATGTCTATAAATAATAAGATCAGCCATTTAGGTGTAGATAAACACCCATCCATCCATGCATGCAACTTAAAATAAGAGGATGTATCTGTTCATTTAAATTTGAAAAGGGCATATCTCTAGTACTCAGGAAGTATACAAGAAATATACAAATCATAGTAATAATTCCTCTCTCAACTCATTGGCATTTAACACAAACCTACTGCCCATAAACTACATCAAAGAGAGCCCTGGGATTACCCGGCAACTAGTTCTAGCAGGTGGAGTTAGTTGCATGTAAATTTTACTGGTTAGAAGTGAGTCCAAATGGCTCTGTTTTAGAATGGTTCCCTACGTTATCGAAAATAATAATAATAGAGATAAAATACTATTTTGGTCCTTATACTTTACAAAAAGTTTTTTTTTCATCCCTAAACTTTAAGAAGTTCATTTTTCGTCCTTAAACTATTGAAAAGTTTATCATTCGTCCCTAAACTATTGAAAATATTTTATTTATATCCTTAAACTTTACCAAAAATTTGGTTTTCATCCTTAAACTATTGAAAAAAGTTTTATTTTCATCTCTATTTTTGTCTCTAAACTATTAAAAAAACTCTTTACAAAATTTAGGGATAAAAAAAGAAATTTTTAAAGTTTAGAGACAAAAAAAAAAACTTTTGGGAAAGTTTAGGGACCAAAATAGTATTTTAACCTAATAATAATAATATAATACATCAAAGAGCTAGAAATTAGCAAACATTGCTAATCCATAAGGATCAACAATAGTTATTGACCTTGCATCTAGTATAGATGCCAACCTTCATTGATGGGTCTATACACTGGTTGAACATCTAAAAATTTCATGCACATTCACATGAAGAGTCTTATTGTGCCACTTGGTCGAGGAGCAGTAGGAAAGCAGCACTAACTACAGCAGGGGTACCAAGGCAGGGCATGCTGCCATACCAACTTTAAGGTAAACAAGAGATTAAGTAATTATGCCAGACCTGGTTGTAACACTGAGAAAGGAAGAAGAAAATAAACAGGTAAAGGGCTAAATTTTAGCACACAACAGTAGGGGGACCTACTCTAGTGGTTTGGTGCCTTGACCAATGTAAGTGATTGATTTTGACTTCAGTAACCCACTTCAGGAGAGAGAAGTGATATAATCCGTTGAAACTTCTAGTGATCCTACACATCTCTAGCAGTTTGTTACTGGCAACAGATGACACTTGACAGCCAAAAGCTGTCTACATAAACATTCGTCACCCTCATTTCTAGGGTAAAAAGAAGAAGAGGGAATTGAACACAGTGCACAGTTGGTCAACGACTAAACCTTATGCAAGCCAGCAAGTAACCAGAAACTTATGTGAGTGAACCTTCACATTGGTAGCTTTTCAGGAGCAACTCTAGGTTGTCATACCAAAAGACACAGATGGTGTCTATTTCTCTTGTATCTGCAGCATTTCTGGATTGGGATTTCCTATATTGAAGTAATCTTTTGGCCATTAATACTAGTAAAACTACAAGGCAGCTGCTTTAGGATCGTGCCTGTTTAACCATTACACATCCCTCGATGTATCACGAATGAACAACACTAATCAATGTCCACTTGGCGCTCCAACCTCTGACCTTTTCTAAAAACAGTCTAGTATTACCCTTCTCTTAGTATTAACATTCATGGATTTGAATTTGAGAATCAGTCTCTCCAAAAAACGAGGATAAAGCTGCCTACCAACCATCACTCCCAGACCCCACAAATAAAATAAAAATGAGAACCTTGAACACTTAGTACGAACACAAAAATAGAAGCTTTGTGCACTTCAGTACAACCTATAACATTTTCCAATGAGACTCAATCACCATAGTAGTTCAGTCACCACTTACATATCAGCTACTCATTCAAAAGACAACCTTAATTAATAAAGTTCTGTTATTTTTTCTTAGTTAATAAAGTTCTGTTATAAAGCTCAGCTCTCAGTAACAATACATATATAAAATAGAGCGTAGTAAAGAAAATCTGGGGCATACCTTAGTGAAAACCCGGAGCAACAGAGGACAAGTCTGCAATTCAAGCCAAGACAAGAATACAAGTTACAATAAATGATGGGTAAGAAAAAAAAAGAGTATAACAATGAGAAAGAGAGAGAGAGAGAGAGACCTTTTCACGATCGACGGGCTCGAAGCGAGGTCGAGCTGGAAGCGGTGGTGGTGGAGCCCTGGACTGAGGATGAGGATGAGGATGGGGAAGTGGAGGAGGCGGCGGAAGTGGTCTACCAGAAGAGGGTCTGTTAAGGTTCTGGTTCTGAGGTTGTTGCTGGGAATGGGGGGCTGCTCCCATTTTACCGTCTCTGTCTCTGTCTCTGTCTCTGCTTCTCTTCTCCATTGTGTGAAGTGTGAAAGTCTGATTGACTGAATTGAAAAATTAAGGGTTAGGGTCTTTAGTCTTTACCTATTTTATATAGGTTTGTTTTCAATGTTTTTTTTTCGTTATTAGTGTTGGGCTTATCAATGGGCTTTTGCTTTTCCTTCTTGGGCTAGATGGACTTTTCCACAGTTTTTTTTTTTACAAATATCATCCTTAACTTTGACATGACTGTCAATTTAATATTTTTTTTGTTAAATATTAAAAGACTCTTTAGTCACTTGATGTGTACATGGTTTTAACAAATCACCCATAATTTTGAAATGGTTAGAAATAAATTCTAATTGGAATGTGTAAACTTTGGGAAATGAAAAGGTTACTTGGGATGTGTAAAGGGTGAAATGTATTAAGCTTATAGGAGAGATGTATATCCATAAGTGTACTCATTATTACAACCTTATCTCATAAACTCTACAAGCATTCTAAGTTCTTATATATATGTGGGATTACTTTACTGTTATTGTACACACATCTAAGAGATATCAGAAAGATTGTGGATGACCAGTTAAATACAAGAGTTTATTAATATATATTTCTTATTTTCTTCTTACTTTGTTTTATCTATTTCTATCATTTCACAACACGTTATCAGTACGAATCTCTACCCAATTTCAAAAGGAAGTTGTAATCCCATTGTTCTTCAAACATCAAAGATTATTTGTATAGTTCTCTCAACTCACTGTAAGTTTTCTTTTTAAGGAATTAGTAATTAACCTATTTGTTTGTCTTTACGTTTTATGCTCGTAATTTTAGTGATTTTTAATTGATTAAAAAAAATTATGAGATTCACGTTATCCTATTGTTATATATTGTTATGAGATTCACGTTTAATTGATTAAAAATATATTGTTAAAAATGGTTAGTGATAAAACAACTCAATCATACCTATAGCTATATGTAATGTGTTTTGATAAACTTTAAATATGTATGTATTGTTTCATTACAATCAAATTTTGAATATGTATGTGTAGTATTGTTTCATTAAAATTGTGTATGAAAAAAAAATTAGTTATTTAATTTCTTTTGTAATTATATATTTGATATAGATGTCAAACCTTACAAAGCTTAAATTTGTTGCCCTTGACATCTTAGGCAATAATTTCTTATCATGGATCCTTGATACTAAGATTCATTTGGAAGCAATGAATCTTGATGAGATCTATGTTGATGTAATAAATCCTAAAGATATTATTATGGATGGCAATAGAGTATCCTAGAAGGATCGTTCAAAAGCAATCATTTTTATTTGTTATTATTTACATAAAAACTGAGTACTTTAATAAAAAAGACCCCTTAGGAGAATTACAAGTTCTAGAAGAACTTGATCATCCTAAAAGCTCAGTATGACTAAAGTTGCAATAAACTAAAGGTGCAAGTGAGTTAATCTGGCACTTTAAAATCAGCTCACAATTAAAATTATATAATAGAAGACACATATATCATGTTTCGAATGTGCTCCTGCAGTAGCAATATCGAATGCATACGTTCATAAAGTGTTATGAACTAATGTTTAATCTTCTAATGGGTGACAAAATAATGAGATGTTGTTGAAAACCATCGAAGAGCCATGAAATTAAGTGTTATAGGTGTGGTATGGAAGGTCATTGGTCACGTACCTGTCGTACTCCTAAACATTTGGTAGATTTGTACCAAGCCTCCATAAAAGAAAATGAAAAGGGAATTGAAACAAACTTTGTTGATCACAATGATCCTGAAGATCCCATAAATTATCTTGACCTTCCAAATGGAATGGATATGACTCATCTTGATGTCTCTGATTTCTTTGAGAATGTTGATAGAAAATTTAATAATTTGATTGGTGATGGAAATGTCCATTCCAATTCATTATTTTCTTTTATTATATTATTGTATTCTAATAAGTATGATTGGTGATGGAAATGTCCATACCAATTAATTATTTTTCTTTCATTATATTAAAGTTTAATTTATGTTTTGCATATGTGAAGATGCATGGGTCATACTAGTAAAATCAATTCCAAGATGAATAGAGAAGATTTTTGTCTAGCAGACAGTGCAACAACTCATATGATCCCTAAAGATAAAAAATATTTTCAAATTTTAAAATTATACAAAGCCAATGTCAAAACCATATCAGGTTCATCAAACTTAATTGAAGGCTTTGAAAGAGCAATTATCATGTTGCCAAAGGGAACAAAATTTTGTATTGATGATGCTTTGTATTCTTCTAAATCAAGCAGAAATTTACTCAATTTTAAGGATATACGTTATAATGGTTATCATATTGAAACCAATAACGAAAGCAGTGAAGAATTTATTTGTATTACTTCAATAGTATCGAGCCAGAAGCTCATATTAGAAAAACTACCTATTTTCTCTTCTGGGTTATATTATACTATAATGAGAACAGTTGAAACAAATGTTGCAATACACCAAAAGTGTTCAGACCCAAAGGTTTTTATACTTTGGCATGATCGTCTTGGACATCCAGGATTAATAATGATGCGTCAAATTATTGAAAACTCTCACGGACATCCCTTAAAGAACCAAAAGATTTTTTTATCTAGTGATTATCCATGTAGTGCATGTTCTCAAAGTAAATTAATTACCAAACCATCACATTCAAAGATTGTTGTTGAGTGTCCATCTTTCTTAGAAAGAATTCAGGGTGATATATGTGAACCAATACACCCACCTTGTGGTCTATTCAAGTATTTTATGGTTTTAATTGATGCATCAACCAGATGGTCACATGTATGTTTACTTTCTACTAGAAATGTTGCATTTGCTAGGCTTCTTGCTTAAATAATTAGGTTGCGAGCACAATTTCCTGATTATCCAATTAGGAAAATTCGTTTAGATAATGCTGGTGAATTCACATCTCAAGTTTTTAATAACTATTGCATGTCAATTGGAATTGATGTTGAGCATCCTATTGCCCATACACATACTCAAAATGGTTTAGCCGAATCACTTATCAAGAGACTTCAAATTATTGCTCGACCTTTGCTTATGAAATCAAAATTACTAGTTTCTGCTTGGGGTCATGCTATTTTACATGCTGCATCATTAGTTCGCATTAGGCCAACTGCTTATCATAAATTCTCACCATTGCAACTTGTACTTGGCCAACAACCAAATATTTTTCACTTGCACACATTTGGTTGTGCTGTATATGTACCTATTGCACCCCCACAATGCACTAAAATGGTCCTCAATGTAGACTTGGAATTTATATGGGTTTTGATTCTCCATCTATCATTAGATATCTTGAGCCTCTAACTGGTGATGTTTTTAAGGCATGTTTTGAGAATTGTCATTTTAATGAAACAATCTTCCTACCATTAGGGGGAGAAAAGTCGTTGCCTGAAGCACGACGTGGGATTACTTGGAATGTTTCAACATTATCCCATTTTGATCCTCGTACAAATCAATGTGAACTGGAAGTTCAAATGATTATTCATTTGCAAGGAATTGCAAATCAATTACTGGATGTATTCACCGACAATAAGAAAATGGTGAAATCTCATATTCCAGCTGCTAATTCTCTAGCACAGATTGAAGTCCCTGTAGGACAATCAGTTAATACAGTAGCAAATGAATCAAAGCCACACCTGAAGCGTGGAAGACCTATCAGTGTTAAAGATAAAATTTCCCGAAAGAGAAAAGTACAAGAAAAACAAGTTGTAGCTTATAAAGAGGCTATACCCAGGAAACAGGTCACAGAAATAATTGATCTATCCAAAAATTATGAACAAAAATCTCCTGAAATAAACTTTCTGAAGAGTTATCCACTAAAGAGGATCAGGTACCCAAAAATAACGAGATCTCGATACATTATGCACATACAGGAGAAATATGGGATAGAAATAAAATTGTTGTCGACAACATATTTTCATATAAAGTTGCCCTTGATATTACCAAAAGTAATGATAATGAATATGAACCACAAATCGTTGATGAATGTCAACGTAGAAATGATTGACCAATGTGGAAAGAGGTGATTTAAGCAGAATTAAATTCACTAAGTAAACGTGAAGTTTTTGGACCTGTAGTCCGAACACCCAAAGGTGTAATGCCTGTTGGATACAAATGGGTATTTGTACGTAAGCAAAATGAGAAAAATGAAATTATAAGGTACAAAGCGCGACTTGTAGCACAAGATTTCTCGCAGAGACCTGGTATTGATTATGAAGAAACATATGCTTCTGTAATGGACGCAATTACATTCAGATTTTTTATTAGCTTGGTAGCAAAAGAAAATTTGGATATGCGATTAATAGATGTTGTTACAGTATATTTGTATGGATCATTAGATAATGATATCTACATGAAAATCCCCGAAGGATATAAAATGCCTGAAACATATAATCCTACATCCCGAAGTATGTGTTCTATCAAGTTACAAAAATCCTTATATGGGTTAAAGCAATCCGGACGCATGTGGTATAATCGCCTCAGTGAATATCTTTTGAAAGAATGATTTGAGAGTAATCCAATTTGTCCATGTGTTTTTATCAAAAAATCATAATTCGAATTTGCTATTGTTGCAGTATATGTTGATGATTTAAATCTTGTAAGAACTCTAGAAGAGTTAACCAAAATAGCAAATTGTTTAAAGAATGAATTTGAGATGAAAGATCTTAGTAAGACAAAAAAATTTCTTGGCCTGCAAATTGAACATCTTCCAAATGGAATTCTTGTTCATCAATCAACGTACACAGAAAAAGTCCTAAAGCAATTTTACATGGATAAAGCTCATCCTTTGAGCACTCCAATGGTGGGTCGGTCACTTTGATGTATCTTCCAAACTACACACGACCTGATATAACATTTTGCAGTTAACTTACTAGCAAGGTATAGTTCTACACCAACTCGAAGACATTGGAATGAAATTAAGCATATTTTACGTTATTTGTGATTATTTTATCCAAATGGATTAAAACCACAGTTAGTTGGATATGCTGATGCAGGTTACCTTTCTGATCCACACAAAGGCCAATCATAAACAGGATATTTATTTACTTATGGAAATACTGCTATTTCATGGAGATCTGTTAAGCAAACAATTTCTGCTACTTCCTCAAATCATGCAGAGATTATTGCAATTCATGAAGCGAGTCGTGAATGTGTTTGGTTGAGATCGGTAATTCAACATATTCGTGAGAACTATGGATTATCATCAATCATAAATAGTCCAACGATATTATACGAAGATAATGCCGCTTGTATCACTCAAATTAGGGGAGGCTATATCAAGGGTGATAGAAACAAGCATATTGCACCAAAAAAAAATTTTATACACATGAACTCCAAAAGAGTGGCGATATTGATGTTAAGCAGATACGATTATGTGATAATATGGTTGATATGTTCACTAAGCCATTACCAACTGTGAATTTTAAGAAGATGGTGCACAACATTGGTATGCGTCGACTTAAGGATATGAGTACCATGAACAATGGAAATTCTATTTACTCATGAAGGGGAGTAAATTTTCTAAAGGATGTGTGCTGATTGTACTCTTTTTCCTTCACTAAGATTTTTCCCACTGGGTTTTCCTTTGCAAGGTTTTAATGAGGCAATCCTAAGGCACTAAAAGTTATACAAGAATATTGTACTCTTTTTCCTTGGCCAAAATTTTTTCCCACAAGGTTTTTATTTGGCAAGGTTTTAACGAGGCATATTCTTAGAAAGTGGTCATCCAAGGGGGAGTGTTAGAAATAAGTTTGATTGGAATGTGTAAACTTTGGGGAATGAAAAGGTTACTTGGGATGGTAAAGGGTGAAATGTATTAAGCCTATAGGGGAGATGTATATTGTTAAGACTAATAAGGAAACAGTTCATACTAGCTGTAAGGAGTCACTGCCAGCACCAGATCCGGATCAATATGGCAAGACATAGTCAATGGCACTATTGCATTTTCTGCCTCTATATAGTTTAGCATAATTATAGGGATTTAATATAATAGACTTGCCGTGTATAGATTCAATTTCCTTGTACAGATTCTTCTTGCATTATATAAAAGTCAGTGAACCCTCCTCAACAATTCAAGTTGAGGGTTTCTCCATTATCTCTCTTAAGGTTTTTAACAAACCTTTACATGGTATCAGAGCTATGGATTCAACCACTTCTTCTCCTAGCCCTCTAACCTTCAATACAATGGTACACATGATCACCATCAAATTATCCTCTACAAATTATCTTCTATGGAGGAGTCAGTTTCTTCCTCTCCTTAGAAGTCAAGGCTTTCTTGGCTATGTTGATGGCTCGGCCACAAAATCGCCATCTACTATTTCTGATAAAGACGACACAGTGGTTTCAAACCCTGAATATACCAAGTGGAAGCAGACTGACCAGTTGATACTCAGTCTGATTTGCTCTTCTCTAACTGAAGAAGCAATGAGTGAGATTGTTGGTCTCACGTCTTCCTACGAAACATGGCAAGCTCTTGAAGCTTCTTTCTCTCATAAATCCAAAACTCGAGAACTTCAGTTGAAGGATGAACTTCAACTAATCAAGAAAGGCACCAGATCTGTTGCTGAATATTCTCGGGCTTTTAAGATAGTGTGTGATCAACTTTCAGCCATAGGCTGTCCTGTGGATGATACCGACAAAGTCCACTGGTTCCTCCGAGGCTTAGGTGCTGGATTTTCTTCATTTTCTACCACCATTATGTCCCATTCTCCAATTCCCAGCTTCAAGGATGTTGTGCCCAAGGCCCAAAGCCACGATCTTTTTGTTAAATCATTTGAAACTCAATCTGATCATGCCGCAACCTTCACCGCGCAGCGTGCTGGAAATTTCTCAACACGTGCAGGTCGTAATAATCGGGGTGGAGGTCGCTCTGGCCGAGGTGGTGGTCGCAATAATTTTTCCCACAACAACAATTCAAATTCTCGATCTCGCTCATCCTCCAACAACAAACCACTCTGTCAAATTTGTGGAAAGAAGGGACATGTTGCCACTGTTTGTTGGAAGCGATATGGGCAGGCAGCCCACCTAACAGAGGCTTTCTCTTCTTGCTCCATTCAAGACCCTTCAAATCTGGATTGGTATCCTGACAGTGGTGCGACTTCTCACATGACCAACAATGCCAATGCACTTGATAATGCTACTCCCTATTCCAGTAATGATGGAGTTATTGTTGGCAATGGAGAATCTCTTCCCATCACCCATACTGGTTCAATTTCTGCCCTTAATTCTTTTAATTCCCTTTCTTTGCGTGATATTCTTGTTGTTCCTGAACTAACCAAGAATCTTATTTCTATTAGTAGTCTTACATTAGACCTCAATTGTCGTGTTATATTTGTTGCTTCTGGTTTTACTATACAGGACCTTCAAACAGGGGCGGTGTTGGGCATCGGTAGACATAGGAACGGACTCTATGTTCTTAATCGTGGTCAACAAGCTTTCCTCACACTTCTTCGTCAGCATCCTGTGCATGCTTCAATTGAGATCTGGCATGCTCGTCTTGGCCACTCCTTTCCTAAAATTGTTGAACGTTTAAATAAAAATGGTGTCATTTGTACTGTTGGTTCCTTTAATTCCAATGTTTGTTCTAGTTGTCAACTTGGCAAAAGCCATAGACTTCCTTTTTTAAATAATAATACACGTAGTTTGTATCCCCTTGATATTATTCATTGTGATTTATGGGGTCCATCTCTAGTTGCATCCTTATCTGGTTTTCGCTTTTATGTTATTTTTATTGATGATCATAGTAGATTTACCTGGCTTTATCCTCTACGCCACAAATCTGATTTTTTCGACATTTTCATACGTTTTCAAAAGCTTGTCGAAAATCAATTTTCTAGGACTGTTAAAGCCTTTCAAGCTGATGGTGGAACTGAATTCACTAATCTTAAATTCAAACATCATTTAGTTCAGTGTGGCATTCAGCAACGCCTTTCATGTCCTTACACTCCAAATCAAAACGGCACCGTTGAACGTAAACATCGACATATTACATGAAACCGGGCTTACTCTTCTTTTTCACTCTCAAGCTCCATCAAGCTTATGGGTAGAAGCTTTTGCCACAGCCACCTATGTCATCAATCGGCTCCCAACACCGATTCTTCACGGTACCTCTCCCTTTGAAGTCTTGTATGGTAAAGTACCTTCTTACTCCATGTTGCGTACCTTTGGTTGCCTTTGTTTTCCTTATCTTCGTCATTATGCTAATAATAAACTTTCACCTAAATCCATTCCTTGTGTTTTTGTTGGCTATAGTACTTTACATAAAGGGTTTCGTTGTTTGGATCATCGCACTCAGTGCGTGTACATCTCACGTCATGTAGTGTTCGACGAAACTGTTTTTCCCTTTGCCACATCCTCCTCTTCTTCTATTTCTTCTTCTTTATCTGATCATGTTTTCTTTTCCGATTTTCCTGTGTCTTCACCTTCTCTGTCTTGCAGCTCTAGTGGTTCTTCTCTTGCAGGTTCTATCTCTACCACTCTTGGGTCTGCATCAAGCTCACTTCCCACCTGCCCATGCCCTTCTTGTACTACTGATTTTGTGTCTTCCATCCCACCTTCCTCTGTCACAGCTTCTGCTCCTCCACCTGTTTCTCCAACATCTCCTCTTGCTCTTGAACCGATGACCTCCTCTCTCCCTCCACCAGCACCACTGGTCAACTCACATCCTATGATCACTAGAAGCAAGGCTGGTGTTCACAAACCAAAAGCCTACCATTGCCTTGCTCCGTTTTCAAATACTCCATTTTCGCAAGCTCTTTTTGCACTTAAAGAGCCACGCGGTTTCAAGTCTGCCTCTAAGCATCCTGAGTGGCTCTCAGCAATGGAGGAAGAAATTCAAGCTCTTCGGCAAAATCACACTTGGACTTTGGTTCCTCGCCCATCTCACAAAAATATTGTTGGCTGTCGTTGGGTTTTCAAAACCAAATTGCTGCCTAATGGTTCCGTTGAGCGCTATAAAGCACGTCTTGTCGCCAAAGGCTACACACAACAAGCTGGTCTCGACTTTAATGAGACTTTCAGCCCTGTCATTAAACCCGCAACTATTCGCCTTATTTTATCACTTGCTGCCACCTCTGGTTGGTCTCTTCGGCAACTTGATGTCAAGAATGCATTTTTACATGGCATTCTTAATAAAGAAGTCTTTATGGAACAACCCCCAGGTTATGTTGATCCTCGCTACCCTAATCATGTGTGTCACCTCAATAAGGCTCTTTACGGCCTTAAACAAGCTCCACGGGCTTGGTTTCACCGTTTTAGCACTTTCCTGCTACAATTTGGTTTTCGTTGCAGCCGCGCCGACCCTTCTCTCTTTGTTTATCAACGGAAAGTCGGCACTCTTTACTTGTTAGTATATGTTGATGACATTGTTTTGACTGGTAGTAATACACGTCTCCTCAAGGATTTCATTGCTCGTCTTAGCAATGAATTTGCCATGAAAGATCTTGGTGACCTGCATTATTTTTTAGGCATTGAAGTTTATCACACTCCTTAAGGATTGTTCTTGAGCCAATCCAAATATGCTCTTGATATTCTTGAGCGGGCATCCATGGTTGATTGTAAACCAGTTTCCACACCCATGGTTGTGGGACAACACCTCTCTGGTAATGGTTCTCCTTATGCTGATCTCACACATTTTCGTTCTATTGTTGGTGCTCTACAATACTTGACAATCACACGTCCTGATCTTGCTCATAGTGTTAACACGGTGTGTCAATTTATGCATGCCCCCACAGAGGAGCATTATCAAGCTATTAAACGTATCCTTCGTTACATCAAAGGTTCTCTTCATTTTGGTCTGACCATTTACTCTGACAGTGAACAAAGGTTGCTGGCCTACTCAGACGCTGATTGGGTTGGTTGCCCCGACACTAGGCGCTCAACTTCTGGTTTTGTAGTAATTCTTGGCCGCAATCTTATTTCTTGGAATGCCAAGAAACAACCCACTGTGTCTCGCTCTAGTGCTGAATCTGAATATCGTTCTCTTGCTATCACTGCTGTTGAGCTCACATGGGTGTCTCATCTTCTCTGGGAGCTTCGTCTCCCCATAGTCCCAGCTACTATCTTATGTGATAATAGAAGTGCCATTTTCATGTCTTACAATCCTATCTCTCACAATCGGTCTAAACACATTGCTCTTGACTATCACTTTGTGCGTGAGAAGATTGCTGCTGGTCATCTTCGTGTTCAATTTGTTCCCTCTACTTTTCAGATTGCTGATCTTTTCACCAAAAGTCTCTCACGACCTCAGTTTCTATTTTTCCGTTCCAAGCTAAATGTGTCACCACCCACACTTAGCTTGCGGGAGGGTGTTAAGACTAATAAGGAAACAGTTCATACTAGCTGTAAGGAGTCACTGCCAGCACCAGATCCGGATCAATATGGCAAGACATAGCCAACGGCACTATTGCATTTTCTGCCTCTATATAGTTTAGCATAATTATAGGGATTTAATATAATAGACTTGTCGTGTATAGATTCAATTTCCTTGTACAGATTCTTCTTGCATTATATAAAAGTCAGTGAACCCTCCTCAACAATTCAAGTTGAGGGTTTCTCCATTATCTCTCTTAAGGTTTTTAACAAACCTTTACATATATCCATAAGTGTACTCATTATTACAACCTTATCCCATAAACTCTACAAGCATTCTAAGGTCCTATATATATGTGGGATTACTTTACTGTTATTGTACACACATCTAAGAGATATCAAAAAGATTGTGGATGACCACTTGAATACAAGAGTTTATTAATATATATTTCTTATTTTCTTCTTACTTTGTTTTATCTATTTCTATCATTTCACAACAGAAATGTTATTATCATTAAAAGATAAAGAGGGTTAATTGTTCAAATTGGAGCGAAAAATATTAATAAAATGTTTGATTTATCACAAATCTAAAATTCATAGGGTTTGTGGTTTGACCTAATATAGATGAGAAATTTGTGTTTTATTTATGATTTAAGGGATATTTCTATAATTTATGGGAGTCAAAAAGATATAGAGTAAGTGGTATACCAGTTTTTTGCCAGATTATTCCACTCATTGCCCATAAGACATCCTAAAAATCACATTAAACACTAGTATGATGAATGAAACTTTATACCTCTGAAGTTATGACATATCCTCTAAGTTCATGGAACCTATCACTCGGGTATTATTCAAAGGACTAATTAGTTTTACTATTGGTTATGCACTGATTGTCTTGACATGAAGACCATTGTTTGAAGCACATCATTTGATTTTACATTTGGTTCACAGCATTGTTTTTTTTTTGTGGGGGGGGGGGGGGGGGGGGAGAGACCATCAAGAGTCAACATCTAGTCTAGATTTCTATTAAATTCCAATTTTGGTTGTTGTTTTACATAGGCTTCGAAAAAGCTATTATTATATTAATATCTTCTATCTACTTATGGTTTACACACTTTATTGATTTCTTGTATCTTACACTATATAATCGTCGTATGATCTATTGAATTCATTATTACAGCTTATTGAGAAGTTGAGAAATGATGATGTCAAAATCCAAATATGATCTATAGGGCATAGTAATTTATTTGATTTGATGCTTGTGAATATGCTTTCTGCTTTTATATGTATTTATTTTCAAGCCCCAAGAAAGTTAGATTTACTTCTCTAATGTTGATACAAGACTCAAGTTCATGCCATATAAGCCTAGTTGATGATTTTCAAATATGGGGAATGCGTGATTGGAATCTTATGAAAATATAAACAAGTGGTGTGCATCTTGGTATCACATCATTCTATACTATGCTACATGAATAAATAAAAGTTGTTTTCTACACATGGTTGTGTCAAATTGTTCAATGTAAGTGTTATGTGTATGAGATGTTTTCACTCTGTGTGTAAGTGTTATGTGTATGACATGTTTTCACTCTGTGTGTAAGTGTTATGTGTATGACATGTTTTCATAAAGAGAGAGAACACATGGATTATGTGGTTCGATCTACGTTCATAGAAAAAAGTCTTGAGCATATGAGGTATTTACAAGAGACTAAACCCTAGACTAACAATTCACTAAACCATGGTTACAAGACTTGATGTATAAGTAAAATATTTTACTTACACATGAAGTAGGATTGAACTTGGTCATAAACTTGAATTGGGCTTGTTATCTTTAACACTATAAACCCATCAAAATTATTAACACGATTTGCTTTAAAATGAAAGTTTATTTCCCAAACTTCAAAAAATTTAAAATACTAGTTTAATTGAATCTCAATTAATTCCACTCTTAGGGTCTGTTTGGTTAGCTTAAAAAAGTGGTGCCTTTTGTTTTCATTTTCAGTTTTCAATGAGACCCATCACAAAAAACTTATTTGATTTAAGAACTTGTACTCAATTTTTATTTTTAGTATCCTAAAAGTTGGATTTGAATACAGAAAATGAAAACACCTTTCAATGTTTTCATTTTCATAAAAAACGAATAGGAATGGCAACGGGTCGGATTCGGGCCAAGTTTTTTTATACCCGGATCTAACCCACGGGCCAAGACCCGTGGCCCGGACCCGGCCCGTTTATTAGATGGGTTTTTTCCTCGGGGCCCAAACCCGCCTCACCGGGCCCCGCAAGCCCCATTAAGCCCTGCCAAATTTTGGCCCAATCCGCGGCCCAAATTGTGGCCTAATAAAAAATAATAATAATAAAATTGAATTAAAGCCCAATTTTATTTTTGCCTAGATTTAAGCTTGCATATTCAAGCCTAGATAACGTGGCCCAAATTCCAAATCAGTCCAAATCATAGGCTACTAATCATAAATTAATAAATCACTTGTTAATTATAAATCTATAAATCAATATATCATAGCTAAGATTATAAATCAATAAATCACCTAACTAAGATAACCATTTAATCATAAATCAATAAATCATAGCTAAAATCACCTGATAAACATATAAATAAAATAAATCCAACAAGTTTAAGAAATAAGTATCACAAGTCCAACAAGTCCAAGAAATTAAAAAACTACAAAATAAATCCCACAAGTGACAAGTTTAGAATAATTACAAACCAACAAATTTATCCAAGAAGTCTAAGAAATTAAAAAAGCTACTAAATTAATACAAAAAGTCTAATCCTCCACGGCTGTAACACAACTCCCATCCTCTTCGTTAGGAACCCATCATCAAGAATTGATTGAAGTGTACAATCTCCGAACATAGTTGAAGAACCTACAATAACAATGAATTAAAAAATAGAATAAACTTCATCAAATCATAAACAATAAACAATTTATTCCATTAAACAAGCTCTGATATCATGAGTTAAGGAGTTAAGGAGGAGCCATTTTCCAAAGACACAGTTAAGGAGGAGCCACTAGACAATTTCTTCAAAACAGGTAATTAAACTTAATGAGTTAAGGAGGAGCCATTTTCCAAAGACACAGTGAGATACAATATTCCATCAAAGCAAGCACTCGGCTTTCTTTCAATCAAAGAAGACCCATCAAACTGACTCTAAATAAAAACAACTTACATCATATCAACATAAAAATTCATTGCCATTTTGGAAAAATTAATGCCATTATCCTAAGGTAGCTTAACTGAAACCCCTTGTAAAGACAAATAGAAAAAAGGTTCAAAATTCAAAATTTCTCAAATTTCTTATAAAATAAGAAGGGACTTGTCTCACTGAATTTGAGGGAAATTTACCTGGTAAAGAGGGTGGGTGGGGAAGGAAGTGCGAGATCCGAGAAGCCTAAAACGGAATTTTAAGTGCACCTGACCTGCAACTACAAACAAATGTTATATACCTTCACACCTCACAAAAATGAAAACCCATTAAAGCAACACAGGTATGTGAGAAGCTGAGCATTAAAAAAAAAAAAAAATCATATACCTCCTGGTGAATGCTTACTTGTGAGGTGTGAGACTGAAAGTGACGCTGTGAGAGTGAGGCGCAGGCGCTGTGAGCGTGAGGGTGAGGTGCTGTGAGAGTGTGAGTCTGTGCCCGTGTGCTTGTGTGAGGGACTGAGGGGGAGGCGTGAGCTCAGAGCTGAAATGAGGGAGTTAGGGTTAAGTTTATAGCTATATATATATATATATATATATATATATATATATTTAGGGGGGTTTTTGGTAATTTCAAAATAACCAGGCCAGGTCTGGGCCAAGTTTCGAGCCGGGTTTTTTATAAAACCCAGACCCAACCCGGACCCGTTTCGGTTTTTTTTTTTAAAAAAACCCATACCCGAGCCTATTTCTTATCGGACCGGATAAAATCCGGCCCATTAGGGTCGGATCGGGCCAGGTACCCGCTGGTCGGGCCGAAATTGCCATTCCTAAAAATGAATATAGTGGTAATTCCGTAAATATTTTGAAAACTCAAAAGGCCCCACTTGATTGATGTGAGTGTGTGTAAGTGAAAAAAGTAACTTAAAAAATAATAATAAAATAAAATAAAATAAACAATACCAAACCATGTATGATGAATTTTATACCCAAATTATGTATTCAGAATAACTTACCAAACACCTTCAAATGTAAAAATGGGACCTTTTTTCTATATTCAATTTTAGAATTTAAATACAGAAAAGAGAAAATAAAAAATAAATACACCACTTTTTAGAACCAAACAGGGCCTTGGCCTCAAGGAAGGAAGAAAGATTTAATATTTTCTAGTTTTTGATTCAAATTAGCTCCATATCATATAACTAGGCTTGGCTGTTGATTTCACATACTGAAAGGAACGACTAGAATCTTGGAAAGATCAAAGATAGTTTTCATACCCAAACAGTTCATTGAACCATAAAAATGAGAGGTTTAAGGTTTTTGAGATCAAACCAAGATCGAACCGTGATGACGTTATAATTAATTTAATAATTATTTTAAATATAAATAAAAATATTAAATTAATAAAAATAGAAAAATTAACTAAAATAGTCTAATTCAATATAGAGATCTATCTTTCAAATATTTTTTATATCATAACTTTCACAAGACAAATAAGAAATTTCAAATCCTAAGTAAATATAAATAGAGTATATCTTTATTTATTTACATGTTAATTAGTAAAACTTGTGATAATACCAATAATAATGATAATAATAGTATAATAATTATTATAATATAAGAATGAGAAGGACACATACCTCAAATAAAATAAAATATTTAAATTGTGAGCTGTGAAAAAAAATTGTGGGTGTATGTAAGTTCACATTTTCATCACTCACAACTCCTCACATGACAAATTATGGCAAAAATTGTTTAAAATGTTGTGATATTAGCATTGTTCTAAGAGTCCAAATTTAGTAAGAATGGGGTGTAAAACTCATGTTTCACACCATCCAATAAAAGATTGTTACATCATCATTTTACTTAAAATTTAATACACCCTACCACACCTAATAACATCTCAATAAACTCTCAATTTGGTTAGATTTATATATGGGTATTAAAATTGATTGGGTGTGGTTGTACATATTCTTGAATATGTGATAAAATGATGTGGCATGTTACGATTAGAGGAGTAAAACATAGGTTTTACACCACATCCTTACCTTACCAAATTTAATCTCTTATTCTAAATATTAATTTGTTGCATAACCATGGCAATCTAGCAATACACTTACATTATGTCACATCACGCTAGGCTCAAAGCTGAAAAGAAGTAATGGATTCAGCTCAAAAATTAAAAGTTTTCAGTCAGTAGTCATGTGGAGAGCTTAGGAAACCTTAAGAAGAAATACAAAACAAAGAAAGAGAAAGTGAGAAACAAAGTACATATTACATAACAGTGTTCAGCAAAAAAAAGAGAGGGAATTAAGTCATTACAGAGTAGTGGAGACGGACAGAGAAGAAGAAGAAAAAGAAGAAAGAAGAAGAAGAAGAAGCTGCTTCGTGGCACCACCCCTGCTTCGTGGTCGTCTTCTTCCTTTTCTCCTTCTTCTCTATTTTCTTTCCTTACAAATCATTTGGTTCCAGATCTGAAAAAATGGAATCATGTGAATCGCAAAAACTGGCCACAGTTCATAGAACCGTACGGTCTGGCCGTGGTTCGAGCGGTTTCATGCTTTTTTCGCATAAAGAGGTTCTTAGTTCTAATAGAACCGCAATAGTGAGAGGTTTACAGATAACCGAGTCGGACCGTATGATCTGGTCCGGGTCTAAGAACCATGAGATATATACATCTAATGTGCACATTGCTATCTCATGTTACTTGAAAGTTGAGTGCTGAAATCGTCAACCAAATTAATTATTTCTGCCCTTACTTTTAAAAGTTGGACTACCCAAATGGCAAATTTATTAGGACGTCAACTCTAACAATTAACATAATCAGCTTATCCAATAATTCGGTAACTATTGTCACGTTCTTCGCTGATTGTGAGAGAAATGGTAGCATTTGAACCCCAATTTTAAGTCCAAATTAAAATAACCAACTGAAAATTAATTTAAAAAGCAAAATTTTAGATTAAATATAAAAAAATGTACAGATGTTCTAAGAAGAAAAGAGGAAAATCATTGTTTGGTTTAATCAATCATTTCAGGTAAAGACAAGAGCTTAATTAAATACTACATGCCTGCACGTCCCCAAGTTTAGGTCACATTTTATAATGGCAAAACGACATGCCGCACCATTAAGCTGTGGTATGGAATGTATTATGTTCCTTCAACAACCACGCGTTGGGCTACAAGGGAGTTTAAAAATACATTGTATAAGATAGATTCCATATCAACTATTTTTCTGTAACAAAAAGAAAATTACTTGATAAAACATTCTTTTTATAGATGAAAGACTTTATATTCGTGAGGGCCACTAAGGCAGTCTTAGGGTTGGACATTATATATAAGTTTAAACGTACAAGTAGTCAATAGGCATTGCTGCACTAGGTCACAAATTAAGTTTCCAGGACTCATTGAATCATGGCTTCTTCCCTTCGATCATGGAGCTTGTGCTTCTTAATGGCATCCATATTGGCAATCAGCAGCAAGTCAACAATGGCAAACTTCCAACCGAGCCCGTGGCAACTTGCCCATGCAACCTTTTATGGTGACGAGACAGCCTCCGAGACCATGGGTATGTTGTTCACAATATTTTGTTTTCAATTTGTTGTGCTATCCATATTCTTGATTAATTTGCCCAAAAATGAAATAGTCTTGTTACTTACCTAAATGTGAACAAATAGTTTATCATGTAAATCTTCAATGCATTTTTCGGGTTGTAAAACCAATGCATTTAAAGGTGATCTAACATACACCAAAAATTAATTGGTATCTTAACTAGATGATAAAAAACAATCATTATAAAGCGAATATCATAAGTTAAAATTCTATCATATCTATTAAAAAGAAAGTGATCATTGGTTTTTCGGTTTTTGTGATACACCATACAACGTTACTAATATGACTATTTTTTAATCACAACAACTAAGAATTAACTTTGTTTGTTAATGTTCTAATTACGGTTCACAGGGGGAGCTTGTGGGTATGGAAATCTATTTGCTAATGGTTACGGAACAGATACAGCAGCCTTAAGCTCAACTTTGTTCAACAATGGATACGCTTGTGGGACTTGTTACCAGATAAAGTGCTTTCAATCACCGTGGTGCTATAGTGGGGTAACATTCACAACAGTGACCGCTACGAACCTTTGCCCACCAAATTGGTCACAGGACTCCAATGCTGGTGGGTGGTGCAACCCACCTCGAGTCCACTTTGACATGTCCAAGCCTGCTTTTATGAAAATTGCTCAATGGCAGGCCGGCATTGTCCCAGTCATGTACCGCAGGTAACACTTAATTATCACTACTCACAAATATCATAATTCGTCAATCTCAAAAATAACTATACTAATCTTACCAAAAAAAAAAATACAAAATCGAGTTTCTTAGCAGATTGTTAAAAAAATAAAAGAGTAAGGAATATGTTTATTGAGTACATAAAACTATCTTGGGAAGTTGGGATTAAAATATTCATTTTGAGGTGGTCTTGAGAGTTGAGACTGCTTAATTAGATCACCTACTCTTCTTATTAAATTATAAATACAATAAACTTTGAAATGTTATCAATTTAAGTGGTTGAAGGTTTTTTTTATTTTTCTTTTTTTCATTTCAATCCTTTAAATTTCATTTATTTTTAAGATAAACCTTCCATATGTTCCACACTCGTAACTTGTAAGTTCACCATTTGGAAAGTAAATAATACTAAAACTAACTGCAAAATTGGACAGAATTAGATGAAAATACTAAATTGTATACATGTTAAAGCTAAAAGACAAAAATGAAAAAAGAAAATTTAAGAATGAATTGAAAAACAAGTTGAAATTAGATGGTGTAATTTATAATTTAACTTTAAAATACTTTTCAAAAAATAAAAAGAGAGAGAGAATATTTCTCATTGCTTCCCATGTTTGTTGTAGGGTACCATGTGGAAGGACCGATGGCCTTAGATTCTCTTTCCAAGGAAATGGGTACTGGTTGTTGGTGTATGTGATGAACGTTGGAGGTGGAGGAGACATTGCTAATATGTGGGTGAAGGGAAGCCAAACAGGGTGGATAAGCATGACCCATAATTGGGGAGCTTCATACCAAGCATTTGCAACTCTTGGAGGCCAACCTCTTTCCTTTAGGATCACCTCTTACACAACCCAGGA
This sequence comes from Notholithocarpus densiflorus, assembly GCA_030021035.2. Classification (NCBI taxonomy): domain Eukaryota; kingdom Viridiplantae; phylum Streptophyta; class Magnoliopsida; order Fagales; family Fagaceae; genus Notholithocarpus; species Notholithocarpus densiflorus. The sequence continues at coordinate 9,863,336 of JARYZH020000002.1, forward strand.
GACTATTATAGCTTGGAATGTCGCCCCTGCTAATTGGCAAGTAGGATTGACTTATGGAACCAGTCTCAACTTCCATTGATATACAACTTCACCATGGCCTCTGAAACAAAGCAATGGTTTTTGAACTGTTAACAATAGTGGCCAACTTAGGAACACCTATATATATCATGTTTTATTTCTTCTTCTTTTTTTTCTTTTTCTTTTTAATTATAATTATTTGCTGAGTACATGTTTTACCGGTCTAGTTTGCCAAGACAATGGTAATTATAAGGATTTTATTTCTGTACTGTACCTATTATTGTCTATCTTCACTTCAAAGGAATGAAACTCTATCATTTCTATGGCTTTTGTTTGCATTTGAAACTTGAAGTATATCTGTCTATGGGAGTGTTGATAGTGCCACTAGTGTAAATGAGTTTATGAACAGCTCGAGTTTGGCTTGAGAAAAAATTTGTTTATATTCGTTTGTTTAGAAAATAAACAAAGTTCAAGCCTTAAGTTAGGCTGGATTACTAAATGAGCCAAGCTCAAATATAATAATGTGTTCATAAACAAAATCTTGAACATGATAGCTCGATTTAACTATATATAATATTTTATATATATATATATATATATAGATTTAAAATTGGATTGTATAAGTTTGCCAATAGGTTCATATGATATTAAATTATTATCTGTAGCTTATTAATGATATAAACAATCTATTCATAGTAAAAATCCATGTAATTGTAGAGAGGTAAAACATTTTTGTCATGGTTTCATAATATATAAAAATAAATAAATAAATAAGTTAATCAAGTAACTCGTGAATAAGCTTGAACTTACTTAACAAGAAAATGAGTCAAACTTAAACATAAAATCTTGTTTGGTAATGAGCTCGAGTTCAGCTTGTGTTTAAAAAATAAAATAAAATAAACAAGCTTGAACTTTTAATATTCAGCTCGTTTACAGCTGTGCCAACACTCTGTGGAAGCTTTAATTAATCTCAATCCACATAATCCTTGATATCAACAAATCCCCCACTTAAATTATTGACATTCTCGTCAAATCTCACATTGTGCTCTTAAGGTTTGTTTGGTTGGGTGGATTTTAGGAAGAATGGAAGATCTAAGAGAGAAAATGGGAGAGAAAATGTTTTTTAGAGTGTTTGGTTGGGTAAATTTTAAAAAGGGAAAATTGGTGAGCCCAGGTGTTTTCTCTCCCAGTTAACCAAAATGTTATCTCCTTAATTTGGGGGGAAATAGAAAAGATAAAAGTAATCGTAGTCAAATGACAAAACTACCTCTCACATTTTGATTGTTCATTTTCTTTTCTTTTTTTCTCTTGGGTGTGAGACATTGCTTCTCTTCTTCTTCTTCTTTTTCTTCTTTTTTTCTTTTTCTTTTTTGTCTTTTTTTGGTTTGGTGTTTGGTTCTTATTAAGGCGTTTTTCTCTTTTTCTTCTTCTTTCTTTTTTTTTTTCTTTTTTTTTTCTTTTTTTTTTTTACTTTTTGCTTTTTTACTGGGCATGATTTTTCCTTTTTTTTTTTGCAATAAACTTTGGTAATTGCCTCTCTCTTTTTGGGTTGGTTGTTTGCCTTTTTTTTTTTTTTTTTTTTTTAATTGGACATCATTTAATAATAAGGGTATATAAATAAATTTATACAAACTCTATTTTCTATCCTCCCATTTTTCTTCTAAACCAAACAAAAAAGTTTTCAATCCTTCCACTTTTTTATCCCCACCAAACACAAATGAGGAAAACTAATTTTTTTTTTTTCTATTTTCCCACTTTTCCATTCCCTCCTTATTTTCTATCCTTAGACTTTTACATCCCTCAACCAAACGAACCCTTAGTGCCATTGAGCCACATAGTTTTGCTAGGTTAGCTTTGATACCATTTGTCAAGACCCAAGAAAAAACTTTAGTCACATATGCAATATATGGTAAAAGGATTAGTCAACTTATGATTAAAACTCAGTGTAAATATTTATATAGTCCAATTTGACCTAGTAAACACCCATTATGGTACCCAATACACACTTATTCAATTGAATCCATAAGATCCAAGTTATCACAGTTAGAAATGTTGAAAATAACTTGATTCAAGATCCACAAAACCAAATGAGCAAAGGATTTTTAACACTGTTTAGAATCACTTGCATATATTTGTAACAAAAATAAAGGAGTAGACCACACTTGATTAAAGGCCTCCACGAGAATGAGAGAAGTCACATGTTCCTACCATGTGAAGAATGGTGGTGTGTGTGTGAGGAAGGTGAACTACACCTATTCACTTGCAACTTTCCCCGTATTCGTCCATCACACCCTCTATCACACTAACACAATATGTGTATAATTAATTGTATGCATTTTGATGAACCAAGAAATTCCCTTCGTCCAGAGAAGCCTTTGGACGACCCAAGTAGGTTGGATGATCAAAGCAATTGTCATTGGATGATCAAAGTGCCATAAATATGCATTTAATGCATGAGTCGTTACCAATGGACGCACGTGTATACATGACCGTTGGCAAGGTAACCAATCACCTCATAAAGCCATCAGAGGCGTTACAAGAGCCATTAAGACCACCATTAAAGGCCTCCAACATCTAAAGAAGTCAGAGACCTATATAAACCACCTCAGAACCTAAGCAAAGGTACACATTCATACAGACAAGTACACACACACACACACACATACACACACACACACACACACACACATATATATATATATATATATATACAAATACACATATTCACATCCATACACAGTGAAATACACTCTCAATTCTTATTACTTCTCTTTCTCAACGTCTGACTTTATCATCGAAGGCTCATTGGCAGGCACCACACCAGTGACCAAAAGGAGAGAAACAGCATTGCAATTCTTTTGCAGATTGCAGATTCATTCACACCGGATTCCGTCTGGACGGACCTATTGACTGAAAAATTTAGCTTCATCAGATTTTATGAGAGAATCAAAATTTATTGGTTTTTAATGGGCAAAACCAATACTTTAGCAAGTAGAGAATAGGGTCCTTTCCATTATGTATGGACTAAATGCAAGTCTGCCCCATTAAAGGCTGCTTATAGCCAAACAAATACAAAGTAATAAAATCCATACAATTAATTATAAGGTGTACTAAAATAACCTTATATTAACAATATGTGGTATCACCGCACACCCTTGGAGCGGTGATCACTCCACAGGTATAAGTGCTTGTGGGGTGTAAGGAGTAAGAGCCGGCTAGAGTAGAATTTCTATCTTGTATAATAATAATAATAATAATAATAATAATAATAATAATAATAATAATAAAACAATATGTGGTGATCATTATCCATTATTGGGTCTAAATTGCTCACTAAAATGCACTCTAACTAATCCATGTTTTTTTTAAATAGATAAAATAATGACTACTGTAAGGGACCGAGACTTGGCTCTCAAAAAGAGATTAGACATCGGTGATTCTCTTTTCAGGATCATGTGGAGTCGCCACTTATTTTTTATTACAAAAAATAGGAAAAAAACTATAATCACTACAAGAAATCTGTTTGCAGCGATTTTTTTGCGACGGGTGCAAAAACCGCCGCTATATGTCGCATATTGCGGCGTTTTTTGGGACTGCCGCTATAGGTATGGTCTTTTGCGACATCCTACAACGGCGGGACATAAAACCGCTGCAATATATATGTTTTAGTGATGGTAACTGAGATATAGCGGCGCTCCAAAAACCTACCGCAATAAATATATCATTTTGAGCAAATACTATAGCGGCGGTAGAGAAAAACGCTGCAATAGGGACTCCTTTTTGCGGCACTTTTTCTTAGTTATAGCGGTGGTCCAACCGCCGCTATAGACCTTTAAATCTCCAACACCAAAATTTCCCTTTCCATCTATTTTTTTCCGTCTTCCCTCTTATTAGGTTTTCATTTTCCCACTTATTCACCTTTCCCACTTATTCACTTTCACTCTCTCCAAACTCTCACTCTCTCCAAAACCCTCACTTCATCTCCATCTCCGCCGACATCACTTCATCTCCATCGCCACCGCTGTCACTTCATCTTCGCACTCACCGCCGAAGCTTTCAATCCGAGCTAACCCACTCGCCGGTTTCACTCATTTCTGGTAAGTTTCATTTTAACTTTCCTTCATCAGATTGATCTGTTTCATTTTAACTTTCCTTCATTTTTTATTTTTTTTTATTTTTGATCGGTGCTTCTCGGTTTCCTTCTCGGTGCAAGGAATGTTCCATCTCCATCTCCATCTCCCAATCCAAAGGTACTTTTTTTTATAGTTCTATGATTTTATGAATTTAGTTAATTCATTGGGTGTTTGAATTGGTATTAATTTATTGTGTTTTTTTTTTTTTTTGGGGTGTTTGAATTGGTATTGGATTTTGAGGTTCAGTTCAGCAAGCTAGTGTGAGATTCCGATTGTGCACCAAAAATTGGAACGGTTATTTCTGATTCATTGGTAAGTTATACATGCACTCAGTGACTGAAGATTGTACTATAACTGCAATGATAGACTGATAGGATAGTTAGGACTGTGAGTTGGGATTAAAACTTAGTTTAATTGAGTTGTATCATTGATAATTATGATTTAGCATCATAATTAAGTTAGAATTTCTTGGATATCTGTAAACTTTTGAGGAGAAATATATATTGAGATAGATCATAGAAGTGTTAAAAATTGAATTGTAGTATATATTTCATATTTTCATTCATGAGGCAGTAACATATATGGCTAAAGTCATTTGATTTACCATGTATGGTGGGATTTTATTGCAAACCAAAGAAAATAAAATTAGAAACTAAATAAGGCCGTTAGCACTACTTATATTACAACACTTATAATTAATGACAAAGCAATATAGCTTCATCCAATGATGCAACTCAATTAAACTAAGTTTTAATCCCAATTAAATAAACAATAACAATATTTTCTAGTTGGCATATTTGCATGAGGACTATGAGTTTCCTTTATGTTCTATCTTTACATTGCAAACAATAACAATATTTTTTTGTTATAATTTCACTCTCCTTTGGAGCTAAATGTTCTTCAGGTCAGCCTAAGATCATACACCGTGACATCAAGGCAGCTAATATTCTTATTGATGATAACTTTGATGCAAAGGTAAGTCTAAACAGCTAATATTCTGGTATTATTATTATTTTTTTTTAAAGATTCTGGTTTCTTTTTATTACTATTGAATTTTTGTGAGTCTTGAAACTGTTGTTTTTGGTTCCTTTAGAAGCTTTAGATTTGTCTGCATCCATTTTTGGACTTTGGGTATCTCTTTTTGGATTGCTTGTAGTTGTTGCTTTGGCTTTCTATACATGCTGTTTAGACTTACACATCCTATTCAACATTCCCCGCTTGTTGTTTGAGCAAAATTGTAGTTTTTGTTTAGGCTCTAGTGCTATTAAGTTATGCCAAGATTTTCCAACTCCAAGTAAAACAATAGAACCAAGAATTAGAGGACAAGGAGCTTATTGCTATTAAGTTATTTGCTTTTGCTGCCACCATTGTCTCCTACTTTTGTTTGTGAGATGGTGTATCTCATTGGTTACATGGTTACTTACATGATTACTTACATGGTTACTTAGTCATGTGTACAATATAAATATATATATATATATATATATATATATAATTTAGTAGTATTGAGTAATTTGGCTGATGGGTATTATAAGAAGGTGAGTGCTAGAAAAAAAAAAGTGCATTGTTGAAATAATGCTGAAAAGATGTGGTGTCCTATGACTTGGACAAAAACTTTAGTGCTGCTTTGTTTGAACTGGTTCAATAGTCAATAGGTTTTCGTAGTATTGGCAATTGGATTAAGGCTTTATCTGGGATTTGATGCTTGTGTGCTGGTTTTTCTTAATGATATCAGCTTATCTTGTCAATTTTTTCTTGATAAGTAATTATCTCATGGATGTGTGATGCCTTTAAGGTTATTGATGTGTTTTTTTGTTCCAAGGATTTGTTTGAACAGCCTAGTAATGAACTAGTTGTAAAAAGAACAACTGGACCTATTTGATGGTATCAAAATTTCCACTCTTACCTGTATTCTAACAAAATGCATTCTTTATTAAAAAAAGAAGAAGAAGATAAGTGACTATCTTATTCTTCTCAATGCACATTATTTTCCAAAAGTTTCAGGTTCTATATTAAAGATTAAAAGGTGCCTTCTTGCTTGGTCTAGGAATTGAGTTTTTGATATATACCATTGAGACATAGTTGATTGTTGATTTGTGGACTTCTAATAGAGCATTATATCAAAATATGACTTCATTATTTTAGTTTTTATTGCGTTTATGATTTTTAAAATCCAATCAACTAACTATGTGCTGTGATTAGAATTACTATAATTCATTATTAACTTGGTGAACCATGACAAGGATCCCCTTCTTTACACAATGCTCACTTCCTTTCCAAAACACTATATTGCTAGTCCAAACTTTAATACTGTAATTAGTAGTAACTTAATATATGAAGTGGATTATCTTACAGATTTGTGATACTCTACCTTCTAATATTGCTAGTCCAATCCTGTTGTTGACACTTTGCAACATTTGGACCATTGATCTCGCATAGATACAACTAATTGCTGGCAAAGTAAGTGAAGCTGGTGAAATAATTAAGGTTCTCTCTCTCTCTCTCTCTCTTTCTGGTTGTGGTGGGTTGTTGAATTGGGGCAAGCAGGTGGCTTGCATGGAGTAATAGGTAGTTTTAGCTAATATTGGAAATGTTGACTGTTTTGTGTAATATTGGATGATTCTTGTTGAGTTGTTTTTATTTGATTAATTCATTTTAGGCTATTGCTAATAATGATGTTATAGTTACCAAATGTATTGATAACTTCTCTATTTGTTTAAATTCATTATTTTGTTAGGAACATAGCTGAAAGTGAATTATTAAAGATGATTTGTTTCTTAAATTAAAGTGAAATTGTGTAAATGAAATGTGTGTTAACTCTTGCTTTGTGCTTTCATGAAATGACATTATATGTATTTCTTGTAAACTACTTTATAGTAATGGATAGGAGTTGGATGAAACTTACGAATGAAAGGTCGCAAGAATATTTAGATGGAGTCCAACAATTTTTGAATTTTGCATCTAACCATGCACGCCCGGACGGAATGATTTCATGTTCGTGTAAATAATGTGTGCATACAAATTTGTGGCCTATAGATGTCGTACGGGCTCACTTAGTGTCAAAAGGGATTTGTAGGGGTTATAACCCTTGGGTTTTTAATGGGGAATCATCATCTGCACAGACTTTTTCTGAAATTCCTAATAGTCATGTCCAAGAAAACCCGATAGAGTATGCCGATCTTCGTGACATGTTGCATGACATGTTTCTCATACAAGATATGGCGTCTAGGCCAATGGAAGAAGTCCCTATTGTGCAACAACCCACAAAAGGTCACGCAGAAGGTCCTAATGAAGATGCACTTCAATTTATGAAATTGCTTGAAGATGCTAATCAACCTTGTTATGAAGGTTATAAGCATTTTAGCAAATTGTCAGCCATTGTACATTTGTACCGCATTAAGTGTCTTAATGGTTGGACCAACAAATCATTTACCATGTTGCTGCAATTTTTGCTTGATTTTCTTCCTTCAAATGCTAAAATGCCAAAAGATTGTTATGAGGCTAGGAAGATTATTAAGGATTTGGGCTTGAGCTATGAGAAGATTCATGCTTGTCCTAAAAATTGTATTTTATAATGGAAGGAGAATGCCAATCTTGAAGCTTGTCCGAACTGTAACCATTCAAGATGGGAAAGTAATGAGTCTAAAGGTCAACAAAGTACTAATGCTTCCTCCAAGAAAAAAAGAAGAAGAAACTTGCAAAGATCTTACGGTGGTTCCCCTTAAAGCCAAGATTGCAACGACTATTTATGTTTCCTGAAACAGCCAATCATATGAAGTGGCATACCAAAGGTCGTGTGAATGACAAGTTACTAAGGCATCCTGCTGATTCTGAAGCTTGGAAATCATTTGACTCTAAGTACATAGAGTTCTCATCCGAGCCTCATAGTGTGAGGCTTGGATTAGCAGCCAATGGATTCAACCCGTATGGAAATATGAGTAGTACTTATAGTACATAGCCTGTCATTTTGATCCCATACAATCTCCCTCCATGGATGTGCATGAAAATGTCTTCTTTCATGCTATCATTATTGATTCCCGGTCCAACCTCATGCAGGAATGATATAGAGGTGTACTTACAACCCCTAGTAGAAAAACTGAAGGAGTTATGGGATGTTGGAGTAAAAACGTTTGATGTGTCTTCCAAAAAATCATTCCAAATGCATGCTGCATTATTGTGGACCATAAATAATATTCCTACATATGGTGATATCTCAGGTTGGAGTACCAAAGGTGCTCTTGCATGTCCCCCTTGTAACTATGATAGTTAGTCTCGTTAGTTGAAATATGGAATGAAATTTAGTTACATTGGACATAGGCGATTCTTGGATAGTGATCATAAATTTCGTAAGCAAAAACAATCATTTGATGGGCATGTTGATACGAGATCAGCTCCTATTACGGTATCCGAAGGGGAAATCATGTTACAAACAGATTCTGTAGTCGATCATGTGTTTGGGAAGAAAATAGTTAATTTGCCCAATAAAAGAAAAAAAGGGGAGGAAGCCTTAACTATGTGGAAGAAGAGAAGTATATTTTTCACCTTGCCTTATTGGGAGGACCATGTGTTGCGTCACAATCTTGACGTGATGCATATTGAAAAGAACGTAGTCGATAATATAATCGGCACATTGTTGAACTTGGATGGCAAGACAAATGATAACTTGAATTCACGTCAAGACTTAAAGGATATGGGTATAAGAAGTGAACTTCACTTGGAAAAGGTTGGGAATGATAAGACATGTATGCCACATGTTTGCTACCATATGAATGCTAGTAAAAAAGATGGTTTTTTGCAAGTTTTGAAGGATGTAAGAGTGCCAAATGGATATTCTTCAAACATCTCACGTTGCGTTAAACTCAAAGAACGCAAGATTAGTGGGATAAAGAGCCATGATAATCATATCTTAATGCAGCAACTTTTTTCGATAGCAATACGTGAATCATTGCCCCTCGAAGTGAGTAGGCCTTTAATTGGCTTATCTTGTTTCTTTAGGGAGATATGTTCCAAAGTACTAAATGTGGATGAACTTGGGGCTCTTAAGAAGAGAATTGCAGTGACATTGTGTGAGTTGGAAAGGATATTCCCTGCCTCTTTCTTTACAGTGATGGTACATCTAGTCATGCATTTGGCTAGCGAAGCCATAGTTGCTGGCCCAGTTCATTATCGTTGGATGTATCCCATAGAGAGGTAACACGTATAGTAACTTTGTCTATCTAATTAATTGTTTTTCACACCAAATTTTCGTTGTTGATCTTGGGTTTTCCAATAGGTACTTGTCAAGACTTAAGTCTTACGTGCATAATAAAACTTATCCAGAAGGCTCCATTGCAAAAGGGTATATAGCAGAGGAATGCTTAGCATTCTGCTCACGCTATTTTAAATCTGTTGAAACTGCATTCAATCGACCTGTAAGGAATGTCGAGGAATCCATGGGTGCGATGGTGAGCATTACACTAGATTCAAATTCATGGATCCAAGCACATCATTATGTGCTATTCAATTGTGAAAAAATCACCCCATTTCGCGAGAAAGTAATATGTCATTGCACATCCTTTCATGGCATTCAAGTACAATATTCTAACTTAACACTAACACGTTTGTTTACATAGTGTACACATAGCGGAGATCAAGGCTGATTTCCCTTTTCATGTAACCGATGATGTTATTCAAAAGCAACACATGGAGAAATTCTGCAGCTGGTTTAAGAACTATGTAAGTAAAGCATATATATAAAACTTTATTGTTTATAATAGATGATGTCAATGTCTATATATAAAAAACTTCATTGTAACACTTTAGATAGCATACTTATAATAAACGGCATTGTCTATATTAGGTGATGTCAATGGATGCAACTAAGAAAAAGAAACTCTCTGATAAAGTCATATGGCTTGCTCAATATCCAGATAATGAAGCAAAACAGTTCAAGCGTTATGTTATAAATGGTGTGAAGTTTCGCACCAAAGACTTTGAGGCAACTAGAAAAACTCAAAACAGTGGAGTTTGTGTTGTTACTAAAGGTGGTGCTACTTATTATGGTGTACTAATCGATATTATTGAGTTGAACTACTCTGACAAGTATCGATATGTACTATTCAAATGTCAATGGGTTGACGTTATTAGTGGGAGAGGATGCAAAAAAGACGAGTTTGGATTTGCCTTTGTCAATTTTTCACAATTGATACACACGGGTGGTCGATTGATTGACGAGCCTTACGTATTAGCATCTCAAGCTTCACAAGTGTTTTACGTAGAAGATGTCAGACATAAAGATTGGGCGGTGGTGGTCAAAACAAAACCTAGGAAGGTGTTTGATGTTGGTATTAATGCTTCACATGATGATGATGATGAAGTGGGTACCTATCTTGAGAATGTCCCTTACAATATAACTACTGATAATGCATGTGATGATGCAAATGACAACCATGCTTGGGCTCGAGTTAATGAAGAAGGAACCATTTATGATACACCGTTGATCAGTTAGGATGAATTGCTTGAACAAGACTTTATCGATGATGAAGAGCTTAGTGATGATGTTTATAAGTCTAATGATGATGAGTCCAATGATGATGAGTCTAGTGATGATGAGTCTTAGAGTTTCAAAACCTCTCTCTAGTTAGTTTCTTCTCCTTAAAATTGTTTGAAATTGTTTGAAATTGGTTAGTAGATTTAAAAGCCATTCGTAGTTTTTCTATTTCTAGAAATCTTTCTAGTTGAAGTGGAGCTTTGCTTGATTTTTAGTCTCTCTAATGGTTTTCATGTACGGTTCTCTTTGTTGAAATTGTTTAGTTACTTGATAATCTCTCTCTCTCTCTCTCACTCTCTCTCTCTCACTCTCTCTCTCTCTCTCTCTCTCTTTTTGCTTTTGTTTTTGTTTTAAATGAATATTGTCTAATGTTGATTCATGTCTGTGGATTTAGCTCACTAGCCTCTTCTTAAATCTATTTGGTACTTTATTCATAGTTTCATACATTGTACTAGATATAAGCTAATGTGATAATCTCATAGTTTCATACAATTGAACTACAAGAACTTTACTTTTTTAAAAGAAGCATATTATTGAACAGCCATAAGGACTAAAACCTTCACATACTTTATTTTTGTATCAAACATGATTTTTTGTTGATTCTTATTAGTGAAATTTGAACCCAAGAATGTTTCCACTAGCTGAATTAATGCTCTTTTTCACTCCTCTAGAGAATTGAATGGAATTTAATTAACTCAAACCCCCTGCCCTTAAAAAATGGAACAATGCAGAAATTTGATCATACTAAAAGTCCAATTATTTGTCCATAATGATGGCTTATTTGGTGAGTTGAGTCCTCCAAAAGTTTCTCCACATCTCATCCCGTTGCATGTATTAATCTACATGTTTAATTTTGTTTGTTTTTAGACCCCTTAAAACACAACCAGATTAACCTAGTTATTTAGTCAAGTTATTACTTAGTCCAAATTCCAAATCTAGGTTAACACAATCATATAATCATATCAATGTAAAGTGCGGAATATAAAGAACACAAAGATATAATGACCCAAGAAACCAAACCGGTAAAAACCTGGGGAATATTTAATCTAGCTATCCTCAAGGTAAACCTGAATCCACTATGAAAGAATCGAAGTTTTACAATAGCGACTTAGACTACTAACATCCTATTACTACCTCATGTAGAAAACTTATTGACACGACCACGTGCAAGCTCCGAGACCACGGACTCCTTCTTTCTTGGATTTTCCAGCAAGTACAAGCACTCCTGTTTGCGTATCTTTAAGCTCTTTAGTGCAGCAACTGAATGATCATCAAGCTCTCAATGAAATCTCCTTTTTGATAATCCTAAGCATGTGTGAAGGCAACCACCTCTCAGATCTCACAAGAGATTCACATATACAGCAAATAGAGCTTCTACAAAAACATGGCTAGGGTTTTCCCTTTTATACTTAGGGCAAAACATAAAACCTTACACGTTAAACAGCTTAGGGCTGAGTTGGAAAATTCTGCAGAAAAATAATCTGCACGACTTTCGATCAGTCGAGTCTAATTCTCGATCGATCGAGCCAGATCGAATTGCACAATGAATTCTGCAGCAGCTCGATTCCAACTTTACATAAAACACATACTTTGAGCAAGTCTAAAACAAGACTAAAAACCTGTTTTGATCATGGTTTGCCAACAATACAAATTAGAGTTCTAATACGTTAGTTCCTAAGTACTTAGAACCTAACAAACTCCCCCTTTGGCAATCCGTGACAAAACACAAACACAATACTCAAAGTTACAAGTAAAAGCTCTTTACAAAAATAATGTCCATTACAAAATGATCCAACCTAACTACTATCCATCAGTTGCAAGTGTAGACAGCAGCACGACTGAATCAACCTGTATATTTCCTGAAATACTCAACAAACACATAAACGCACGTGTGGAAAATACAAGTAAAACAAAATTAAATTCTAACTCTCCCCCTAAGTTAGATACATCAAAAAGTTTTTATATTCTCCCCCTTTCAAAAACAATTTCAACTCCCCCTAAACAAAACAAACAAGATTCCCGCATTTCGTCTATTTCTCCCCCTTTTTGTCATGTATTGACAAAGACAACCCAATCAAAAGGTTGACAGAAAACATACGCAACAGAGAATAAGAGAAAATAGAGAATTAGGGAAACACAAAACAATTCAACTCTATAGAAAATAGAGACAACTCCCCCTATGAAGAGCAACAAAGGTTAAAAACTAGCTTCTCCCCCTATAAAACTAGGAAACACAAAACAAGTGTTAGGAAAAACAGTTTTGGGGAAAATATAGGAGGTGGGGAAAAATAAAAAGACACAAACCTAGCCAAAAAACTAAGTTGAGGATACACATGAAGTAAAATATTCTCTCTTTCAATAAATGCAAACTTGACATTATGTGTCCCATAAACAGTTGCATGAGTAGAGAAAATATTTGCACAATGATTATCCATCATATCTCTTAAGAAAAATATTTTCTGCAGTTCACACATAAAAATAGCATATACTAAAAAGTACAGAACTCAAAAATTAATCAATCAATTTTGAGATCAAGTTGAGTACCCAATTTAGCAAAGTGTATGCATGTTATGTGTGAAAACAATAAGAGATATGACTGCAAAACTGCAAGATGGATACAAAAAACAATGCAATGCATGTGAATCCTAAACACAAATGATGCATAAAAAAAAATAGATTGGTCAAATACTTAAAAACTGAAAATTTTTCAGTTTCGATCGATCGAGCATCGATTGAATACCAATTGAGTCAGGCAGATTTAAACCAAAATTTTTATCGCAATTTTGATCGGTCAAAAAACACTCTCGATTGATCGGAAATCTGAAAAACTCAAAATTTTAAAAAATAGAGCAATTTTATGTAGAAACTCCTCAAAACACAATATTTCATGAATGAAATGCATGAGTATGAGATTAAAAGTTTTTCAAAAACATTTGAATTCAACCCAGATCTTCCAAAAACAAGGTTTTTAATCATCAAAATAATTTGCATCAAAATCAAGGAACATATAATCTTGGATGGCCACAATAAGATCACACACAATATAATGTACCAAGTTTAGCAAAGAATAACTTGTGTAGTGTGTGCAACTAGCAAAAGCTTGAGATACATGTGAAGTGATATGTGAATAGAAATCAAGCACAATTTCTACAAAATTCATCACATAAATTTGAAAGAGACTATCACCTAAAGAGTTACATCATATAACTCTCACATCTCCTAGAAAACAAGCTTGTAATCATGTAAGTTTCTTGATTTGCCTTATATTGTACACACCAATTTTATTTGATCAGAAACTTATTAAAATAGCCAAGATAATGTACACACCAATTTTATTTGACTGTGAAATTATTAAAGCCCAATAATGTACACACAAATTTTAGCATTTAAACCGAGGCTACACCTTTTGTTCTTTTTGTGCATGTGCTACACTTTCTCAAGCACAAAATCTTATGATATGCACTAAGGTGTTCATGATTGGCTAGTAAACAGTGGTGAGATGGTTATTTATGTCTTTCTCAATAAGTTCAAGTCCAACAATCAAAGGCATGTGACTTTAAGATCAAGATCATGTGATCAAAAACTATAAACACCTCCCACACAACATGCTCTACAAAGCTCAAATTAGTAAAGTACAATAAAATAAGTTCATCCAAGCTAAACAAGGAACATAAACTTGTTATGTAAAGATAATATGGCCAATCCTTGATTATAAATCCAAGATGTGAAATACAAAACACAAAAATCTTTTTGGTTTTAAAAAAAATTTATGACAAAAAACAAAAAGCACACATTATGCTAAATGAACAATGCAAAGCTATGCATGGTAGTGCTCAACTAAGCTATAGAGGGTACACAAATAAGAAATATTAATTTCTTAATTAACCCATGAGTACATGTACAAACTAGTACAAGAAAAATAAAACAACCAAAAACAGAAACAAAACATGTCCACAAATAATTGAAAGAATTAAATCAGGGACAAGTCAGCAACACTCACCTTAGAGAATCTTTTCTCACCCATCTAGCACGAGTCTTCGGCTTTGTAGGTGAAAATTCATGTGAAGTAGAGTGTATTTGAGGGATTACACCAATCTTTTGAGAAATACTAAAATCCTGCAAATTCCTTTCACAAGCCAACAAGCTTAAATTTTTCAAAATAATATGAAACAATTTATATGGACTTATAGCAAGAGAAATATCATCACATATCCTAGTTTGAAACACAGAGTGCTTAAATTTCAATTTATGACAATTAGAACGAATGTGACCGGAAACACCACAAAAATGACAAATAGAAACAAATTTAGGAACATCAGTATTCCTAACAACAAATCTAGTCTCAGATTTTGGTTTTTGCCTCAACAAAGAACAATTTGGTCTAATATGACCAACAACACCACAACAGTGACAAGTAGGCACAAAAACAGATTTACTATGCTCTCTAACAGTAGGTTCAGACTTAGGTTTAGAAACTTCAGCGTCTACATAAAAACTTTTACCTTTGTCTAACCTAGCAAAATAAGCCTTTTCTTTATTATTCCTCTTGAAATGAGGGATTTAAACTTTCTCAGTTTTAGGCTTAAGGGAAACAGAAATACTTCTGTTATCAACAGCAGGCTTGGCACTAGTTAAATTTTCAAATTTAGTTTTAGACTCAACTAACTCTTGTTCCAAGCTTTTCATCTTTTCATCTTGAAAGGAAATTTGATTTCTCAAAAATTCATTCTTTTTATTAGATTCATCTAATCTAACAACCAATTTCTCTTTTTCAAGATTAGCCAATTTTAACTATTCCTTGAATTTCTTAGGAATTTTCATAGATTTCAATAATTTCTTACGGAGAGTTTCACAAGCATCAATAAGATCAACAGAAACATAAGCAAAAACATGATCAGAAAGACACTTCAAATTATCCATGACAACAGGGGTCAAGGATCAACTCTTAGAACAAAAGATCTAAAACAAAAGAGCTACCCGCTCTGATACCACTTGTTTGTTTTTAGACCCCTTAAAACACAACCAGATTAACCTAGTTATTTAGTTAAGTTATTACTTAGTCCAAATTTCAGATCTAGGTTAACACAATTATATAATCATATCAATGTAAAGTGCGGAATATAAAGAACACAAAAATATGATAACCCAGGAAACCAAACCTGTAAAAACCTGGGGAGGATTTAACCTATCTATCCTCAAGGTAAACCTGAATCCACTATGAAAGAATCGAAGTTTTACAATAGCGACTTAAACCACTAACATCCTATTGCTACCTCATGTAGAAAACTTACTGACACGACCACATGCAAGCTCCGAGACCACAGACTCCTTCTTTTTTGATTCTCCAGCAAGTACAAGCACTCCCGCTTGCGTATCTTTAAGTTCTTTAGTGCAGCAACTGAATGATCATCAAGCTCTCAATGAAATCTCCTTCTTGAAAAATCCTAAGCATGTGTGAAGGCAACCACCTCTCAGATCTCACAAGAGATTCACACGTACAGCAAATAGAGCTTCTACAAAAACGTGGCTAGGGTTTTCCCTTTTATACTTAGGGCAAAACATAAAACCCTACACGTCAAATGGCTTAGGGCTGAGTTGGAAAATTCTGCAGAAAAACAATCTGCACGACTTTCGATCAGTCGAGTCTAATTCTCGATCGATCGAGCCAGACCGAATTGCACAATGAATTCTGCAGCAGCTCGATTCCAACTTTACATAAAACACATACTTTGAGTAAGTCTAAAACAAGACTAAAAAACCTGTTTTGATCATGGTTTGCCAACAATACAAATTAGAGTTCTAATACATTAGTTCCTAAGTACTTAGAACCTAACAAATTTGTTAAATGAACAAGCAAAACATGGTCCATTATGCAATTAGTTGATTCTTACAATATAACAAAAGAGAACAATTTGAAATTAGTAGGTGAGTTTCTAATAAGTACAAGTAGTAGTCTTAGTTGAGAAGTAAAACTAACCATTGGATCAGGAGCATTAGTTTGCTTGCACATGACCCATGATACTCCTGTTTGGAGATCAACTGCCATTTTAGCTACCCAACGAACATAAGAGGGCCCTTTCATACATTCTGGCATATTGGCGTGTTAGATGCTAGTGCATTTTGCACAAATTTCTAGAATTTTGTTATTGTATTACACCTTGGATCTAAGTTCTTCTAGAACAGGTAAAGAGTGGTGCAAAGTTAAGATATTTGAGATTTGTGATAGATAAGTTCTCTTAATACATTAGTGTTTGAATTTGTTACAATTTAAGCATCTGGCTTATTTTTCAGTTTGACCTTCCTTAGTATTCCTTTGAAGAAAAGTAATTGTAGCATCAATGTATGACATAAGTAACTATTATTTTTATTTTTTGCATGTTTTTAATACACAAGCACTTATATGTTGAAGCCATATCGACCTTGCCTATTTTCATGTGGAGCATATTTAATACCATAGATTAATTGCACCTTCTACTTCATTTATGTCTTCAGACTTTTAAATGACTATAGGTTTCAAGATTGCAAGAGCAGTTGCAAGCTGAAAGAGATCTTAGAGCTGCACTTGAAGTCGGTTTGAGCATGTCTTCTGGAAAATTTTCCAGTTCACGTGGCATGGATTCTAAGGTTTGTATAGATCTTAAGGCAGTTTTCTTTTCCCTTTCATGTTAAATGCTTGTATAACACATGCTTATGACTTCAAACTGATGTGAAGACAAGGGATGAGCTAGAGGAGATTGCACTTGCTGAAGCAGATATGGCCAGGTTGAAGCAGAAAGTTGCAAAACGAGTGACCACTACTAAGTATACTATTACCAGCAGGCGTGGAGTTGGGACTACTGGTTCTTCTTGCAAAAGTATACCAAGGGCATCTTCTTGCAAAAGTGTTGAAGGATTTGTTTAAATACTTTGGAACTTTGATAATGGTTATAAACAATGTTATATATTGTGAGGGATTTCACAATTCGCTCCAATACCAATGGGCTTGGTCTACGATCGAATGCTATAAAAGATTGGTGCTCCCTCATCCTTCACCAATTGGTCGTTGGATGGATCGGTAAGGCACACGGTCCGACAAGTGGTTTTAGAGCCCGATCATAGGTTCGAGTCGTTGGGGCCTCATTGTGAGGGAGGGATTTCACAATTCGCTCCAATACCAATGGGCTTGGTCTACGATCGAATGCTATAAAAGATTTGTTCCCCCTCATCCGTCACCAATTGGTCGTTGGATGGATCGGTAAGGCACACGGTCCAACATATGTATTTGATAACATATTTCGATGTTAATATTACGTTAGTTTGGAGACATTTGTGGTGTTGTTAATTAGTTGCATTTGTGGTATTGTGTTAGTAGAGCTAAAACTATTACAGGTTCTTTGTAACAGGTCTGTAAAAATAATAATGGTTTTAATACATGCTAGGAAAAAAAAAAAGAACCTATAGCAGTGGTCAAAAAGCGCCACTAAAGGTGCATATATTATGATTTAAATGATGCCCTATAGCAGTGTTTTTGCCCGCCATTAAAAGGTTTACACATATAGCAGCGTTTCTCCCCGCCACTAAAAGTTCAATGAGTCCGTTTTAATTGGTTCCCTATAGCGGCGCCTTTTGCCCGCCGCTAAAGGTGGACACCAATAGCGGCGGGCATAACTTGTCACTAAAAGTCAATTGACCCGAATTCTGACCTCATATGGCGGCGGTTTTCTGCCCGCCGCAAAAACCAAAAACACCACTAAAGGTGCATTTATAGCGACGTTTTTTGTTAGCACCGCAATAGAGCTATTGTGGCAACACAATGCTGGCGGGTAGAACCACCGTAATAGGCCAAATGGACTTTTTGCGGCGGTTTTGGCCCGCCGCAATAGTCCAGTTTTTTTGTAGTGAATATACAATTTACATATTTGAGATTACTCAAGTTTCATTAATTGAATACAAATACAATTTGGTAGAATATCATTGCAAGGTTTTGGTCCTAAATACAATCTATGTAAAAAAATAAAAATACAAAGCTTTGGTCCTAGATACAATCTACCAAAACAAAATAAAGCACTAGTTCTACCAACCTAAGATTTTAATGTTCGGGGGCTAGGTTATAGAATGGAAAGGTGTTAGGCACCCATTCTGCCCGGATAGAGTCCGGTCTTCTAGACTTTTTATGATCACTTAAGTACCCTTAAACAATGATATGCAACATGGTATGTTAGTATTTTTAGATCTATGGTTGGATGCTATACAAAAATCTCAGATCTATATACTCTTTGGTGTAAAGAAATCAGATCTGAAGGAAATTTCAGATCTAAAGTTTATATTAGCTAAGAGAATGACTTTTGAAGAAAATTTTCAGATCTGATTTTTAATTGACTAAGAGAATGATTTTTGAAGAAAAATTTCAGATTTGATTTTTTAAATAGCTAAGAGAATGATTTTTGCAGAAAAATTTTAGATCTGGTTTTTAATTAGCTAAAAGAATGATTTTTGCAAAAAAAAAAAATTCAGATCTAATTTTTTAAATACCTAAGAGAATGATTTTTGAAGAAAAATTTCAGATCTGGTTTTTTAAATAGCTATGAGAATGAATTTTGAAGAAAAATTTTAGATCTGATTTTTAATTAGCTAAAAGAATGATTTTTGAAGAAAAATTTCAGATCTGATTTTTTAAATAGCTAAGAGAATGATTTTAATCTGATTTTTTAAATAGCTATGAGCAATAGATCTAAGATTATATCAATATGATCAAACATATGAACAAACAATCATGGCATTCTTCATCATGAAATAAGATTCAAAAGAAAAAGAAAGAACATATCAGAGATTAATATTCATATGGAAAATCTAATTAGATACACATGCTAATAAGAGAGTAAACATTCGTACATGCATGTTAATAAAAGAGTAAAAGTGATACCTGCATCAATTACACGAACAAATTTTGTGGGGGGAATTACTTTAGAGTTAGAGAGAGTGAATCTCTCTAAGTCCTAAAGAATTTTCACTTTACAGGAAAGAAAATCTTAAAGTCAAACTTCTAGAGTTTCTTTAACGTTAAGGGGCAAAGCGGTGCTGAATTTTAGATTTTCTCCTCTATTTATAGAGGTGTGTCTGCTTAAAAAATAAGCTAGGGTTGCTTAGAAAATCACCAGATACGAATTAGGTCAGGTTTTATACCTAAAAAATCGAATCTGATAGGCCTAGTCCTGAACTAATCGTTTCTGGGCCTAATTTATAACTTGTGCCAATCGGCACTGTGGAAGTACCGATTGGCACTCCTCAGTGCTTTGCCCAATTTCGCCTTCTAGTTCGTTTTGGACTCTTTTTTGGGAATTTTCTAGGCCGGGAATTATACTTGGATGTTTTTTAAACTTGTATTCCTAATAAAATCCATTTTAACTTGATAATTAAGTCCTTTAAAAAAATAATTATCTGAAAGATAATTACTCTAAAAGCCTAATTATCAACAATTCTCATATTATCAGATTATCCATTTTATTCCTATGCAACCAAACTTATTTTTAATCAAAATCAACAACCAATCACAAAAATTATTTAATTGATTTTAATTATTGACTAATCAAAATTAATTTCAGTTAATCACACGTGGTCAGTTCACGCAACTGAATGCATGCAGACTATGAAAACTTAATCTTGTGATATCTTTCAATCCGACAGTCCGATTGGGAACTGGACATATCGTCGCAATCGTTAGAATCTCAAGATCATTTTTATGATATGGGATGAATGATTTAATGCATGAAAAGCAATTATGATCTTTTGGGTACTTAGAATGATCATTTCAGTCATCTTCCAAGATTAAATTCTTGGTGCAAAATTGAGTGTTTGCAACTATGCTAGCCCACAACAAGAGAAATGCTAACAAGGAACTGTAAGAATAAATCTAACACCGCCGAGATATTGATTTTGCCTACCAAAGATTAGTCTAATGAGCCATTATGTATGGGACCGTGCTATTCGTATGATGAGGCATGAGATGAACAGATGCCCAGTAGTCTCCGGTGCATTTTGACAAAGTGGGAAGTCCGTATCTTCGATTGGAATATGGAGTTAATGATGTTAATCACTGATCTTATTAGGAGAGAGTTCCAAGCAATCTTCCCTAAGAAGATTTATAGGTGTTCATGGATTCTAACATGCTCCCCTATGCTTTTGACAGGGGCTTGCTGATATGAATCTGAGTTACTGCCAACTCTACAGGCTGATTTTCTTGAGAATTGGTTATTTGGGTATAAGGTCCAAAATAGACTATCCTCTATTGGTTACCAAGGAAGAATAATTCTCAAGATGTGAGCTAGATTCTGCTTCAAAGGTTGATTATCGCTATAATTCCTTAACCAAAAATTTCAATTTGGGCTATTGATCCATTAATTAAAAGCATTGTTGCAAATGCCCCTACTAGAGAAATAAGAAGATGTTAAATATAACAAAAATGAGAAAAAATAATTGACATACTCTTAACACATGAATAATTTGAACCCAAACCCATTAATTATGATTAGTTCACTCTTATTTCTATCTAACCTAAAATTACAATGAGCTTACTCCTATTTCCTAATATGCAATTAGGAGTGATTCTAAAAAAAAAAAAAAAAAAAAAAAAAACTTTAAAAAGCTAGCAATTTGAGAATTTTTAGTTGAATTGGCATATGCCATATGGAGTTAATATGTGTGTCAATGACAAAACTGCCATGTCACCATGTGTTAAGGATATGTTAATCATTTTTGTCATGCCTGTTAAATTTTTTGTTCAATTTCGACATTAAAAGGCATATTATTATGAGAGAAATGTTAATGAATACCCTAAGCAAATTGGTTTAATCAATTTTTTTTTTTAAATTATGGGAAAAGAAAAAAAAAACTTTTTTTTTTTACAGTTTTTTTATAATTTCCATTAAAGTGATACAAAAACTTTCCTAAAATGTTCATTAACAAATGCCCTAAGAACACCTATTAATCAGACCCTTCTTGTAATTCTTTTAAGGGCCAATCTGTCCAAACTAAAGTTTGGTTGGGAGAGTGCAATAAGGATGGCAGCTCACAGTGATAACATGTAATTTACTTCTTTTTCCTTTTTGTCTTGGCTTGAGTTACTTGTATGAAAATTATGTCTGTAAATGACCAAATCATTCATAAACAACTCGTACTTTACTAGATAAAAAACTCGTTCATGTTTGTTTGTTTATAAACGAGCTGAGCTTGAACTTTAATTTTAGGCTTGTTTAATAAACGAGCCGAGCTCAAGCCAAAAAAAAAAAAAAAGTTCATGAATAGGCTCATGAACAATAAGGCTCGATTAAAAACAAGATGAACTTAAACTGGTTTATGAGCTTGGTATTAAATTTAATATGATCTTGAAAAATAAACTCATTTTTTACTAAGTTTTTAATTAATTGGGAGTTGGGATCACATGTCCAAACCAAATGGGCTTGATAATTTGCTTATTATGGATTTGATCATGTACTTCTATTAGATCATGAGCTTAAAAGCTTGAAATGAAGCTTAAGTTTGAGCTTGATATTGAGCTCAAGCTCGACTTAACTAATAAATTAAGTCAAGCCAAGCCAAACTCAAGCTTTTGGACTTTCTAACAAGCTTAAGCTCAAACATAGTTTGTAGGCTTGATTTAAGCTCAAGCCAAGTTTAAATAATTTATATTTGTTGTCGAGCCAAATTTGAACATTCAATACTCAACAAAGCTTAGCTTGTTTACAACCTAATAATTTTGAACAAAAAATTAATAATCTCTACAATGTGATGGCTAACAAACGTATGAAAGACACCAAAAATCCTTGTATGTTTGCATGTTCGGGTTAGGTTGTTAGGTCATAGGTCACCTCATTTTAACTTTGGATTAAAAATCTCAAGTTTAGATCACATGTTTTTCTTCAAGTTTGGGTTGAATTATTGGGTCTAGGTACAATTTTGTCATGTCTAAATGTAGTTACTGAAGAGCAAAGCAGAGAGGCAAGAATTCATCATCGCTAAGAGTGGACTAGTAGCTGAGACTTAGGTCTTGGGTTCAAGTCATTTTTCACTAACAAAGCGCTAATGCCCTTTATGCTTCATAAAAATGAGGTATTGCTCTAGGGAGGTTAGGGAGTGCCACCATTTCACTACCCCTTCTAACCATTAAAAAAATAATAATAATAAAAATTAAAAATTAAAAAATTAAAATAAAAATTTTTTAAAAATTTTTTTAAAAAAAACCCTGAGAGCCAAGAAGATTCTCTAGGTCTCAATCTCATGTGTGTATATTTAGTAGCTCAGCCTAAATTATTGAGGTTTGTTGCGCTTAAAACAAATTGGGTGTTCAATCATTTTGAAAGACTACTCCCAAATTTCCTCTCAAAAACCATAGCTTTGATTTGTTTAAAAAGATTCACTTGTCTAAGTTCAAGAATATTGGCAACAATTCCCTCACCGGCATGGCCGCATTACTGGAGAAAAAAAAATAAAAAATAAAAAATAAACAGGTGGGACCATAGAGAATATTTGGACCCTTAAATTGAATATTTAATACCCACTAACAACACCGAGTCACCGACCTGAATTGATTTCAAGATCATATCATAATTTATAGGCACATAATAAAGCACAATAGGTTTATGTTTTTGAGTCCACGCTTGTTTATGTTTTTTAATTTGACTTCTAGTTGTTCCTCAAACAAAAAAAAAATTTACTTCTAGTTATAAAAAAAATAAAAATAAAAAAAACTGCAAATTTTATTACTTTGAACTTCCAAATTGATATATTACCAACTATAAAAAGCTAATTCAAATATTGTAGAATGATCGAAGTCCATCAATCACATTTATTATCACATCCATTTCTAAATTTTATACTACTATAAAACTTATAGTATCTTTAACATTTACCTTGCATAAAACACTACTATGTTTATGTTTTCTTTAAATTAATTGATCAAACCAATTTTAATTTTTTATTTCTCTCACATATATACAAAAGTATGTCTGGATGAATTTAACCATTTAGCTCATTGTTTTAACATTTTCCTTGCATTAAACTATACTATGTTTGTGTTTTCTTTAAATTAATTGATCAAGCGAATTTTAATTTTTTTTTTTCTCTCACATATGTACAAAAGTGTGTCTAGATGAATTTAACCATTTAGCTCATTGTTTTAAAAATAAAAATAAAATAAAAAAGGAAATTTCTCCCGCTATCCAAATGAATATTGAAACTAGACTCATCATTTTATTTATTTTTTTGAATTTAGTGAAATACTAGTGTTTAAAAATAAGATAGACATAGTGTCCTAATTTTTAAGAACTTTTTATACGTGAGAATTGATAAAAGTTTGAAAGTCTAAAGCTTAACAACTTTTTTAAAAATAGTAAATTACTCTTTTAACCATTTTGTGTTTTTAAATTTAAAATTATTTAACTAAAAGATAGGGGTATTTTAGAGAGTTTAAGAATTTGTGTGAGAATATTTTAGTAGGCAAAATATTGAAACCCAAATAGGGAATCCTGTTATTAATAGTATAATTTTTTTTTTTTTTTTTTTTTGAGAATCAATTAATAGTGTAAATTTAATTGCTAAAATCATAAAACAAATTTATTTTGTGTCATTAATCCTGAAATTTGGACCAACCAATTAGCAGATTGTTATTAATTGAAATAATTTTAATTAAGACAACACTGACCGCATTGATTTCAAGATCAAACCATAATTTATACACAATAGTTTCATATTTTGAGTCCATTCTTGTTTACAATTTTCAGATTTGACTTTTAGTTATTTATAAGAAAGAAAAAAAAAAAAACTTTTTTGGTGTGTTTTCTTAAATTAATTGGTCAAACCAATCTTCACTTTTTTTTTTCTTTGCCATATATCAAAAGCATTTCCGGATAAGTTTAACCATATAGTATGCTCATTGTTAAAAACGAAAAACAAAAAAAAAATTAAAAAAAAAACAATTTAATATAATTGTTTCAAATTCCCAACTGTCTATTTAGAGACAACAAGGGGTACATTGAAACAATTATTTTAAATTGGGATTTCAAGCAATAGTTTGGGGGATACATTGTAAAATGAGATGAAAATTTAGAATGAGAAAACATAATCCTCCTCTCACAAAAAAGAATAGAGAAAAAATAAGTTCTCCTACTAGCCAAACTAATATTTGAAATTTAATAGCTGAAATTGTAAACCAAATATATTTTGTGTCACTGATCTCGAAATTTGGAGTTTTGGACTGTTGAACACAGTTCCAGTTCTAGACCTATGAAGAAGACAAAGAAGGTTGTATGTGAAGAAAACGCACCGTTTCATTTTACATAAGATTGGACAATTAAATCAAACGCACCGTTTTTACTTACGTGTTGACTCTCTTAGGTGCTCTAATGAAACGGTGCGCATCACTCATATCTGATTCAATTGGCAGTTCAGGCTTGGCACAAAAATCAGTTAGAGCAGCGTAACTAACTCCCTAAATATCAGGAGCTTAACTTAATGGCTTAGCTTAATCTTGTAGTATATAAACCACTCAGTGGGCACAGATGTAAAGTATGAAAAGAATTTTCTGGAATTGAATAGAAGTTTCTCTTATTCTTCTCTCTCTTTCTTTCTCTCTCTCGTTCCTTAATTTTCTTGTTCTTTCTCTCATTTTCCCAGACTTTCTTTTCTCTGAAATTGTTCATATAAACTTGCTTTCACTGTGATCATTACAGAAGTTTAGTTCTCTGTTATTGAATCTTTCATCATGGACAAATCAAAGAGCAAATTAATATTTATTAAAATGATTTTATTTGGGTAAAATTCTTCCTATTCCCTGATTGTGTGACTCATGAGAGGAAGGGAAGGGCAAAGCAATTGGACCCAAACTGAAGATTAGATTAATTAATAAAAGGGAGGTCAAACGAAAAGAGATACATCAATTAAGGATTTTTTTTTTTTTTTTTTGAGAAGAATCAATTAAGGACTTTAAACACCACAGAATATAAACATGCCTGCACGTTCCAAACTATATAATTTCAGGCAGTTTTTCATGGTCCACACATCCAATTCAATCGGCTGTGCAAGAATTTTCTTGGTAACCACATATTGGTGCAATGAAACTCTCATATAATGTTTTTTAAAAATAAACAAGTAAGCTTTTCAAATAACGAACAAAATTGATTTCATTTTATAAACTTTTTTCCCCGTTATTTAAATTGAAAGACTCAATCTTCGTGAGGATCATGAATGCACTGTCTATAATTAGAATTGTTGTTAGATACTATATAAGTTAGCATGTACAAGTCAATAGGCATTACAAATTGTCATAGTCAGAAAGAGCTCGTAACCAAGAGTCATTGAACCATGGCTTCTTCCTCTCAATCGTGGAGCTTTAGCTTCTTCTTCATGGCATCAATATTGGCAATCATCAGCCAACAAAAAGTTGCCGGAGTCTTCTGGCCAAGCCCATGGCAACTTGCCCACGCCACCTTTTACGGCGACGATACTGCCTCTGCAACCATGGGTACTCAATTTACATTATTATATTTTGTCAGCATTTTATCTTGAGGGTAAAAAAAGACACATAATTTCAAAATAAAATAATTTTGCTTGTTGATCTAATTACAAGATTTGATGGCAAAATTTGTTCTTGCTACTAAGTCAAACGTGAAAAGAAGTAGAGTCGAGGTTTATTTTTTCAATGCATTAAGGTGAAGAACCAAAGTCACCTTAATATGCAAGAAAATTTTTGAGTGCACTTAAATTTTATATTGGTTAAATGATTTTAGCCATAGGGTAAAAATTCTTCTAAAAGAAAAAGACATAATTTTGGCTATATGGTCTACACGCTCCCTTAGCAATGTGAACCAATCAACATTTATGTACGGTCCAATTTACAACAATTTGCAATCAAATAGTAGATTTTATCCGGCCTACGCAAAATATAAACTCAATAGTGTTTTGTTTGATGGTACAAATTAATCATTTAATATTTTATCATATCTATTAAGAAAAATTAGATTTCATCACAAAAGAAATAAACATAATAATATGTTAATTGATGTCCCTTTTCTGTATTGGGTTTACAGGAGGAGCTTGTGGGTATGGAAATCTGTTTGTTAATGGTTATGGAACAGATACAGCAGCCTTGAGCTCAACTTTGTTCAACAATGGCTACGCTTGCGGGACTTGCTACCAAATAAAGTGTTACCAATCAAAGTGGTGCTTTACAGGGGTACCATTCACAACAGTGACCGCTACGAACCTTTGCCCACCAAATTGGTCACAGGACTCCAATGCTGGTGGGTGGTGCAACCCACCTCGAGTCCACTTTGACATGGCCAAGCCTGCTTTTATGAAAATAGCAGAGTGGAAGGCTGGCATTGTCCCAGTTATGTACCGCAGGTATAGGATTTCTCAAGTCTTTTTATCAAGTCATTATACTAGTACTAATTAATGAAGAAAAGAAAAATCGGTTCACTTCTGAAATGGGAAGTTATCTTCTTACACTCGTTTACGTCTACTATTTTACACAAATATCTATGATTAATAGTATATCATTGTTTAATGTATTAGGGTACCATGTATAAGGACCGGCGGGCTTCGATTCTCTTTTCAAGGAAATGGATACTGGTTGTTGGTGTATGTGATGAACGTTGGAGGTGGGGGAGACATTGCTAATATGTGGGTGAAAGGAAGCAAAACAGGATGGATAGGCATGACCCATAATTGGGGAGCTTCATACCAAGCATTTGCAACTCTTGGAGGCCAACCTCTTTCTTTTAGGATCACCTCTTACACAACCAGGGAGACTATTATAGCTTGGAATGTTGCTCCTGCTAATTGGCAAGTAGGATTGACTTATGGAACCAGTCTCAACTTCCGTTGATAATTTAAGATATACAAGCTGTTCACCATGGTTCTTTTATCTTCTTTTTCTTCTTCTATTTTAAGTCCCGAAGCCTTTTTGTTCGTTCACTTTGGAGGATTTTCTTTGTCTTGTATGTGATCCTTATTCACAAAAAGTGAACTTTCACCTGCTATGAGCGTAGATGCTCATGTCAAGAATATCACTACTTTTGCTTGTTACTTTTAAAGATTAGTGAAGATGCCAATTAACTTGGTTAATCTCCTGAATGTGTGTAGCCCCTTTATCCCGCACAAATTAGTTAACTATCGGCAAAAGATTCATGGAGATGGCCCAATTGACAAATCTTCTGTGCAATTTTGTTTCTCAACTTAACTACAAATTATTTCATTGTTCCACCAAACATATATATATATATATATATATATATATTTGCTAGTGCTCAAATCCAAAACTTAACAAATCCAATATGCTTAAGAATAGGACATCTCTATCTTTGGCAATACTAATCTTGTGATGTACTTATAGTCAAAAAGACATAATTAATGCACTCCATAACGTGCCAATGACACACAATAAAAATCATCAAAAAGCACATAAATTCCTCTCTCGTGAGGTCCTACAATAAATGGTAAACAAAATAAGGGAATGAAGGGAGTCATTTGCACCAAAATTCAAAACATATTCTTGTATTTCTTATTTGACCTCCCATGTGAAATTTGGGCCCATGATATATCAAAAGAAAAGAAGAAGAATAGAATGCCATGGTAGCCAACAAGAAACCACAAAGTAGTTCAAGTGGCAGACATGTCATCAAGCACAATTAGAGTATGGGAGCCCCTAAGTGAAAAATGCTCTCATTTCTTTCCCTAAGCACGCCATGCCCCTTTAGTACCATCATTATCAGCCCATGCTCCAAAATCATATCTCCCAACCTTTGCCATATGACTCTCACCCCTTTGCCAACTCAAAATTTTTCTTTACTAAGACAGATCAACAAAAAGTATGCTGCTATTCAACAGTACAAGATTCATTTTGCTGGTTCTTCACAACCCCACATCTCCTAAAACAACAAGCAATCTTTCTTATCAGGAACTTTCATAGCCACCTAACATTTTCACTCCCTTCACTTACAATGATAGAAACAATATAAGAACTTTCTTTTCTTTTTCTCTTTCTTTTTTCCTTCCTTACTCATTAATCCACCAAAGCTTTTTATGTTCTTTAAATTTCCCCAAACAGTCTAAACTTTCCTTTTCTACAGGAAAAGAATCTAATCTAGATTTATTTTTTCACAAA
This sequence comes from Notholithocarpus densiflorus, assembly GCA_030021035.2. Classification (NCBI taxonomy): domain Eukaryota; kingdom Viridiplantae; phylum Streptophyta; class Magnoliopsida; order Fagales; family Fagaceae; genus Notholithocarpus; species Notholithocarpus densiflorus. The sequence goes on from JARYZH020000002.1 coordinate 9,892,152, forward strand.
TTTCAAACTATACTTTTAATTTTCCAGCCCCAGAAAATTTTCGAACTCCATACTACTACATATTCTTCCAACTACTTAGCAAAGCTCATTTTCTCACATGGGCTCCCTCTTCTCTTTTACATTGATAATTCTTTCATGGGCATCATTAGCATCAATAAAAGCTGAAGCTCAAGGAATCAAATCAGCTCATCTTCTTGATCTCTACATTAGAGACTACACATTTAAGTCCTTTGACCAACGTTTCAGGACTGGAACGTTACACACTGTACATTTACCTGCAAACTTTTCTGGCATCAGGGTCAACATGGCGAGGTTCAGATGTGGCAGTCTTCAAAGGTATGGTGCAAGGGTTATGGAATTTCATCTGGATGTTGGAGTGACTGTGCATCCCTGTGTGGAAAGAGTCATTGTAGTTAGACAAAACTTGGGATATAACTGGTCTTCCATATACTATGCTAACTATGATTTATCTGGGTACCAACTTGTGTCCCCTATTTTAGGTCTTCTAGCTTATAATTCTGGTGTCAACGTGAATTTTAGCAACTCTTTTGAGCTTGGAATTCTTGCAGGAGAAAAGCCCATCACAATAGACTTCAGCAATACTACAAACTTCACTAACTTACAGGGAATTAGGCCATATTGTGCTAGTTTTGAAAGTGATGGCAAAGTCACACTAGCAAATCAGGTATCACCATATGTATGTGATGCAACGAGGCATGGACATTTTGGATTGGTCATTGAGACACCCCCAAAGCAAGTGAGTAAAAAGATTAGCCGGTGGAAAGTGGCAGTTGGAAGTTCAATTGGGGCTGCATTGGGTGCTTTTCTTTTGAGTTTGCTTCTGGTGGCAATGTTTGTTAAGGCCAAGAAGAAGTCAAGAATGGAAGAGATGGAGAGAAGGGCTTATGAAGAAGAAGCTTTACAAGTATCTATGGTTGGACATGTAAGAGCTCCTACAGCAGCTCTCACTCGAACATTGCCTACAATTGAGCACGAGTATATACCTCCTCCTCCTCATTGAATATTGTTCATTTTTGTTTGTGATTATTCTTGTTGTAACATTAGCTGAAAAAGAAAAAGTATTGGTCATGAGATTTAAAGGAAATTCAACCATATTTGCATAGTTTGCAAATCTTGGAACAGGAATCAGGAACAAATTAATCCGTTTCTCAGTCCTGATGATTCATTATTCTTTTTCCTTCAATCTTTTTGTAAAAATAATGATGTTTTGAAAATTTTATTTCACATTACAAGCTGGATGTTCCAAATCAAAGGCATTTAAATTTTATCAGTGAGAGCTAGAAGTAGGAATAAATCAAAATTTCTGATCATTGAAGGTAAATTTGGATACAACAATACAGAAAAGTAGGTAATTCTTTCTTTTCTTTTCTTTTTTTCTTCAATTCAATAGTTTGGCCAAATAAGTTTATGTGATTCACTCTTACCAAGTTTGGCTCAAAAGTTTTGCAATTGGGACAAATGCATATTAAAGTAAGATATGAATAGACACCTGTAAAATGTGGGAATTTAGAGCATAATAAAACTCTGTTGTCTGCAGTTTCTTTTTCGTCCTATACTTCATGTAGCATCATTGTAATTTTGTGTAGCTCAACTATAATGCCTATATTTGGTCGTTCAAGACTACAAGTAGGTCTACAATATTCAGGAAAAGAAAACTTTGTTTTTGGTAAGTAAAGATGAGTTGCATCTGAGTTACCCAAAACATAATAATAAATTACTAAATATATGCATAAAATTGAAGAAGACTTTTTTTTCTTTTCTTTTTTTAATATTTTTGTTACGTGAAGATTGAAGTTGAAGGAATTATACCTCAAATCTACCCCACAAATGGAAACGATATGCCATTAGACTTAATAGAAGTGGGCTGTACTATTGCAGCATTGTTACATTCTAGACAAAGGCAAAATCCCATCTCATGCTTGAACACAAAGACTTTCACTTTTCTTTCTTTATTGTGTCAAAGGCAATTATACACCACATATTTGATGCTTGAAGATGCAGTAATGTTATTAGCCATCATTTAAGTTGAAAGGTAGGGTGGAAAAAAAAAAGTTGAAAGGCAGAGGGAACTTTTGTTGTTTGGGTAAGTGGGAAAAATTTCTTACAACCTCCCATAGTGTGGGTATATCTAGATACAAATGGTAACCTATGCAGTGGCGGAGCTAGAAATTTATCTTTGAAGGGCCATATATATATATAAATATATAAATTTTTTTTTTTTTTTGTATGAAATGTAAAATAGTAATGTGCAATTTTTTTTTTTTGGGCTTTTTCTTTTTGCTTGAAAAGCCCTAATATATTGTTGAGTGGACCAAAGTTTAATTTTATTGGGCATAAAAAAAAACTTAGGGTGGTCACAAATCTTTTTTTAAGGGTAGACAATGTTTATTATCAGATACCAGATGATATCCCGTGCGCTACGCAGACTACTTTACAATTTCATTTGAAATCATTTTTATGTATATTAAAATCTACATATAATGGGTCTGTTTGGATTGAACTTATTTTTGCTGAAACTGAAAACTAAAAACACTGTAGCAAAATAATTTTTAAATGTGTGAATAGTGCCGTGAGACCCATTTTTAATATTTTTAAATGCGTGAACAATGCTGCTACAATACGTGAACAGTGATTTTTGTCTCCTGCACAGTAAATTCATGTGATTTTACTGTTCATGCGCTGAAGAAAAAAAAAAAAAAAACCCAAAACACTGAACGCAGACACGCAAAACACACAATCCAAACGGGTACAATATTTAGGGTCCGTTTGGATACAGATTATTTTGTTGAAAACTGAAAATAATAAAAAAATATATTTTGATTATTGTTCATTGGCCTGATTGCACTGTTCATGTCCCATGAACAGTGCACCAGGCGCTAGTCCAAAAAAAAAAAAAAAAAGTTGAAAACGCGCAAAACGCAAACGTTTGCGCTTCCCAAACGCACCCTTAATACTTATTTTGTTGTATAATATTTATGTTTGCTCACAATATTGTTAAATACTTTGAAACTTGTTTTTTTTTTTTAATTCATAATTTATTTAAAAAAATTGTATAACATTGTAAGATTATAATATATTATAATATTTACCATTAAAAGTAGATTTTATTTTTCAAACTGATTAAATGATTTTGAAATTTACAAATAAGAATTCAAAATATAAAATACTTTTATATCCTAAATTACATAAATTTAAGCAACCTATCAAACACTTTCTCAATCACTCTATTCTCACAACCAAATATGGAGACATTGATCATAAACACCCAATTAATTATCTCAATGGAATTAAGGAAATCATTTGTAAGTTCAACATAAAGAAAATGTGATTAAACAAAGAGAAATTTGCTAAAAACACATTCATTTATCAAAATTCAATTGACTTTAGTTGGGCTTCTGTATCCTTTAAAAAAAAGCAAAAAATACTTTTAAGTCACCATCGATTTTTGTTTTTACCACTATGGCTACATACAAAGAAACCTACAAATTATGAATTCAAACACACACACACAAAAAAGAAAAAAAGAAAAAAGAAAAGCTAACTTCATAAATAATCAATTAGAATGTTTCTTTTTCTTTTTCTTTAGTTCTAAAATAAAATACATTTATAACGTTCCCAAACCAAAATCTCAAACACCCAAAGACTCCAAGCGAATCATAACCTTCACAAAATCTACAATGTCTGACTTCAATATCAAAACCGTAAGCTACTGTCATTGAATAAAAAATGCAAACTCCCTTCCTTGGTCATAGCTTACTCATACGGGTTACAATCAAATGATACTGCAACGTTGGAGTTATGTAGGTGTCATTAAAAGGTTGAAGTTAAATGACATCATTTTTTTCTAAGTGTATTTGAGATAGGACGATATGAAAGGCTATGGACATGTGTATATAAAGGAGTAAAAGTGAAAATGATTAATGGAAATGCAAAGAGTTTTTTGTGTGTGTGAGAGATGGAAGGTCTTGAAACATTGAACTAAATGAAATAAATAGTAATCTTAAAACATTGAATACAAAATGTAACAAAAATTAGTCTTGAAACATTGAACCAAAGGAAATAAAGAGTCTTCACTTTTAAATTTGTTCTTATCTTTAATATGGTTTAAGGATATCTCAATTCTCTTCATAGAGTGCGCCACATGGCAAAACATCATGCTCTCTCGCGTGAGGTCTCTGCTTTTATATATATATATTGATGGGGGCCAAAATGATAAGGTTATTTAAAAATTTTCAAATTATTTAAGATATTTCCAAAAAATAAAAATTTTAATTTTTTCAAAAAATTTGGGCCCCCCTCGGTCCTTTAATAGCTACACCACTGAACCTATGTTGATAAAAATAAGCATATACTTAAATGTTATAAAGAACACATAATTTAGATTTTCTACGATAATGTGATAGCTTCATAACAGCTTAGTATTGAACTTCCCAATTTAGTAGAATTAACGAAACAAAATGAAGGACAAGATGACTCTTTACTAAATAGAACACTCTTTTACTAAATGGCATGTCTTGAATTTGGAATAAGCTTGTGGAGATACCTCAAAGATGTCTTGAATGGTGCTTTGAAAGTGACCGAAATGAATGGATAATGAATCAAGCACAATTTGAAATGAATTTGAAACTGTGAAATTTGCATATACAAGACTCAAATGAGCCAATTTGAGTGATTTGGGAGCCTTAAATGGGAAAATAGGCCCCAAAATATATATGCGAAAAACATTGTAGTATAGGGTTATTGGAAAAAGTCAACTCTAGTCAAAGTCTACAATTAACCGTTAAAAGTCAATAATTAGATGGCTAGTCAACAATTTAAATGTGTCCGTCTGTTAGATTTGGGTCCAAACAGGTTCAAGTCAAAAAGAGGATCTGCTAACATGTCATGTACATGCTTAGGGGTCACGTGGCAGTGATCAAGGTGTGACATGTGGCATGGTTGACATCATAAATAATGTTACTAAAGACTAAATCGCACGTGGCAGCACATGACAAGATTTTTTACAAGTGTGTGAGGCACATGTGACAAAGTAGAAGCGCATGGAATTTATGGTAGCACGTGAGATTCTTCAAGTGGCACGTGATGGGGAGATTGACAACTGGAGTTTTGTTTTGTAGATCGATGGCAATAGGGATGACTAGTGTGGTCATTTTTATCAACCAAAAAAGAAATTGTAAATGGTAGATCTAGTGATGGAGAGTTGTGGTTTGTATCGCAATTCAAATTCTCCTCCTTAGCTATTGAATTATAAATAATACAACTTTTTCCCAAGGACCTAAATGGCAATTCAAGTCAATGGTAATTTTAACGAATATAAATTAAACATTAACCTAAAAAAAACAAAAAATAACTAGTAATTTTATCAAAACGTAAATGTATTTTTAGTCCTTACATTTTGACTTTTTTTTTTTGTCCCTATATTTTAATTTTACCATTTTTAGTCCCTAAAAACGCGTGTTATTTTCGTTCTTTCCGTCATTCAGCAATGAAAATATCTGAGATGACTGACGGAGGAATTAAAATATTATAAAAAATGCCACATCAGCATCTATTTTTTAAAAAAATAATTTATCAATTTTAACTAAATAAAAAAAGAAAAAACAGAATTAAAAACAATAAAATACATAAATTTAGATCTAATTCATTTTGAACAAAAACACACAAGAACATGATTACAAATTTAAATATCAACACAAGAACATAAGAGCACAAACCCAAAAAAATCATACAAACCCAGAAATCAAACACAGAAAAACCATAAAAGAATATTGTACAAAAAAAAAATCAATCCATATATATACACAAACCAAATTATCCAAAAGAAAAAATAGATTTAAATATGAAAATTAAATTAATACAATCATTAACAAAATACCCACAAAATTGAACAAACCCAGCTCAATCCCTCAACCATACCAACACAAAGCAAAACATCTCAGCCTCTCTTTAAACCCACAATGGACCTAGCCGATCCAGACCCAGAAAACCCAGATCTACCCACCACCTGTGACCCAAAAAAACTTAACCAACACCACTGATCTGACCCAGCCACCACAATCTCCACCTCCACCAATCTGGCGCAGCCATCAAACCTAACCAACCTGATCTGGGTGTGCATGTTATTACACATGTTACATGCTCACAAAGCCTCACAACACACATACCCAGCACTTACCCTCTGTTTTGCCCTTTAACCTCTACATCTCATTTTTGTGGATCAAGCGCCGTTCAAGATGCTCTTAGCTTATAGATCGAAGAGTAGCTTCTAGGTTTGGGAGTAAAGATATTCAGGTTTAGAGAGAGTGGTTGTTGATTTTGGGCTTAGGTCGAGAGTCTTGTGAGTGCTAGGTTCCGTGGTGGTGTTGGTTGAGTTCTGTGGTGGAACAGCGAGGCTGTGCCTCGTTTTGGATCAAAGAGAGAGAAGTCGAGGTCTAGAGAAAGATGGACTCAGATTAGGTTTTGAGTCTCAAGTGTTCGAAGTGTGTGAGATTTAGTTTGAGTGGTAAAGAGTGGCAAGTCCAATAAATCTTAACAGAAAATTCAAATTACATTTACAGCTTAAAATTGTAAATGATATCCATAATATTAATAGTAATGGAAAACTATATTACCTGAAAAAGGATAATCAATATTACAAGGATGACCCCAATTGACATTGCACCTCCATAATAAAATACAAATGACTTGCTCAGAGGGGATGCCAGGCTCATCAAAACTATTCCCAGGATTAAACATATTATGCGATACAAAAAAAATTCTGCAGAAAAAAACAACAAAGTAATGGAATAAGTTACTAGTTTCATAGATATGGTAGGTTAAAAAGGTATCCATAGATTAAACAAAAAACAATTACCTTCTTCAATGGACACCTCAAAGGGTTCTAAGGAAGAACCAGCAGTCCGTATATCTAAGATCCTGTGATCAAAAGGTGACATGGACCTAACCCAAGATCCCTTAACAACTTTCTCCCACTGACCTTGAGGGCACATCCCGACGCCAAGAGAGACATTCCTGCAAAGTAAACATTCCACTCTTATTTACTAAAAATATGCTTTTATATTGGTAACATATGCTTCAACCATTATTTGACTCAACTAGTAATATTTCTAACCACTTAAAAATGAATATTAAAAAAAATTACTTAATTGTTAGCTGAGAATTGAGACAGACGGGTACCTCATTAATAAAGTCAATTCTGCATTATACTCTTAAAATTAAGATATCAATTAAAATTATTGAGTTAATGTAACCAAATTCAAAATCTCTGTTATTTGAGATTGTTACTACAGCTATACAGCCAAGATCGCTCTTCCACATGTGTACTTCCCACATATTTAAATAATGGATTAGACCAAGTAGTAGAATTCTTTATCTTGAACAAATATAAAATTGCTACATGTCTGCCAACTTCTCCAAAGCAACAGCAACACTAAAAGGAATTATAACCTCAAGAATACGGAATTATACTACAGAAACCTATTTTTCCCATCCAGTCAAATCAGTCTTTAGGTATGCAAAGTCAGGTGTGAAAACCGCACGATATGATGACTTACCTATGGAAACAAACCTCGGTTTTCGACATACGAATGCTTGGATCTCTTTGTGATACATTCACCTTCACTACGTGGGCAAATTTTCTGAGATTTTTAAGCCTTGGCAATCCCCGTATATGAACTCTTTCACAAACCACTGAAGTGCCAGGCTTTGAACCGGTAGAAGTATTTACTCGCAAGCCATGAGATAGCTGCAGCCTAGTAGATTCACCAACAACTGCAAAAAGCAAAAAAAAAAAAATCATTACCCATCTACCCATTCAAAAGCCACACCAATTTCTACCTCCAAATGTACCTAACAGAACTCTCATTCCCCTAAAACTTAATTTCTCGAGCCTACCTTTTGAAAACCAAACAGAGGGCATAACATCCAAACTTGGTATCTAAGAATCAAATTTGCATCACAAAAAAACTGAAATGGAACACTTAATTCTATCAAATTAACTGATTCAAATGCCATTGCATAATGAAAAAGATCATAGATAATTTTCCTTACCACAAACATTCTAACATTTTACAACAAGAAGCAAAAATATCAAACATAATTTTACCTAAATATCTGTTACTAATCAACTGGCTGTAAAATGGTATTTTGTCATTGTTTGCCCTAGAAAGATAAAAATGACATTTTTTTTCCCTCAGTTTTCTTTGACACCAAACAGAACCATATAGGAAGGAAAAAGAAAAAGAAAATCCAATTCTACTATTTAATGCTTTCAATTACTAAATACAAATTTCAATATAATAAATAAAATAAAATAAAACCCTAGATTGCGAAATAGAACATGTAATGGAAGAAATGGTACCCAAAGAAGGTTCAGTGGCGGAGGCAATGGAAGCCCAGGCAGAAATTGCGAGGAAGAGAAGGCAGGCAAAGCCGGCGGAGATCCGAACCGGTTTTGCAGAACCCATCATTTTCTGGGTTTTCGAGTGGGAAAGGTGGTGGGGTTTGAAAATACGGTGAAGTGGGGAGGGTAGTTCTGCTATTTTGCAATGCGCGCTACAGCTTTAATTGGGCCTAACCGACTTTAATCCAGCCGTCTAGGTTGGATGGCCATGGCCCATGGGCTTTTCTTCTCAAACCCCAGTTTTCAATTCCAAGTCCTCAACTTTGTTTCCGATTATTCTTTAGAAAATAAAAAGTAAAAAATAAAAAATAAAATTCTATAAGGATGTGGTCTAAAACTCAAGTTTCACTCCTCCAATCCCAACATAACACATCATCGTATTACATATTAAAGAATAGATATAACCACACTTAATTAATTCTCATACCTATTTGAAAATCTAACTTAACTATGAATTTATTAAAATGTTATTATGTGTGGTAGGATATATTAAGTTTTAAGTAAAAAATTAATGTGGCAATCTCTTATTAGAGGGTATAAAGCATGAGTTTTACAACTCATCCTTAATAAATTCGGTCTCTTTTGAAAATTACAAGTAATATATTTTAATATTTTTGTGAATTATCATTTTCATCCTTTAAATTTCATTGTTGTTATCAACTTGCCTTCTCTGCTTTATCAAGTTTTTGGATAGACACATTTTTCTTATTGAATTTTTCTCTACTGCTTTATCAACAAAATAAATAAATAATAATTAATGGATATCAATTTTTTGAATAGACACAAAAGCTTAATGATTAATATCATTTTTTTTTCCCATTTCTTATCATCCTTTTCTCTGGTTTTAATGTTTTATCAATCAATTTTTCCTCTATTGATTTATTATCATTTTTATGTGATTTTATTAATTTTTTTAGATAAGCACAAAAACTTAGTTGTTATTAACTTATTATTAACTTTTTTTCCTATCATAAAATCACTTTTAAAAACAAAATCTATATCTATTGCTATATATAATGGAGGAATCATAATCCACGATTCACTCCCGTTATTACATGTGGCATACCAAACGTTTTTAAATCCTTGAAATGATATGTTGTTTTAGATCCGAACCAACGTCATTTGTTAGGAGCAAAGACACCGTTTAAAACAATGGTTGTGTCTTTTGGCCACAACGAAAAAATAAAGGCGTAAATGTATTTTTGGTCTCTACATTTTGGGTCATTTCTCGATTTGGTCTCTAAACTGATTTTGCTCCTAAGTTAGTCCCTAACTTTTTAAAATGATCCCTACCGTCAACCCAGTTACGGAAAAAGCTGAGGTGGCAAACGGCGTGTCCTACTTGTTGACATGGCGCTGACGTGGATATTAAAATATTATTAAAAAAAATTATTTAGCATTTTTGAAATGCCACGTCAGATTTAAATTAATAAAAAAATTAAAACAAAAATCCAGGTCAGAAATTTTAAAATAAATAAATAAATAAACATTAATTTAATTAAATTAAGAGAGAAAAAAAAAGCTTTTTAAGTTTAAAAAATTGAGTTCCTATCCCAAAAAAAAAAAAATTTAAATCTAAATTTTTTTTTTTTTAATCTTAAATCTTTTTTTTTTTTTTTTTCTGAAGAACATGTTTTTTGTGTTCTTCCTCATAGTATGATTCATATTCTTAGCAAATTAATATTTATTTTCTTATCATTTTTTGTATCTTTCTTGTGCTTTCTTTATAACTAAATACATCAAAACAAAATAAATTAATTGAATGTCTTTCTTGTCTTTTTTTTTTTTTTTAATTCCTTTCATTATTTTTTCTAAACATGTTCTTGTTCTTTGTGTTCTTCCCCATAATCAATCTCAAGAACAAAGAACCAAACCCCAAACCCATATCTCCAGCAATCAAATCCACAAACCCATGCAACCAGCAAAGCACCACCACCGAATCAAATCTTCCTAAATCTTCCAAAATTTCCCACCAACCAGCAAAGCCTTAACATCAAATCTGCAAAAATCCTAAGCTAAAAACTTCCAAATCAACCTTAGAGAGAGGAAAAGAGTGAGGGTGAGGTAGAGAGAGGTGTGAGAACCACTGATCTGGGCTTCACAACAACAAAAAACCACCATCGATCTGGGCCACAACAATACAGCACCATCGCCGATCTGGGCCGCAACAACACAGCACACCTATCATCTTGATAGGACTCTCACAAACACAATACGCAGTTACACGCACACACACACTCTCTCTCTCTCTCCGTGTGAGAGTCAAATCAAAATTCAATGCCTGCGACTGCTAGTGTTGACGTGCTTCCCCTCCTCCGCCTAGACTCTTCTTTAGTGGCCACCACACGGCCGCCTCCTAAGCACCAGATGCACTACAGAGGCGTCCGGAAGAGGCCGTGGGGCCGTTTTGCAGCGGAGATCCGAGACCCCTGGAAGAAGACCCATAAATGGCTGGGCACCTTCGACACGGCGGAGGAAGCCGTTCTAGCCTACAACGAGGCCGCCCTCAGCCTCCGTGGTCCCAAAGCCAAGACTAACTTCGACTTCGTCCTCCCTCCTCCCTCGCCAGCTAGTCTTCCTCCTTCGCCGATGAGATCGGAGTACAGGGGCTACAAGATGGAGAACTTGGCAGTCATGACCACTCAGACTTAGCACGACACCAAAACCTCCTTGTCTCCAGAGAAAAGGCCCTTTCTTTTCGATTTGAATTGATAGGAACTCAATTTTTTAAACTGAAAAAGCTTCTTTTTTTTTTCTTAATTTAATTAAATTGATGTTTATTTATTTATTTATTTTAAAATTTCTGACCTGGATTTTTGTTTTAATTTTTTATTAGTTTAAATCTGACGTGGCATTTCAAAAATGCTAAATAAGTTTTTTTAATAATATTTTAATATCCACGTTAGCACCATGTCAGCAGGTAGAACACGCTGTTTGCCACCTCAGCTTTTTCCGTAACTGGGTTGACGGTAGGGACTATTTTAAAAACGATTTTAAAAAGTCAGGGACTGACCTAGGAGCAAAATCAGTTTAGGGACCAAATCAAATGGCCCAAAATGTAGGAACCAAAAGTGCATTTACGCCAAAAATAAAAATAAAACTTTTGTGCATCATCCTATGCATCAAGAGGACCCAATCCTATGCATCATCCTCAAATCTCTTCATTGACTGATCCTCTACAGAATCATCGAGTAAGAATTAACAAGAAGACACCAGAATGACCTAACCCTATACATAATCCTCCAATCTCTATATTGACGGATCTTCTACAGAATCATCGAGCAAGAATTAACAAGCAAATACCATAAGGACCTGATCCTATACGTAATCCTCCAATCTCCTCATTGGCCGATCCTTTACATAATTATCGAGCAAGAATTAACAAGCAGACACCAAGAGGACCCAATCCTATACATAATCCTCCAATCTCCTCATTGACCAATCCTCTACAGAATCATTGAGCAAGAATTAACAAAGAATCACCAGAAGGACCCAATCCTATACATCATCCTCTAATCTCTTCATTGACTGATTCTCTACAAAATCATCAAGCAAGAATTAAAAAGCAGACACCAGGAGGACTCAATCTTATACATAATCCTCCAATCTCTTCATTGATTGATTCTCTACAGAATCATCTAGCAAGAATTAACAAGCAGACACTAGGAGGATCTGATCCTATACATAATCCTCTAGTCTTTTCATTGATTGATCCTTTACAAAATCATCAAGCAAGAATTAACAAGCAGACACTAGGATGACCTGATCCTATACATAATCCTCTGGTCTCTTCATTGACTGATCCTCTAAAGAATCATCGAGCAAGAATTAACTGGGAGTCACTAAAAGGACCCAATCCTATACATCATCCTCCAATCTTAGCATGAGTTGATGCTCAACATGATTAATTAGAAAAAATTAATTGTAAGTGAAACATGTGGAAAACTTAATCATCCTTGCAACCCACCAACCAAAATGAATCGTGTGATATGAAAATGATATGAATCTTGATACTATTAGGGTGTGATAAAAATAAATAAATTATGTTTTATGAAAAAAAATATCTTTCTATTAAAGTATCTCTGCATTGAAGACTTATAATAATATTCAATTTCCTTATACAAAATTTACATGATTAGCGTACTTAATTTATTGCATTTCATAGTGATGTCATCTAATTTTGTAACGGAAATTGTAGTGTAGTTAAAGTTGTCCTTCCATCGAGAAAAGGAAAATAAGAACACGTCAAAAGCACCAATTATATATGGACAAATATAATTGAAACTAGCACAAAAAAAGTGTGATAAAAATCAATAAATAAAATCACTAGGGTGTCGAGATTTGTCCACCAATAACATTAAGCATCTACTACCAATTTTAGTACACAATTGGGTAAGTAAACACATAAACTACCCAATTAGAAGATTTAGAAATAAGCTTAGTTAGTAAAACTCTTGGTTGATTCTATCAATTAATTGTTCCAAAAATTTAGTTTCGACAATAATAACTTTGTTCAGAAAACCCAAGAATATCGCATACCCTAAAGGCAATACAATGACAAAGGTAATATCTAACAAAATTAATGTGGTTTGCTAGAAAGACTATAAAACCCTATTTTAACAACAAGAAGATTCAAAAATAGATTTATGAAAGAATTAGAAATTAAACATCAATCTTACAAAACAATTATAAAAAGAGAACAATTGATTTCGATAATTTCAACATTAAAAACATGCTTTGATTCTGGACAACTTACAATATTAGGGATTCAACCCTAACCCTAACTTAGGTTCTTAAATTTCCATAGAAAATAAAAACTTTCAAAAATAATATGTGAAAAAAGTTTTTCAAAAGCCAAAAACGTTGCTGCTCTTGTATATCTAAAAGCTACAACGTAGTATTTATTGTTACTGGGCTCCGGTTGAGCGGAGCCAAATTAGCAACCACATCATCCTCTTATTTCTAGCATTTTCTCTCTCATTTTTAACTATTTTTCTCTTTATTAATTTTTCACTTTACAATTACACTTTCTCCAACACTTCCTCCTCACTTTTACCTTCTTATCTCCCACTACTCTTTATCTTAGCGTTACAATTCCTCCATCTCTTCATCTTTCTTTTATTTTGACTCTTCTTCTCCCATTTTATTTTTTTATAAATTTTGTTATTCTCTCTTCCATTCAATCTATATTTTGCCCATACAAAATGTGAATACTCTCTCTCTCTCTTTATTTATATATATATATATATATATATATTCATTTCTTTTGGATTTTGGTAGATTTCAAATTCTTGATTGCATCTCTATTTTAGGTTGATGAATTTTTTGTGTTGAATACTGCTTTAAGTTGATGCAATTTGGTAGTATTTTAATTTGTTATCTTTTTTCCTTTATTTTTCGTTATGGCTTGTGTAGACCGTCTTAACAATAGCATTTAGTCCAATTTGGTGTCATGTAACTTAGGCCTTGTTTGGATCCCTTTTTTTCATCACTCAATTTTCGTCACTCAATTTCCGTCACTCATCACTTATCACTCATCACTCATCATTTATCACTCATCACTCATCACTTTAAAATATCACACCCGTTTGGCACCATCACTCATTGCCATCACTCATTATTTTTCACACTGTTTGTGGGACCCATGCTTGACACACACACAACCCCTAATAACTCTCTCTGCCTCTCCTTTTTCTTTTCATTTTTTTCCCTTCGTCTTTCTCTGCCTCCCCTGTTTTTTTCCCTTCGTCTTTCTCTGCCTCCCCTGAACTTTTCTCTACTTTTCGTTTGGAAATCCATCCTTTTTTTTCCCTTCGTCTTTAGGATTTTTTTTTTATATATATATTTGTTCTCTCTCATGCATAGATCGGTGGACTGGGTTCGAGACAACTTGTTCATTGACGGTGGTGGATGGCTTTCCACGGTGGTCGTTGATTGGTGGGTTTGGTGGTGCGATGGGTTTGTGGTGTTGTGGCTGAAGTGTGGTTGTAACCGACGAAGACCCGGCTGATGGATTTGAGTTTGCTCTTTTTTTTTTTATGATTGAGAAATTTGGGTTTTTTTTTTTTTTTTGGAGATTGTTTGAGAAGTGTGGGTTTTTTTTTTTGTGGAGAAATCTAGGTTTGGTGATGCCTTTTTTTTTTTTTTTTTTTTTTTTTTATGATTGAGAAGTGTGGCTGATTGTTTGCAACCAAACCCAGAAACCTAATGTGAAAAGGAAAAAAAAAAGAAAAAAGAGAGCCCAAGCCCAGAAACCCAGTGAAAAAAAAAAAAAAAAAAAAAAAAAAACCTTTGCAACCAAACCCAGAAACTAACGTGAAAAGGAAAGGAAAGGTGGAGGAAGCTCCGGCCATGGTGGCCATGGAGCTTTGGCACAGAGGAGAGGAAAGATTTAGTTTGTTATTGTGTTCTTTGTGTTTTTAAATTTGAGTTTGTGTTTGGTTTTGGATTTGTGCTCTTATGTTCTTGTGTTGATGTTTAAATCTGTGATCATATTATTGTGTGTTATTGTTCAAAATGAATTAGATCTAAATTTATGTATTTTATTGTTTTTAATTCTGTTTTTTCTTTTTTTATTTAGTTAAAATTGATAAATTATTATTTTTTAATTAAATGCTGATGTGGCATTTTTATAATATTTTAATTCCTCCATCAACCACCTCAGATATTTTCATCGGTTGACTGACGGAAATGACGAAAATAACACGCGTTAATTGGTTTAGGGACTAAAAGTGGTAAAATTAAAATGTAGCAAAAAAAAAAAAAAAAAAAAAAAACCAAAATGTAAGGACTAAAAGTTCATTTACGCCTTTTATCAATACTGGGTTTGTGAGTTTGTCAGCTCAACCAAGCTGGGCCAAGCCTGAGTACCTGACGGCCGGACCCCACCTAGTTCGTACATCTATTTGTGTCAAACACTTAGTTCATAAATTAAATGAACTAGGTTGGACGTTAACAAATATTTTGGGCTCAAAATTTGAGTTTGGGCTGGATTTGAACATGTGCCCTTTTCGGCTAGGCTTAACGAAGTCTCAAACAATGTATTTATTCTGAGGCCCAACACAGAGGGGAAAACATGTACTATGCATTAGGCTTTCTTTTTATGTGTACTTTTAAAATAATCCATTAGAAGGATTTAGCATAGTAATAACAACGAGATGGGACGGGGTTGGATTTGGGTGTCGGATCCTCACCCTCTCTCTTTAGGGAAGGGAACATTTGCACGAGTTGGGGTAGGGTGGTTGGAGATATATTTTTTATCCCTATAAGGTGGTTTTGATATTAATGAGATTGAGATGATAGATTAAAGAAATGGATAATCATGAGTGCAAGGAGAAAGAAACAACAAATGTTTTGGAATGGCAATAAAATATGTAAAAAAGAAAAGAGAAATACATATGAAAATTAAATTATATAAATAAGTAAATTTAATATATAATGTACTAAATAAATGCACGTATATATGTATATTCTAAATAGAGTCATAACAAGTAAAATTTGTCCTCGTCCGACATCTTTAAAGTATAAAAATTCTACATAAAGAACTGCTGTGCAACGCAAGTTCATGCAAGGTGGGGAATTTTTGCCATGTCAAACTTGCTTTGCAAAAACAGAAAGGCTTTGCCTACCTCTTTTTTTTTCTTTTTTTTTTTTCTTTTTCTAGGAGTGAAAAGGCTTTCCCTACTTAATTACTCAAATAATTTAATTCACTGTTAGTCTTTTTTTCTTTTTTTTTTCTCTCTCTTGATTATTTCCATGCTTTCTCAGTTGTTAATTGTACTTCCTTAAAAAATTTATTTTTTCCAAAGTGTACGCAATCATATTAATGTACAATAACATTCTCAAAAAAAATATTTATTAATGTACAATAAATATTTTGGAGATACAAAAAGATAATTTCTTAAGCCTTAAAATTTAAAATATATTTTTCTGTGGCTTCCCGAAGAATTATTTTCTTCATAATTGTTTCAGATTTTACTTCCTCAATTTTTTGGATTATTTTCCTTTATCTTTAGATAATTGTAGTATTTTCCCTCTATATATCAATTGTCAAATGTAAAAGTTCCTTATGAGAGATAATGGTCAATTTAAGGCAGGGTATCAGCCCATTCAAAAGCATGGAAAATTCATTAAGAAAACAAAAACGCATGTAAATTACTAAATTCAGCTAGTTAATGTATTAATTATACTAATCAATCCAATCCTGCCCATTAATTTTTTAAATCAACATCAGCCTGCAAAATTACAAATACATAATAATGAATAAACAAAGAAAAAACCCAAATGGCAACAAAAAAAAAAACTACATTCCTATTTCATAATATTACGCGTGTTTTTAAAAAATTAATTAAATTTCAATTAAAAAGGCATTAGCACGAGTGAATCAGAATTACTAATAATTTATTAATCAAGCAATAATAATCCTATATTGGGTCGGTTTCGGACTCAGACTCGGACTCGGTATTACCTAACCTAGTACAGACCTTTTATTTTAGTATTTAAATCTTGAATCTGATAAACAACATAAAAGTCATTAACGTCAAATAATTTTTTTGTTCCCAAAAATCCAAAATCCTTCGAGAAATTGTATTTGCAAATTCGATAATCTTACGGTTTTTAGTTGAGACCCGAATCGGAGCCCAAAAACCAAACCAGACCACCTCGGTCTAGTCCTAGATATATTTTAGTTTTAGTAAAAACCTTGGAATTCGATCTACACCAACAAGACAAGACCACGGTACTCTCTTTTTCCCGCATAATAAAATAACGTTTTCCAAGGTTTCGCGGTAAATTTAACCGAAACCCGCCGTAAAAGAAACTAAAGCAAACCTCAAAATCTCTCTCTCTCTCTGTGTCTCCGAGAGAGAGAAATAGTAGAAAATACCGAACGGTCAGAAATTTTTGCTGAAAGCAAATTCAATATGGACGATTCGACGCTCCAAACACCACCGACTCAATCAGCTCTGAGAACCCTAACCCCACCATCTTCTTCGTCTTCGTCGCAGCTGAATCTCTCAGCTGAAGCGGCGTCGAAACACATAGACCGTCTCTTAAACTCGAGCTACCACACGGGTCCCTCGAGAACGATCTACTCCGACCGGTTCATACCCAGTAGATCCGGGTCGAATTTTGCGCTTTTCGACTTGGTTTCGCCGAAGGCGAGCTCTACAGCTGAGGGACGAGAAGACACGTCCAGTGCCTATGCCACGCTCCTACGTGCCGCTCTTTTCGGCCCCGAAACCTCTGGCGGAGTTGCTTTTCCGGCCACGCCCGATAAGAGATCCACCCCCAGCCGGAATATTTTCCGGTACAAGAGCGAGACGCGCCGCTCCATGCACTCGCTTTTGCCTTTTGGATTCGACGAGGCCGTTCAGGGGGTTAATCATAGCCCGGTCAAGGCTCCCCGGAAGGTTCCACGGTCGCCTTATAAAGTAAAAATTATGTGAATTTGTTAAATTTGGCGATTTGGGTTGGTTTGGATTTCGATTTTGCAAATTGGGCTTCTGGGGTTTTTAAAAATTTTGGTTTTTTATTGAATGTAGGTTTTGGATGCACCAGCATTGCAAGATGATTTTTATCTGAATCTTGTGGATTGGTCTTCGCATAATGTGTTGGCTGTGGGATTGGGCAATTGCGTTTACTTGTGGAATGCCTGTAGTAGCAAGGTCAGTTTTTTTTTTTTTTTTTTTTTTTTTTTTTTTTGTGTTTAATTGTGTTCTGTTTTTATTTGCACAATATCATGAATTAGTTACTTTTTAGGCAAATAAATGTGCTGCAATTTCACATGTTTAAAATTTGCTATGATTCTTGTTTATATCGTAAAAACTCTTGGTGCTTTCTTTTTGAGATTTTGTCTCCGTGGCATTTTTTGATAATGCAGGTAACTAAGTTGTGTGACTTGGGAATTGACGACAGTGTCTGTTCAGTAGGGTGGGCTCAGCGTGGGACACATCTTGCTGTTGGAACTAGCAATGGAAAAGTTCAGGTTAGACTTGGTGTTAATATTGTTTTCAATTTCAGAGATGTTTCTTTCTTTCTTTCTTTTAATATCCTGCATTTTAAGATACAAAAGACTACCAACAATGTGCAAACGGGGGTTTTGGTGGGTAGGGGGTAGCATGATGAAGAATGTAATCATTACTTATACTTTCTTTCTTTTTTGGTACTGAACCTGAATTCCCAAAACAATTGAAGATGCAAGTGCTGATTATGTAAGATTCACTTAGATCAGTAATGAAAAGCTTGTAATGAATTACGCCATTGAGCTCTAGCTCAAATGGCATCTCCTCCTCTTCTAAAAGTGCAATGTGGAGGGTGAGGTTGCATGTTCAAGACTCATTGTGCATGTTTAATTACCAAAAAATAAAAAGAAGTTACTCTGCAACTTGTAAGAGCAGATGGGAGTCATGAGAGTGATCTATTTTATAAATTGATTCACTGGTCACCCACGAGCAACAACCCTCTCTCAAGGGGCTCCTTAGTCCTGCTCATCTTCTGTGATAATGGAGAGTTATGAAACTAAAGAAATTGTCTTCATTTTAATGTATCTTAATGTGTCATAATGCCACTGGTCAATTAAAAATTTTCCTCTCTCTTTTTTGTGTTATTCTCTCATTTTTTGGTGTGCTCCCATGCACATTTAGCTGATGCCTTTAGCAACTTTCTATGTAGATTTGGGATGCATCTCGCTGTAAGAGGGTGAGAACTATGGAGGGTCATCGGTTACGTGTTGGGGCCTTAGCCTGGAGTTCATCTCTTTTGTCTTCCGGTGGCCGCGACAAGACTATTTTTCAACGAGATATACGTGCTCAGGACGATTTTGTTAGTAAACTCTCTGGACACAAGTCAGAGGTTAGATTCGTAAACTTCTTGTTCAGCTTGTTTATTTTCCTGGTCAATCAAAAAGATTTGTTTTCTTTTTTCTAATATGTATATTCTTTTTGTACTTCACTTAGCATGTTATCCTATTTCAGATGCAGCTTCTTTAATTTTCTTGAATGTATTAATATTGCTATATGCATATCTGCTGCTTCTACGATTCTAATCATTATCTTAGGTTTTTTTATCAATATTTAGTTGTTTTCCCAGTCTAAAGGCCAATTCTTTGTGTTTTAGGTTTGCGGACTAAAGTGGTCATATGATAATCGTGAATTAGCATCAGGTGGCAATGATAACAGAGTATGTGATAACATCTCCTTTTTCTTGTCTGATTAGTTGCATTTCCCTGTTATTTGTTCATTCCTCATGCATTCTTGACTGATGGTTTATCTGACATATGTGTAGCTTTTTGTTTGGAATCAACATTCAACTCAACCCGTGCTGAAGTACTGTGAACATACAGCAGCTGTAAAAGCTATAGCATGGTCTCCCCATCTTCATGGACTTCTTGCATCTGGGGGAGGAACTGCAGACCGATGTATTCGTTTCTGGAATACAACCACTAACTCACACTTGAGCTGCATGGACACTGGAAGTCAGGTAATCAGCTTGTCATTATTTATTAATTTATTTATTTTGTGTTTTACAATACTGACATCCTTTTAATTGGGTCTAGTGCATACATAGAATAGAAAACCTTTCTTTTATTCATCTTTTCTCTTTCCTGTCTCAAAAATAAAGAATAGAAGGATGAGGTTTTATTTTTCTTTTTCCGTCTAGTGGTTTTTGAAATTAAAATATAGAACTGTATAAATCTTTCACACAATCCTGTGAGTGGCTCTTTAAAATCATTTTAGTTCTTTCAAGGATGCTTTTGTATACAATGTTGAGAAATGAGATGATAATTGCAAGCTGATGGCTGAAGAAGGTCCCTCATTGGCTGTCTCCTTTCAGGATTCACTAGTTTTTAATGTATGTCTAGGTTTCTTTTGACAGTATCAAATGATGTCTCTAATAGGCAATATTGGTATTATAAAATTGTGATGTGATCGATCCATTCAGTACCAATTTTTGTTATAATTGTAGGAGATTGAAAGATTCATTTGCTCCTTTGGTGGGTTGAATAAGTGCAAGACAGTAGATATTTAGGATTAAAGTTCAAAGACTGGTATTTGAGAGATTGTTGTCATTTAATGATGTGAAACACTAATTACAAGAAGAACATTCTTGGTACTATATTGATTTCCTGTTAGTTTGGTCTTACAACATGAGGGCCTAAACAAACTAAGCTGTCCTGTATATATAAATGGGTAATAGCTAAGTACTAGATCCTTATTACATGGTTCACTATTTTTTTTTTTTTCTTTTCAGTATTTTCTTCCTATCAGAGTTAATTTTTAACATAATGAGACAGCAGGAAAAAGGAGGGGGCAGGGGTTTCTCACTTTTGTGACCTAAATGTGATTACATGTGTTGATTATGCATCTAAGCTAGCCACATAGTTTCACTCTTCTTATTCGTAAATGAAAAGATGTGCATGTGTGAGCACACATGCATTGTAGGCAATCCATTTAACTCTTTGTTAAAGTTGCATTTAGATATTTTGGACTTGTTACCTATCAAAAAAAAAAATTTATTTTGGGCTTGTCAGTGAGGAACTATTTATGAGGAAACCCCGTAACAATCTATGTCTGTAGAAACAGGTCTAATTATGGAATTGAAATGATATCTCTGTGTAAGTGTGTGTGCTAAGATTTCCTGATACCCACTGTACATATGGCAGGTATGCAATCTTGTGTGGTCCAAGAATGTCAATGAGCTTGTAAGCACCCATGGGTACTCACAAAACCAGATAATAGTTTGGAGATATCCTACCATGTCCAAGGTACAAAGTTTATCCCACTATGATACAGGTATATCTTTTCAGTTTTTCTAATTTATTTGTTTTATATTTAAGTTTTTTTTTCATCTCCTAATGCAGTTGGCAACTCTCACGGGCCATACATATCGAGTTCTCTATCTTGCCATCTCACCTGATGGACAGGTAGTTTGTCTTCCATTGTTTTCATTATCTTTGCACTTTTCTGTTTATTAATAGGCCGGTTAGGTAAATTAATGTCCCATCCGTTTATGCTCATTCTATTCCTAACTAAAATAACCCTTGTTTCAGACAATTGTCACGGGAGCTGGAGATGAAACACTTCGGTTTTGGAATGTGTTCCCTTCCCCTAAATCACAGGTAAACTATTTGAAATTCAAAACTCTCAGTAGTTTTTGTGCTCTTGTTTAGGTCCAAAGTTTTGTCTTCTTCCACATAGTTTCACTGCAGTTATTATAGATAGTAGACATTTTAAGAACTGATGTGCACTTCCAGTCAATATCCCCTCCTGAAATGTTTTAGCATTAGTTTACATCTGTCAGAGGGGCACACCAATAATTTTTCAAGAATTTGTCTAGTGCTCCCTTCCATGACTAATGTGAACAAACTAAATATGCATATGGGAGGGTCAACAAAGCGCATACATGTCTCTTATTGCATCTGATTGTTTCATGACTATTTTTTTCCTGTATTTCTTTTTTGGTTTCTTTTACTCAATTCTTAGTGAAGATAAAAGCAACTCATATCTGCCTGTAATTGTTAAAACAGAACACGGACAGCGAGATCGGAGCATCATTTCTTGGAAGAACTACAATTCGGTGATCATTGCAGGCCGTTGGCTTATGACTTCTTTGTCATGTGATAATATATCGCGGGGTTGGCTTATGACTTCTTTGTCATATGATAATTTATCTCGGGTTTGAATTTATCTAGCTGAAAGAGTTTCAAATTGGTCTGCTTGGCCTAACCCTCATTGGTCAGAGAATTTGCTGGGACCAAACAAGGCTAAGATGTGAGTGGAAGTGACGGAATATCTTACCTTGCAAGTTGATGATGATTTTGGACTTCATATTTTCCCACTTCAACACGTTTTAGTTTGTATAGAGGGAGATGTTAACCATTTATTTTAACAGCTCCCCTGTATATTTAGTTTTAACTCTATTGGTGTAACATGCTTTTATGATACTTGTAAATAAATTGTTACTCTGTTTTTTAGCCAATAGTGTGGTTTTTGTCTATTAATGACTTCAATTCTTCATCATATTTATGTCTTCCTGATTGATAACTTGCGTATCCATAACCATACTAATTGAACTAATTTCTACCTGCTAACGAACTAATTTCATGGTGACTAGTCAAAGCCAGGGATACTTTCAGAGAAAAGGCAAAATATAATATATGAGTTTCTTTCTCTAACTATGTGTCAATGTGGAAAAAAAAAATATATATATATTCTTTTTGTCTAAGTTAAAAAAAAAAAAGAAAAAAAAAGAAAAAAACCAAAACAAAACAAAACAACTTCTTTCTGGAAATAAACTAATTTTTAACATAAAAATTATCAAAAATTATATTTTTGTCTCATTTTTTAGCAAATAAACTATTGAAAACCTATAGGATACCTAATAGACTTATTTTTCTCAACTTATTTTTCTCAAAAAAATAAAAAGCAATAGACATTAACCGTTTTTCCCAAAAATATAATAAAATAAAAACCAATAGATAGGATATGTATACGATCAGTATGTTCAATGGAAAAGCTTATGTGAAGTTAGTTTCTCGCATTTTATAGTATTTGATAGCATAAAAAAGATTTGAGTTAAATGAAAATTATTTTTGGTTAATAGAAAAATTATGACTTATATTTTAGAGATTGTTTTCTACTAATTTCTTTGGGCAAAACTACATTGTTAGTCCCAAAAGTTTACCTAATGAGTGATTTTAGTCCCTAAAGTTTCAATTGAGCACTATTAGTTCTTGAAGTTTCAAAAGTAAGTGCTATTGATCCTTTTATTGACTATTGTTAGTCTATTTGTTTGCATGGCTAATGGAATGATGACATAACATTGCCTCCTAGGCATGAGGATAAACTGCTTAGCCCGTCAAAGGTGAAAAGCCCCTGGATTATCCAGTAACTGGTTCTGGCGGGTGGGATCAGTTACCCATAGGAGTTTGATTAACAGTGAGGATTGTTGTACAGTATGCTCTACGACGTGCAACTAATCTGAGTGAAGTTCTCCTATGTCATCAAAATAACTAAATAATGACATTACATGACATTTTATAAGTTACATGGAACAATTTTTAATATTAACTTCATTTGACATGTTGAAAAGACAAACACATGAATGGAACCAAATCAAACCCGATCTTCCCCAAATCAAAAACCAAACTCACCCATGACCCATGCCTTCCACCCTCTGATGGCAGCTCCTCCCCCATCTGGACCTCTGACAAATTATCCGCCAAAGTGAGAGACACCCCTCCCCCTTCGGGTTGTATGCATACCTGTTAACCCAAATCTAAATGGCATTGTCTGGGCTATTTAAATCGTACACTAAACATTCTTCTCTTTTCTGATTGAGTGATTCATTTCTATGTTTCTTATCTGTTGGTAAGTTTGTTCGCATTGGTTTCTTTGCTTTATGGACATGTTTGATTACTCGGGAAATGTAAAGATTTGAACTTGGATTTTCTTCTATTTGAAAGCCGAAGGGGAGGAGATTTGATGGAGGTCCACATGGGGAACGAGCCACTGCAGGAGGGTTTGGTTTTGGATCCGGGGAAGATTGGGTTTGATTTGGGTATATTCACTAAAAAATGCCAACTCGTTATTCTATTAGCCACGTAGACAAAAAAATTAACAGCAGCCAGTAAAAAGACTAATAGCTCTCACTTTTGAAACTTCAAGAACTAATAGTGCTCAATTGAAACTTTAGGAACCAAAAGCACTCAATAGGTGAACATTAGGGACCAACAATGTAGTTTTGCCTTTTTTTTAGAGAACAACTCTATCTCACTACAAGCTAATTAAGGGAAGTTAAGAGTTCGTTTTCCAACTCATTTAAGGTTGCTATCAAATATAGGAAAATGTGATAGTTTTATAATAAATACTTTATAGAAAATGACTCATTTTCTAAAAAACCATTAAAGTTGAAACATAACAGTGTTTTATTTTAATTGCTATAGAAATATGTTGTCAATTTGTGATCAAAATTACAAGGTCTTTTTACATTTAGGACTAAGCAATTGCCTCAATAACTTGAAAGATAAGACTAATTTGTCTCGAATAATAATTATCTCATGCATTATAAGCATTGTTTTTAAAACCAGACCGAACCGAACCGACCGGGAACTGATCCTTGGACCAATTCTATAAGAACCCGATTCATCCATGTCATTATTTTGGTAAAAATTGATGAAAATATGCTGCTGGCACGTACTCTTAATAAGTGAAATAACATCTCCAGCATACAAACTATTGGGTCAAGCACATTTTGTTGGCTAGGAATAAAAAATTAATAAATATAAACCTATTTAAGTATCAAATATATTAAAAAATTAAATGACACATTACGGTTTGACTTCTGTTGAATCTCGGTCTGACCTCAAAAACCTTAAACCTCTCCCTTTCTAGGTTTATTAAATGGTCTGAGTTTTAAAACCATAATTATAAGTCCCTCTAAAAGTCCATGCAGTCAGACAAATGTTTTTTTTTTTTTTTTTTTTTTTTCTTCTTTTCTTTCTTTCTGGTACTGACAAATGGTTACCATAACCATTGCAATTGCCAATAGATAGGATACGTATTTTATTTTAAAATTGCTATAGAAATATGTTGTCAATTTATGAGGTTTTTTTACATTCAGGGTCTAAGCAATTGCCTCAATAACTTGAAAGGTAGGACTAACGTGTCTCGAATAATAATTATCTCATCTCATGCATTATAAGTCCCTCCAGAAGTCTTTAATATATATATATATATATATATATATATATATTTATATATATATATATAAATAAATATATATTTATATTCTTTGGTACTGGCAAATGGTTACTATTGCAATTGCATAAAGAAGAATCATATCTCCGAATTAAAACATATAAATGTGTGAAATATATTGCATGGCAATCCCATCTTTTTCCTTTTGCATCACTAAAAACGGATGTCAGCTTGTTAGGGAACCCCAATATCACAAAATGAGGGGTGTTATCCGTGATCACTTGAGAAAATAGGTGGTAGGTTTTTCTTGTCACATCAAGATTGCTTCTAATAATAAGGCTGAATTGTGGGCTGTTAGACAGGGTTTGATTACTGCTTGGGACATGGGTATCAAATTTTTAAGTGTTAATGTTGATTCCACTTTTGTTCTTACATGTCTAACTTCTTTTAGGAACTTATCTCCGAAATTGTTTTTCATAACTTCTAATTGCAGGATGCTCCTCAACAGGGAATAGGTGGTCCATCTACACCACATATACCGTGAAGCAAACTCAGTAGTAGATGGCCTCGTGAAGAAGGGGAGGATGCAAGTTAGCTTTTTGGAAGCGTTTACTGATTGTCCATATTTTGTGTTTTGAAAATATGTATGAGACTTTTTATGTATAGGACTATATGTGAATGCCCTTTAGTCCTTGTGACTAGACATTTTTCAAAGGTGTCTCTTGGACAAATCTGATTTATATACACTAGCTTTTTTCTTTTTCTTTAATAAATAAACCTCCCATCTTACCAATAAAATAAAAAATAAAAAATAAAAAAAGAATAAAGATTTTGAAGAAACGAAGGAGTAAAGTACATAAAAATATATACAGAAACTGGGTAAACTAGAACACTTTTGAAAGAGTGCATAATACATCTACAGTCCTTAAATTGGGACAAATTGAATTAGAGCATGCTGACATGCCCCTTAGTCACATCCAAAAAAGAGGAAACTGGTAAATCCAATCCAAGTCCAACCCCAACCACCTATCTTTCATGGGGTTTTCAGGGAATGATATAGACAAGTTGTTTTTTGATAATGCACGCACGTAATATATTTACGTTGGTGGCTATGGAGCACAAGTTTTACACAGTTCGAAATATAACATAATGGATCACAAACAGACACGTCCTCTTTAGCTCTCTTGGGTTTTTTGCTGAAAGCTCTCTTGGGTTTGGGTCCCAAAACCAAGTTCACTCGGATAAGGAAACTCGTGTGACCGTGTGATCAAGCTAAATGGTGGAAAGCAACATTCACAATCTTCTTGGCATGGCTCTGGTAATAATTCCCAATTGCTTGATGGGTTTGGTTGAATCTCTTCCTTATGGACCCCACTGGTAGGTGCTGCAGCTTCCTTGAGTGGGCCCCAGCATTCGACTTTGTTGAATTCCGGGATGTTGGAGTGAAAGTAAACCCAAACCAAAGCCTCCTGCAATTCCGGGTGGTGGTTGAACAAATTTCCATCTCCATGAACAAAGGCCTTCAAAACCTGTTCATGCAAATCTTCCATTTAAGAGATTGATTCAACAAAGTTAGAGGAACTTATTTTCAAGATTATAAAGGTCTAAATAAATGTTTTTACCACAGGGAGTTCTTTGTAGAAGATGAAGAATCTAAGCCTAGCAAACAAATCCAAAAGAAAATGGCCTCCACTTATATGACAATGAACATGAAGAGACATCTTTCCCTTTACTTTCTTCCACTCTGCCACCACTTCATCTCTTTGCAATCTATTGTACCATCCTTGCAACTGAAAATGATATCCAATCTTTTAGGTTCAGAAGCATAAATTATGATAAAGACATATAACAGAACATATATCAACAAAATTGTTTATTATTAACTCTCTGTAATCCCCTGCTATCCTCTGTCTTTCTTTATTACGAATTTTAACCAAAATTATATATCCTCTATTTTTTTAGAGACAGATTTTTCTAGTTTTAGCAATAGATCCACATCTACTTTCCATGATCTCCACTCTAATAGAGGTCTGTAGTCCACTCTTCTTCTTGCTAAATAAGTAAGGAATAGTATGATCCAACCCACAAGATCCCCTGCTTTCTCTGTTTTCCTTTCTAACTTGAAATATAAAATAATAATATCATATTCCAATTAAAAAGGACCAATATAAAAGTAAAAAAATAATAATCTAATACTGATACTCCATTAGAATATTAAAAGATCACTTTTTGGCATATGGGTGTCACAGATCAGGATTACCTGAGAGTTGTTTATTGTCTGTGAGATAGCCAAAGTGAGCTTAGAAGTTATATCACTATGTGTAAGTGTATAGGTCCTTGGAAGCTTCCCTGGATGTTTCTTTTCATCCACTCCTAAAAACAGTACCTTCAGCTTTGAAGCTTCAAATATCGCTGGCCCAAACAACCTCGCTACCTGACCCAATCAAGCACCAAAAAATAAATATAAAAATTTTACCAAAACAAGTGCTCCAAAGTACAAACCCTTTCTTTTTTAGGGGTCAAAAAACCAACTTCAAAAAACCCAAAAAAAAGAGAGACAGAGAGAAATAGTTACAGGAACAATAGTAAGGTTCTTTTGCTTGGGCCTAGATCTTCTATAAAGAAAGAGAGAGCTTTGCTGCTCAAAGAGTGAAGATTGTTTTAGCTTTGATGGAAGCACAGGAGCAGCAGTCAAAGTGCCCATCTCTCTCTCTCGAGTGAGAGACCTGGTTAGACCTCTCACCTCTCCCTGTAGCTCCAACCTTTGCGGGTACCCCAAATATAGTTTACTTGTTATTCAACACTTACGATTCTTTAAATATGAATAAAGTCTGAACGTTTGTGCTGGTCTTAAGGCCGTTGCCTTTTGCTTTTGCTTTGGGATTCTTTTTGCTTTTGGGGGTGGGATTTTGCTTTGCTTGTTAGCTTAGCGTGTTTGAAACTTTGAGGGATTCTGGGAGAAGTTAAGACATAGAATTAGATGCGTGTCGGCTTGTTAATTAGCCCATAATTGCTGTTGCTTCGAGATTTTAGTTTCTGTATACTGTTGACACGTTGGGACACTTTGCAGCTACCACGTGGTGTGACCAGTCTTCCATTTGCATGTCTAACTCCATATTGTTTCTGTATATTGTTTCAAATTGGCACGAATTTAACATGCATAAGTTATGAACATAAATAATATGCTAACGGTTAAATTTTTAAAATATTTAGTTGTATTAATTTTTTTAGTGAGAGCTGTAGCCAAACTTTATCCTTATAATAATATCTTCCTCAATCATAAATCACAATTTCTTTATTTGATTAGATAATAACTTTTTGGGAAATTTGCATTTTAACTCTATAATTTAAGTGATGTAAAAAGATTAAATCTTATACTTTCAAAAATAATAAATTAGACTTTGAAGTTTCAACAAGTATCAATCAAATCATATAGTTTCAAAAGGTAACAAAGAGTTGAGTTACTTAGAGAAAAAACAAGACTAAATTACACTTTTGGCCCTTAAAGTTTAGGGTTGTTTTCATTTTGACATGTATCTTTTAAAATTTTCATTTTGGTCTTTCATGTTTGATTCTATTTCATATTGACCATGTCATCCATTTTATGTTATTAATCTAATCGTTAAGCGCCTTTCATATTTATTATTTCATAAAATACTAACTTTAAAATATTGTAGAAAGCATAAACTTCATTGTTATTGGCATAAAAACATATTATGGACGGTTAGATTAAGAATGGAACTGGACTATATGGTCAATATGAAAACAGAATCAAACATAATTAGCTAAAATGAAAATTTTGAAATGTAAACAATTAAACTAAAAACAACTCCAAATTTTTAGAACCAAAGATATACTTTAGTTTACTTCTTTCTCTAAGTAACTCAGATCTTTGTTTGTCTTTTTTTTTTCTTTTTTTTTTAATAATTGATAGTTAGAAGACGGAAAAATTGAACCATGAATGTCTTAGTTAGAAACATCACAATGTGACAATTGAACTATATCAACGCTCTTAACCTAAACAAATAAAATCATCCCATCCTAATTTAACCCAACGCAACCCATTTCCTTTCATAGATTGACTAGTTAATTTCTCATCCTATGGAGGGTTATTGGACCAAAACAGAAAAAAATTAGGGAAATCATGAATATTATGATAATCACAATTCACAAGTGAGCAAATATTGTGAAAGATATGGTGCGTGTGGGACTATTTAATTCCCAAACCTGTGTGGGACTATTTAATTCCCAAACCTGTAATTCACAACCGTACGATGGCCCTTGTATGGTTCTGTCATTTGTGTATCATTTAAATTGTTGTTTCACAACTTGGAAAAGTGTCATCTTGGTTGAGCAAAAAAGTATTTTGTATCAAATGATTCCACGTCATTCTAATAAAATTCAATAAATGAGAGACATGTGTGTAAAAATAACTATCTACTAACATATGTCTTTCATTTATTAGTGGGATAATTATTTTTTGCCAACATGTCTCACACTAATTGGATTTTAATACTGCTGATATAGTATCATTTGATACCAAATACATTCTCCCTGTCAAGCAACTTATTATTATTATTATTATTATTATTATTATTATTATTATCAAATGAGAAATTGGATTGGACCAATAGTGAGGTTGATTTTACCAAAAAGGAAAACCAAAGAAAATGAAAACAAACCAATAATGGAATTTTGTTTTATTGGGTTACTATTTATTAATTAAATATTTTCTGCTTTATTATTATTATTATTTTTTAAAATAAAAAAGATAAGAACAAAGCCTAAGACGTTTCTAGACATTTTGTTTATCTGAACCGAAATGACCAAAATCATAATGTTTTTCCAAATCAGTTTTTGATACCAGTGACCAGTCATGGCTCTTACCTGAACGGTGAACCATACAAAAATAATACAACATTTTACCAAGCTAATCTAATTTAACATTGATGAGCCAGTTAAATTTTGAATCCAAAATTCCAATCCCTACCTAATTTGGGCTGAAAAAAAAGTGATTCATTTAGAAATACGTTACTTGGAACTTTGGCAGCTAGTACGACTGCCTAAACTGATTAATGATATTTAACTCCCTCAATGCTGTAACAATCTACCAAAACCGAAATGGTCATCCATTTATAAATGGCCAGATTCAACCGCTCTAGCTTGATTTCTCATGATGCTTAGTAGAAGTTAAGTGGTTCAAGTAGTGACATTTCAACAAATATATTGTGGTCACGATGATAGCCTCATCAAAGTCTCGATAGTACACATAATATTACCCATTGCCATAATGTAATGTTAGGTCAATAAACACACACGGAGGCCCTTTTTTTGTATTCAGTCAAAAAAAAATTTTTTTTTTTTTTTTTTTTTTTTTTGAAAACTAGAAAATGTCAAACATTGACATAAAATGTTGAAACTCATAGAGCAGAACAGGACAAGCTTATACGACCTGGAGTTTTTGATCAATAACACAACAGCTGCTACAAGTCGTTTTTTTATATGTTGAGTTGTAGTATATAATTAATTTGTACTGACAGCTGTCATGATAATATAGGTAAGGCCTTAATGCAGTTAGTTAAGTTTGTTAGATAGCAAATAGTTTGTTAACATACAGTCAGTTATGAGTCTCTGTTTTGTATTTATATATTACCGATCGAGCAACCTATTATTCTTATCTATCAATGAGATTATAAAGTTTCTCCCAAATTCCATTCTCATATGAAATTCAACATAAAACGTGTGTGTGTTTTTTTAAGAGGAAACCAAAAAAAGAAAAGGAAGTTAAGTTCATCCCCTAAGGGGGGGGAGTCCCTGGATTTGAATATGAATTCACTCTTTTGAGAGAAATTAGAAACACCATAAAAGCTTTTAACGACATAAGCCTGTGTTTATGCAACACTATATTTGGAGTTTGTAATTGTAATGTTCCAATATGCATTGGATCACATGAAAAATAGCACACAAAAATGGCAAGGGATGGTTACATTCTAGCATTTATCTTTAATTATTTATAATAAATAAAAAACCATAAGTTTTATAAATTAAATTCTTCAAAAAATAAGAAATAAAAGACTTAATGCAATTTTTTTTATTCAAAAAAATACATAATAGCTTTCCTTTTGTGTTGTCCTTGTCACGGTTTTCACATTTTTCTATTTTTGATATTATTGTGCTATCCCTTCTCAAAATAAGATACATTATGTATTTATGTTATAAAAAAGGAAAAACAGGCATTAAGGTCCCAGGAGCGAGGACCATATCCCTTATCTACAACAAGCACATGTACGTCCTGACGAAATTAATAAACCTGCACGTTTTACACATTTTTACTGTAAGAGAACGGATGGTTGTCTTTTATTTTGGTCTGTTTACGAATGCAAAAAATCCTCCAAGGCAACTACTTTCAAGTTTTCAGTTTTGGGTTCTAAAAACAAAAAAACAAAAACAAAAACAAAAGTGCTGGGTCATCTAGCACTTATAATGATATGCCTCTAACTAAAATATACTAGGCACCCCCTCAAAATATATATATATATATATATATATATATATTTATATATATACTAGGCAAATAACCCGTGCTATGCTTGTTATGGAAATTCTATAATAAAACAAAGTCTTCTGTCCGATCATAAAATCTGAAGAGATCTCATAGTTATGTTTTACTTTTTCTTTTTTTGGAGAAGAGTGTTTAATTTTGTAATGAATGTCTTAAAATAAGAATTAAACTTTAATAACATTTATTAGGCCTTTTAAATAATAAATAAGACGAAGACGAAGAGACAGGGAGATGGAAAGAATTATGGAAATAGAAAAAAAAAAAATAATAGTTACCTATATATGTGTGTGTTTTGGTTGATTGATTCTTATATTTTGACAATTCTAAGCTCCAAAAAATATATAAATAAATAAATTGACCTAACAAAAAATGATGAAGGTTAAATTTATCTATAACTATTAGCCGTTGAAAAATACTAGAGATTATATAGTTATATATTAATGGATTTTGCCTAGACAATTGATATGGTTACTTTCTACGACGACTTCTTAAAAAAAATTGAAGGAATGACTTTTAAAAAAAATAAGTGCCCTTTAATCTTCTATACAAATTAGAATTCAAAACAAAAAATTCCAAGAAGAGAAGGCTAATATATATATAGTAACTTTCTGTTGACTCATATTTGAGGGTCATTTTGCTGGAAAATTATTAGGTACTCCCGGAGTATCATAAATACGTACTTCCTCATCTCACATGAATAGTGGGTCTCACCATAAATTTAATTAGTGGGACCCACCATTTATGTAAGAAGAGGAAGTACGCATTTATGGTACTCCGGAAGTACACAATAATTTTCCCATTTTGCTAACCAAAGGTCCAAAGCTTTAAAGGCCAAATCCTTCACTGCACCAAACCTTCACACCAAAGAAAATTCAGCAGCAGCAAAAAGCCCATTGAAAAGAACAAATAAACCCATCACTTTTTCTAAGAGTATTCATATTGGTGGCACATTAAAATAGCTAAAAATGTTATTTTAGCACCCAAAACATTAAGAAGTATAATATATTGGTGGTGGTAAAGCTATAAAATTTTACAACCTAGCAACAGTAAGTTATCATCTATGACAGTTTACTATAGCTCCAAAGTGATAAAAAATTAATATTCGTTTTGGATGGTGGCTTTTTCTCATTAAAATATGTTCTCTCTGTTTCTAAAAAAAAAAAAAAAGGGGGGGTTTTTCTCTACTTTTTCTGTCTTTAGCCTTCTCTCTCTCTCTCTCCACTGAAACAGTGAAACCACTAAACCAATTGAAAATCCTCCTCAAGAACCTCAAAACAATCCTCAACTTGATGAAGTAGAAGGAAAGGATATGTTATATTTGATTTATTATTGGATTTTCTAGCATTTATTGTTGCTACGCTCTTGTTAAGCCATATTTAGTCCATTCGGTCCATTTCGATTCATTCGGTCCACTTCAATCCATTTCGGTCCATTTTGGTCCATTCAGTTTATTCCGTCCATTCAATCCACTTCAATCTATTTTGAACTAATTGGGTCTTAATTTGATTATTTTTCTAGATTGTCTTTTTAGTTTTTGGCTCAAAAATTCATTTTTTTCTTAATTTTTGGGTTGAAAAAAAAAAAATTTATTCTATTTGTGTCAAACTCTTTAGTTTTGAGCTAAAAATACAAACAAAATAGGCATTAGAAATTAGAAATATGAGCCCTAAAATAGTAATAAAAAATGATAAATAATTACAATATTACCTTAAAATTCAAGTTTCAATAATATATGCATTATACTTAAATTTGAAAAGAAAAAAAAAAACTACAATTCTAAACTTATAGAATAATTTAAACTTAATGCAACATCTTACATGTATTCCATGGAATGAGGGTTTACATTTTTTTTTTATTATTTATTCTTGGATATGTTCAAATTTGTCAACCAATTATGGTTTTTTTTTTTTTTTTTTTAAATCATTTTAATAACATCTTCTCTATTTATATAAAACAATATTATAAATATGTAATTTAAATCTTTTATTTAATTACGTTTTTCATATATATTCTTATAAAATAATTATATTACATTTTTCCAGAATTGCGACTAGTATATTTATGCATAACTGATTAATCCAGAATTTAAAATTTGTCATAATTGAACTTGAAGGATAAATTATGCTGCATTATAAATAAACGGATGTAAACAGAAACAAATCCTAGTGTTGGAAGGGGAAAAAAATAGAGTATTTCAACCGTATTCTATGTGTACTAAAGCATGCAAGCATCAACCATCAAATTCAAAAGGCTTTCTAGCTACCCTTCAAGAAATTCACACACAAAAAGAAAATAATATACGTTTATGAAAACAACAATAATTACAAAAACATGCAAAACTGTATACAAAACCAGAAACTGTGGCCATTTACTAAAACAGTTCCTGGTGGGTATACCATAAAGAGAAATATCACTTACAAAAGAAATTGAAAATAAAAAGAACACTTACATATAAAGCAAAAAGCAAAATGATACAATAAATCATCTGGTCATATACAGTTTTATCGAGTTCTGTCTGAGTAGTTTTGGCCAAACAAACAACACTATATATGATATATGGCCCAATTTCCTTTTGCCAGAGCACATGAACTCAGACAATTTATTATTTGGCTGCACTATTGTATTGTCAACACACAGTAACAAGACCATTAAATCCATTAAAGCCTTTAATCTGTATAGGTTTTAGAATAACTATATTTTTTTATAGCTGTAGTGCCCACTTCATCTTTTAGGTGGTCCTATGAACAATTCTGTTTCCACGTCCAGACTTCGTCTGTTCACTTCTCTTTGTTTGCTTGATGGGTGTAGTGGTGGCAGGCCACACTGCACATATTGATGCTACACTTATTACAAGTCGTACATAACTCAAAAACAAACTATATATCTTCTGGGCTAGAATGTGTTCTTGTTAATATATCACAAACTAATTTAAAAGTTTCAATATTATATTAGAGATAACTTAATCTCTCTATGCACCATCTCAGAATTTTGGTGCAAGAACTGTTTATAGATGTCCATATAACTTGAAGTTCAAAGGAAAATTGGGACGAAATGAATTTACCTTGGCACGTAACTTTGCATTCTCTTCCAATTGGAATTTCTCCTAAATAAAGCCAAATGAAAATATGTCAAACACAATCAATATTATCTTGGAGATACAAACCACAAACAGTAGTGTTACATCTTTACCTGTTCCCTTAGCTGCTCAATTTGCTCCCTAAATAATTGGTTCTGCGTACATATGCAAAGTCAAGTGCGTTACAGCGTCAATAATGTACTTAGCTCTATGTAGTAAAAGTAAGCTTCATGATATTGTATAATGTTCACAAATACTGATCCCGACCATAGTTAACATCTACTGTGCTTACTCCGAATGAAAGAAAGAAAAAGAAAAGTGTGCTAACCACAAGTTTGAAGTTACTGTTCATAATATTTGTAAAAAAAAATTATATATATATAAATATTTATATTTGTGAAGTTGGATTTACCTTTCTTGCCCTAATTTTAGTTAGGCTTCGCTCTAACTGGTTCTCAACCTGTTGTAGCTCATCAATTGGACATAATTCCAAACCATCTCCCAAGAGTTTTCTATAATATTCAAATTTCAAAGTATAAACAAACTGTAATAGTGATAAACAAAAGAAACTACAAAGAATTTTGGGTAAAATACAAAACTAACCCTTTAACTTTTTTCAGATTTCATTTTAGTTCTCTAACTTTGCTTTTATTCATTTCAGTCCTCTAACTTTCAAGTTTATTCAATTAAGAGATTTCCATCAATTTTTGTTATATGTTGTGGTTAATTTTTCAATTTTATAAATTTTTCTTCAAATTTTTTAAATTAAAAAAATTTACTTAATGATTGAAAGATTTTTTTTTTTTTTTTTTAAATTTAACAAAAGTTAACGAAAAGACCTTAATTGAATAAATCTGAAACTTAAAGGACTGAAATGAACAAAAGTAAAGTTAGAGGACTGAAATGAAATCTGAAGAAAATTAGAGGATCAATTTTGTATTTTAGCCAAGAATCTTCTAGTGTTGAGTTTTGAACTAGGTCTCGAACCGTTTAGATACTTCAAGAAGCTCGAGTTTCTTTTCCAAGCTCTGAGTGTCTTCCTTCACATGCTGCATGCAAATTAAAACAATAACCAAAACTGTATAATATGTTTACAATCATGATCATATTATGCTGTTTTCTTTGACACTTCTATGTACAAAGATAATACATTAATACTACTTGGAGAACCATCATATATAAGTTGAAGTATCTCTCATGGAGTGGTGAACCTTAACCATCATCATTTACATACTCATGCACTTCCATTCTGCCCTCAAACTCTCATGAACGTGTTGGTTGCAAGGTTGATTATGGAACTTTAGCAAATATGTTCGTTGGAATAAAAAGGGGAAATTCATAAACTATTAAACAGCTTGGTTATAGCACATTGTGCAAACGCTTTCATTGTACTATAGCATGAGACTAATTCCCAAATAAATCATAACAATATACACTTCATCCCATATATATTTCAACTTGCTGATGATGCATGGCTACAAGAGACATATATATGAGGGGATAATGAAATTTAAGAAAAGTTATTTGGTCATGGTGGATGAGGCTGCATTTGTGCCACAACTAATGACAGATTTTCATGATGACAAAAACTACAACTCCAGCAATTTAGTAGAGAATAATGTGCTTTCTAGATAATTAAAAGATAAATTTTCATCATTATGAAGAAATCAAGAATATTATTAGCAAAGGATTTGTATCTTATGTTGCTAGCTCATTGTCATCTCCTATACTAAAAGCAAATGGAGGGCAAACCTGATTAGTTCCTTCAGATTTTCCGTTGAGTCCGTGGTCCTTGGATCTCTTCTGATAACGTTCTATCGTCTTGCTCATACTGAAGCATCTCCAGTTCACAACAAGAAGAGAATACATGGAAACGACATTTTAACATCTTTCATTAGTATACACTTCTCATATTTGCAACTTTAAATTAATATAGGCGGCTTGACTTGCCGGTATATAATGGTATCAAGATCACAAATGTTTAACAAGTTTGTAATCTTTCTCATGTTAATCATCACTTTTGTTTAATTGTTCATTATACTAGTTGAGATTTTCTGAACCACATTTCTGTACCATGAACTATGGAATGCGTTTCTATTTTGTTTATAAACTTTTGTTTTAATTTGGAATTGGTTTAGGTCCAGTGCATTTAGTGCACTGGACCCGGTCAAATGATGACACGTGTCCAAAAGTAGACACGTCATCATCTCAACGGGCCCAATACTACTGGACACTGGACTTAAGCCTGACCCTTTTAATTTTAACCCTAAACATTACTGTTTGTTTCTATTTCTACGTGAAAACTTCCATTAATTAATTTTGGATAAATTGGTTCTCCAAATTATAACAGAGAAATGATTTTAATGTAATCTCTCATTGCATATGAGAATGAAAGAGATATTGTATTTATAGTTATAGATACATGATAAGATATCAAATGAATCAAAAATTCAAACATACAAACTTGAAATAAAAATTTCAAATAGATATTATTTACATATTATCTAACACGCCCCTCAAGGTGAAGGTTAGCTAGAGGAAAGCTTGTTACGAAAAAAAAATGAAAATCTCACTTCACATGTCTAGTGTATACATCGAAAACCGGATTGACAATGGGATAAGTAGTATCAATTTTGTCACATCTAGTGTAGGCACAGTGGATAGTGAGATACCAAGTTCACATAATAGTGATTGAATCCAAGATAGTTGGGCAACAAGTTCAGCAGCTGCTTTATACTCAAGAGGACCAAGTGATAAGCTTATGGACAAGGAAAAAAGTAAAAGCACTAGAGCTCAATATACATTTGAAAATGCTTGAAGATAGGAAGGCCATAGTGAACAATGTGCTTGAGATTGCATTAAATATGCTTGACAATACTCCAATGATCAACATATAGATAATGCATAAATTGACAAAACTAGCCAAAATCCCGCACAATGCGCGGTGCATTTTGATAAATTTTGTAAGAAATTTGTATGTCCCATTGATTTCATGAATACTATTATTGTTAGTCACAATTAATCTATGAAGTTTTCTACTAAAACTAAATTTAAACTAAATACATTGGAGGAAAATTCCTCTAATTCATGCAACCAAGAAATGTCATCAAATCACACAGTTCACATTGTCACCTACAAATCTGTTGGTTCTTAGGTGTCTTTCTTGTATGATTTATACTTTATATATCAATTAGCTATAAAAACTTCTAGACTTTCGTGATACAACAACATAAAAAATGATGTCAGTGTGATGCAATAATATCACAATTTAATCTCCAAATTTTAATTGAACTAAAAGCAGCCAAAAACAAATCCTTACCAAGTATATTCATTATACGGAAAACCAAAAATATAAATTGGCACATAATATGAAAAAATAAGCCTAAATACATTACAATGCTATAAGTAAAAACGTATACATAAAATCTAAACAAAATATTTAAAACGAACATAATATTTTGAAAATTAACATACCTCTCAGAAATAAAACCAAAGATATTGTGAGAAAAATTATGGAAGTTTAATTTTTAAGTCCAACGGAAATGGGGATTTATATTGGACAAATGTGGAGACAAATAATATTTACCTAATTCATTGAATTCGACTCTTGCAATTCTGCATTGCAGTTTGCCTTATGCAGAAAATTGAAAAGTTTTCTTAATTCCTACATTTCCCATGACTTTTTAGATCCATTCGTATCTATTCAAAGCAATAAGTTATAAATGTATACAAATTTTTGTCTTTTCCCATTAAAAAAAAAAAAAAAAAGTAATGCTACAGCTACAAACTATTTTACAATATTTTTACAAAATGTTGATGTGGCCAATCTCTTATTGGTTTTCATTTAGGCCCACCATTAATATCACATTTTCATTTACCAATGATCACTCACCACATAAGCACTTTGTAAAAAAATTTGTAAAATAGTTTGTATCTCTAGCATTATTAAAAAAAAAAAATTGAAATAAATGCATTTGCCATTACTTAATAGTTTGACATAAATGCTAAATGTAGATGAGGTGGAAGCCTAAATGAAAAGAATATCATACAATGTGCCACTTGACAGAACCTTATACTTTTCCATATAAGTTCTCTGCTTTTATATATATATATATATATATATATATATTGATTTGATCACAACAAATGCAATATTAAGCTTTATAAGGGTCAGATTTTGTAGGGTATTGACAATCTGACAATAAAGTGAAGAATTGACAAAAGACCTACCACCAGTCTTGGAAACTTTGTTGGAGGCCAAAATTAGAATGACAACACTTGTGTAAGAATGGGTGTAGACTGAGTATCAAATGTTTGCACTGATGTAAATGAGTGTTTTGGTTAATGACTAAAAATGAATGATAATTATTTTGGTCAAAAGACAACCCATGTGTGAGTTGAGGATTTGTTTATTACGTTAGTATAAAAGCATTGTTATTTATATTGGGTTTTGTGATTGTGAGTATTAAGTTTGTGAATTGGAACTAAGAGATTTTTTTTTTTAATTAATGAAATTTAGGTTTGCTTGTATCTGTTTTTGTGAATTGGTTTGAATTTGTAAGTGATTGTAAGTATAGTTTGTAGAGATGATCAAGTCTTTGTAATCCATATAGTTGATAATAGATTTTGCTTGACATTATCAGGAGAGTGGTCATCAAGTTAATCAAATCACCTTAAACTTTATTATCTTGTTTACATGTTTTGATTTCTTAATTGTATGAAAGTTCTTCCGTTAGTCCCCAAATTCTACCAAACTGATAGATGAGCTTTTCGTGTCATAGAAAGTATTAATAAGTTCATACTAAAAGAAATTACAAAATTTGAGGTTAAATTCCTAAAATCTTTTAAGAAAGAAATAAAACTTTCCCCAACTTTAAGGTGCAAAAATGCGATTTAACATTTTATTTTCAAAACAACTAACATTTTAGTCCA
The DNA here is from genome assembly GCA_030021035.2 of Notholithocarpus densiflorus. Lineage (NCBI taxonomy): Eukaryota > Viridiplantae > Streptophyta > Magnoliopsida > Fagales > Fagaceae > Notholithocarpus > Notholithocarpus densiflorus. The sequence continues at coordinate 9,931,841 of JARYZH020000002.1, forward strand.
TCATAATTAATCAATCTCTCTATCAATTTTGTCCGTCATAATATACTTAACCTTATTATGAAACCTAACTAAATTTTAGTTCCAAAACAATTAGTTCACCTATAAATTGATCTCCTAATCATTTGTTGAATTATTACCACATGCTGTTACATAATATGTCCGTTATTCTAGTAGTTATTTTTCGAAAGGCTTAAATACGTTAATGGTCTTTAAAACTAAACACACACAGCTTATAATTTCTCAGATGGCGTGATCAACTAAAAACTAACATGTTCCATATAGACTAAAAAATATCATTTTAATTTGGTTAAAATCAACGTCTTTTCTTTCTCAAAAAAAAAAAAAAAAATCAACGCCTTTAAGTATTTTTAGGGATTAAAAATGATCACTTTAAGTTTTTTATTGACTAAAAGCGACCACTTTAAAATTTAGAAATGAAAAGTTCTTATAGACAAGAGTTTAAAGACTAACAATGTATTTTAACCCCAAAAAAATAACGCACAGAAGTTTTAATAATGTCATGTTCCCATTCCTAGTTATTTAGAACTATCCTTTCCAACATTCTAGGACTCTAAAGATCCAGAATGGATGTCTCATAAACTGATGTTGCATAGGCTTGTAAAAGTTGAATTTAAAACACACGGACAATGCAACTCCTCTACAAATTTAATTTCACAAGAATTTTTGGCTAGTAGGCAAGTGCAAAGTGAAACACTCTCTCCCTCTCAAATTTTTATAAAATTAAACCAGAAAGTTGAATTTTGCTTTGCTTATATAAAGGCACCATAAACTTGATTAATTGAGTCAAAAATATTCTAATGTTCGGGACCACAATTTGATTCCTTATAACCATTCTAAAAACAAGCCTGTGTAGCGTAATGTCGAATGTCATAAAAGATATGAGTATGTCTTCCTCATTACCAATTGGTTTTGAGGTGAAATGACACAACTCACAGTTCGACATTCTAGAAAATATCCTAATTGATCCCTTACTATATTTTTTTTACCCTAATTTGACTAGAAAATCATTAAAAATGCCCAAATTGAGTAAATAACAACCTAAAATCTAAATTTCTAAAAATCACATAAGATATATTTAAAAAAAAAAAAACCATCCGTTCAATCAACCAATATTAAGGAAAACCCATCCGAAAGTTTTACAGCCAATCTTCCACAAAGAATAAATTATCGTTACTCATACAACTTTGTTCGAAAAATTGGCTCAATTTCATCCTTTCATCTATTGAATCTCATGGAATTGAATCTCACTCCACGAATTCTTTCCAAATATGATCAAATATTTCCTCTTTATTCTCACAAAAATAAGAACCCTTAAGATTCAATCTTATGCTGATTGAGGAACAATTAAAAAACATATCTTTCCAAGTGAAATCATCCACCTTCACCAAAATTGATTTCTTTGGAACTTTAATCTAACAATACAAGGTTATTCAAGTCAACAGGTGTATGTGTTTTCATATTTATAAGAATACTCTTTGGACTCTCATCAAACACTTAGTCTACGTAACCCTCTTGTAAGGTTCTATTACATAAAGAACTGACCTCCAAGATATATAGAACTAACCTCCAATATAACGTGGATTTGGATGGCAGTTTTGAAGCCTATTGAAAATGGCATCTCTTGCTCCACCATTCAGCCGGCCCTGGGTTTGACACTGCATCAAACAGCTCCTCCATCCGTTGAAAGCATGCCTCTAGTTGCTCATTACATTCATGTCATCTATGGCAGCATGCCTTCACCCATATGCTCCTTTTCATGTTATAGCAGGAACCTATCCTCTAATACCAACTGATGCAGTATTGGCATGTAGAAACTGAATCTAAAACAGGCGAACAACATAACTCTTCTAGAAACCTAATTCTATAAGAACTTTAGACTAGTAGGTAGACGTGGCAAAATTGGAACTAAACCCGTTAATCTGCTGGAACTCATAGGAAAAATATGGGTATAAGTAGATGTTTTTTGAACCCATAGAAAATAGGTCAACTCTAAACCGTTTAAGACCTAGTTGGGTCGAGGTGACCCGCATATCAACCCATTTTTTAACACACAAACTTTTCAGTTTTTTTTGTAGCTCTTTTCTTTCGCTTATTAACCTTAAGTATTTAAGTATTATTTATTTTAAAAATTGTAAATTTAAAGATTTTATGTATTATTAAATTTTTATTTTTAGTGCTTTTATTTATTTGTTCTCTTCTTTATATTAAAAGAAAGACAAAAAAAATGATTAAGTTTTTTTTTATATGTTTTTTATTTAAAAAAATACAGGTCATACCAAATCAATTCAACCCTTAAAAGACTAGGTTAGGGCTATAAGATAACCTATTTAGCATGACTCATTTCTTATCCCCCTTAAATATTTTATAAAATTCAACCAAAAAATTGATTTTCGTTTTTAGAGGTTCTAGGCCCATATAAAGGCACCATAAAACTTGATTACTAGGTAATAATAATAATAATAATAATAATAATAAAACACTCTAAAAGAAATTCTAATTGACACCTTTCAATATTTGGACTCTAATTTGATTAGGAAAGCACTAAAAACAACTAAAATTGAGATAATAACAATTTAGAATCTAAAATTTCAAAATTTTAATAATTGTAGTTTGCTTGATCAACCAATATGCCTTCATGCTCTAATACTTGAAATATGCAGCCAATTTCCTCCTAAGTTAGGGTGCTTGCTTATTCACATTTAAATAAGCAACCTAGTTCTAAGGAATAAACACGCCCAATGAGTTCCTGCTCCAAATATTTCTTAATGCATTAGTCAAAAGCAACTAACAGCCTAAAGCAACCTTGTTTTTTCACTGAGAACGAACTTTTTTTACTTTTAATATTTCACATGATTGAAAATTTCATCTTCTTCAGTGCAAACATCAAACAGGTATGACAGTACTTTTTTTTTTGGTAAGTAGGTATGACAGTACTTGAAGCTTATGAGCCAATAGTGCTATGGAATTATCAACCAAGAAGAACAATAATATTACGGTAGCATGAATGACAACTGACAAGACAACCTGCATAATGACGGAAATCTGTAACTGTTGGATGCAACAAGGCAATCAATGTTCAGTGGTGACAGCAAAATTATGACAAGCCAGTGAATTCAACAATAATACAACAGTGAAACAATGCAATGTTGTGACTTGAGGGCTTTAATACATGATTGACTGGCTACACGTACGACGTCCGTTGATGAAATATAATGCAACCATTATCAAAATGTTACGGAGATTTAAGATTTAAGAACTGATGCTGACTGGCCACTTTAATCAGGTATTGAAGATTTACAACTTCAATTTTAGAGTTAATCAAGTTTCAAAGTTAAATGAAATTTAAATATGAAGATTATGCAAGTTCATGCGATGTTGAAGATTAAGTACTTTTTTATAACTAAATAAAACCTACATGGTAATTAGTATAAAAAGTTTAAACTTGGAGAACCACTTTAATGAGGCAATACTTGATCAAATATATCTCATTTAGGGATGTGCAGCCCACTTGCCCATCTGCCAAAATTGACCTACTTGTTAGGTTGGTTTTTAGGGGTTGATGGGTTGCCAAAAAAAATTTTATTATAGGTTGGGTTAGATTCGGGTCAAGAGATTCACAAATCCGTCTAACCAACCTATATTTAAAATATATATTATATGTTTTTGTTAATTATTCTCTTACCACTCTCCCTAATATAAAACAAAAATCCTAACTTATTTTCTCATTTTAACTCTCAATCTCTCACTTTCATCTCTCCTTACTTAGAATTTGAGTACAATGATGCTACTATTTAGAATTTTCTGAAGATGGTAGGGGGCAACAAACAGTTGTAATACTGCAACTATTCTATTTTATTTCTAAACTGAGTTGAGATAAAAAAAACCTATTTGATATCTTACTATCTAAATGTCATTTGGTTTGGTTATTTGTGTTGGTTAGATAATTTGTGTATGGTGCTATGCTTGAAATTTTTGGAAGATGGTAGGGTCACTTGTAATACTGCTAGTTGATGTTATTCTAATGCTCATGTTTTTTTTTTTTTTTTAATAATAAAAAAAATGTCCAACCAAACCCACATGGATTGAGTTAGACCCCTGTGTGATGAGTTGGGTTAGGTTGAGGTTTTTTTAACCTAATCATAGTGGGTTGGATTGAAAAAACCCCCTTCAACCTGACCCATGAACACCCTCTCATTTTCACTTTAATGTGATCTTCTTCCCATGGTGTTTGCAATGCCTACTTAAAGAAAAAAGAAGATAAATATTAAGAAGAAGAAAGAAAACCAAACTTTAGTAATGCTAGACAAATGAACACCCCAAGCAAAAAACTTCTTCAAACATACATGCACGGCCATCATTTGCCTTTCTCAATTTTAAAGCCAAATGACTTCTATTAGGTATTTTAGGTGTGGTTATTTTCACACAGATACAGTTGTAATCTTTACAAAAGTTTACTTATAATGTCAAAAATTCAATGTAATTGTTTTTATTAGGGACATTTTTATGTAATTGGCTAATCCTTTGACAAAACACATTTTACTTGTAATTGGATAGATCTAGGATGGGTTTAGTACTTCAAGAAACAAGTATTCAAGTTAAGTATTGAAGTCATGCAAGTCTAACCAAGAAATAAGTGAAGGAAGTGTTGTTCATTAAAACTGGACAGCAATCTCGACAGAAAGACTTCTATCGAGATTTAATGTTGAAGCTTAACATAAGCTATATCTGTCGAGAATTATGAAATCAGACTTTTCAAATCTGATTACATGCATATTCCTATGTATTTGTGAGAAAATGGTCAATCAAGATGACATTCATACAGCTTATGCTAAATTGTACAAGGTTTCCGAGAAGTATGAGAAACTGTACAGGCTGGCCACCAAAAAGCTGAGTGATGTGAAACTAGATCGAGATGAGCTCTCTACCAAGGTTGATGAAGCCAATCAAGTCATTTGAGCACTGCGATTTGAGAACAATTTCTTGGCCGAAAGGACCAAGAAGCTTGAAGCGGAGCTGTTTCAAGTCAGAGCTCAATTGAAGAGGACTTCTAGTGCAAAGTTTGATGAGGTGCTAAGTTTTCAGAAAGCTGCTTCTGACAAAACTTGTTTAGGGTATGATTTCTTTTCTTCTAATATTGCCTCATCTAGTACAATTGTGTTTGTCTTACCTATTGATAATGTTAATTTTGAGAACAATGAATCTAAAACTAAAATAGCTAGTGAGAACTTAGAAAAGGGCAAATCTATTCTAGGAGCACCCCCTAAGGTTGAAAACAAAGAGACTAGAAACCCTAATACTAAGAAGGCAAACAACAAAAATTCTTAACAAAAGAAGCCATATTTCTGTCATCATTGTGGAGTTTCAGGGCATATTCATCCTAATTACTATAAGTGGTTAGCCACACAACAAACCAATAGTATGGTCTCATCTGGAAATCAGAATCAGTTTCCATCCTCTCTTGCTCATTTGGGAGATCTTCTCAAGGCCCTCATGTTCCTTTCGAATTTGAACAGTTTCAATTCTTTCCCCCCACCTCCAGATCAAAGGTTCGCACAAAGAAAATATTCTTCCAAGGTGTGGAAGGAAAAAAGCTCAAAGTGATTCAGTCACTTTTTCTCTCTCCCTTTAATGTTTTGCATTACTTGTTTGTTTTGCTTTCTAGCTTTTGAGTTAGTCTAGTTTTATACTTTTTGTGTTTCTTTATGTTTTTGTTTGGTGGTTTTTTTAGTTTTTGCTTTATTTTTTTTTTTCATAAAAAAAAATGAAAAATCAGAAAAATACAAAAACAGTGTTATATGTGTATATTGGTACTTGTGTACCTTGGATGGCTATTGAAACAAAGTTTCTAAATTTTGTATCTCTTGTAGCTTAGATGAGCATTTTAATACACAACTAAGCAAGTGAGTTTTGTAGCTCGTGTTGGTGATGAGTACGATTAAGTAATCTTTACTTAATACTCATATCACTCTTTTTGACGGGAATGTCTAGAAAATTCTAAGAGAAATGCATAAATAACTATCTCACCACTAAAGCCCGCCAATCATGTATAACATTTGTGTGCTTCAGTATAGCAAAATTGTGATGTTTTGGCTTACATAATTGGATATTTCTTTTCTCTCTTATATGCCTATGCATGATATGTTCAAAAAGAAAATATGCAAAGAATATAAAAGCAAAAAGAATCAAAATGCTTTTAAAAATGGTTGTAAGCATGTTTCTAAGAGATGTGGGAATTATATGATGTACCTCAAAGGTGATAGTCCCCATCAAATAGTTATGATTGTATGTGAGTGTATTAGATTTTCTCATATCTCAAATCGTCATAATATAAGAAACTTATGCACTATTGCTATGTTTCACACACAACACGCAAAATTCTTTGCTACTTTTGATACATGTGCAGGTACAATGTAATTTGGCCATCACAAGAAATACATGTGTTAATATATGTTTACTAAACTGTCTTAACTTGTTTTTGAAATATAAAATTGGTTAGACTTTTTTTTTTTTTGTGTGTGTGTGTGTGTTTTTGGATCTATGCTTTGCATATATGTTGAGAGCTGTTTTAAGAGCTTAACATGTTGTTTGGATATTTGTTTGAGTAGCTTGCTTGTTGCTTTCATCTCTTTATGTTTTTCCTCCTTGAAAAACTCATTTTCTTCAAGCTCGACAGCTTCTCGACAGATCCTCAACAGATTCATTTCTATCGAACCTTCTTTCTCTTTTCTCAATAAATCTCAACAAATTCATTTCTATTCAATCTTCTTTCTCTTTTCTCAATAAATCTCAACAGATTCTCGATCCATCGAGATTTCTGGATTTCTCCTCGATAGATTCTCGACAACTTCTTCGATCCATCAAGCCATATTTCTGATCATTCTATCTGCTCGATAGCTTCTCAACAGATTCTCGATCCATCAAGGTGAGTTTTGCCATTGACAGATCTCGACAACACCTCAACAGATTCATTTCTGTCGAGATTTAGTGCTCGACAAATACTTTGATCCATCGAGCTGCATTTTCTATATATAGTTGATGCGCGATTCAAACTTCACTTTTTCATTTCTCTCTTAACAGAAAACACTTCTCTCTCGCCCTATACACTCTCCTTTCACTCAAATCTCCTCTCCCACTCCTTTTTCGACCTAGATCAAGCTTCAATCTCTTGGTAAGTGTTCTAAATCCCTTCATTTACATGCATTCATGCATTTTAGACCTAGGTTTTGGGTTTTTGAAAATTTTTGGGGTTTTTGAGATTTTTGTGAAATTTTTAGGTTAGGTTGTGTTGTTTTGGTAATGTATGCTCATGCATTGCATTCTCATTGCATTATAAAAATGTTTCATGCATTTTAGATGTGTGATTGATTATTGTTGTTTGAGTGCTGGTAGGTTTGGATTGGGTTTTTACCTATGATGCTTTTAAATTTTGCACGTCACATATTCATGCATTTTTCATGCATACATTATATCTTTTCATTCCTTTTCTAGTTTGTGATGTGTTTTGTTCTCTCTTTCTCTCTCTCTCTCTTGGATAGACCATGCCATGACACCCAAAGCGCGGAAATCCACTCCAACTCGGAACCCTCTTCGTGGTTTCGAGTCATCCTCTTCTGATCCTCCTGTTCCCTCTCACATTTAGTTCTGTGATGAGAAGGCCAAGACGAACTTCTTTGAGAACTTCCAGAATCGTGGCATTCATCCGGAACGCTAGGTTATTCTGTCGGACTTCTCCGACACTGCTCTACCCGAAGTCATTTGGACTCGGGGATGGGAGTCCCTCTATGGGAAACCCGATAGGTGTCCGGTCATGTTCATTCAGGAGTTTTACTCCAACATGCACGGTATCAATACCTCTGTACCTCGTTTTGTTACCATATTCCGAGGTACACATATCGTAGTTACTCCGGATCTTATATCCGAGGTACTACACGTTCCCAGGGTAGCGCATCCTAACTACCCTGGCTGTGAGCGTCTTCAAACTGTGTCCAGAGACGAGCTTATCTCTCACTTTTGTGAGACTCCTTCTATATGGGGTGGTAAGCTAAACACCCCATGCTCAGGCTTTGCCAAAGGCCTGACGTTCTTTAACATGGTGATGACATTCACTCTTACACTTTTGTCTCACTATAACTCCATCACTGAGCCTCGTGCTTGTTTTCTTCTTTTCTTGATGGAGGATCTTTCCATTGACTTTCCCTTTCACCTCATCACATCTATCATAGATGTGTATCAGGATACCGCTACCCTTGATAAGCTCATCTTTCCTTCGGCTATCACGCGGATCCTTCAGCACTTCTCCATTCCTATTCCTCTCTCTCATCTTTTTACCATTATGGGTGCCATCAGCGCCGGTTTTGTTCGGCGGAGCGAGGCCCAGCTTTGACCGAAGCGGCCAAGAGTGGAGACGGATGATCCTACAGCTTTTACTGTTCCATCTTCTTCTTCGGCTCCTTCCACCTCTGCTCCTTCTTCCTCGACTACTGGTGTGACTCTTGAGGCCATCATGGTGCAGTTTCAGAGGATGGATGCTCGTCTTGACTATCTCACTGATGAGATGTGTCAGATAAACACTCGAGTAGGACGCATTGCACGCCGACAGGCTTGCATGGCTGGCTTTGCACCCTTTCTCTCTCCTTCTCCAAAGGCCTCGGCTGATGAGGATGATGATGCTGGTGCTGATGAGGATGATGCTAGCTCTTCCAGTGATGATGAGATGACAACCTCTCAGTGACTTGCCCTTTGTCATTCGTGACAAAAAGGAGATTAATTTTGGGTTTGAGAGTAGTCTTGTACTTAGGGGGAGAGTTAGTATAAGATATTTTTTTGATAGGGGGAGTGTATGTAGATTTTGAGGGATGTAGTGAGGTTTACACGTACTATGTAGTGAGGTTTACATGTACTTTTCTTTCTTTTTAGTTACAACCTCTTGTACACTGGTCTTGTGACCATTTTTTTTACATACATTGTACTTTATTTTCATATATATGATGATGTATGCTTTTTCTTCACCTATCTCTACATGTATTGTTTATTTTCTATCTTTATACACATGTTTCTTTATGTATACAATCTTTATTTCTGTTTCACACATGATGCCTTGATGAGTTTTGTTTAAGTGTTTTAGAAAGACAGGTTGTGAAAGTCTACTATGCCATGAACTCTCTTCTTGCAAAGTTTTTCAAGAGTTTATGTTAGGGTTAGATTTTTTTGTAATCCAACAAGTGGTTATGAGTTTAGTGATTTAAGACTTCTCTCATGATTCATTTGTTTGTTATGGTTTTGTCACAGATTGCCAAAGGGGGAGATTTTAGGGACATTTTTATGTAATTGGCTAATCCTTTGACAAAATGCACTTTACTTATAATTGAGAAAATCTAGGATGAGTTTAGTACTTCAAGAAACAAGTGTTCAAGTTAAGTATTGAAGCTATGCAAGTCTGACCAAGAAACAAGTGAAAGAAGTGCTGTTCATTAAAGCTCGACAGCAATCTCGACAGAAAGACTTCTATCGAGATTTAATGTTGAAGCTTGACACAAGCTCAACACAAGCTGTATCTGTCGAGAACTACGAAATCAGACTTTTAAGATCTGATTACACACATATTCTTATGTATTTGTGTAGGGTTTCTTTTCTCACAACCCTATACATATATAAGAATTATTTTAAGAGCCGTCACAAGTGGTTGCAAGAAATATACACGCATATTGTGACCGGAGGCAGAAATTGCTCTAGTTCATCATTCTCTTTGTGGAAGCTACTGCGTCTTTACGCCAAGGGTTTTATGACCAAGGAACTTCCTGATCTTCATTGTTGATGAACTGAAGAACTTGGCAGCCAACATCTTCTTCAAGTTGGTGAGTTATTCACGTACTAGGATCCGTGCATCATTGGTTAGTCACGTACTGAGACTCGTGCATTGAAAGGAGAGGTTGCCGCTACAATACAAGTCCAATTGGGTATTAGGGTAAAGGTTCAACTGTAGGTTGGTATTTCAGGATAGGCCAAAGGGTTTAGTAAGGTTTCTTATACTTGTAACCGCTTGTGATTGATAATAGTGGATTTTCAAGAGTGGTGACCTTAAATTCACCCGGTGGAGTTTTGTCTCAAGTATTTTCCCCATTCGTAAACAAATCACTTGTGTTAAATTTATTTTCTACTGCATTTAGTTATTTGGTGATTTGTTTGTGCTACCACGCTATTACATGTAATTTGACTAATTAATTAACTTGGTTAATTAATTAATTTGCAATGGGTCAATTCATTTTAACCCAACAGTTTTCAATATCATATGTAATCATTTGGTGTAGTTAATGTTAAAGTCAAATGAAACTTGTCACTGTGCAAGTCTAGAGAATTTTGATCAAACAAAATTAAGCAATTTTTTAAAAATATCGGACAGAAGTTTCGCCTGATTTTGATCAAGTGAACCTCTTATGGAAAGCAACCGACTTTGCCTTCTTAGTTCATTTGTAGCCGATCAACCCTTGATTTGTACACCTTATAAGAACCAAAAAATAACCCTAATATATATTCCATAAAGAAAGATAGAACAAGTATTCAAGAGAAAACCTCTGTCCAAGTGTTCAAATCTTTCACGCTCTCAAATTGATACACACTTGAGAGGAAATTTCACTACCAAACACATGATCACCATCTATTTTGTTAGGGTGCTGTTATGAAATATTTAAACCACGAAGATGTTGCAAAATCTTCAAGTGGCCATGTAGTAACCGTAAGATTGGTTTGGGGATCGGTGATAGACTTGCAGTACTAAATCACTATGAAGACTAAAGGTTGGTTCAGCTATTACAACAGAAGCAAAGAGCTCGAATACAGTGTCTATTACATGTGTTGGATGTCTAGTAAGTTAGTCTGTATTGCAACAATCTCTAAAATGGATTGGTTAAGTTGAGCTTTGTAAAATGTTTTTACCGTTTTGGATTTTTACTCCGTAAACAAACCCTTTTCTCTATGTGCGCGAATATTTGTTCTCTGTTGTGATTACGTTTTTCATGTTGCACTTGAACATGTGTAAACTACCCATGAATAATTGAAAAAATAACTATAAGTGATAGATAAGCCGGCTAGGGATCTAAATGCATTTTTTCAACTTCAATAATCTAATTAGCTTTTAGTTGTGCCCTAGTTTCAGTCATTTGTACGTTAGTATAGTACAAATTGTATATTTATATAGAAGGAGATTTCTTGCGAAAGAGGGCTTATGTTGCTGATATCTTTTTTTTCTTTTTTCTTTTTTTCAAACTTAATAATGCTTAATTTAATGCTCAATTAGAAGGACCGGACTTGCAATTTGCTCGGTCCAAATGCATTTTTACTATATGCAAATCTTAAGTTTAATGTAGATTAGGGAGGTGCAATATGCTAGATCAGAGCATTAGCATTGGAAAATTCCAATTCTACTCTATTTTACCATTCCAAAAAGTCACTTTATCATTATACTATACCATTTTACAATACCTCCGGCATCCCAAAACTCTATTTTTATTAAAATATTATTTTTTAATCTTTCTTTATTATTTCTTTCCAACCGTCACTTTTTTTTCAGACTTGGCATGATTCGTCACATTTTCCTGGGCTTTCCAACAGTCATTTTTTTTACTCTCTTTCTCCTTCAACCTCTAGCACCAGTTCAACACACAAAGCCACACACACACACAGAGACCCATGATACACCGATCAACCTATCCAAACCCATCACCACACACACACACACAAACACAAACCATCAAACCATCAACAAAGCCACACACAAACACAAACCATCAAACCATCAACGGAGCCACACACACACAAACCATCAAACTAGTTGGAGCCAACAACGGCCACCACACCCACCACCCAAGCCACCGATCAGAAACCCACGCCGCCGATTTGAAACCTAGGCCGTTGAAAATACCCAGAAAAACGCCATCATTGTCGTGAGAAACGCCGTCACCGATCAGCAAACGCCATCACTGCCACGCCTTCATCAGACCTTGCTTCGGCCAACAGCGAGTCAGAGAGTGAGAGAGGGTAGATGAGAAAACAGAAACCAAAACCAAAACCAAACCAAAACTAAAGCAACGCCACCGGAGCAAACCCATTCAAAAAAAATCATCACCGGAGCCACCATCGGAGCTACCAATGATCAACCCAACCGATCCACCCACCGATCAACAGATCCACCGTTTCAAACCCACTGATCAATCGATCCAAACCCACCATCAACCGATCCTAGCCCACCGATCCAAACCCAGCTCACCGATCCACGCTGATCCAACCTCCAAAATCCAAAACCCAGCACCGGTGCAAGCTTTGAATGAGAGAGATGTAAGAGAGGGTGTGAGGAGGGAGGAGCTGTGACTTGTGAGAGACAGAGAGAGGAAGTGAATCAGAATGAGAGAGGATTGAGGGAATAAAATATTGTTTTTGGTTTTACAATTATTCTACAGTGCAATTCTAAAGGTAGAATTGCACTATAGCAGTATTGCAAAAAAATTTGCAATACTTAGGTTTAGCATTCCTTGATGTAGAGCATTTTGAGGCTTGAAATGCCAAATTTCCCTTACATTTGGGTTTAGTATTCTCCAAAGCTAATGCTCTCATGCTTCACATATATGCTCCAAACTTCTAAAATCCAGCTAAGCAAAAACTAGGTTGCAGTACTGTGACATCTTGAAACTCCAGCCAGTTTACCTCTTTTTCTGTGAGTGACTCCAACGACATCATAAAAGAGAAGGGAAGAAAATAAGAAAAAATGGAACCAATAAATCATATTAACTTTTCAGTAAGAAGTGACATCTCTAATTTTTAGCATTGTAGTCACTGTCTCAATCATGAACGGGGCATATAATTGCATTCTCATTAAGCATTTCAAAAAATTTAACATTTAGCATCTTAAAAACCTACTTTATTTATTTTAACAACTCATTTTATAATCCACCCAACATCAAAGGTTTTATACTTTTTACCACTTCATTAATTAAAGATAGTGAGAGAGAGAAGGAAAGACGGTGACAGAGAGTCTGGTGAGAAGAAAAGAGGAATAGTGAGAGAGAAAAAAGATATTTTAATTAAAGTAGTATTAAAATATTATTATATTTATAAGATTTGAGCTATAGTGGACTGTCATAGATAGCAGTCCACTGTAGCTCAGATGCTAAAATTTTTAACACTAACATCTTTGTTGTAATGTGCTTTTTTGGAATGAGATGCTAAAAATAGCATTTTTTAACTTTTGAGAGTTTTAATGTGAATGCTCTAACTTTCTCAATTACCATGCACGAAGTAGTTAAAACTCAAAACCACTTAAATAACAAAAACAACAGAATACTTTTTATTCAATTAGCTAATAAACCAATCCTTAGGTAGGACAATACGAGTAATAATTAGGTGTATTAGCTTGCTTATTTGCTGGTAAAGATTCCTAGTCAAGGAGCAAATAATCTAATTATTATCTATTTCCCATCAAATGACAATCAAACATCTTTTCTCTCTCAAATAATGCATGTAACTTGATAAAAGACGAAGCAAAAAAATTAGTAGGTTGAGGTCTGAATCATAAGTTTATGGTTCATTCACAAATTCAAATAAATTTAAATATCCTGTCTTATTTAAGGCTTGAAAGAAGTAGAAGAATCATTATAATTACACATGACAAAAAAGTTTTATTTTACTAAACTCCAACAATATAGTTTTAGTCTCAAAAACTTTGAGATAGAGGCAACCACACGTATTCTTCAGTATTGCTCTATCCTAACTAAAATCATATACAGGAACCACCTATGTCTTATTCTTTATTGATGTATTAATCTCTCTTCTTTGCACATTATCAAAATATCTCAAGCAATGACTCTCCCATGTCTTTTCACTAATAGGAACCACCTATATCTTTTAAACTAATTTTTTACATTTCATATCATATCTTTGTATTTTTATTCATCCATCTTAACATTCTCATTTTACTTATACTTATTTTATGAACATATTGCTTTTTCATAGTGCAAACATTTAGTAATTAAACTGGATTTTTTTGTTGTGTTAATAAGCTAAGTGTTTAATTACCCCCATGCCCTTAAACAAAAATATGACTCTTGATTGAGTTAGATTTTATACAGGATTTCTACAGTTGATCCCATTTGTGTGTCTATATATATTCTTTTTTCAAGCAAAATAATATCAACTCAATACTTATATAATTAAAATATTTATTTACCAATATTTCCACCAAAAAATTATTTATTTACGAATATTGCTCAAAGCAAGTGGTAATAAATAAACAAGTACATTCTAACACCAATATCAAGGATAAGTTAAACCAATAGGTAAATGGAGATGTTGGTGATCAGAGTCCAATACTTTTCAAAAACATAATAAATAGTACCAGTAAGAACATTGAGTACAATGTCTTTCTCAGAAGTCAGAAAGCACTCTTTTTATTTTCCTTTTTTTTTTGAGATACGAAGACACTCAAACAGTCACAAGATTCCAAGTTTCTTGTCAGTCACCAATGACTTAGATGTAATCAAGGGGTCATTTCTATAAACAATTTTTAGATTAGCTACAAAATCGACAGAACAACAAATATTATACCGTTCCATGCTTTTAGTATCACTGAATTCGAAACCGTTTTAGTGATAGGGTAAATTGGTTCATGCTCTCTCAGAAAAGCAATAGTAAAAACGCTGTTTTTCAGGCAGGCAATAGATGGAGATATCTGAAAGATTAGTTTCTTCTGTTGATTTAAAGATGAAATCTCTCTTTCTCTCTCCCTCTCCTTGCACAAAAGCAACAAACTAACACTACCTATGACCATGAAATAACTATTTAAAAATATTGGACAGTAATGACCATAGTAGATCAAAAATCTCCAAGACTATTTGGAAGATCGCACCTATGGACCATGAAATAAGGAGATGAACATTGTAAGCAACAAGAGAAAGAAAAAAAAAAGTAAATGAAAATATAGGAGAAAAATAACAACAGTCATGGAAAATCTCCAATATTGTTTGGAAGATCAAGACAGGAAAACTGGAAACACAATGAACAAAATCAGTAGGCAATTAATATTGAATATGAAGCCGAGAGAGATCAGACGCCTTTGACATATAATTAAATTAAGCTCGTTAATAATCATGATACTTATCTACATGGTACAGGTGTCGTACTAGCCTCAGTAAATTTTAGTACTATAATTACTGCTATATATTACTATTGTGCTTCTATTTATTTCCGTACATAATTAAAATTCAACAAAAAAAAATAGAACAATTTTTTTAGCAAATCGCCAATTATTCTTGCCTTGCCAACTATTATTTTAGCACAAATCTTTTTGGTTTTCTAGAAGAGACAGTTTAAGAAGGTTCAATTGTCCGAGATGAATTTCTAGATCCATGAATTTATCAACCAAATGAAGAAGACGAAAACAACAAGAAATTATGGTTCTTAATATGAGTAAAATTAAGAATCTAAAACGTACCAAGAGCTTGAGAACTCGTAGAGCTTTCCTCTAGGAGAGAATATGATCAGTGCAACTTCAGCATCACAAAGAACTGAGAGCTCAAAGGCCTTCTTTAACAGCCCATTTCTTCGCTTTGAAAAGGTTACTTGCCTGCTTGCTGCATTTTCTATGCGCTTCATCTGAGTTTTTCCCCTCACCATTTCTTGCAGTACTCTAAACTCTCCAAACAAGAAGAGCGAATTTCCAGGAAAAAAAAACCAGAAAATAAAATGATGAACTTTATGGAAATCTGAACCGAAGCAGAATAGACAGTGGATCTAAAATCAAAGCTTGCAAACTACTATGCAAGACCCAGATACGGTTTCCCAAAATAGAAACCCGGTTAACGAAATCTAGAAAAGGAAAAAAAAAAAAAAAAAACAACAACAATAACAACACAAAAAAGAAAACTAAAATTAGTGAAGCAAAGATGGGAGAGATCTTAGAAAACCAAGAAAGAGAGATTGAGGAAATCAGAGAAACCCTAAAAAAATGCCCAGGAAAAAGGAGAAACCATAAGATTGATTGATTGATTTGATTTGATCAGCTTATCTACTTTGTTATTGGCATTTTTAGGAGCTAGCTAAAAGTAGAAGATGAAGAAGCCAACCACAACCCTAGACAATGAATAAAGAAAGAATATATAGTAGGTGTTAGAACCTAATCTCTTTCTTTTTTGGGTAAACATAATGGAAAAAACAGACACCTCCCAAAAGAAGAAAAACAGGAATAAGTGCCAAATACATGTGTGAACCCAATGAGACTATTCCTCAATCCAACTAAGGATTTGCTTTTTAGAGGCATGGAAATTCGGTGCCTATTGCGTATTTTGACGCAACGTGGATAAAGAGAGACTGACAACCACTCAATCCGGTGACACTAAAAGAGGGCAAATAGGTGTGTGAAGTGGAAGACAACAAACATTCCTGTCGGTTGCCATTAATACCCGGACAGGCTGGAACCCCCAAAGTAGCAGGGAAATTTGGAGCACTGCTTCGGCACTCCATCAAAACCTTCCTCTTCGGAGTGTAAACTGTAAACAAAATAAACAATGGTTTGTCCGTACGAGAGAGAGAGAGAGAGAGAGATTAATTTTAGAGGAAGTCGAGGCCGTCCGTACTATGAAAATAAGAAGTGTACCAATCCTGACTTGCCACCTTTGCTCCTTTGGGTGATATTATTTAGACACTGTCACGTGGCTAGTCCTTCTGTGGTTCTTCAGCTCAGGACTTTTTTTTTTTCTTTTTCTATGGTTATTATTGCTAGTCGTGTCAGATAGAGAGGCACACGAGCATGTATATATATACACTATATATAATATCATAGTAGATTAGGTTTATGTTTTTTACGGTAGTACTGGTTTTCGGGGTGCGAAGCTTGAGTTTGAAGCTCTCGTTAGGACCACAGACAGTAGGGTTGCTCTCATAAATAATTGTGAAACAAAACATACCCACCCTTCTTTTTATAAATTTGAAAAAACAAAAAAGAATGAAGTTTATTAATCATAATTTCTAGTTTTCTTTTAAGAGAACATAATAATTAATTATAATATGTCTATTATTAACTGTACTGTTTATATATAACTAGGGGAGTATTCAACTGTTGTGCCAAAAAATAGTGGTCTATTCACTATAAAATGTTTTTAAGCAAATTCTAAGCTTAGGTCTATACAAAGTACAAACTACCCGCCTAATTTAATTTGGTTTGACCGGATTATATGCTTAAATGGTTTAATTAAAATTTTGAATGAATTAAATTTTGGTTATCTGTTCATCGGATCTAACTGGACGGATTGGTTAAGATTTAATAACAATTTTAGAGTTGATTGTTGGACTTTGCTTGATGAATCTATGAACCTTATTGGCAAATGATGAGTTTCATATCCTAGCATTGTATCATAACAATCGAGTTTCTTCTTACCTTGAGCCAGAAGGCTTATTGTGAATGGAGACGAAATAATACTATCATAGAGAGAACCACATGAGGAAGGTCAAGAAAAGCTAGCTGGACAAGATCTCGTATGATGAATTGCCTATTCTTTTATCCCAAAAAAAATATATATATATTTATATGAAAATCAACTTTGCCCTGCAATGTTGATTGAAGAATGAAGACACTTCTATGATGAAGTCAAAAATTGCGGATCACTTTAGGTTTTTGGCAGTACATAGTCAATGAATAGAGAAAACAACATAGACACTTTGGTTCGATCTAAAGGCAATGACGACAAGATAAAGAGATCTAGGGGTGGGTGGTTGACGTTAGTGGACCCCCTCATGATAATCCGATCGGTTCATTGCTGGATTGCTCGATTGGGTCACGGTGGTTCGATCGATTCATGGGTGGCTCCTCGGTGCTCCTTCATTTTTGTTCAAGCTCTCCTCTCTTCTCTTTCTCTCTCTTTGGTTTTGAGGCTGGAAATGAAATGTAGGAAAATAGAAGTGTAGTTCATTTTACACCAAAACCTATTATATTTTACAATCAAAGGGAAAATGATTTCAGGTTGATTGGGTTTTTCAGTCCATTAAAACACTCATAAGACTGTAAAATATTTTCAGTCAAACCAAACGTAGCTTAAATCAAGCAGCTGCTTTTATGGGGTTATTGGAAATGATGTTTATGTTCAATTTATTAGAATGCATGTATGAAACTCTAATTTTTTTCAAATAATTTATAGTTAATCTTTATTTGGTGATACATCTGTGAGAAAACATGTCAAGGATTTTGTCTTATTTAATTTTGGACATATTTTTCATCCAAAATTATTTGGAGGAAAATTCCTTCCACATTATTATATGATGACAACACAAATTGATATTCATGTGTATAGTTAATCACATGACTCATTTAAAAACTACATGATTTTTTTAAATAACTTGAGTCATCAAAAAATTACACATTGATAGTCATTGAAACGCCACGAATAAATTGAAGAAAATTTCTCCAATCCAATTTGAAGAAAAAAATTTATCATTTAATTTTCTTATTTTGAACTATCTGTTCTTCCCAAATGCCAAAAACAGCAAATAATAACATGAGAGCGGATGTTGTAAGCCTTTAAATGGCAGAGCTGCATATCCCTTGAGACGAACAAAATTGGAGAATATATGACAGAGAAATAAATATGATGCCAGACTTTGCATAAAGTATTATGTACAGAGTTTTATCTGTATTTTCTTTCTTTTATTCCTTTTTTATTAAATACTTTGAAATGATCAATGATATTGTAGTTTAGTGATAATTTACTTTACTTTATTATAGAATTTAGGTTATTTTATCGTTTCAATGAATTCAAGAGAAAAAAATCTTGAAAAGGAAGGATAAATGAAGGTCTATTAAAATTTATGTTCCTTTGAATATATGAGGTTTTTCATAATACACCATCAAGTTTTTTTTTTTTTTCTTCTTTGTACACATAATTTAATCATGCATCTATTTTTTTTTTTTTAATGAATAATCATGCATCTAATAGTTATCAACAAGAGATTTTATCAATTGAACTAACTAAAATTTACTATCCATGTCATTTCAACTACACAATAATTATACATTTGTATTATTTTTTTCAAAATCAAGGATCTCTATTACCTTAAAGACACTTATAAAATAATAAATTTACATCTATAATATATATATATATATATATATATATATATATAATAACAATCTTTTGACTTTTTGTCGAATTATTCTAATGTTTCCGTATAACTACCTTTTTTTTCCTTAAAAAAAGAAAAGTATTACCACATCAACTTTTGAAAGTTCATGTTTTATCACATTATCATTAATATAATATATTTCTTAATTTTATTTTTAGAGTTATAAAAGTGCTAAAATATATAGTTTAAACTATAAATGGAACTCATTGTCTTTTTGGATCAAACAATCAAACACCAAATGAATTTTGATTAATTATGTTTGATCTTCTTTAAACAAATTATAATTAAATTAAGTAAATTCTTTTGTATAACCAAATGATTTTTTATTTATTAATACTCATGAATGTTTAAATATATAAACATTTTATGTTGAACTTTTCCATGCATTGCATGGGTTAGCAACTCATATTTGGTTTTTAGAACTCAAATAGAAAGCTAAACAAATTGTGATTAAATTATGGTTGATATTTTATAAACAAATTCTAATTAAATTGGGTAAGTTATTTTTTTTAATCTCTAATTTGAATTTTTATTTTTTTAATAATTATTAATTATATGTATATATGACATGTAAATATCTCTTGTTAAATTTCCAATGCAATGCAAAGGGTAGCAACTAGTTAGTATTATATATTCAAACACTTATTATGAAATATTTATTATGATCTAAAAACACTTATTATGAAAGGTCCAGTTCTCACAATGGATACGGATAACCAGCATCAAAAGTTAAAACCATCTTCATCATTTGGGTTTGAACATCATTGACAATTGCCCACCTAACCAAATGTAAGAGAGGTGCAGTGTCATTAAACAAGGGTGGTTAATTTTTGTCTTTGTTAAAGTTTCTTTATTGGGAAAAACAACCAAAAATGAAAAGAAAAAAAAAAAAAAGATTTATAAAGATTTGATTTCAATTGATGTAGAAGCACCACCAGCTGCCTAACATGCACAGAGGGGCCGAGAGTACACTGGCTCGTGAGTTGTGAGTTGTGACCCAATTTCAGAGACCAGACAGTGGTCCCTCATACTTTTTTTCTCACACCTACTTAGCCCAAAATGCTACTTTACCGTGGGACCCCATGGGCTCAATGCACCCCTCAGATCCTGTGATCTGATTCGAGCTATCTGGGCTCTACAGACTAAAAACTAAAGGCAAAAGGTATAAAGTAACAGTGTTCCTAATAGTAAAGTCGAGAAAAAAAGTTGCATTATGATTAGTTTTACTTTTTTCTGCAATCAAATCGACCAGTCTTTACTTTGGCAAATCCAATAGATTGGTTCTAGTTCTATATCACCAGATGATGTGAAATTTGAGCCCTGATTAGGGCCTTTCAGATTAAATGTATATGGCCCAAATTACCAAATGTCCACTTCTATGCAAAAAAGAGTTGAACAATCCCAAAGCACCTGAAGATTGTTTGCTTTTGTTACAAAAGTTACCTTTAAACCCGGCCCATGGAACAAGTTTGTTCCTCATTGCACCTCACTATTTCTGGAATTTTTGAGTGCCCAAAACTGTTTACCACTAATGGTGGCTCCAGGAAATTTTTTAGGGAATGATTAAAAAGCTTGAATTATACAAAATATAATAAAAGAGATCTTAAATATATCGACATTGCAAAAAAAGAAATGCAATTAAATGAAGTTTTACAATTACTTTTTCTGATGATTCATATTTTAAAATTGTTGCATGATAGTTTCATTATCAATACTACCAACTACATCGTTTTTAATGTGCACAACCAAGCAATCATTCATCCACTTATCTTTCATTTGATTTTGCAATTCATTCTTTATATATTTTATTGCCAAAAAACTTATTTCCAGTGTAGCAGTCGTGATAGGAATACTTTAATTTATTATTAAATAGTTTTAGTCTTTACTCTTTATAATTCTTTTATTTAACCATTCAATTGTAGTAGTCGCGATAAGAATGCTCTAATTTATTATTAATTAGTTTTAGTTTTTAGTCTTTACAACTCTCTTATTGATCTTTGTAATATATTAAGAAGATTTTTTTTTTGTTCATAGCATTACTCAATTAAGAATTTTTGTTGTTGGGTTTTTTTCCTTTTACTTAAAAATGTTAAGATAAAAGTTGGTGTTGAATAAGTTTGTTGTTGGGCTTCCTTTAGGATGTTCAAATTTTTATTTTAGGGTGGTCAAAAGACTCAAAAAAAATTATTATTATTAATTTTTTTTCCTGGCCATGGGATTGAATGTGGCACTACCACCATTCATGACTAGATTCACTTCTTACCAAATCATGCGGTTTTACCAGTGCAATTTTGTATAAATTATGTAACAAAAAAGAGAGAAAGGCATAAGAGTTTACACAGTTTAACCTTATGATCTACATCAACAATAAAAGAGCCTAAAGAACTGCATTTTCTCATTCACTTTTCTATAGCGATAAAATTCAATAAGAACTTGTTGTAAAAATCCATGTTTACACCCTTCAATTATATTGTATCACATCATATTTTTACCAATAATTGCATATAAATGATTAAGTCATTATGCACGTAATTACTCTTTATTTCAGAAAATTAAAATACCAAACTAAGCTTCTTGTAGGACCTATCCACCTTGGGAAGCCACTAGAACCCACCAAGCCAAGAAGCCACCAGATCGCCATACCAACTCTCCACCATCCGTCATGTCTCACCGTCCTTTGCACAAGCTACTACAACAAACTCGGATTGTTGTGGAGAAGTCATTCACATCGATTGTAGATCTATGCAACCGAAGAAGTTTGCTAAGAAGAAGTTCAACTAGGTTGAAGCTGAGTTAGGATTAATTAATAGATTCTATTATTGTAGGTTGGTATTTGGGATTTGGTATGATTCTTTATACTTGTAATACCAATATTATTAGTGGATTCTCATTTGCAACCTTGAAAATGAGTTCTAAGACATTTTTAGGTTATATTAACTCGCATGAAAAATCATTAGATTTCAATTAACTATCTATTTTTAGAATAATTAATTAAATATTCAAAAACAACCATTATCGTTTAGAAGTATCTCATACACTCCTATACATTCTTGTCTTTAAAGTTTAAACTTAAACCAATGGGATATTGACACAAAGTTGATTAAAATTAACTATTTTTTAGAATGGATTATAATTAATCATTCTCAATCACATGTATTTAACCATAATTTCAAGAATGTCTCTAGTCTATGAAAACTTGATGTGGTTTGATTTTTTAATCTGGTAATTCGGTATTTGTACTAAAAGTGTCATTTTGATTGTTAGGGGTTTTGAAAATGTTTGAAATTAAGTTTTTGCTCATCTAACGGTTCAAATGATGAAGTTAATTTTACATAATCTTGTCAAAATTACTATTTTACCTTTAAAAAATATGAACCAATACCTACTTGCAAAATGAGGTGGCCTCAGCACATGCACCAATCTTCTAAGGGAAGCAACATTATAAGTGTGTGGATTTGGCAACCATTTGTCTAGCTAAACCTTCTGCCGTTGTCCATTTTCTTACTTTACCCAAAGTAGTTTTCCTTTTCCACACACCTATACTATACAATGCAAGGGAATGGGCCACGATGTACAGGAGCTCTCTTACAAGTCTTATGTTTCATAAACAGCAGAATAATTATATATATGAAACTCTTCTGGCCTGTTTGGAAATTTAGAGAGGGAGGAGAGTAGAGAGGAGGAGAGTAGTGGGGAATAGTTATCCTCCACCTTATTTGGATGTTTTTAAAATTAGTAAAGGGGAAGGGAGTAATTAGTCATTCCTCTTGTTTGGATGTTTTAAAAATTAGGAGGGAAAGGAGAGTAGATGATTTAAATAGACAAATTTACCCCTATTTGAAAATAGACTTGCAACATTGGTTTATAATTAATTTGTTAGATTAAATAATTATGACTATAGCATGCAATATTTTTTTTGATAAATTTTTTTTTCCTAATGTGAATTAAATAATCAACATTGGTCTATGATTAAATATTTTTTCTGTTTTTTTATTATACTAAAAAAAACCATCCTTAATTGATACTAATTAAAATAAGAAAAAAATGTTTTGTTTGTTTGTTTACTGAAAAAATCAACAAAATATTGAATTTTGAGTATTTCTTTGATTTATTATTATTATTTTTAATATTTTTATATAAAATACTCCTCAACCACCATTACAAATGGCTGAGATTAAAAAGGAAGTACACGTCATTTTAAAAAGAAAAGGCAAACCTCTGAAGTAACAAGGCAGTGGTTCCTTCAGAGTTCAGTGTTGACTACGAAGATGATGAAGGGCCTCTTCAAATCCAAGCCTCTAACTACCCCCGAAATCGTTTGCCAAACTCGAGATATTTTCCTCTATGAAGAGAAGGTTTCGTCTTTACCATGCTTTTTCCTACTCGGATCCAGTTTGGTTTCGTCTTTACCATGCTTTTTTGAGGTTTATAATATGTTTGGTTGCTGAGAAAATTGGGAGGAAAATATAAGGATTATATTTTGGATGATCATGTTTGATGCTGTTTGATGCTTGAAGAAGTTGTGTGAGAGAGTTTGTAATTTTGTTAATTTAGAAAGGGTAAATTGGAGAATTCATTTGTTTAAAAATTTATCTACTCTACTCTTTCTTCAAATCCCTCCAATTTGGGAGAATTAAAAATGAGGGGTTAGAGTTAGTTGAAACCCCTCCAAATCCCTCCCCCTTCTTCCTTAAAAAACTTCCAAATAAGGTAATTGAATTACTCTCCCTCCCTCTACTCTACTCCCCTCCTTTTTTTTTACATCCAAACAGGCCATTCACTTTTCCCTTTTCCTTTCTAACCTGGTTTGTAGTGCTATTTGATTCCCAGCAAGCTAGAGAGCCAATCGGCCTAATGCCTTTTCTTTCTTTTGGGGTAAAAGAGGCTTTTCATTCAAAACTAAGAAGACAGAACAGAAGCAGAGATTACAGAACTATTATATCAGTTTTGCAAAGTGTGATCGAACTTTGTCGTTGGATTTTAGTTGTCATTTATTTTTTAAAATATATTCAGTTTTGGGTGTTTCACAAAGAGTACTTTCTTTATTAAAACGAATATCTCTACATTCACTACTAGTGGGGCACTGCTTACGATTCAAATTTTATTCACGAAATATGTAGCCTGTACACTATCAACAAATAGAAAGATATGTAGCCCAAAGTGGCAATTGTATTTGCGAGTCAAAAAAGTATTAGCAAGCTCATATCTACTATTATATAAGTGCTCAATGGAAAATGTACTTATGCCTTTGATTGTTTTGGCGATAGAGTTTTCTAGAAAATAAGTCATTTTTAAAAAAGTATTTTTTATAAAATTATCTCATTTTCAAATAGTAGCAACCTTAAATGAGTTGAAAAATAATTTTATAACTTCTTTTATTTATCTTGCTATAAAATAGAGTTATTTTCCAAAAATATTTAATAGAAAATAATCTCTAAAAATAAGTCGTACTTTTTTTGTTGACTAAATTCATGTTTCTAGTAAAGCAAAAGGATTATATATAAGTTAGGACTAGTGTGAGAGTTGGTTTATTAAATTACTTCAAAAGGGGAAAAAAAAGGATAAATTTCATCTTAAATTCCATAGTTTATGGGTAGTTTTAAATTGAACTTCTCATTATTAAAAGTTTCAAACAATAAATTACCGCTTTTAAAAACATTTTAATTTATATTATATACCCATCTATAATGATACTATTAACTAAAAAATGATAACGCATAATTATTTCAACACTGTGTTTATCATATTTGAACATTCTCATAAAAAGGCATAAATGCACTTTTAGTCCCTACATTTTAACTTTTTTTCCATTTTAGTCCCTACATTTTAATTTTACCACTTTTAGTCTCTAAACCAATTAATGCGTGTTATTTTCGTCATTTCCGTCAGTCAACCGACGGAAATAGCTGAGGTGGCTGCCGAAGGAATTAAAATATTATAAAAATGCCACATCACCCATGACACATCAGCATATAAATTTAAAAAATTAATTTATTAATTTTAACTAAATAATAAAAATAAAAACAGAATTAAAAACTAAAATTCACATGAATTAAGATTGTTCTTCATATTCTTCAGATTGTTCTTTATTTTACAACTTGTTCTTCATATTCTTCCCAAATCAAACCAGCAACCAAGAACTCAAACCCAGATCACTAGGACATAAATGAAAACAAGAAGAAAAAACCCAAATTCAACACCTCAGAGATCATCAAACTCAGCACATTATTCTCTCATCTCAACCAACCCAAACAAAAATTTATCATTAGATCATTTTAGTTTTAAGTGTATTTACTTTTTTTATAAGTGAGTTAGTCAAAAGCATCAAACGAATTTTTTTTTTTTTTTTATCAGACCTTTTTAAACCATGATCTGATTTTAGAGAGAGCTCTACCAAAAAAAAAGAGTTTAGAAAGAGAGAGGTAAAGAATGAGATGAGGCCGGCGGTTTGGAGCAGATATAAAGGAAGGGGTCTGAAACTCTGATCCACAAACCACAATTATCAACAAACAAACAAACCCAGAGCATCTTAGAGAATAAAAGCCATTCAAAAAGAGAACTAAACAAAAAAAGAGAAAGCAAAAATTCATTCTCTTCTTATCTTAGATCTGATTGGGAAAAAAAAAATGTCTTCTTCATCAGGTTTCAGCGGCGATGAAACAACCCCATTCTTTGGCTTCCTCGGCGCTGTTGCTGCTGCCTTAGTCTTCTCCTGTAATCAAAAATTTCAATATCTTACAATTCGGATTCTGTTGATGTGGATCTCATCGGGTATGGCATTGATCGGGTGACTTTGTCCCTTTTTTTTTTTTTCAGGTATGGGAGCGGCGTACGGAACGGCGAAGAGCGGAGTTGGGGTGGCGTCGATGGGTGTGATGAGACCAGAACTGGTGATGAAGTCGATCGTGCCAGTGGTCATGGCTGGTGTGTTGGGTATATATGGTCTCATCATTGCTGTGACTTTTTTGGTGGCAGTGGTGGTCATGTTCTGGATTTTTGTGGGTTTTTGAGCTGAAGTTCATGTTATGAAGAAATGTTTTTGATCGGTGGGTTTGATTGTGTTGGTTCTGGGTTTGATTATGTTGGTTTAGGTTTGATTGTGTTAATCTGGGTTTGTTGTGATTGGTTTCTTGATCTGGGTTTAATCTGGGTTGGTTTGTTAACTGGGTTTATAGGTTTGATTTGCTGAGAATTTGGTATTGATTGTGTTAGAATTTGGGGAAGAACATGAAGAATTCGATGATCTTGATTTGTGGTAGATCTGATGGTGCTGGGTTTGATGATCTCTGAGGTGTTGAATTTGGGTTTTTTCTTCTTGTTTTCATTTATGTCCTAGTGATCTGGGTTTGAGTTCTTGGGTTGCTGGGTTTGTATTCTTGTGATAGGTTTGATTTGGGAAGAATATGAAGAACAAGTTGTAAAATGAAGAACAATCTGAAGAACATGAAAAACAATCTTAATTCATGTGAATTTTAGTTTTTAATTCTGTTTTTATTTTTATTATTTAGTTAAAGTTAATAAATTAATTTTTTAAATTTATATGCTGATGTGTCATAGGTGATGTGGCATTTTTATAATATTTTAATTCCTCCAGCAGCCACCTCAGCTATTTCCGTCGGTCGACTGACGGAAATAACGAAAATAACACGCGTTAATTGGTTTAAGGACTAAAAGTAGTAAAATTAAAATATAGGGAACAAAATGGAAAAAAGTCAAAATGTAGGAACTAAAAGTGCATTTATGCCTAAAATATATATATAAATAAAAATAAAAAATCACTCCAAGCCATATAGTGTCATTTTGTTAATTTTGTCAGATCGGTGTCGTTTAAGACCTTCGGTCCTTACCAAGACCCAATGAAAAAAGAATGGGATCACTTCTTCTAGATTTTCTATTAACGACATCATGCATACTGAGTTTTGGTTTGAATTGAAATGCTTTTTAAAGTATATATTTTAATTTGAAGCTTATGAGAGTGTGAGGTTTAATTTGAAACCCTAAATTATTGGGTTTAAAATGTAATTAAACTATTTAAAAATGTCTCATAAAAAAATATCACATGATACTATAGTATGCATGTTTAGGGTCCCTAAGCTTTCTAAAATTCATATTTTACCTTTAGATTTTAATTTAATTTTGCATTGAATATATAGGTGTGCAAATATTCATTCATTGTTTGTAGAGCTATCTAATGCTCAATTTGTTTAGACTGAAAATGTATATGGAAAATGACTCCCTTTTTAAGAAAACATTTATGGGAAACTAATTTTTTGGATAAAATATTATTTTAATTCCTAAATTTTACTAAAAATTTGCTTTTTTCCCTAAATTTTAAAAAAATTATTTTTTCATACCTAAACTTTTAAAATAGTTTTTTTTTTCCCAATTGTATAGAGACAAAAATAGGGAAGAAAAAAGAATTTTCTTCAATAGTTTAGGGATAATATATATATATATATATATATATATATATTGTTTTCAAAGTTTAAGGATTGAAAGTGAAACATTTTCAATAGTTTAGAGATGAATTTTTTTTCTAAGCATACCAGCATCATTAAGAACTTCAAGTGTGTACTTTCTTTGACAAAAAGCAATCCTTTTGTCTGATATGGCAACCTCCAGCCCAAGAAAGTACTTCAAGTCACCTAGATCCTTTAGCTTGAACTTGTCATCTAACATAACCTTGAACTTGTCTATCTCAGTTTTATCATTACAAGCTATTAAGACATCATCCACATACACTAAAAGAACCATGAAAACATCACCTTGCCTTCTAGTAAATAAGGAATAATCAGCTTTGGACTGAGTGAAACCAAGCTGAAGCAAAGTACTAGAAAACTTGGCAAACCATTGCCTAGAAGCTTGTTTAAGGCCATATAAGGATTTATTGAGCTTACAAACTACCTCGCCCTGGCTATGAAACCCTTGTAGAAAAGCCATATACACCTCTTCATCTAAATCACCATGAAGAAAGGTATTATTCACATCCAATTGACTAAGAAACCAACCCTGAATTGCAGCCACAGCAAGAAGAATTTTGACAGAAACCATCTTTGCCACAGGGGAAAAGGTTTCAAAGTAATCCACACCTTTCTGTGTAAATCCCTTAGCAACTAACCTAGCCTTGTACCTTTCAATTGAACCATCAACCTTGTACTTAATCTTGTATACCCATTTACATCCTATGGGTTTCTTACCAGCAGGCAGTAGGGTCAATGTCTAGGTATTATTAGCCTCAAGTGCAACTATTTCAGCAAACAGAAAGACTTGTAAGAAGGAGAGAGGTGGTGATAAGAAACATGTGAAGAAAGAGGATGGGAAGTACCTGAATGAGGAGGATTGGCATCAAGAACAAAATATACCTGATTGCAATGATAAGCCTGTAAATAAGAAGGTTGTTTGTCTGCTCTAAAAGACCTTCTAAGAGGGACAGGATCAACAACAGGTTCAGGAGGTTCTGCAGGTACCTCATCAAGCAAATCATCATCAAGGGAATGATGAATTTGGATGATTGAATCATGAGGAACAGCAGAAGAAGAGGGTTTGGACTGAAGGATGTTATCAAAAAGAGGATCAACAGCAGGAACACAAGGTAAAGGTAAAGCAGACTGAGGGACAGAACCACAAGAAGTAGAAACAAAAGGGAAAACAGTTTCATGGAAAATGACATCCCTGGAGACAAAAACAGTATGAGACTCAAGATCAAATACTTTATACCTTTTGACATTGTAAGGATAACCAAGAAAAACACATTTTCTTGCTCTTGGAGAGAACTTGGTCCTTGTATGAGCAATGGTTGAGGCAAAACACAAGCAACCAAAGACCTTGAGATGAGCATAATCTAGAAGTTTGTGAAAAAGGAGTTCAAAAGGAGTTTTATCATGCAATAAAGGAGATGGCAGCCTGTTAATGAGATAGGCAGCAATTAAAACACAGTCACCCCAAAATTGGATGGGAATTTGTGATTGAATTTGCAAAGCTTTAGCTATGGAAAGAAGGTGTTGATGTTTCCTCTCCACAACAGAATTTTGTTGTGGAGTGTAAACACAGCTATGTTGATGAATAATTCCATGAGAATTAAGAAAGTCAAACATATCAAACTCTTTAGCATTATCAGTCCTTATAGCTTTGATTTTTAGGCCAAACTGAGTATGAACCATAGTATAGAAAGAGTAAAATAACTGCCTAACTTCATATTTAGACTTCATCAAAAATAACCATGTTGCACTTGTAGCATCATCCACAACAGTTAAAAAATACTTGAAGCCATCCAAAGTAGGAGTTGAATATGGTCCCCATACATCCATATGAACCAAATCAAAAGCACAACTACTAAGTTTATTATGAAAAGGAAAAGGCAATCTCTTAAGTTTTGCCATAGGACAGATTTGACAATCTTTATTACATGAAGGTTGTAAATAAGGAATAACATGACACAAAGTATTGAGTTTGATGTCAGAGGGGTGACCTAATCTTGCATGCCAAGTGGAAGAAGATTGAGTATGAACACGTGTGGAAGTTGCTGCAATGAAATGACTAAAAACATCATTGATGTTGTGAGCAGCTAAGAAAGCAGCAAGGGAAGAACTAGATGAATGTTGAAGGCTGTCAGACTACAACAGATACAATCCATCAAGTGCCTTGCCTACCCCAATCGTTTTCCAGGAGGTAAGGTCCTAAACAAAACAATAAGCAAAGAGAAAAACAAGACAATATGGCTGAGATTGAGTCAAAGCACTAACAGATAATAGATTAAAAGTAAAAGATGGGACACAAAGGACATTCTTGAGAATAGGAGAAGAATATAGAACAAAAGTCCCAATGTGAGTTACTTGTACTGATTCCCCATTAGGCAATTGAACCAAAGACTGTTTAGTAGCAATAATTGAGGTTAACAAATCAACTGAATAGACAAAATGATCAATGACACTCTACCATAAGCCCTTTTATTGACCACTTGTGCTGCAAAGACACTATGAGAAAAATCAATACCTGCCATTGTCACATTAGTAGACTTAGAAGAAGATGCTACATTGGCCATTAAGGCTTCTGATGCTTGAGGTGTTGCTACAAGAGAGGAATTGGATGCACCAAACAAAGCAAGTAGCTTCTAACACTGCTCAAGTGTGAAGGCAGAAGGTTGATGCATTGGAGAAACAAATGACAAGCATTCTGAACTAGAACCTAAGGATACTTGATGTGCCATGGAAGATTTATTCTTGAACTTAAACCCTAGTGGAAAACCATGCAATTTGTAGCACTTATCCACAGTGTGACCAATCTTACCACAATGAGTACAAACTGGTCTATACTTACCCTTCCCACCAAAATTAGCAAGATTGGAACCATGAGTAACATGATCATTGGGCATTTTAGCATCTAAAACAGTAGAATCAACCTTAACAACAGAAGCATTTGGGATTGATCTTTGTGTTTCTTCTTGAATTAGCAAAGAATAAACCTTGCTGAGAGATGGAATTGGATCCATAAGCAACACTTGAGTCCTAACTTGTGAGAAAAAATCATTCAATCCCATTAGGAACTTCATCACAGACTCTCTGACTTGTAAATCAGTAAGCCTTTTGTTAATGTTGCATACACACTTTCCACAAGTGCATGAAGATAACGGACTAGGGTTTTGCAATTGATCCCAAAATACCTTCAATTGAGTAAAGAAATCAGTGATAGACATCTAACCTTGATGTAATTCTGCAATATCTTTTTGAAGATTGAAAACCCTTGGTCCATTGGTTTGGGCAAAACGATTCTTCAAGTCATTCTAGATCTCTAAGGCAGTGTCCTCATAAATGATGCTTGCTTGAAGCTTTGAAGAAACTGAATTGGTCAACCAGGTTTCAACCATGTTGTCACACCTGATCCATGCTTGCACAGCTGAAGGAGTAGATATCAATGGTGATGAGAGAGCCAGAGTCCCATCAATGAACCCTAATTTGTTCTTGGTGAGCAAAGCCTTCCTCACAGCTCGAGCCCAAGCTGAATAATTTTCTCCACCAGTTAAAGGTTGTGTAACAAGCACTAAACTTGGACTCTCTGCATGATGCAAGAACAGAGGGTCATCCATTGGAGAATCTTGCGAAGAAGAAGATGGATTCTTAGGTGCAGAGCCATTGGCAGAATCATTTGTAGTCATAGTAGTTGCAGCAAAAGCCATTGTTGGCAAAAGAAGAAAATTTTCTCAAAAACAGAGTGTTTTTCTCGAGAAAATTGAAAAAGAAACTGAAGAAAATGCAAAATCCTAGAAAGATTTGAGAATTTGCTCTGATACCATATCACAAAATGAATGGAAGAAGTCTATGCTTTCATTAATTAGCAAAGAAAGATTACAAAACCTTATATACAATGAGTAAAGCAAGCTAACCAATTAACTGCTACTAACAGAACAGAAAAACTAACTTTACACGTGTGTCTACAGTAATAACTAACATTCTCATGTGCCATCACTTAAAGGAATTAATTCAGCTACTAAACTACAAGCCGTATCTACAATATATAACTATCTTGTGTCGTTTATGCAGTGTTGTTCTTCTGATCAAGCTCTACTGCTCTTATTGCTCTGCTCTTGCTACTTCCTTGTGCTCATTACTGTCTACACTCTGATAGTAGTCTATGCTTTATGATAAAGAGCGTCTAATTTTAGTGAGATGAGCTCAACTAAGTTAAAAACAATGATACCAACAAGGAGTAAAATGAATACATAAAGAAAGACTTCAACATATATGAGACTTTGTGTTGAAAGGCAAATCTTCCGAAAATAATGTGAAAGAAGTGAACTGTATGAAAGGCACTAAGGAATTCGGGTAGCCAGCTTTAACTAGTCAAAATTAATTTCTCTTGAAATTATTAAGATGGTGATACATGTAAGCAACATAACAAAGAACAAAGACATGTATATCAATCGTCTTTGCTCTTATTAGCCTAAAACTTATAGCTTGTTTAAGCTGTGAAAGCTCTTTCCTCTCTCATTTCTTTCTCCATTTCCCTTCTGTTTTTTATATTCATATTCTACTGTCTTAAGAAAACTGTGATTATAAGTGCAAAGAAAAATTATTACATATTCTATTTCCATAGTTTACAAGCTTGGTTTGACATAGTGCAAGCCAACTGAGTTGCAGCTTCTCAATTATGGACTTCATAGAAGAATGAATGAGGAATATCATAAGGCTACAACACAACTTGGGTTGGGGGCTAAAACCAGACTCAACCTAAGCTTTTCAACCTCAGGCCCTAACCCAACCTTAAACCAAACAAATCAGCTCAAGCCCAGCTTGTTTTTAATGTTTTGGGCTCTGGCAAGCTCGCTATCTCGGGTTGGGTTAAGTTGGTCTTTTAACTGGATTAGGTTCAAGTAAACTTATACAATATATGACATCATAAATTCTAGGGGAATTCATTTCAAACCCTATTAAGTTTGGAGTAGTCTAAATTAAACCCTATAATTTGAAAATATCAAAATAAACCCCAAACTTCTGAAATGTATAAACTCTGGTGTCAAAACTGGTGTAACACTGTTACTTAAACGTTAACTATATATTAATAATAAAATAAAGAATAGACTGAATCTGGAGTTCCTTCAAGGCCCTGATGGAAAGCGGATCAAACACACTGGAATAGAAGCCCAAACCTCAAACCCATCAAATCAAAAACCATTGGCATCTTTACTGATCAAAACCCATGAGCTCATACTCCCAAAGGCCCAAACCCAATACAAATCCAATGCAATGAATATGATTTCGGGAACTTTACAGTAAAATTTTCTTAAAAATTCTATAAGATCTTAATCAAAAGTGGCAAGATTAAAATTCAAGGTTTGTCGGAAAAAAAAAATCCCAAAAAACTTTGGATGAATGTCATTTTTTGATTCTTGGCTTCTTGCCAGTTGCCACCATACTCAATAGGCTGGCCGAATTGTATACAAATGCAAAATTTGAAAAAGTGATACCTAGTAATTTAGCTAGGTGGTATAATGATACTATAATTTTACTACAATTTTACTACATAGGTCTTACAAAATGATGTGTCACTGATCACAAGTAATTTAAACATTAATTTATTATCTAATTAAAATAGAACCAATCACAGTTAATGTCATATCAATTTGTAAACATTTTGTAATAAAACTTGTAATACTTTTACTCTTTTAGTATTTTCCTAACTTAATATACACTTTTCCAAACAAAGGTAAAGGTTCTCTTTTTTGTAGGATTTGAAATATGTGGTTAGTGAGTGCAATAAATTTTTTTTTTTTTTTTTTTTTTAAGTTGGTTTGTAAGTAATTTTAATCTTAGAAAGACTGGTTTTTAAACTCGAAATCGTGACACATGAATTAAGTTCTGGTATGTACTTAGTTAGACATTTATCAAAGATAATATAATGAATAATACTAGTGGTGAGGATATTTCATGGTGCTGGCTTAAGAAAGAAGGGCGTTTCCTAATCTAAGGGCCCATTTCCAAGTAGAGATTAAAGAACATGTGAAGACAAGGACGGTTTTCACAAAGAGCATAAAAGAATCAAAAAGTGACGAAAGAAAAGGAAAGAAGAAAAGAGAGGGGACACACCATTTAGAGGTGAATAATTTCTTGGTTAAAAAGGGTGGACAGTGAAGAGAAAGGTTGTTTTGGATCCAAATACAAAACTCAAACCTATGTCCCCACATCACAAGGACCTTGTCCTCTTGTTTAACTTATCTTTGTGCATATATATGTTTGCATCTCTCTTGTTTGGTAAATTCTCCCAAAGTGGCATCTTACTTTTGTATATACCTCTGCCAAACCCAACCCGCAAGTCCCTGACCCACCCTCACTCTCTGTGCTTCAACCTTCAAGTTCAACTAGGTGAGCTAAAATCCAACCCTTCTTAATGCTATGTTTGGAAGTTTTGAGAGAGAGGAGAGTAGAGGGGAGTAGAAGGAATGAGAGTAGTGGAGAGTAGAGTAGAGGGGAATGGTTATCTTCCACTTTATTTGGATGTTTTTAAAATTAAGTAAGGGGAGGGAAATAATTAGTCTTTTCATTTGTAATTTTGTTAATATGGTAAGGGTAAATTTGATAATTTACTTGGTCAAACATTTTAATGCTCCACACTCCCTCCAAATCTCTCCAATTTTGGGGAATTAAAAATGAAGGGTTAGAAGGAGTTCAAACCCCTCAAAATCCTTCTCCCTCCTTCCTTAAAAAGCATCCAAACAATGTAAT
Organism: Notholithocarpus densiflorus; assembly: GCA_030021035.2. Classification (NCBI taxonomy): domain Eukaryota; kingdom Viridiplantae; phylum Streptophyta; class Magnoliopsida; order Fagales; family Fagaceae; genus Notholithocarpus; species Notholithocarpus densiflorus. Next base: position 9,966,235 of record JARYZH020000002.1, read on the forward strand.
TAAATTACTCTCCCTCCCTCTACTCTACTCCCCCTCCTTCCCTCAACATCCAAACATAGCATAAAGGAAAAATAAAGTTACAAATTTTTTTAAAAATTTGCACATGACCACATGAGGTTCTCATGAAAAAGTCCACATCATTGAGCAAGTTCTTTTGAGATATCTCATTTGAAGCAACAAGACCCACAATTCCGTTAATTAATGGTACAATTAAACTTTCACATTTTCTTTTGAAATTTGAATGAAAATCCTTAGAACCCCTGCTATTTATGTCTATTTTAATGTAAATCTTCTAATTCTAAAATTGATATAAGAAAGTACAATTTATTGGATTTTGAGCTATTATATTATGTAATTACCACGTGAGATGTAAAAGTTAAGGTAGTAAAAAAAATTTAAAAAAAAAATGATAAAAAGGTTAAAAATAATTACAAGCTGTAATTGCTTTTTTCCTTAAAAAAAATAAATAAATAACTGTAATTGCTTGATATACCGGATCTCAATCCCAATTCAACCTCACCTGATCACTGTGACCAACAAAAAAATAATAATCAGCCATGCTAAAGGGAAAAGATCATACGCCGAAAGCTTTCATACGGCTTTTCCGCAGCATCTTTCGTGCAACCGTGCAACAAAGGAAAGTTTGTTTTTTTATCGGTGGATCTATTTTAGATTTTAACATAATAAAATAATATAAACATTTAGATGTGGTAAAATTTGACACAACCTGTGAACTCGACATGACACGACACAAAATTAGTAGGTTATGAATTGAGACTTAATGGATACGTGTCATATTCGGGTTGACACGATTGACTCGTTTAATAAACAGGTTGGATTAGTGTTCATCATATAGAACCCGTTTGACACGTTTGACCCGTTTAATTAAATAACATTTTACCAATATACCATTCAAACTCTGGGTATATAAACTTATTAGTTGTTGTGATTTATTTTTTGTGATATTGAGATATGTTTTTGTTTTGAATGATTATTTGTGATGCAATTACTCGTTAGTTCTAAATTTTATATTAAAAATATTTATTTGTTTGGTTTTTCATAAGTCATATCAATTTGGTTAATAATTAATACTAAAAAAAAATTTTCTTTTCATTTTGATAAAATTTAATAAACAGGTCAACACGACTGACCCGTTTAATAAATGGGTTGTCTTAGATTTGAGGAATCTTGACCCATTTAACCCATATAGTCGAATACTCATGAGTCGACATAACACGAACCCGACACGTGAACACGAATTGCCACCCCTTAAAAACATTACAATAAAATAATATATCTACTACATTATTTTATTAATTTCTTTCTTTCTCTCTATCTCTGCGCCGTGCCTCTCCACTCTCACTTCTCTCTTCTCTCTTCTCTCTCACTTCTCTCCCTTCTTTTCCCAGCAAGTCTCGTCGCCACTCTCTTCTTCCCACCTATCACCATCTCGAAACCTTTCTCGTCAGTGCCGGAGACGAACTCGTCGAACCTCTCAAAGATCCTGTCATGGATGAGGGCCTCTTGGGCTGCTAAGAACGTCGACATTCTCCGATCGGGGTCGCAGGTTTGTGGGTTGTGCCGTGGGTTTATGATCTTTCTCTCTACTCTAACCAATCTGCCATGGGTTTATGATTTGTGATGTGGGTTTGTGTCTTGTGGTGGTTGTGGATTGTTTTTGTTTATAGCGGAGGTGATGTGGTGTGGATTACTCACCAGATCATTGGGTTAATTCGGTGGCGTGGGGCAGGGGAGTTGGGCCGGTGAGGAGTGGAGGAGTGCAGTGGGTTAATGCGATAAGTGTGGTCAACGATGGAGCGTGGGTCGGTGGCGTGCAAATCGGTGTGGAGGAAGAGAGAAGCAAATGGAGAGAGTGAGTGAGGAGAGAGACACGGAGAAAAAATAGTAAAATAATCAAAAGCAGTGTGAACGCACAAAAATAATGCACAGCTATTTTTTGCTGTAAACTGTAGCTGTGGAGCCAAAAAATATAGATTTGGCTCCAGCATCCACAGCAGTGGAGCTAAAAATTTAGGAATTTAGTTCCACCAAAATTTATTTTATCTATTTTACCTATACACATGCTGCAGCAGTGGATCTATTTTAGCTTTCAACCCAATAAAATAATATAAACATCACAATAAAATAATATAACCACTACAATAAAATAATATATCCCACTACCCAAAAAACATCCACAGCACCAATCATAACCACCTCTACCATCAGCCACAGCCACAACCACCACCAACACCACCACCACCACCAGTCCACAGCAGGAAAAAAAAAAAAAAAAAAACTCCATGTCTCCAATTTTTTTTTTCCTTAACCCAGACCAAACAAAATCACCAATCATAAACAAAATAAAAAATCACCAATCACAAACAAGCACAACGTCGGCAAGCTGGGTCGGCAGAAGGGGTGGGTTGGTGGCATGGGTCTGAGGCGATCAACGGCTTGGGATGGCTGGGTCGGGTCGGTGGCGGTGAATGAGGGAGCTTGAGAGAGTGACAGTGAGAGAGGAGAGTGACGGTGAGGCGATCTGCGGCTTGGGACGGCTGGGTCAGGCCGGTGGTAGTGAATGAGGGAGATTAAGAGAGTGACGGTGAGAGAGGAGAGTGATGGTGAGGCGATCGGCAGCGTGGGATGGCTGGGTCGGGCCGGCGATGGTGAATGAGGGAGATTGAGAGAGTGACAGTGAGAGAGGAGAGTGATTGAGAAAGGATGAGAGCTTGAGAGATTGAGAGAGTCTTGGGAGAGGATGAGAGCTGAGTGACTGAGAGAGAGAGAGAGAGAGGCACAGAGTGAGAGAGAGAATGAAATAATATATTTAATCTCCGGGGCAGAATAAAATAATATATTTTTTTTTAGCTTTCATGAATAGTGCACATCTATTTATAGATGTGCACTGTAGCAGTGGAGCTAAAAAAAATAGATTTAGCTCCACTGCTGGAGCAAGATTTTGATATTTGAGAAGCTATAATTTAACAATATAACAATATAGATGTATTGCTGTGAGTGCTTATAAGACATATTTTAGTGTTTAGTAGTGCTAAAAATAGCAATATAGTTGTTTATCACTATTTTTGGTGGATGCTCTTAATAGTCTTAAAATTACTCATATTAATACTGGACTCACCTCACTGAGCTATGACATAAGCGCAGGCCATCAAGGCGTGATTGACTGTATAAACTCCTCTATCCATATACCTTTGACCATTTTTTTTCCAATTCTAACTTAAAAGAAAAGTTAAAAATAAAACAATAATATTAATATATATATATATATATGTATTTTGTCATAACTGTTTTACTTTATCAGTTGTATGTAATAATTTCACGGACCCATTACTTATGTGTATTTGTGTGTGGCATTATTGTATATAAAAAAAAAAGTAAAAAAAAAAATAAGAATACTGAAATAGTGAAAGACCAACTCCATGTTTTTTTAAATATTTTTATATAAGATAAAAATTTTATTCTAATCTAATCTAAGTGTATATATGTGTAAAATTCTCTTTTGAAAACTTAAATTTTGACCCTTACCCTCCACACTATTGTGAAGTAACTATCGCATGTGCGATAGTAACTGACGCTATGTTTAGTTTGAGAAGAAAATGAGAAAAATAGAAAGAAATTAAATCTTTTATGTTATTTGGTTAACATAAAAAATAAAATAAAATAAAAAGAACTAAATTTAATGAAATTTATGGCTCACATTTTTTCTTTCATGTTTAATGAAAATTTAATGAACTAAACTCTAAAAGTGTATTTGATTGGAGGTGAGGTTGACCGTTGGTCAAAGCATGGAGGAATATAATATATGGTGTGATGTACCTCTGAATAGAGTGAGGTATGATGGGATTCTGTTCCATTCGATCTTTTATTGATTGTACGGTGATGGAGGCTTTAGAAGTTCTTTTGTTTTTTTTTTTTTTTTGGAGGAACAGAAGGCTTTAGAAGTTAGAAGGACCACATTCTCAAAAAAAAAAAGAAGTTAGAAGGACCAGGTGGTCCGAAATTTGTAGGTGTAGAAGGGGGCCCCATTAAGTAGGGTTATTACAGATTTCCAAAAACACAGAGTCTCCAAGGAAATCTCTGAGGCACTCTGTTAAGATCTGGATGCCCTATGATCGGAATCTGTGATCCACCTGGCCCCACACCAATATATGAATATTGATTTGTATGTATTTCTATACCCCTACTATGTCAGCTTTTTACTTAGGCCAAAACTTCTCAACTCAAAATGAAACCAAATATATATATATAAATATATATATTTATAGTGAAAGACTGAGACTCAGGCCTAAGGTTAGAAAGGTTGTTTGGTTGTTTTAATTTAGGATTATTAGTGCCCCCTATTTAATAACATTTTTAGAGGAAACTTGGATACGCAATGGGGATGGGAGTCAGATTTTATGAGAGACAGAGAGGTTCTCTTTGGAATTTGAAGCTTAAAGACTCTCTGGTTCTTAAAGTACTACTAGCATCTGAATCACACCCCCATTCCCACTTTGGAACTTGGAAGGTTTTGGTAGTTTTTTGTTTACATTATATACCCTCCTTCGGCTGATCTTGACCCTCCATTTGTTGATCGTGCAGGTCACTACTTGAGCGCTTGTCCCATCAGCCGTCGTCCCAAACCTTCTATGAGTTGCAGCAACCAAAGTAACACTGTTCAGGGGTCATTTCCTCATTAATGCGGCCAAAACGTTAGTTGTGGGCATTTAATGTGGAGGTGACAGCTTCTCCTGGAATTGCTCCTCCTCTAGGCTCCCATGGCTGACCCGTTGTACTTGTCTTTTTCTTGGGACGCTTTACGAGACTGCCCTTGATGGCATGCTGCTCTTCCCTTCTATGATCTCGGTTCGCCGAGGACATGATTGTCCTCGGCTATGCTTCTTGGTAGTTAGGATTTCCTTCATTCGTCCTTGGGTATTTTTTCCTCCTCGGCATGGGCCTTGGGCTTAGTATAAAGTGAGCCGAGGTGGCCAAATTCTTTGACCCCACAATTATATGAACAAATTTTTTCCTTTTTTATTTTAGAATAATATGAAAAAAAAAATTTCATTCACGAAAATATATCCCAAATAAGAGAAATATTTTATGTTCTTTTGGCCATTTGGGAGCCCTGAATAGGAAAATATGCTCCAGATTTGGAACCTACACAAAAAGACAAAGTGGAAAAGTGGTTGCTTTGAAAAAAAAAATAGTCTATATATACAAAAAAAATTGACACTTACTAATATAGTAGATGGTAAATAATAGATAAAAAAGTAATGTCGGTGGTATGCCTAAATTAGAACCTATATAAGTTTGTCAACTCAATTATTGTAAAAAATATTGTCAATTTTTTATATATGTAGTAGTATTGTTAGAGGAAAATATGTCATACAAAAAAGTGCTGATGCTGGTCTACAATCGGATTGTGCAGAGGAGAGGAATAGGGTGAAGAGAGAGAGAGAGATTATCACTAGGGAGTGTTTTTTTTTTTTTTTTTTTTGTATTATTATTATTATTATTATTGGTGGTGTTACCTTTATTTATGGTAGTTTCATTGAGTGTGTAACAATCCTTTTTAGACCAATCCTAAAAACATGTTTCGTTGACATAAAAAAAGTTTTATGTTTCATATAAAAAAAAAAGTTTCATGTTGACTTGCCTTTTTCGCCATGCCAAGCACTATAAAATGCAAAAAAGAAAAAAAAAAAGTTTTCCATAATTCTTTTTTCCTCGTAAACAAACTAAGTGTTGAATTTGGTTATTTTTCATTATTATTGTTGTCCATGCTTTACCCTTAATCTTGAATTTCTAAATCTATACGGGGAAGTAAGGCTAAATCCTAAATGCATGAACAAGTGAAATATAATGAATGCCCAGAGTTTTTTTTTTTTTTTTGAGGGGGATTGCCCAGAGTTTCTTCGTTCAGGAAATTTTCATTTTTTATTTTGATAATTCATTAAGCGGGGTGATTTGAATTATAGACATCTTAGTAAAAAATAACATATGTTGTCAATTAAGTTATAAGACTTTTACCACAACTTTACATATAGGAATTAGTTAGGTAATATTAAAAGTCGTAAACACACATTTAAAAAATAAAAATCAAGTGTAATACACATATCTAACTTCCAATTGATTCTCAAAAACAATACAAAAAATCCAATTAAAACAAGACCTCGCTAAAATTTATCACACATTAGCAATACTTATATATAAGAAAAATACCATTAGTGGGTTTGTTAACTCAAATATTAAAATTGTTTGCATTCAATAAGTAACTTAGATTTGAATCCTGCTTATACTAAAAATATTAATGTCTAAGCATGATGGTAAAAACAATAATCATAGAGGGAATATTATATAGGTTTATTGTATTTGCAAAACAAAAAATAAATACTATATGTGGGTTCTAGTTAGCTTAACCAGTAAAGTATCTTGTCATCAATAGATATGGGTTTCAAAATTTGCTTCCACTACTATTTTGGCATATATTACAAAATAAAGGGGAAATTACACTTTACCACCTTAAACTATGCATCAGATTGTACTTTGCACCATAAACTATCTGAACGCTCACTTTGCACCCTAAACTGTCACACTTAGGGGTGTCCAGACCCGACTCAGACCCGCCGGCCCGAAGAACCCGCCTGATCCCCACCTGATTTTAGATCGAACCGATGCTCCCGTCGGTCGGTGATGGATTTTATGCCCAAGACCCGACGCCGGCGAGTTGAGTGGCGGGTTTTCTTCTCCAAAACTCGAGCCACCCGACCCAATTGATGATATATACAAATCCAGCCAACTCCAACAAGATCAAGCTCAGATTCGAGGAGATCTAGCGAGATAACAACCATATTTGGTGAGATTTGACGAGTTTCTAGGAGATCCAAGCTGATTTCGGCGATTTTCGGTGCAAATGGGTGAGTTTTTGCAGATTCCGGCGAAGTTTTTGCAGATTCCAGCGAAGTTTTTGAAGATTCTGGCAACATTTACAGGATCCGGCGACTCTCTCCACCGACCGAACTGACCCGATTATCACCCGAACCCAAAATCAACTCGACCGATTGACGCTGGTGGTCGGTTTCGGGTCCTCCGCCTTCCACCCGACGCTAGTGGGTCGAGTACGGGTTGGGTCCAAAACTGACTCGGCCTGACTCGTGGACAGCCCTAATCATACTTATCATACTTTGCATCCCGATGTTACTTTTGTTATTATATTTAACGGAATCCTACTGCACCTAACAATCACATGAATTTTGCTTAGGTGGAACAAACTGAAAAAACTGAAACACCCTTCTTCAAAATCAATTAAAACAAAAGCTAATATTTTTTTTTCTACATCTCTCTCCTTGTCTCATGTGCATGCCAGCCTTCCCCAAATTCAGATTCTTGTAAACCCTAAATCCCCAATTCGAAAATTGCTTTTGCTCCACCACGGCTCCACCATCTCTCTGCCGTCCCTTCACCACCGCGACACCATCCCAAATCAGAAGCTCACATAGTCTCTCACACTTATCACATATTTGAAACAAACTTCAAATGCACAAATCTAACTATATATACCTACCAAGACAAACACTAGCTCATGATCATCTAACAGAAAATACCAACCTTACCTTTCCTTACATGTTCTGAAATCGGTCTTCTTTTAGCTTAATTGCTCAAATGAACATCTAGGTTCTTTCTAAATTGTTGAAAAGTCACTGTCTTTTTCCTGGTGGGGTTTTACATATAGGTTTTTCTTGGGAAACGATTCTCAGGAATTAGAGATTTTTTTAGTAGGAAACAATAGTTTATTTGTTGAGATAAAGATATATGGTAACCAGGTCATTGTTCTTGTTCACCTTCGAGGGATTTTTTTTTTTTTGGTGCTAAATTTCACCTTCAGTATTTTTAGTTTGTTTCACCTGAACAAAATGCATGTACTTGTCACGTGCAGTAGGATTCTGTTAAATATAACAACAAAAATAACACCGGGGTGCAAAATGTGATAAGTGTGATAATTTAGGGTGCAAAGTGTAATCTGATGCATAGTTTAGGATGGTAAAGTGTAATTTCCCCCAAAATAAATATACCTAAGTCTTCATCACATGATGTTATACCATATCAAACTATTAATTCAAAATTAATAAATAAATATTCGTAATATCATCATTACATAACATGTCATAAATTTGATTATGCATGAATGAAAATGAAAAACATATTTTTAATAATTAAAGAGCATCATTAGGAGCGGACGTCATAGATTGAAACTGATGACGTGCAAATCGTCAGTCTTGTAGGTTCGTCCAGATGGAGCTGGGTCCTTGTCACTATCTTTGCAAATGCGGGACAGTGGTTCCCTTAAAATGGTCACCGGTGTGGTGCCTGCCACCATGTCTCCGATGCCAAAGTCAGTATATGGAAGATTTTGGAGAATAATAAGAGAGTACTGAATATCAGAATATCTATGAATACTTTTTGGGTGAGTCTATGTACCTAGTTTGTCTCTGATCAGAGTGTATATATACAGTTTCATGGTTCCTAGCCATTGGGGGCCTTAATTGTGGCTTTAGTGCCCTTTTTGTAAAGCCTCAGGGCTCATGAATATGGGTTGTGATGAGGCTCCAACGATCTGTCAACTGTTTAGTAACTGTCCAAGTTATTGAATGCACTTATTAATGGTTATCCTGTGTTCGTCCGTGTTCTGCCAAGGTGGATGAATATGTAAGACGAGTTCATCCAAGGGAGGTGAGTTCGTCGGTCCTATCAGCTGCCCTCCAAGTTCTGTGGTCATCGTGGTGTGTCATGACGACCATCAGAAGATGAAAGGTTTTTTTATTAGACATGGCTCTTGGGATTTCGCTCCTCATTTAATGCGTGGCGATGCCACACACATCGTGGCCACGTGGCTTGTTCTGACCAGTGGAGTTAATGCTCCAATTGTATGACTCTTGGGTTTCCCGCTGAATTTCAGTTTCTATGCCTTGGTTTTTAAACTTCCTTTCTTTCCACTTTCCCCTTCACTTTCTCCAACTTCCAATCATTGCACTAAGCTTCTTCTTCTCCGATCTTTTTCTGTGATTTTTCTTCAAGCCGTTGCGTTCTGTGGCTGAGCTTTTGCACTTGGTGGTTGCTTCCTTTTGAGGTACGTTTCTCCTTTCCCTTTTTCTTCGCTTTTCTATGGTATGGATAAGTGGTGCTTGATTTTCTGATTTTGTTTCCCCTTTTTTTTGAGGGCTTTTTAGGACTGTCTTCCCTTTTTGTTTTCTGGGTTTCCATGGTTAGTAGCTCTAAGGTTAGGATAGTTTGCCCCTCAATCTCGCTTCTCTTTACGCGCTTGGGGGGATCCTTAGGTGTTTTTCCGTACCTGGAAAATTTTGTATTTAAGGGTAGTAGTTTGAGCGTTGCATTGGCTGATTTGCTACCCTTGCTTCGTCAGTCAATTGATTGATTTGAGGGTTTAGCGAGGGAGAGAGGAGTAATGTCTGAAGTGAGATCAAGTGAGTTAGAGATCGGGTTGTCGTCTAACGATGGCCCTATGGAGGGAGATACCTCCGTCTCTGTCCTTCGTGAGGTTTAGATGCTGAGATCCTCTCCAGATTTAGCCAAAGGTTTCAATTTCCTAATAGGGTTAGAGTTCGTCTTCCTCGACCAGAGGAACGAGCCTACCATTTTCGCCCGGGGAGGTGTGCTTCTTTAAGGCTGCCTTCTTGAGTGGGCTCAGATTTCCCGTCCACCCCTTTATCATGGAGCTTCTAAACCATTTCGGAATCGCTCTTGGGCAACTTATGCCTAACTCCTGAAGGATAGTGGTCAGCTGTATGGAGATATGGCTGGCTGCTACCGATGGGGATATGATAAAGGTGAACGAGCTTACTTATTTGTACCGCTTGAAAGAATCTAAGGAGTACGGGTACTATGAGCTAGTGCCTTGGGTCAGGGAAGCTAGGATCGTCAGGGACTTGCCCTCATCATTCCGCTATTCTTTTTTGTCTCCAGGGATGAGTTTGAGACCCTTTCTGGCGAAGTTTGGGGAGACGTCCCCAAGTTGCTCCGTCGGTGGGGAACCCCGAGTCTAGGTGCATCGTCCTTCTGCCAGTACTTCGTCAATCTTATTAATCTATTTTTTCTAGCTTTTATTTTGTTACTTACTAACTTCCTTGCTTGTTATTTTGTGCACAGTTAAGAGAAGGCCAAAGCTTAAGAGTAGGTACAGGCGACACGTTGAAGCTGCCATTGAGTACGCGAGGATGATCGAGGATTTTGACGATTTGGTTGACTTGCGGACCCTAGCTTTTCATTACCTTGGTCCGGAGCCCTCTGCCTTTGTCCTGCGAAACATAGAGATTGAGGAAAAAAAGAGTAAGTGTTAAGCTTGTCTATGCTACTCCTCTCTTCTTCCACTTTATTTATTTATTTTTTATTACAAGTGTTTTCCTCTTGCAGGGATGACGACGAAGTTCAATCAAGGAATGTACGCAAGAATGAGGGCAAAGAAGAACGAGCCCTTTTCCAATCTTGGAGCTAAAACTGTGCGGGTGATGGATAAAGGGGCCTCCGTTACTCCAGCTATTCCAGCCACTCCTGGGACTAAGACGACAAGGACAGCCTCCTCGGCTATCTCGGTTGAGGAAATCATACCCCAACGGAAGAGGCAGTGTACTGGTGACAAGGGGAAGGATAAAGCTGACTCCCGTTCGTCTAGTGTTTGGGACGATGCTAAGGTTGCGTTAGCAGGGCACAAGAGACTTTTACTGCTGAGGAGATGAAGGTGTTCTCGGGCGCGTCTCCCAATAAGGTGGTGGGTCGTCATCTCCATAGGCTTGTCTAGGTAATGTACTTGTGCAAATTCATTCCTTTTTTTTTTTTTTTTTTTTTTTTTTTTTTTTTGCATTGTTCTGAGGTCTGGTTCCTTCTTTCAGGTGCTGGGGGAGAGCCTTCACATTACCTCGGAGTATCTTACTCAAGAGGCCAAGGTCGTGTCCGCAGTGTCGAAGATGGAGGCCTTGGAGGCAGAGAACTCGAAGTTGAAGAAAGACTTAATTTCCGCCATGGACGAGGCCAACACCTTGAAGGAGAAGATCAAGGCCATGAGGAACGACCTCAAGGTTGAACAACTGCTGACGACGGAAAAGGACGAACAACTCCAAGCGCCGAGGGAGAAACTCAAGACCATTGCTGCTAAGGCCGTTGAGGCTTTTCAGCAGACTGATGAGTACAATACTATGCTCTTCAATTGGTACTTCAAAGGATTTGAACTCCTGAGGCGATACTTCGTCAAGCACCCGACTGGAGTGGATTTGGAAAACCTAGATCTTGAAGAAATAGACAAAGAAATGGTTGCTGACGAGGCCTCTTAGTCCACGGCCCCTGTAGGTGATGCACCCGAGAGTGCTCCTTTGCCCTTACCTGATGACGATACAGCTATAGATGCCTGAACCTAATAATTCTAATTCCAAAACATTGTTTGTGCCTTTTGAGTTTCCGGTGTGTTTTGGGCCTTTTTAACTCTAATTCCAGAACAATGTTTTTATTCTATTTTAAGAACAATGTTTTTGGCCCAGCGTTTATGGGCTTTTAACTTCAATGTCGAAACAATGGTGGCTGCCCATGGTTTTTGGGCTTTTAATTATATTCATGATCATATACTTACTTGTTTGTATTCTTGTCTTTGCATGACTTTGTATGATTCTCTGCCTGCTTCATTCCCCAAATCACTTCTTTTGCATTTGTCCTTAGTTTAAATTTTCTGTTGTGGCTTGCATCTTACACCCATTTAAGGGATTTGTTAGTAACTTACCTCCGTCTAGGCGAAATCTTGTCACTTGGCCAATTTTTGGCTTACACCCATTTAAGGGATTTGTCTGCAACTTACATCCGTCTAGGCGAAATCTTGTTACTTAGCCAATTTTTGGCTTACACCCATTTAAGGGATTCGTTTGTAACTTACTTTCGTCTAGGTGGAATCTTGTTACTTAACCAATTTTTTGTGACTTTTAAGCTGCTGGGTTTGCTCGCATTAAGACATTGGCTAAATAGTTCTTTTATTGCTTTAAAAAATGAATACAATTGTCTGTTACATCTATTGGTGGTACTTTTTCAAGTGCTCAATGTTCCATGGTCGTGGTAATCTCTGCCCATCTATGGTCTCCAGGTGGTAACTGCCTTGTCTGGAGTAATGGACGACCCGGTAAGGTCCTTCCCAGGTTGGGCTGAGTTTCCCTTGGGCAGGTTCTTTGGTTGCTAGGGTGACTTTATGTAGGATAAGGTCCTCTATGTCAAGTCGTCTGAGCTTCACTCTCTTGTTGTAGTACTCGGCCATTTTCTGCTGGTACTTCGTCATCTTGTTAAAAGCTCCATCTCTGACCTCGTCCAAGCAGTCTAGGTTGACTTTCAGCTGATCGTCGTTGCTGTCCTCGTGGAACATCTCTCGTCTGATGCTGGTTACTCCTACCTCAATCGGGATTACTGCCTCGGTGCCATAAGTGAGTCTGAAAGGGGTTTCTCCTATCAGGGTTCTTGCTGTAGTCCTATAGGCTCACAAGACATTTGGCAATTCTTCGGGCCAGGCTCCCTTAGCATCGTCCAATCTGGCTTTGATGATCTTGAGTAGTGTTCGATTAGTCAACTCCGTCTATCCGTTTACTTGGGGATGTCCCGGGGATGAGAACTGGTTCTTGATCCCTAAACTTGAACAAAAATCCCTAAAAGCCTTGACTGTCGAACTGCCTCCCATTATCTGATATGATCGTTCGTGGAATCCCGAACCTGCAAATTATGTTCTTCCATACGAAACTCTGGATTCTTGTTTCGATGCCTATTTTGTGAAGTAATCGATAGAAACTAGTAGAAACTTTACATGTCCCTTACCCTGTGGCAGTGGACTGACGATGTCAATTCCCTATTGTGCAAATGGCCAAAAGGAGGCTATCGTCGTCAGTTTCTCAGCTAGAAGGCGTTGGACATTCCCAAACCTCTGGCACTTGTCGCACTTCTTGACGAGCTCCCTCGCGTCTACCTGCATAGTAGGCTAGAAGTAACCTGTTCGGATAACTTTGCTTACCAAGGATCTGGGGCCTGCATGGTCTTCGCAAACCCCTTTATGGATCTCTTCCAGAATATACTTGGCTTCCTCTTCGTCAACGCATTTCAAGTAGGGCATGGAAAAGCCTCTCTTGTACATGGTTTCATTCAGGATCGTGAATCTGGTTGCTCTCTTCTTGACCTTCCTGGCTTCCTCAACATCTTGTGGGAGGTGTCCGTCTTGGAGGAAAGATATGATCGGGGTCATCTAGTTATTTGTACTCTGGATTGCAAATGTAGAGACTTCTTCAATGTTAGGGTGTTTCTGGACTTCCATCTTTAAGTCCATGCTCGTTGATCTTTCTTCCAACGATGCTAGCTTCGCGATCTCGTCTGCTATCATGTTTTGGCTTCTTGGGATCTACACGAATTCCACCTTGTCAAACTCTTGTGTTAAGTGCTTTGTCAGCCTGAAGTATTTTCGCATTCTCTCCTCCTTTGCTTCATATTCCTCCTTTATTTGTCATATTACCAGCTTAGAATCACTTTGGAGGAGCAAGTTTTTTGCTCCTAGTGCTTTTCCGACCCTTAGCCCCCATCAATATTCCTTCATACTCAGCTTCATTATTGGTGGTCGGGAATTTTAGCTGGACTCTATATTTAAGCATTTCTCCGTCTGGGGTGATGATGATGACGACCCCTACTCTTCCCCTCTTTTGAGTTGACGAACCATCGATCTGTATTGTCCACTGTTCTATCTCGTCGGGGTGGTTATCCTCATCTGGAAGGGTGAACTCGACAATGAAGTCCGCCAAAGCCTGCGCTTTAATTGCTGTCCTGGGGTGGTACTCAATGTCGAACTGGCTAAGCTCGATCGCCCATTGGACCATTCTCCCTGCTGCCTCGAGCTTGTTCATGGACTTCTTAATGGGTTGGTCTGTCATTACCAAGATGGAGTTCGCCTGGAAATACGGTCGCAGCTTACGCGAGGCTACTATCAATGCGAATGCAATCTTTTTAATCCTTGGGTACTTGGCTTCTGCCCCTTGGAAAGCTTGGCTGACGTAGTAAACTAGAAGCTGTTTCCTGTCCTCTTCTCGAATTAAGGCTGCTCTTATGGCTATATCTAATACTGCCAGATACAAATACAGGTTTTCCCCCTTCTTGGACAGACTTAGAAAGGACGGATTGCTCAGATAACGCTTGAGTTCTTGAAACACTGCCTCACATTCGTTAGTCCAGGCAAAGGCTTGCTTCAATGTCTTAAAGAAGGGTAAGCATTTGTTCGTCGCTTTAAAGACGAACATGTTGAGTGCCGCTATCCTTCCTGTGAGCTTCTGGACTTTTTTGACAGTCTTTGGCGATGTCATGTCGAGTATGGCTCGCACCTTTTCTGAGTTTGCTTCTATCCCTCTTTGGGACACCATGAACCCCAAGAACTTCCCCGAGGCTACTCCAAAGGCACACTTATTGGTTCAACTTCATCTGGTACTGTCTGAGTGTGGCAAATGTTTCCTTGAAGTCGTCCAGATGAGCAAGCTCTTCTTTACTCTTGACGAGCATGTCATACACATATACCTTCATATTTCTCCCGATCTGCTTGCTGAATATTTTATTTACTAACCTCTGGTAAGTTGCTCCTGCATTTTTCAGTCTGAAGGGCATTACCTTATAGCAATAGAGCCCTTGGCTCGTGATGAAAGCAGTTTTCTCTTAGTCTTCCTCTACCATTTTTATCTGATTGTATCCCGAGAATGCATCCATAAACGTCAATAGTTTATGCCCTGCTGTAGAATCTACTAGCTGGTCTATCCTTAGCAGAGGAAAACTATCTTTTAGGCAAGCTTTGTTCAGGACCGTGAAGTCCACGCACATTCTCCATTTTTCATTTGCTTTCTTCACTAAGACGACATTGGCGAGCCAATCTGGGTAGTAAACTTCTCGAATAAAGCCTGCTGACAACAACTTGTTAACCTCGTCCATAATTGCTTGATTTCATTCTGGAGCGAAGACCCGTCGTTTCTGCTGGACGGGCTTCTTGTCGGGGTCCACATTTAGCTTGTGTTTGATGACCTTTGGGGATATACTTGGCATGTCCTCGTGACTCCATGTGAAGACATCCAAGTTCTCTTTAAGGAACTAGATGAGTCTTGTCCTCATCTCGAGACTCAATGTCGTCCCTATTCTAGTCGTCTTTGCAGTTTCTCTCTTGACTAGCTCCACTATCTCTAGGGCTTCCACTTTATCTTTTTCCTTCTCCTCGATCATCCATGTATGGTTTTCTTTTGCAGCTAACACGGTCTGGTAGCACTCTCTGGCCAGTACTTGATCTTCTTTTACCTCGCCCACACCATTTTCTATTGGAAATTTTACCTTCAAGCAATAGGTGGATGTGGCCGCTTTCCAACAGTTGAGTGTGGGCCTCCCAATGATCACATTGTAAGATGAGGGATAGTCTACCACCAAGAAGTTCAATTGGCGAGTCAACTGCCTCGGGTGAGTCCCCACTGTGACCGTCAGTGTCACTATGCCTTTGGGATACACCCTATCTCCACTGAAGCTGACGAGGGGGGAGTCAAATGGACTCAGCCTTCCTGGATCTAGCTTCAGCTAGTAGATGATGTCCGCAGAGCTGCCATTGTCCACGAGGATTCTTCTAGTATTGAAACCTTTTATTATGAGCATTATGACCAGGGGGTCGTCATGAGGCTGCTTCACTCTCCTAGCATCTTCTTCCAAGAAAAACATGTCCCAGTCCGTCTGTCTTTGCTTAAATGTGGGTATTCTGTGGACGCTGTTCACCTGTCTTTGACATGCTTTCCTGAGGGATTTAAATGACCCACTTGTGGACAGCCCACCCGTGATCGTTTCTATCTCTTTGATTACACTTGGCAGACGTTGGGACATGTGATCCTCATCCCTGGGCGAGGATTCGCACTGATCTTTATTATCGTCTCTGAACCTACTAGATTCCCCCTTTTTCACAAACTTCTGCAGTTTTCCTTTTCGTATAAGTTCCTTTATCTGCTCCTTTAGGTCTCTACAATCCTCGGTGTAGTGGCTATGATCCTTGTGGAATCAACAGTACTTCTTTTTGTCGCGCACGTTGGGCGACGAATGTAATGGCCTTGGCCATTTGAGGTAGTGCTCATCCTTAATCTACGCCAAAATTTTGTCAACAGGCATAACTAAAGGAGTGAATTTTACCGTTCGAGGAGTTTTTTCGCCTTTCCTTTTACTCCCGTCACTAGTCTGATGATCTGGGCGATCCTTTTTTCGTCTTCTACAATCGTCTTCCTTCCTTCCCTTGTCGCTGGTCTTTTCCACATCCTTTATCGCGGCTAAAAGCATCTTCAGCATTCATGTACTTCTGTGCCTTCAGAAGCATCTCTACCATCGTCTTAGGAGGATTCTTCGCGAGTGAAACCATGAACTCTCTGGACTTCAATCCAGCTTTAAAGGTCGTTAATTGCACCTTGTCGTCAGCTTCGTCTACCTCTAGAGTTTCCCAAGTAAAGCGTTTCATGTACGACTTCAGGGTCTTTTTCTCCCCTTGTCTAATGGTGAGTAAGTGGTCTGCTGGCCTCTTCGGGCGTTGTCTCCTGACGAAGTGGCTTAGAAAGGCGTTGCCCAGCTGCTCAAAGCTGTCGATGGACGATGTTGGCAACTTCGTGAACCACTCCCTTACAGCTCATTTGAGAGTGGTGGGGAAGGAACGACACAGTATTTCTTCAAGAGGCTGTTGAAGGCCTAGTGTCGTCTTGAAGGTGTTGAGGTGGTCCAAGGGGTCCTTAAGTCCGTCAAACGACTCAAGTTGAGGCAGGCGAAATTTAGACGGCATTGGGCATTCTAGGACTGCCGCAGTAAAAGGCGAATCTGTTGTCCTGACCATTCTATCCTGGCATCGATCTATTTTCCCTTTGATGGCATTCCTCAGTTCGTCCATCTCCTTTCTCATCTCCCGGAGAAGAGCTGAGTTTGGTTCTTCTGGAGTAGTTGGTCCTCGACGATTGCTTCTTCTATGGCTATCTCCCTCATCCTCTTGATTGGCCCTGGACCGGTTCTCCTCCTGTTGAAGTCGTAACTTCATCTCCTGATTCTGTCTAGTGAGCTCTTCGACGCTAGCCGCAAGGGCTTGGACTTGCAGGGCTAATGTTGCAGGATCCTGGTTGGACTCCATCTGAATGTAGGAATTGATTGGAAACTACGCTTTCGAATCTAAGTGCGAAAATGTCGTTCCCACAGATGGCGCCAAACTGATGACGTGCAAATCGTCAGTCTTGTAGGTTCGTCCAGATGGAGCTGGGTCCTTGTCACTATCTCTGCAAATGCGGGATAGTGGTTCCCTTAAAATGGTCACCGGTGTGGTGCTTGCCACCACGTCTCCGATGCCAAAGTCAGTATATGGAAGATTTTGGAGAATAATAAGAGAGTACTGAATATCAGAATATCTATGAATACTTTTTGGGTGAGTCTATGTACCTGGTTTGTCTTCGATCAGAGTGTATATATACAGCTTTATGGTTCCTAGCCGTTGGGGCCCTTAATTGTGGCTTTAGTGCCCTTTTTGTAACGCCTCAAGGCTCATGAATATGGGTTTTGATGAGGTTCCAACGGTTTGCCAACTGTTTAGTAATTGTCCAAGGTATTGAATGCTCTTATTAATGGTTATCCTGTGTTCATCCGTGTTTTGCCAAGGTGGACGAGTATGTAAGACGAGTTCGTCCAAGGGAGGTGAGTTCGTCGGTCCCATCAGAAACTCTCTAAAAAAAAAATTAAACAAAATGTCATATGTAAGTAAAGTGAAAAAATAAAATGCTTTCTCAATGAAAAATATTAATACAATTTGATATGTGAGAAAAATGATTTACAAAACAAAACAATAATTTGTTTACATATAAGCCGAAAACCAAACAGGCCGGAATTTAGTTGAATGGACTAAAATGGGCAAAATAGACTTGAACAGAGGAGTAGATGGAGTAAAAGAGTGCCTCAAATTGGTTCAGTAACTAAATTGTAATTTTTCCATCATTTCAATGGAATGGAATGAAATTAACAAATTGAATTTTAAGATTTTTATTTAATGCAATTTTAGGAGGTCATTTTGTGAGTTAAAAGTAATATCATGATTCTTTATGTATTTACCTAATATATATATTTTATATTAGGTAAATATATAAAGAATCATGTTATTTGGTAAAATGGCATTAAATAAAAATCAAAGAAGATTTAAAAAAAAAAGAAAAAAGAAAAGAAAAGAAAAGAGAGATCTGGAGGAGAAAAAATTAAACACATGGACATAGGCGTTTCCGTCACAACCATTTTAAGTTTTTAACAAACAAAAGTCACTTCCTTCTCTCTTCCTCTCACTGCGCCAGCTTATATAAAGATATATAGATATATAAATCTTCTTGGTCTCTCTCTCTAACACACTTTCTCTTATTAAGACCAATTCTCTCAAATTATCTGTCCGCGACACGAAAACCGAGTGCGTAAACTGCTACTTCCCAGAGACGAAATTGTGTGTGTGAGTCTTCGTCGTGATCAATCTCAATCTCTCTCTCTCTCTAGCTACAGCAAAAATGGCGTCGTCTTCTACTGAAGAACCACAACCTCAACCTCAACCACAGCAGCAAGTGAAGGAGTGCGCTCACAAAACCAAGCTTATTCAATTCTTAGGTCGTACAACTCCTATCGTTCTCCAAAACGACAATGGCCCCTGCCCTCTCCTCGCTATCTGTAAATTTTCTCTCTCTCTCTCTCTCTCTCTCTCTCTTTCTAGGGTTTCGTTTCTGTCTTTCTCATTTTTAAAGAATGTAAAGAATGTTTGGTTTGATTACTGTAGAATTATTATTTCTTTGGTTACATGTATAATTTAGGGAAATGGTTGTGTTAGGGATAGTTAGGCGGTGTTCGAAATGGAGGATTTTCTTTTTGATTTTCTGAGCAACCAAACGGTGTAAGGCAATCATTAATTCGATGCTTAATCCGACAATTTAGTGGAATTTGATCATTTCAATTATAATTTTGTGCTATTAGGTTTTTGTTTCTTTGTTTTGTTTTGTTTGTTTTAATTAATGGTTTCTGATTCTCACACACGCACTTTATTGCTTATTGTTTATTGTTTATTGATTCTTGATTTTCTTGTTCTTCCATTTTGTCGCTGAGAAAATTAAGCAAAGGAAAGAGAGTGCAATTTTGTGTTTTATGTTGCTTTTCCAGGAAGTGTGAATTTACCAGAGATTTGACAAATTTCTGTATTAGGCATGGTTAGAGATGAAACTATTGTAAACTGTACGTGTGATGAGATAAATTTAGAAAAAATAGAGGAAATTAGGTCTTATTGATGTTATTTTATTCTTTTTTTAGAAACCGAGAAATTGCTGTATTTTGCTGGGCATTGTTGAGTGGATTTCTTGTTAGTGAAATATGAGTAAAAGGTCATACCAAGTTCATAAGGCTTGAACTTGGTACGATCCTTTACTGGAAGAGATGGTTGGTAGGCAGCCTTACCCCCAATTTTTGGAGAGACTAATTCCTAGACTCGAACTTGCAACATATTGCTTAGGCAGAGGTCACTTACCATCTCACCAATGTTAAAATATATTTGCTATTTTAGTGTGTTGACAACCAAATGGTGGAAATAACTTAATCAATTCTTTCATTATAATTTTGTTTGGGAGCCTGACGATTGAGAAAAGGTAACATCCAAGACCCTCTAATTTTGCAGTTGATATGATTTTCAGAGTGAAAAAATGTTATTAGGTTAAATTGTGCTTTTAGGGAACCTGTCTTTGCCTCTCCTTTGCTCATGTTACTCCTCATTGTTTCTTGATTGTTCATTTTTCTAGCCGAGGAACTGAATTTTTTGCAGAATGATATTCTTGGCTTTTGATTTCCAAGGAAGTGAACAATTTAAATTAGGTAGCCAATGTAGTTTTATTATGCTAGAGCTTAGATTTTAGTATCTTTTACTTCTGGAATCCAGATTATGAAAATTATAGAGTTACATATAAGCATTTTAATTTTACCTATCAAAATAAAATAAGCATTTTACTTTTTATTGATTTCCTGCTTCTGCCTTCATCCAAAAGTATTAGTAGTTTTCTTCATCCTTGTATATCTTGGGTTTTTTTTCCCCTGTAAATATTGTGCTAAAATCCAAGAATCATTCACATGTGATGTTGTCCATCATAATACTCATCTGTTTAGTTGTTTGGATAATTATTTTATTGACTATAACTCTTTCTTGATAAGGTTTTTTTGACATAAAAAAGTGGAAACCGCTATGATTACTTTGCAATCTTATCACCCCATTATATTTTGTTAATAAAAGATCATCCATGTTGTTTTATTCAGAATTGTGTTATGTTTTGATGATTGGTGTTTGGGTTTGCAGTAGAAATTTTTCTTTTTGTATAAATAAAAATTATTCTTTAGAACAACTTCCAAAGACTTATCAAAAAAAATTCTTTAGAACAACTTGAATTCTAGCATCTTCTTTGTGTTTTTCACCATTCTTACTCGCATCTTTTCTCCCAAATTCTTTGTTTATTTGTTGTTAAAGTATGGGGAAAAACATGGATTTGAAATTAGGTCTTTCTTTATCTGGCAACGTAGATAACAATATCCTTGATTCAGCCGGCCCTAATCAATTATTTTAGCTAGTGTAATTGACCTAATTTTTTTTGGTGGGAAATCTAAATTTTCAGGAGATTTTAAGCGTTGAATTTCCTCCCCCACCCCCCCAGGTCCTTTCTCTTTTGGTTTCTTGGAAACCAAACAAGGTTCAACTAAAATATGTAAATTCTACAAATTCCATCAAAATAATATTCTGGAAATCAAGAATTGATTTCCTCCAACATCAGCTAATACTGTTTAATTTTTAATTTTAAGTGTATGAATATGCTGTAATGATGGAATATGTGAATTAACTGTTTTGGTATGGTTTGAAGTTGCTTGTGGGCATTCTTGTTTCAGTTTTATCTTGCCTTCTTTGTTTTTTACATTTGGGGTGGAGGAAGTTGGGGGGGAGAGGGGGGTGGGTTGGTGTTTGGGGGTTTGCTTGTCTTTATGCAGTAAAGGTTTGATATTCCTTTTCTTGTTTGTATTTTCTGGGAAATAGATCATTTACTCATGGGTGTTGCTACAGGTAATGTTCTTCTACTGAGGAATAACTTGAATTTGAGTCCAGATACAACAGAAGTCTCGCAGGAGAAATTGCTTTCACTAGTTGCTGAAAGATTAATTGATTCCAACAGTAATGCCAATGTAATTTATTTATTAAATGGTCGGTTATGAAGTTACTATTTGCTGGTGTAACTGGAATTAACCATTTTGTTATTGTGTTGCAGAATAAGGATGAAGGTTATATTGAAAATCAACAACAGAACATTTCTGATGCAATTGATCTGCTTCCTCGACTTGCAACTGGCATTGATGTAAATATACAATTCAGGAGGTTCGACTTATTTATTCTAATACCAGTTGTTTATTGTCAGTTTCTTTTTGTATTTCTGACTAAAAGTTTAATGATACTTTCAGAATAAACGATTTTGAGTTTACTCCAGAGTGTGCCATATTTGATCTGCTGGACATTCCACTTTATCATGGCTGGATAGTTGATCCACAGGTTCTCTCTTTTCTGGCCTCAGACTTACTATATATGTGAGATACCTAGTGACTGGTTCAAGTTGCCCTTTTAGTATCGTAGTACTGTTTGTTTCATGTACTCCATGTGTCTGAACACATTGGATTTCTACTTTTTGGTCCTTATCATACATTTGCATTCTGGCCTTACCCAATTTGTTCAACTTATGAGCCTCTCATGAGTCATTGTGTGCTGCTATTGTCAAGAATTTTGATGGTGGTGATTTACCCTCATGTTTTCCTTCTCATATTTATACTGGTTCTTATTTCATCAAACCTTTTTGGTCCCCATGTATAGGATTTATGTTTTTTTTATCTGCAGACTGAGCCTAGTTCTTTTGAAATCTGTGTGTCCAGTGACCTTTCTATGGCTCATCTTCTTGAATAAACTTCATCTGAAGCTCTTAAAATTTAGCAGGGAACTTTTGGGTGTTGAATATTCATTCTCTAAATTGTATCAGGTAGAATTCCATTAATCATATTCCTCTCTTTATTAAAATCATAAGAGACAAGAAAACTATTTAATCTTTTGTAGAGTCATTGAAGCAGAATGAAGGCCTCTTTGATTCTGTACCAACTTTTGCATGTATTTTGGTGGTCGGTGGTGATGCAACATTGTGTTCAGTGTGGAAGTCCTAAAATATAATAGCTCATCAGAATTGCAAATAACTTAAGAAAACCTGCAGTGTGTGCTGTGTTGTCATTTTCCTTTAAATATTTGTACGGAACTTATCGGTTTAAATTAAACGTTTCAAGTATTTAGTAAGCAAAAGCTTTAATTGTATTGTTATAATAATTAAATTGTATTTTGTGACTGTTAGTTTGTACATTGTTTTTTAGACATGTAAGCATGTACCTCATGGGTGCCTTTCGATTATGAAGCCCAAGGCTTTTTCCTTCAACAATTTATTGGCAGTGTTGTTCAAGTTGTAAGCTTGGATTTGCCTCAAACTATTTTGGCCTGGTAGGCAGGGGAAATGAGGAAATACATTTTTGGTGTAGTTGTAGAAAGTTGGGATAGAAAACTTCCTGTATGGTTTTATATTTTTATGAGGCCTTGATGTTTGTGTACATGGCAAAGCTTGGGTGGTGTTGGTGCTGTGCAGACCACACTGTGTGTTTCCAATTATGAATCCTTTAAAGGGTGAGTCCAATACAGTGAACCATGATATCCTAGGTCAGCAACAAGTGATAATCATTGGAGAGAATCTGAAGGGTAAATAGAAATCTCAATTGTGGTGGAGCTGCCAAGGTGGAATGGGAAGGTGAAGTTTAGTTAAAATTCAGGGAGTGTGGATTAATTTCAAGTGTGGTTTGGGTAGGACTTGAAGGACTTGGAAGCTTTCTCAACACTTGTTCTGTTAGGAACTTTGATAACCTTGCATATGGTCATGCTCTGTTGCTTCCTCTCTCCCACCATTTCTCTGGCAGGGGGCTGCTTCATCTTCTTGTGACTGTCCTATTAACTACTGGTGTTGGGCCAATGTTCTTTGGACCAAATGATTTCTTCCCCCACCTAAACAAGGATGGAGGGTCAAGCAGTGCTGGGTGTACCTAACAAAAAAGAAAAGTTGTTGGTCACCTTGCAATTAGTAGATTTAGTATACTGATCTGGAAAGTTAGAATCTGTATATTTTGAAGCTAGCTTATTATATGATGGGAATTTGCTTCTATGCTACTAGTAGGCTATAATAGGCAATGGTGTTTAATGGTCTGACACTGCTGGATGTCCAGAGTTTTTTGAAACACAGATTAATTATTGTGTACTTTTTGACCATTTGATTTAATAATAATTTTTTTCCTGTTTGTTTGCCAGGATAATGAAACTGCTAATGCAATTGGTTTAAAGTCCTATAATACTCTCACGGGGGAGCTTGTAGCCCTGGAAACACAGAATATGGAGGAAGGTGTACGTAAGAATAATCCTGAAGAAGATTGTATTGATTTTGCTGCTGCAACAACTGCAACTCTAGGAGTCCCTTCTCCATGTCTTTCAAAGGCTACCTCTTTCGATGATTCTCCACGTTCAGTCTCTGATAATCAGAAAGGAAGAAAGGGGGACCTTGAAGAAGAAGCAGAGCTTTTGAGAGCTTTGGAGTTGTCTGTGGCTGACAATTCAACTGCAGTGGGTGATCCTCATATCAGTGGAGGGACTCAGTCTGTCAATTCAAATGAAGGGGTGTGCCTTAAGGAGGTTATGCCTGTAGATTCTGTAAATGGGTTAGAGAAGTGTCATGGTGTTGAATATAACAATATTCATAAGCCGGAACCATCTGTAGTAGATGACTGCAATGCTGCAAACAATCACAATCCAATATCTTTAAAAAATACCCCTGGGCAAGCGTCTAGTTCATATTTGAAGACTGATGTGGGAGATCTCCTTCATCAATCAATTTATGCAGAATCTGCAGAAAGTATCCTTCATAATGATTTTGTTGAAAAAAGCAGTGTTGATACCTTGCTCCAAAGTGGAAGTGCCCCTTCCATTTCTCCTGGAAAAGACACTGCATCTGTCAACGAGAGTCATGTGGATATTACTAGAGGAAGTGAAGAACTTCAGAAGGAATCCACTTTTACAACTGATGTTCATGAATCTGCAGATAAGCAAGATGGGTGTAGTACAACAGAATTATCAAGCTTATCTTCACCATATGCTGATTCAGATTCATCTAGTGGGAGAATTCAGCACGTAGATGGTGCCGAAGCTTTGACTTCAAGTGTTGATGGCAGTGAGCCCATGTATGAAGGAGAGGAATGTATATTGGATTCAAGAACTGCAGTTTTTGAGGACCGAGAACCTGTGTATGAAGGTGAGGTGGTTCTTGCAGAACAAGCAGACAAAAGCACCATAGATGCCTTTAATGTGAAGTCCAAGGATGAAATCACCCCACAACAAGGTTAGTGGTATATCAAATAAGTTGATGTGTTTTCAGAAGATTGTTTATCTGTATTAAGTTTTCAACTAATATGATCTTGAATTTAGTTAAAAGAAATTCTCCCTTTCTTTTTGATTGCTTTAGGTGAGCTGATCAGGAGCTTTTTGAAGAACAACGCTAGTCAGTTGACCTTTTATGGGTATGTTGATTCACGGTTTCATTATAAACGCCTAATTTTTTTATTAATCCATATGTTTTGCTACATTGGATACCGGGAAGTTCTCTATATTTTTGTCAATGCTTTTGCAGCCTTTTCTGCTTACAAGATGGCCTTAAAGAAAGAGAACTTTGTGTTTTCTTCCGTAACAATCATTTCAGCACCATGTTCAAGGTTCGTAAGAGCTAAAAATGTTCTTCTTTCTCATGATATAATCATTGATGTTGCTGCTGATTAAATGCTTACTGTAATTATTAATGGTGAAAATTTGAAGAATACATATGTAGTTTTGTAACCTTTAGGTTCCATAGCCCCTGAACATCAATTCTTAAATAGTTTCCTGAATCTCCTCTTATTGCAGTTTGATGGTGAACTTTATCTTCTAGCTACAGACCAAGGTTACATAAATCAGCCTGATTTGGTATGGGAAAAACTAAATGAGGTAATCCGCTTACACTCTTATCTTATTTCTCAGTGTACTAGGTCACATTATTAATTATTGTCCTGTTTGTTCAAGATTTGGTCACTGTTTCTAATTGTGGCTGAAACCCTTTTTTTTATTATAAATAAGTAAATAAATATTTTCTTGAACAATGCTCTACTTTGAGTACACGAAAGTGAATACAAAAAGTTTAAAAGAATTACAAATGTATGATAAGGATTCTAAAAACTTAGGAATGGAGTTAATATCAGTAACCACACACCTGAGACCAATCAAAGAATGATCTAGCAAATAGCTCTATCAATTGTATACTTTAAATTTCCACATCCTCAAATGTACGATGATTAGGTTCCCTTCACAAAGTCCACATCAAACATAATGGGACCAAGTTCAAAATTTCCAATGACTGGTTGCCTACCCAATTCCACCAACCAATCTAAAGGTCAGTGATTGTTATCAATAGTACCCAATCGCCCCCTCCAAGATCCGACCACAAAGCCGCAACTCATTTGATCCCATTCTCAATGAGCTACACGTGATTACTCGAGATGGTGATTGGCTTTGATACCAAATGTTACAAATACAAGGGTAGAACTCACCCTTGAAAACCAGCTTGCAAGGAGAGGGTGACCAATAGCTTATATAAACACATGGTTAAGCTTATACTTAATCCATGTGGGATACTAGGATCATAATAGTTTGCTTTACTAGTCAAACTAATAGTCCTAATACTAGTAGGAATCCTATTACTACTAGTATACTAGTACAAGTAAGAGTCCATATATATATATATATATATATATATATATATATATATATATTGTGCTCAATGTATTAAAAAAAAAAAAAAGAGTTGATCAATAAAATTGAGTGTTTTGAGCTATAGGCACTTTGACCTTTGTTGGATCTTTCTCCTTCTCTCTTCTCTTTCTTTTCACCTTCTTTTTCTAAAGTTTCTGTTCACACAGCCCCTGAACAGCTCTATCTCTCTCTAATTCTTCTTCTTTCCTAACCCTAAACCCACCACAACTATATGTAGACAATTCCCTAGTATGTCCTACATCAACGACAAATACAACACCCTACTAGTATGTATTATCTCTTAATGAGATTATCACAAGTGAAGATCTTCCCCCACGCTGCTGTCCATACAATGAAAGAAACCCTCATTGGGGCCTTGACACATCAAATACTATTCTAAGGGAAAGCATATTGCAAGGGTACCTTAAGGCATCAGAAAATGAGTGAACATCAAAATCCCCATTCCCTTTCAAAACTGCATCTCAGTCAATCTCTACTCTCCTGATGAGGGATAAGAGTATAAAGAAGATCGAAGAAAGAGGTTAGCACCTCTATCTCCCAATCATTGAAGTTTCTCACAGAGCTTACATCCCAACTCTGTTTCCCCGTCACATATTTTCCCCCCCAACAAGGAACCAACTGAGGTATCTTGATCTGCTTGCTGAAACCTGATCAAGATGCTGGTTCTTCAATATTACATTTTTTGTAGAATCAAAAGTTGTATAGGTCATTTATACTTATAAAAAAAAAAAAAGTTTTTATAGGTCATTTATGGTTATAAAATGTGTGAGCTACAGTTTGTTTTTGAAATGGGTTTAATACTTGGATATTACTTCTTGATAGACCACACACACATAATGTGAATGTATATACATGAATGGATGAAAGGGTGTTCAAAACATTTAGATAGCAAGTATTTGTGGTTCTGCTACATTACTTATTTATCCAAAAAAGAAAAAAAAGTATATGTGGTTCTGCCATTGCCATGGAGGTTGTGCCTGTAGTGGCTGTAATAGAATGGCTTCTCAAAAGTGAACTTTTGAAAGTTCATTCCAAATTTAATTACTTTTAAAAAAATTTCTCCTACTGTTTCATTTAGAAGATATTTATGAAATGATAAGGAAATAGTGCCTTTTAACATTGAAAATTATAATAGTTATAATATTATTGCTATGTTGTCATCTCTCTGTCCAAAAAATTATTGTTATGTTGTTATATATGATTTTGAAGTTTGGTGCCCTAATTATAATTCCTCCCATGCTTGTCACTTCAGGTCAATGGGGATACATTGTTCATGACAGGTAACTTCAAGGAATTTAAGGTTGAAAGTCGTGCAAATGACACCTGGGATGAACATAATGTTATGGCCAGCACAGCTGTACGTATTTCTTTTATACCTATAGTGTATGCGAGGTTGTCAATAGTTGCTTCCATGATACTAAATTGAATTTTCTGCTTCAGGATTATCTTGCCAGCATCGACAGTGAATCACAAGCGGGTTTTGATCTAAAGTAATTATGTCATCTTTGTTACTGTGCATACATTGATTTGTTACCTGTTTTGCCATTTGGTACAATTTATTTTTGGTGAAAATACCATTTGAGGTCCCTACATTTTGGTAGTAGTCAATTTGATCCTTGTTATTTTCTACTTGCAGTCAACTTTTGTTAGTGACTTGATGGTAGGGACAAAATTGATTGCAAGTTGATAATAATAGGAATCAAATTGACTGTTACCAAAATGTAGGGACCAAATTGACAGTAACCCCAAAATGTAGGGACCAAAATGGTATTTTCGCCTTTATTTTTTCAACTTTTTGAAAATGGGCTGAAAAGATTGAAAAAAAGTGGGGTTTTAAAGAGCTGTACTTTGAAAAGGTTTAGTTTTAAACTGCCCTCCGAAAGGGGCACTAATGTTTTTAGTCTTGTATTTTTACTTCATTTTTATTATTTTAGGAGATGATGAAATGCTAATGTTATGTCAAATAAAATTAACAAAATGGGAAGGCAAAGTTTAATGAAAAGATCATCTTGAATATATAGTTTTTCCATTTTTGAAAGATTTCGTGTAATTTTCTAAAATATTTTATTACTTTTAGAGTGAATCTTGTCCAAAATGTAATATTTTGTTGTTGCAGTTCTGATCTGCAATTGGCAATTGCTCTGCAACAACAGGAGTTTGAGCAACAACCGCAACGTCAGAATGTGCAGCAATCATCACCCGTTAGTGGCAATTCAAAGCTGGTTGTAGGTCCCCAGGTAAAATTTCTTGTTTTGAACATCTGTTCTTATCAGTTTAATGCCTACTTTTCATCCAAACATTACACCTGATTCTGTGATGACTTCTATAAGTATGATTTTTCTAATTGAAATTTCTTGTATTCTGATACCAAGAAAGATTTATTGTTGTGTTAACCTCGTGTTTACAGTACTTTCCCTTGGAAATAGAATTGCTTGGTATTATTTTTTATCTGAATCCTAGGTGATTCAATCAGGCTAGTTTTGCCTCTGTTAAACATGTATTAGTATTTTCCAGACTGGGACTGGTGTTTAGTTGTGGTCTAGGGTTTGAGTGGTGAGTGTCTTGTTAAGAATTAATACAAGGGCTATACAAGGTATGGTTGCAAAGTTTCATTCTCTATCAACCACACATAGATCTTGGTTCTCATTGACTCATTGTTGTATAGTTCTTTTCCTATGCCATTTTGTTGGAATTGCTGCTGGAGCAATTTAGAGTGCCTTGTATTGATTTGACCTGCCCAGTTGAACGATTTTGTTAGCTTAGCTTAGGGCATGTCATACGGTCTGAAATAGAGTTTGGGCTTCGTTTTAGCGGATCCCAAACCTAAGGACTACATTGTTCGTAGGTTAATATGTTTTTCCCCCCTACTATTTGAGGACACAAATACAAGCATCATGTTATGTAACGGACATGGGGTGTTGGACATGGCTAACCCAAAGATCTAGACATGGGAACATGGTAACATTTGATGGTATGTTGCATGCAGAAGATTTGTACATTGTAAAAGACCATAAGAGTAATTACTATGTGAACTATTTGTTGCTTTTTGACAAAAAATGTTAAGTATTTTCCGCATCATATGCACTTCAGGATAAGTTAAGGCCAATTGTTCTTTAGGTGTCCAAACGAGTATTGGAGATGGATACACATTGTTTCCTTTGCATTTGATATGTTAATATTTCATCAGCATAAGTAAGCTATAGGTTTTACATCTCTATATTGACAAATAGATTATGTAATTAACAATACATATTGCATATGTTGTTAGTTGATTAAGTATGTGTTTAGTCTTCTTTATATTGAGGATTGGAAATAACTGGCTAGGTCTGTAGCTCTAGTATCGTCACTATGTAGTAGCAAATACCAAATTTCTTGTTGGATTCAGGGACTCATCGTGCTGGTGGGTTCTGATAATAGTAGGAGTTTTGAGTTCATTTCTCATTACTTCCAAGTTTTATATGGCAAGAGAAAAACTGTTGTTTGGAGTTTGATTTACATTGTGAAAGTGAGATTGTTGTTGTGATATAGGAAACTAATCAAATTATCTTTAATGAATGTTCATTGCTAAATAGGGTAAAACTTAGATACAATACCTTAGGTGCAATACATTATGTTCCCTAGTAAATTCAAACACTTGATTGCATTGGCCAATATAACACGAATAGTTTCCAAGGATAATTAGATTCAATCCACCCAGGTGTTTGAATCTTATTGGGGAACTTAATGTACTGCACCTATGTTTTACCCAAATAGGTATGTTTTCCTTTTCTTTGTGGGTCAGGGAACCTGAGGGGTTCCATAAGGATAAACACAAGCATATCTGTAAACTGTAGTGAGCATTTTGGTTTAAGTTATTTGGACAATCTATTGTTGATTGAAAGTTGGGTAACCAAATAATGTGCACCACAAGCACTCGTTATTTTGAGGGAAGAAATGTGACAAAAATCATATATTCTGGCAGTTGTAACCTTCAGGATGTAAAATGTTGTAATTTTCTTATATTTATGTACACTAGATTCTCGCACTGATCTCTTGCATAAATGCAGTGGGAAATAAATTTTTGAAGAAGTTCAAAGAAGCACATTGTGAATATAAAATCATGTTCTATTTGATTAATAATATAAAAATCTATGCATCCTCCTCGAGCTATTGATTTCCTGTCATGACTGTAAGCAAAATATATAGATTTCTTCAACAAAATGCTCTTTTGCAGGGGCCAAGAAACAATGGCAGAAACCCATCCTCGTCCTCGTCCTCCAGACCTGAAGCAAAAGCAAAAGAAAAAGAAAAGTGTACTGTGATGTGAATTGTGCATGCAGGCAGTTTGGAAGTTTGTTGTAAATGGTGTGTTGGCTCCTTTGTATTCCATGATATTAATCAAACTGTATTTTCCGTATATGTGAATAATGGAAGTATATAGTACCACATGGCTAGGCCCTCCAATCTCCGCTAAATTTTTTTTTTCCCCAGTTCACGCAGTTAAAATTTTTTTTTTTGAAATAATAGTCTGATCAAGAGTCAAGACAGGTTTGCTCTTGACTATCTAGAAAAGATTCAAGATAATGTTGTGATAGCCTTGGTTGTCCGAGATTCATTTTGAGAAAGTCTAGGGACAACAAAATGTTACAACATTTTCACAATACCTTTGTTTTTAGTTTGTAATGAGTCTCGGTTTAATATTTCATTTTAACCTATGAGAATATTGTGAAAATGTTGCGGTAATTTGTCGGCCCCAAAACAACTTTTGTTACAGGGAATCTCATTGGTACGCCACTATGCTATGTAGGACCACTTTAAGTCCGTGTGTCCTTCCTCCACAGGCTTGTCTTTGCAAACCCCTATTATCATCCTTGTGATATTTGCTGAAAATATCTGTGCTGGGGTACGTGGAAAAGGTTATGCTTAGTATCAAATTAGTGTCACACAAAAACAGTTGGGTATGCCAATGGGGCTTGGCTCAGCTGGTAAGGCTTGGATACTTCGTCTAACTCACCTAGGTTCAAGTTCCGCTGCCAGTAGGAGTCTGTTGGTGGGCATTCACATGAGTTGGCCCATAGACTTTAACCTTAGCGCATTGCCCAAAGACTGGTGTAACCTAGTTAACTCCTACCTTTTTTTTCTCAAAAAAAAAAAAAAAAAAAAAAAAAAATCTGTTGGGTATTAATTGTTGAGACTTGAGAGGCAATGAGCAGAGTTTGATTGATTTCTCGCCCCCTCCACAAATTTTTTTGGTAAGGAGGGAATTTATTAAAAATTAAAAGAAAATACGACTAATACAGCGCTCAAACTGATTAAAACAAAAGAGAAGGGAGGGGACCAACTGGTCTCACGGTTCATCGTGACTAACTAATTACAGTCCATTTAATTTATTCCAGAAATTGATAGGCTTCAATCGGTAGAAAATTTCGCAGTTCGCAATGTCAAAACGGCCCCATAGTAACCTGTAGTCAGGTCTGTCAGTGTCATTAAACCTTGCAATGGCAAAACAGGCTCATCAATAACCTGTAGACCCTTCTCAAAAAAAAAAAAAAAAAAAAAACTAGATGCCAGTAATTTCGAAATCAATCATGTCTTGCAACTTCAACATCAAGGGCCGAAGTTTCCATTCCCGTACAAAGTTGCAATAGTTTTGATTACTTTGTGCCTACCATTCGTTGTTTGGTTTTTAACCTTAAAAAGGGAGTGTTATCTAGGCTTTAGATCTGTCTGCTATTTTTTTTTTTTTTTTTTTGAGAAAAAATCTGCTTACTTTTTTATTATCACTATTAGAGATTTATTTTAATAATTGTTTTCGTTTAGTCATGATACACATGTTGGAGACCGAATGAACTAAAAGGTTCTGGACATTTTGTTTTTTGAAATAATTCTGGACATTTTGTTAACAAAATTTCTCTGAATTTATATAAATTTTATAAGTTTTTACTTATTAATTATGAATTATAATGATCATGAAAGGAATGTAGGACATCATAGGGTTTATTTTTATTTTGAGGAATTTCCATATTTATATTTTATTTCCTTATTTTTAATTGTTTTTAGGGTTTTACTCGTTAAATTAAGGACAAGGGACAAGGTGGCATTGAATTAGGGATGCCCGTCCGTTTTTTTGGGGAATGGAAAACCTGCGTTGGGTGTGAGCGAGATAAATTGGGGTAATTAATATAAGAACTTTATAATTCATGTCATCTCATTGCTCATTATAAAAGGTTTGTAAAATGACAGAAATCATGAATCACAACCAAATCATTTCATAAAACCATCTTAGAAGTATCTCAAAAAAAAAAAAAAAAAAAAAAAAAAAAAAAAACCATCTTAGAAGTATTCTCAAAAGAAAAAGAAAATAAAAGAGTCAAATTATTAGAAATTACTAGTTGAATATTGAAATGTACCTAATTAGGTCCAATTTTAAGAGGGAAAATTACTAAAATGGCTAAAATTAAATAAAATTACTACTCAACCCAAGTTTTATTAAGACTAAAACAAGGTTATTTTTTTCCCTTGAAAATTGAAATATCCAGAATACTTGATACGATCTAATATTTGAGCCAGTACAGGCACATCATAGAATATTTTGTATACTTAAATATACATTGTATAAAATGAAATTCAAAATATTAGTAAACAACCCCTTGTATGGATTACAACTTAAGTGGATCCTAGTAGCACCGTTAGGTAAACGGAGAATGATCCTTGTAGCATTATTTTTAAAATCAAGAGTTTTGTAACTTAACTAGTTTGCATTTTTTAGTGTTTATAAGACATTCAGGATTGAACAAATTTTCTCTTTAAACTAGTTTGGAGAAAAACTCTTTAAACTCCTTATATATATTTATATTGAGTGTGAATTTTGAAAATCTAACCAATGAATTGCATATTCTTATTATATCATTCATTTTTGCAAAATTTGAAGAAGATCATATATTAATAGCAATGTCATCAAACAAATGTTAAAATTTCATGTTTTTGTGATTTAAAATTGTATATAAAAAAAAAAAGTTTATTGATACAATAGTAAATAACATCCGATTTGAACGATATTTGATATGCGTGTTAAGAACATAAGGAACATGAAATTCAACAGTTAGATTTTCAAAATTCATATAAAAAAATAAAAAAAAGACATGAGAAATTTGAAGAATTAAAAAAAAAAAAACTAGCTTAAAAAAAAAACTTTGTTTTTCAAGATTTAATTTTCCTTCTCTCCAGTTGTAACTATCAAATTATTAAAAAAAAAAAAAAAAAGAGTTTCTAATAATTGATTTAAACTCAAATGTTAAGCTCAACCCAAATCGCACAATTATGAAATATGAAACTATCCTTTCGCGGATTATCAAAAAAAAAAAACTATTCTTTCGCCGCTCACCGTCGTCTAGTACTATTTAAGTGAAGTTTGCATTCTCACTTTATCCAGCACGTTATAACCGTCGCAGTTGGTAAAGTCAGCTGGAATGCAACGTGTCGGGATCTAGTTGGTCCGTGGTAAAACCTCGTGGCAACAAATTCTATTATGTTGTTGTTATTGTTGTGGCCCTGAAACTAAATAAAGTTGAGCCAGGCCTGAATAAGAATCAACCTAACCTTTGTTCCTTTGTAGGACCCACCAAACCCAAGGGTGAAGATCCTTACCCCTCACATCTAATCACCACCGACAGCATTGCATTATTGTTCTTCCATTCTCTAATTATATTAGTATTATTTTATTATACGACAAAACTCTTACCTACAATTCCTTCCACGACTACATTAGATTCTATATATTATTAAATTTAAATGTGTGATTATATTTGATCAATAAAAACATAAATTATATATATTTTTTTTCAAGAATAACTAACTTTTAATTATATGTTTGAACTTAATATAATGCACCTCCAATATTGTAGATATTGATTAGGATTAAATTGTAATTGGGAATTTTTTTAATGTTACATTATAACATCTAAGCAAATTTCATATTAATAGGATGATTTTATTATTTAATTCACAAACCTTTCTTTTAGGTATAATTTTAAAATATAAAAAATGCTTAAATTTAAACATTTTATATAGGTTAGTTAAAAAAATTATGTATGATAGGGTAAATTATAGTCAGCAGTCCTCAGATTTGGGATAAAGCTAAACAGGTCTAAAACATTTCAAAACTAACCGATTTGGTCTATGAACCATATGCTAAATACAACAATTTCATTTCTAAGAGCATATGGTTTAGGCACTAAATTGGTTATTTTTGTTAAGTGTTTAGCCAATAAGAAAAATGGAAGGAAGGAAAAGGGTGATGACACATGCTTGGTATTGGCAAAAACCTCAGGAGTGTGGACTATAATTTACCCTATATTAACACTTACTTTTAATTTTCTTGAAAATTTTTCGACTATTGAGGGAATATAAGCGAAAGATGCAATATAATAGTGGATTTATCAAAACATTGTTACCGTAAGGCAAATAAGTGTGCTGATGTCCTTACTAGAAGGGGAGCTCTACTCTCCCAAGATTTTGTGGTTTTATTAGATCCCTCGGTGGATGTGTCCTTGTTACTTAGTTTAGACTCTGCTGGGGTGTCTTATGATCGTTTTATTCCTCTTTGTATTTTCGTTCCTTAGTTTTTAATGCAAGTTCCTTTCTACCAAAAAAAAAAAAATTATATTACTCAATATCTTTTTAATCTACTGTTAGATTATATATATTTTTTCTTATACTTTACATACATGTAAAATTTCAAGATGATTTGAAATCAATAACTATATCATTTGTCAAATGTTTAAAGGTCAAATTTTTATATTTAAATTGTGTATAAGAAATTGGTTTTTATATTGAAAAATAAATAGCATAAAACTTAATATGCATATTAAAAACAAGGTAATATGTCTAAATGATTGAATTTTTGAAATATTATTATAATAAAAATAATATTAAATAATATAAACGTAACTTAGAATTACACTAGAATCTAACCCATATAAAATATGATCCATAACAACTTCCATTCATTTATTTAGACAATAAAACCTTCTTCTTCTTCTTCTTTTTCTATTTACTCGTGATTAGCAAATGGATTGACTTTGGTGTACTTCAAAGACAATGAAAAAAGATGATCAGGAAAAAGAAAAAGAGAAAAAATGAAAGGTCGGAATCAATCATGGGGCCACTTGAAAGCGACAACACCGGATCATCTCCAAGTTTTTCATAGTGGGGACCACATTTCTCTCTCTCTGTGTCTCAGAGTGTTTTTTATTATTATTATTATTATTAAAAAAAAAAAAAAAAAAAAAACTTGAAATTGAGGGAGGGACCACACTAGCTAGGTAGGAAGGTCACAATCTTAACAGGGGCGAAGAAGAGGACAAAGCGACAGCTATGAAGTTGACCCCACTGCTACTTCCACCATCCACGACCTAATAAGGTTGCTTGCTTAATTATCTTGGAAATCACGCCATCCCTCCTCGGCTTTTTTAGCATGCGATCCGGCTCGGCAGTCGGCTCTCCCAAGATACTATTTCTAAAATGTTTGATCATTCATGGAACAGCAATAAAGATGGCCAGCCCTATATTTGTGCATGTTCTGCATGCGCTTTTAGCTTTTTCTTGATACCACAAACACTTCAATTTTTTTTTTTTTGTGGCATAGGTTAGACATTAGGTTATAGATATTGGTTATGCAATTTGATTAACTGTCTGATTCGACTCTATAAACACTTGCAACAATGGGGCTTTAGCAATAGTAAATCAATTATTAAGGATAAAATTGGTAAATTGTAAGATTAGGATTGTTGTTCATGTTCTAACGAATATCTCCTTATAATATTTATGTTGCATTTTGGGATTGGTTACTTTAAAAATATCAAATATATTATCTCGTGTAACCTATTTCCTTTAGCATCAAAATTATTCCCTAATTATTGGAATTTGGGAATGATATCATCCAATTTGACATTGCTAGTAGACATAAATGTGTTTTCATATCAATGATATTATACCGTGCAATCTATTTTATTACTACACTATTTTCAATGGGTCACGGGCACCTTATACCTAATGTGCTTGGTTGAGTTGAGCTGACACGTCATTATTCTTCTTATTATATCTAATTTAGGGTAAGTTAGAATTCCTGTTTTGGTTATGTCATAATTTAGTCTATAAGTTGTCAATTATACATTTAGGTCCCTAAACTTTGGATTAAATGTACCAATTATAATTCTATTAAAAAAGAAAAAAAGAAAGTTTCATCGTTAAAATCCCTAAAATTATATAGTTTCATTGTTATTTCGCATTCTCTCTTCTCTTTCCTTCTATCTCTCTACCACTTCATGGTGACCACCAGGTCTGTTCATGACCAAGCTGCAACTTGCCCCTCAACGATGTTCTCAAATCTAGAACCCCTCAAAACAAAGCTCTGACCAAGGAATTATCCACTTCAATCGTGTCCAAGATGAGTCATAGAGCCAAGAATGTGGGCAATGACCTCCTTAGTATTGTTTTTTTTTTTTTTTTGTTGTTGTTGTATTGATTGTTTGGTGAAGAGGCTGGATGGGTGCTGAGCAAGGGCATGGGCTTGTGTTTGTAGTGGTCATGTTGAACGATATCAAATTGATCAGCGGCCAAGCGGGCGGCAGTCATGGACAAAGTCATTAATGTATAGAGTAAATTTTTTATTAGTATATATATACTTAAAATTTGAATTTAAATTTTCCAAATTTATACCTAATTCACCCTCAAAATTAAGTTGGTCAAAAGAGATTCAAGAAATGGAAATATCCAACTAGGGCACACCTTTAGGCTTTAGCCCCTTCTAGTTCTAAACCAGGGTTTTTTTTTTTTTAGTTAAAAAATACTTGAACTCAAGTGATACTATTGTATTTAAACACCTCAAGAACTACTGCCAACTCGTGCATAGATCACTAGTACCTTAAGATCCTCAATACTACTTGATGAAGTGCAAATCGTCAGTCTTTGTAAGTGCGTCCAGATGGAGCTGAGTCCTTGTCTATGTCTCTGCAAATATGGTAAGATGACTCTCTCAAGGTGGTCATCGGTGTGGTGCCTGCCACAACGTCTCCGATGCCAAAGTCAGTATAAGGAAACCTTTAGAGAATAACACAGAATATCAGAGTAACAAAGAATGCTTTTTAGGTGTGTCTATGTACCTTGTGTTGGTGTTGTGAGGGGTTTATATATGTTTTCACTCCTCTTAGCCATTGTGGCTATTATTGTGGTTTTAATGCCTATCTTGGTAACGCTTTATGCTCAGTAATATAGGCTTTGATGGGCCTTTAACGGTCTGTACAACTGGTCTTGTAACCGTCCGAGGTATTATTGGCTGCATTGAATGGCTTCCTTACCTTCGTCAGTGACGTGGATTTATTGACGGGAATATTTGCTTAGTTCGTCTGAGACAAAGGGCTTCGTCGGTCCCACCCATGATATCAGAAGGGAGAAAGTCTCTCTCTAAACACCTCAAGAACTACTGCTAACTCATGCACAAACCACCAGTAACTTGAGGTTCTCAATGCCTCTCTCTCTCTCTCTCTCTCTCTCTCTCATAAGTTCCTTAAAAAGGAAAAATTTTGGATCCATCCTATTGATAATTTTGCTTTTTTAAGTACAAAATACTATAAAATTTTCAAATTGGAATATATTTATCTTTTCTTGTTTATTTATTGTTTATTTATAAGAATAAAAATGGAAAATAGAGACTAATAATTATGTTTGGCTGTTGACACAATTCTCTCTCTCTCTCTCTCTCTCTCTCTCTCTCTCTCTATATATATATATATATATATATATATATATTGAATAAAACATAATGTCTAGTAATTTCAATAAATTTGAATTCAAAGTGTTATTCATGTCAAATTGTTTGGTTTTTACATTTTTTTAGAGTTATATTTTTCCAATATTGTTATTGTAAAGTTAAATTTATTCAACTATGTGTTGACTTTATTCCGTGCCAAATTTTCTTGTAATTCAGCATTTAGAAACCTTGTATTTAGGTGGAAATAATGTAAGAGTTGTGTGTGAGAGAGTGTGGAGATTTGATCAAGAGTGTGCAACAAGAAGGTGACTAGCGACTGGACTCGCGATTGACTCGCGAGTGGTGACTTGCCAAAATGAAGCACACATGTGAAGCATGCAGGAAGATGAAGAGTCAGGCCAGCTAGATCACTATAGGACAAAAAGTATAGTCTGGCCTAGTTTGGTAACTCCGTAACTGGCGATTGGAACTCGCGACTCATCCCAGTCATGAGTGACTCGCCAGTGCATCCTGTTTTGCTGAAAAGTGACTTTTCACATTCCATCTCATACCCTACTATAAATACCCTTATACCCACGAAATGTAGAGAGCTTCCAGAGAGAATTTTGAGAGAGAAACCCTAGAGAAAAACAAGATTGATTCATCCACAATCTTATACACTTGATTCTCCAAATTCCTCTACTCCCACCCTCTTCATTGTCATACCCATGAGAGGATCATAAACCAAATCCTTACCTCACCAAATTCAAAGTAGTGAGAAGGTTCTTGGTGTTTGGGAAGTAGTTCAAGAGAAAACCAATT
Organism: Notholithocarpus densiflorus; assembly: GCA_030021035.2. Taxonomy (NCBI): domain Eukaryota; kingdom Viridiplantae; phylum Streptophyta; class Magnoliopsida; order Fagales; family Fagaceae; genus Notholithocarpus; species Notholithocarpus densiflorus. The sequence continues at coordinate 10,004,802 of JARYZH020000002.1, forward strand.
CATATTGGTTGATACAATGGGCTAATTGCAGGATCCGGAAAGCTAGAGAAGATACGGTTCGGCATAACCTTGTTGGAGCAAGAAGCCTGGAGGGCTTAGGTGCATTGGGTAGATTAGGTTTGGAGGGTCTATTGCTATTCATGTATCCCAATTGATTTTCTAGTGGATCATTTACTGCTTAGAGGGCGGCGGAGAGGTTTTTCGCCAAGTTCTTCGGTTTTCTCTTCGATAACACGTGCCGGTGTTATCTTGTGTTTACATCTCTCTCTTTCCCTTACTCTTGGCTTTTAATTTCTGCTGGTTGTGATTAATTAATGGTTTAGAGTAATTTGCTAATTTGGGTATTGCTTATATTTCATATTCCGCACATATATTGTTTGAATATAAGCTTGTATTGGAAAATTTGTTTTTGGGGGTCTAAGCATTCACAAGTGTTTTATACACTAAGTGAGTTTTCAATTATAGTTATCAATTCATCCTCTATTTTTTTCTTTTGTTCTCAAAGATTTTTTTGCTTAATTTTCAAAAAAATTTGGGTGTCAAATTAGGTACTAAATAGGATGTGGCAACATAATTTTTTTTTGTATAAGAGAATTTAGAATAGCCTCTAACTTTAAGTCAAGGTAAATTATTGTGAAATTTAATATAAAATCAATTATAGATGATTTCAGGATTTAAAAAAATCATGAGTTACATTTTAATAAATAATTAAGTTAAAATATATTAAGAAATAATTTTGCATAGATGCTAGTTATTTTATTTTTATTTTTATTTTTTTTATGTATTAGTTTTGTAAGGACTAGAATTTGAACCATCACAACCCACCAAGAACAATGGATGTTGGCCCAACAAGCCCAAAACAAGATATTTGTTAGAGAATGGGTGTTACAGGAAAACGTTTCAGCACACTAAATATGGACCACATATAATAGGATTCATGCCAATAAGATTGAAAACACAAATTGAGAGAAATACCGCTCCTCGGTCAAGTCTGAGGATGTGGTGTTCTTATACACTGTTTTGAAACCCGGATCGGATCGGGAGGTCCGACCAAGAAAATCGAAAACCGGGATGAAAACTGGTTTTTTAAGCATAGAGAACTGGAATTATTGTTAATTTCGTGAACCCCTTAAACCGGGGTTGGACTGCACGGTTCATGCAAAACCGGTGGCATGAACCGTGAGGTCCAACCCCGGTTTAAATTTTTTTTTTTTTAATAAAAACAACTTAACACAATTCTATTCTACTTAATTAAATTATCCATCTCTTACAAGGAATAAAAAAAAAATTATAATTAAAATCTTTCAAAGATATTCAACTTTACTTCAAAAATTAATCATAAAAATGTTTTCATAGTTATTATTTTATTTTATTAACTTTCTTATTTAATTATTAAATATATGCTTGAAAATCATTAAATTTCCCTCACATATATAGATATATTAGTCAATTTTGCTAGTTTTATAAAGTTAATATCTATATTTAGGCTTTAATTAATTATGACGTCATCACGGTTTGACCCCGATTCAACCTCAGTTCGACCTCAAAAACCTTGAACCTCTCCCTTTTATGGTTCAATGAACGGTCCGGGTTTCAAAACCATGTTCTTATATTAACTCTAGCTTATATTAATACAATGTCTTTCTTCTTTCCATTTTTTCTTCTTCCATTTTCTGCCCATTTTTTACGGTGACCACTGTCTTATATAGTCCTTCAAACCTTCATCCCAGCCTTCCACTTGTTGATCTTATAGGTAATCTCTTGGATGCTTGTCCTATCAAAACCTCCTGGAAGCTTTGTGAATAGCTGTAAGCTGAGATAACACTGTTCAGGTGTCATTTCCCCATAAATGCAGCCAGTTGGTTTGGTGCAGAGCATTTAATGTGGTGGTGACAATTTTCTCCCCAAATATTTCTTCCTTTATTGTAGGCTTAGCTCTGTTACTTTCCTTGATGCTTATCCTCAAAAGAATAATTGCCTTTCGTATAGCATTCCTGAGATGGCTGGGTTCCAACCTTCCACAATGTTTTCCTGAGGAGGCTCGGCTCCTTGGGAACTATCGCCAATCCGTTATCATCTTCTCCTGTCCTCAGCCTATCGTCCCCAAATCTTAACAAACCTTTTGACCATCCTCGGGCTTATATATATCCTCGGGCATGGCCCACGGCCCAACATACTTACTTGGCCTATTTATCCTCACAAGTTTAGTATTGAATCTTTTTATAATTTTTCATTTTAAAATGGTGAAATTTTTTTGTTCTTACTTTATCACCCAAAGATGAATTGATGATTTTGGCTATATTGTACTGTTGAATTGTCATCATAAGGATTCGTGTTTGAGAGTTAGATTTGTGATATAAGGAGCTTGGTGGCTGTGAGATGGCAGTGGGCGACAGAAAAGGGTAGAGGAGAGGGGAGAGTGAAGGAGAATAAATAAAGGAAAAGAAAAGAAGAAGAAAAAGGTATGGGTAAAATGGTAAAAAACTCTATGCCATTTTATGGGACTTAACCACAAGGTCTAGATGAAAGTGAACAAAAGGAAAAATTGAAAATGGAGGGAAGTTGAGGGGCTAAAATGAAAAAAAAAAATGTTGTTATAGGGATAGTAATGAAAATGTGCAAAGTTTTAGAAGGTAATAATTTGTAATTGTGCAAAAGAAAAAACCTTATTTTGAAGTTTATAATAGAACTTAATATGTATATGAAATTCTTATAATCATCATGAGTGCTCACAATCAACTCAATTAGGGGCGGCTCAATGCAATGTGGGGCCAGGCCACAATTTCAGGTGGGTATTTTTTATATTTAAATATAAATTGAAAAATAATTTAATAGTATTTGTTGTAAAAATGTTGTGAAAATAACAAATTTTTTTTTTTGGGTACTTTTTAGTGATTGGCTAATTTTTGAGGTTCTATTGATTAAAATTTGGAGGCCTTATTTCACTTGGAGGCCTTAGGCAATTCCTTTACTCGCCTATACCATTGAGCCGCCCATGAACTCAAATTGAAGGAACACTTAAGGAAACAACATCACATGGCTTTTGGATTAGTACAAATATTGAACGTTTCCAACCATTTTCAATTTCACTATACTTTTGGGTTTTGTAACTTAAGTCTTTTTGTTATAAATTTTTTTCGTTCAATTTATTAGCTTCTTTACTAATGTATAATTTTTTAAACTTTACCTTTTATTGGTATAATCATATATATTTTAATAAATTGTCACTAAAAAAATCTGAAAAAAGTCAAATAATTAGTTGGTGCGATACCCCCATAGGGTTGAAAAATAAGCTTCATATATATATATATATATATATATATATATATATTTTTTGCTGAATAGAAAAATAAGCTTCATTGCTACCCTTTTTCTAACTCCAAACATTTTCAATTATAGCTAAGTTTATGCATTTTAAAGGAGTTTTTTATTTTTTTTTTAATTTATTTTTTTATACAAGATATAAATTCTATTTTAACTTAATCTAAATGTATATATGTGTGAAGTTTCCTTTTAGAGACTTGAACTCCAACCCTTACCCCCCTATACCCCACAAACACTTATACTTATGGAGTGACTACCGCACCAAGAATGCATAATAACATATTTTAAAGGAGTTGAAATTTATTCTATCTAAAAAAAGAAGTACGATCAAGCTATGGAAGTAAAAATGTTGATGCGTTTGTCATTGCAACTGATTATGTCACGGAATAGTACAGGTTTTTTTTTTTTTTTTTTTTTTGAGGAAGGAATAGTACAAGTATGACAAGTTTTGAAATTGCCAAATTTTGTACTGACTTTAATCCTAAAACGTACACGTAAAGAAAAGTAATTTGGCTCCTAGGAAGTTTCGAGGGGAAATCCATGCGAAGTTACCTTCTTTTGCCTTTTCACTTAAATGACTTTAAAAAATAAAAAATAAAAAATCGTAGTCCTTTTTTTTTTTTTTTGCTAAGAACTATTCTTTTTCAGGCATGTGTTATATTGATTGATTAAATATCTTTCTAACTAGTGGGTTTTAGTTTGATCAATATTTGTAAAGTATCTAGTCGTTGAATAAAATTAATCATTTAGAATTTTATTTCTGTCTATACCAAAACTTAATTGACGTTTTAATTTGATGATAAAAAATAATCATAAGTAGATGTTGTAAGTTGAAGTGAAACTGTCCCTTTAAATAGAAATATCTCTCTAGCTAGCACCCTTAAATATCTCTCCATAGTCCACACGGATTTCCAAATTTGAAAGTTGAAACACCAGCCAAATCCCTTAATAAAAATGAAGTAATATGAAGCCTAAGCTTAATAATGTAAAGTAAACCCTCACATGACTCTATAATCTATATATTCTGCTTGGCCTGACGAGCTCTAGCTGAGCCAAAATGACCTTATCGCTTAGCAAAAGGTTCAAACTTCAAGATGGTCTCTAAAGCCACTCTACATTCTTGCAAGGGTTGAAGAAAATTTTTTGACCTTGTACTATTGGAAAATGCTGAGACTACTGAAAATGACACAATTTTGTACCACAACTTGCCACGTGGCGAGTTGTAATTGGTGAAGGTGTGTCCTCACATGGTCCACAAACACTCTTTCACCAATCACAACAAAATTGTGCCATTTTTGGTGGTCCTAGCACAACTCTGTACTATTACCTTCTGACTTCAGTGCATTCTGAGGTAAGGAAAACCCTACCATGTCCTAATTCCCTTAAAAAAAAAAAATTCACTTCTCTAGGAAAAAAAGGAACTTTAGTGTGAGTTTGGATAGCGGCAGAGTGAATTATTTTATGCATCTGCGTTTTTTTGGTTGGGTCCTGTGCACTGTTCACGGGACCCGCAAGTACGGAAAAACGTAAATCTAACTTTAAAACTGGGTCTCACAGTATTATTTACACATTTAAAAATTATTTCGTTACAGTGTTTTTAGTTTTTAGCAATAAGCGGTATCCAAACAAACCCTTAATATGCTTATTGTACTATGAGAAACTCAGCGTGATTCTCTATGAAAAGCTCAAATTCTAGTTTCTATTATAAGGTCACATTGGATGTCAATATGTAATCACTCCTATATATATTTCTGGCTTCAATACCCTTACATCTTAGTGAAGCAGTGCCTTTTTTTTCTTTTCCAATTTTTGGTCCATGCGTGACAAGTAAGATTTTTTCCCCCACTTTTTAAATGGTCCATGCGTTACAAGCAATCTCGCGACAGAGAATATAGATATAAGACTCATCATAAAAGCTGAAAGTGGGAGAGTGCCGTATGTAATATATTAAATAATTAGCATGTCTCACATGTGTTGATGTATAAATTTTTCAAAGAAAAACAAAAAAAATTATTATTATTATTATTATTTTTATGAATAGGAACAACATTTGGTTAATTCCCTTTTATAATGGTCTTAGATAGGAATACAATACTACATTTTATTGGTCATTCTTTATCTATAAGAAGATAAGTAAAGTAAACAGTGGCGGCTCTAGGAATTTTTTTGAAGGTACTCCTTAAGAAACTTAAATTATACAAAATTTAATAAAAAGAGAACTTCATAAATTGACAAAACACACACACACACACACACACACACACACACAAATACATAAAATCTTACAATTTCCTTCTACAAATCTTTTTATTTTGAAATCGTTACATGATAATCTCATTATTAATGTTGAAGTTACATCTCTTCAAAAGTTTAGTTAAATAAAATTTTTCTTGGACTTTTATTTTTATTTGTAAGGACCTAATATATTGTTAAGGAGACCAAAATTTAAGAATAAAATTTGGCTACAAACTTTGTTGTAGTCACTCTCACTAAATGAATTAACATTGTTACATATTTTAAAAATCTAATCGATGAATTGCATATTCTCTATATTCTTAAAACACGTTAAAATTTCATGCTAATTGGATATTATTTGCCATTCAATCCATAAAATTATTTTTTATGTATAATTTTAGATTACAAAAAATTTAAATTTAAATATTTGATTGATGACATAGTTATTGATCTTTTATCTTCTTGAAATATTGCAAATATGAAGGATTTAAGAAGAAAATGTAATTAAATGGTGGATTTATTAAAATTCACGTTCAATAATAAAAAAAAATATTGAATAGAGTTGTAGCCTTAATCTACAACCATGCTTGTTGCCAAATTTTGTTCAGAATTTAATTATATTGGGCCTAAAAAAAAAATTTACGGTGGTCACAAAGTTTTTTAAAGATAAAAAAATCATGAATTTTTAAAATTTATAAATAATAATTGTATTTTTTTTTCAAGTCAGGGTGGTCTCGTGACCACCCTGAACTCTATGTAGAGCCGCCCCCGTAAGTAAACACTCTTTTGATACAAACAGTTGAGTTAAAATGAGAAGATTTTCAATTGCATGTCTAGAAGTAACTTCAAAATGAAATGCGAAGAGACTTCAACAAAATCATTTTCACAATAAGTACGCACTTTAAGTAAAAGTTAATATTATGAATTGGGATATAAAATGGTGACTTTATAGCATTTTATTTTTTGAAAATTCTATTGTTATAACAGAAAGGTAAGATTTGAATGGTGGATGTCTTTGTTGGAAATATAATATATTAATTGATATTATAAATTTAGACCCAAAATTTTAAATTACAACTTGATCACTTTTAAGTTAATCTAACAACTAACTCTGAATTTAGATGATTAATTGGTTCAATTAAGCATGGATGATAAACATTGCATGGAGACAAATATTTAAAGCATGTAAATAACCACACCCACGTGTGTGTATATATATATATTAGTAGCCAAAGTTCAGAGAAAATTCAATTAGATTTTAATTGGATTCTCAATTTTGTGCTACGTGTTCCATATAATTTTCAATTTTGTACCAAGTAAATTATTGAATGTAAAAATCGAAGAGTCCAAATCTAATTAGATTTTAAATTGGATTTCAATTGAAATCCAATTTTCCGCCACGTGTCCGTTTAAGTTTTTAATTTTTGTGGCATGTGAATTATTGAATGCAAAAATCGAATAGTCTAAAACCAATTAAATTCTAAATCATATATATAATGAGAAACCATTACATATTTTAGAAATGTATAGTTTAAAAAAAGTGTAAGCTAATACCATGTATAATTTAAACCTCTACTAAAAAAAAAAACATAATTTGAACCGTATAATTATGATTATTTTTAATTGTATCCGCACATATGCACGGGACTACACTAGTAAAATTAAAAGCAAAATACCACAAGGATAATACTGAATGTGTTATGAAAGAGGAAACCTGAGAATTGGGCGAAAAAACCCCTTCGTGGCACCACCACCGAAATGATCCACTAGAATGAATAGTTCAAGTTCAAGATGCACACAGAACTCTTCAAGCCTAGTGCTATCTATGTACTCAAGCATCCAAGCTTTTGCTAGCGACTAACTTCGCTGAGTCAATTTTTTCAATCTAGCTACCGCAGCCAATCATCAATTGCAACTTCGGGCCACCATGGCTGATTGTAGGGTGCTCCAATGATTTCCCAAACACCAAATAACTCTCAAAACTCTGAAGGTTTAGTGAACGAATTTGTGGTATTAATCTCCTCCCTAAGATATGTGGCTATGTAGAGGGGGAGAAGGTAGAGAGAAAATAGGATTTTTTATCTAGGGTTTATCCTTAAAAAAGCGATTGTTACGTTTTTCTTTTTTTTGTTATAATAGACCCAGAATGGAAAACAGAGTAGATTGCGCTTTTGCTAGTATAAAATAGGAAAAAGCAAGACTTAATTCACGGATCAGAATAATACTTCTTACTTTCTCATCCTTGTGGCATAAGCATTACTCTCTCTTTCTCTCCCCTCGAAGTAGTGCAAATAAACAGAAAGTTATACTGGGAGTTCATTTTGCTGAGATGAAGCTTGTCAGAGACAAAATTAGATTAGACAAAAACTGATAATGAGGATATGCCACTCAAAGTCAAAAGTGCCAAATATTTAAGAGCCAATCGTTTTCTCAAAAAAAAAAAAGAAAAAAAAAAAAGAAAGATAAGAGAATAAAACTTCATGTACACATATTCTCTCAGTCAGATTGCAAAAATTATTGCATGTCAGTTTAGCCAAACTTATCAGCCGCCCTGTTGTTTTGGAAGACTCAACGAATTGAAAGGAACTCAATGGAATCCACATGCAGAACAGCAGAAGGGAAGTGGCAACTGGCAAGAGTGTGATCGATGTGTTATTGCTTAAACGTGAGGTACACAAGGGTTGCAGTCGTAAATAATTGTGCAGTTTAAGCAATAAGCACTATGATTAACTTAGGATGCACGGACACTTCATTTGAAGTGCCATACTCGTGTTGTATCCTTGTACTTATACCCATGTCCGTATCTGTGCATCTTAGTAATTAACACCATGATTAACGGTAATTAATATAAAAAATCCAGATAATTCATTTTAGAGGAATTCCTTAAGCACATAATGGCTCCACTGTTGGTCTATTGAGATTTGAGAGAGAGAGAGAATTACCTTTTGTTGTATAATCCATATGCCCATATCCAAACAAGGAACAATTACATCCCTGCCTTCAATCCTCTCTAATCTTTCCCAATTCAGTGTAAAAGGACATAATTATTAATTAACAAACAAAAATGAAATTTTTACCCTCCTGTTAAAAGAAAAGAAAAAATCCTAAGAATTACCTCCGGTTGTCTCATAAATAGGGTTGTAAATGAGTTGAGTAGAACCAAATATTAAAAGTTTAGAAGTGTTCATTTAAAGTTTATTTTGAACACGAGGCGAGCAAGAGCTTATCACCAAGCTTTTTTTTTTTTTTTGAGAAGTAGCTTATCACCAAGCTAAATTATATATTAAAGTTTGGTTCTTTTTTTGTCAAATAAACTTGATTTTGTTTACTAGCTACTTGACAAACTTATTATTTTTCATAAACAATATAGTTTATTTATTTTATTTATTTTTGCTATTTCACAATTCCATGCTAATATATTAATAACTGAATTATAGTTGAAATTATATTATTTGAATTTCTTAAAATCGAGAAGAATTTCTTAGTATATTGATGTTATAAAAGTATACAAGGTTGATGTATGAGTGTCGTACAATTAAAAGGAATGCAGTACAAGTATAATACAATAAGTTTAATGCTCTAAATACAAAAATAAATAGTTTTTGTTTGTGAACTACAAATAGACTATTTATATTCTTCTAAAAAAAATAAAATATTTATATTATAAATAAGCTACAAATAATAATATGATATCTTATGAACTTATTTATAAACTTACACATTTCAACCTCAAGTCAACATAAATATTTTTTTATACATATATAAATAAATATATAATATCATATATACTTATCAACCATCAAATCTCATACTCACAGACTTCGGCAAATTTTACAAAGTAATATATTTTTAATATTACTTATATAAATTGATACCATTTTGGAGTTATTTGAGGACCAGACATTTTGGTTAAAATTGTCAATTTTTTACATTTAGACATTAAAAATCGTGATTTTATAATATGATTTAAGACTTTAAGTTGCCTTTGTTGAAATTTAATTGAAAATTTAAAAACACAAATTTAACACATAAAGTCGTATTTTCAGGAAAATAAAAAATTCCAAAATAGTTTCAAAATAATACTAATTCAAATAATTACTATTAAAATAATATTAATTTGTAAATTTTCTTTGGGAACATGAACATGAATGAACTTATTTTTGTTTTGTTTAATTTTAAATCCAGATTTTTCCAGTGAGTGACCACATTCCCTGAAGACAAAACCAAAACACAGAAAACAATATTATATTGTTTTCTATATTTTTACTCCTCAGAAACCCCTTCTACAGTCGCAGGGTTTAGCAGCAACACACGATGATTCGCGTCGCAGCTAAGCTCTCTAGAGCCACCAGCTCCGCCGTTCGATCCGCCAGACTGGTTCCCAGCTCCCATACTCCTTGCCTTCTCTGTCCATCACCACCGTTCAGATTACTCCATGATGGAACTAACGGCCCAGATGCGAACCCAGTTGCTATTCAGATGATCAATTACGCTCTCTCTCATGCTAGGTCCCAAAAATCAGGTTCTTCTCTAATCCATTTTTATCTATATATTAAAATTTTACAAACTTGTTTTTTATTATGGTAAAAAAAAAAAAAATTTATTGTTTTTGTATTTTGTGCATTTTGTAGAGGAATCGTACGGACAAGGTCTTCTGGTATTGGAGCAATGCCTTTCCACTCAGTTGAGTGAGGGCCAAGATGCTGAGAATTCAAGGGGTTTGGTCTTGTTGGCCATGTCTACCTTATGCTCTGAAAGGTTTTTCTTTTTCTCTTCTTTTATTTATTTCTCTTTGGCAGTCAATTGGTACATTCATGAATATATTGTAATAGTTTGAATTTGATGGTTTCAGAGGGAATTTTGATGAAGCAATTGAGAAACTTCAGGGAATTGAAGAATTAAGGCAATCCTCTTTAGGTGTTAGAGGTAAGAAAAGAAAGAAAGAAAATTTATGATCTTAATATGAATTTTCTCTGCATTTCTAAGTGAGTTTGTGAAATTGGATTCCAATGACTATAGATCGCTTTCCCTTGCACTTCTTTCTTTGGACTTTTCTTGCTCTTCGGTCTTCTTGGTGGGTCTTTGGGCCTTGCTTTTCATTGGGCTTTCCTCCGTATGGGTTTTTGGGTACGGATTCAAAAAATGGGCATCAACATAGAGTATAACGTAAAACACAAAAAATGGGACAGAAGATTTATATATAAAAGAGTGGTGGTTGAGTTTACAATGCAAAACAAATCACTTCAACAAAATATAATTGCACAAATATATTGGAAAAGGGGGACATTGCTTATGGTATAAGGGCACTAAACAATGTATAATGCTTCCTTTCTCCCAACGACATTACCAAGTAAATCGAAAAGTAAGAACAAATATTTCCATTTCATGGTTTTGCTTTGGGTCGACTCGATCTAGTGCAAATTCCCAACAAATTTATTTCTCTATTGCAACTTGCAACCAACATCCTAAATAGTCCTCGAAATTGGCCCACCATCAATCTCTAGGGCACATCTATGTATCTAACATATCCCTTCAAATATTCCCTCGTAATGCTCTCATATATTATTACCTGCAATATATATACTAGCAGAGGTAGAACACATTAGGCATTAATCTTGAGAAACATCATAGGAAAATACTGTTATCTCATGTGGAGCTTGGTTTTGTGTTGGATAATTTTTTACCTCTATTTTGGTTATATATATATTGTCACTTCAAAATTAGAATTTGATGTATTGTTAGTCGTTTCTCTTACCTAGTGAAAATCGTTGCCACTCAATGAACATAATCCTAGTAATAAATCGTGTAAATTTTTATTGTCGTGTGATTATTCTTTGCGTGTTATTTTCTATTTATATTCCCCAAATTCTGGGAAATAGAATCAATTCCCTTCAAATACATGATAAAATTAATGGCTAGGAGTATCTTCTTCAGACAGAGAGTCATGTTCAATTCTTGTTGTTAAACAACCTGGGTTAAGCCACCAGCTATATGTTTGCATGCCACGTAAAGCCTGTATGATATATATAGTTGGTGGGGTGTCATTTGTGTCTTAACAAACCAGTGCTTAATCTATACTTTTTATATATTAATTTCCTTGTTTTCACTTAACCCTAAAGAGGCTGAAATCTGAAAAGCATAATACACCGGCCAAGAAGGTGGAACAGTGACAGCTCAACCTCAGCCAACTTTCTCAATTAACAACAAAACTAAATAAATTTATTGGTTTATTTATTTATTTATTTTTCTTTGTTAGTTGAGCACCCCATTTGATTTTTCTGGAAAACTATTTTGTCCTTATAAAAAAAAAAAAAAACTGTGACTATTCGTCTCCAAGGAGAGTTTTATAGAGAGCGTTGTATATATAAAATAAAATGTGTCGAACTAAATTCCTTTTCGTGCCAAGTTGCATTTTTGGTTGGAATTATTTAAATTGTTTGTTCTTGGACTTGGATCCATGCTTTGGTTGTTTTTCTCTGTTAATTTATTAGCTTATTTATTTATGGATTTTTTTTTTCAATGTCTCTAATGGTTTAATAAGAGATTTGAGGTTCAATCCTCATTTATACCAAAAATCGATTGGTGTTTTGGTCTGATAATAAAGAGTTATCATCAGGAGCATACGTCATAGGTTGAAACTCATGATAATTTTTTTAAGTTATGATTATACTTTTAAGCGATATTAGAGATATTACAAATTTTATTACATAAATCTTGCAAATTAATGTATCACTAATACCAATCATATTCTTATATCACATTAATTTATAAGTTTTTTTGGTAATTAAATTTGTTGTATCTTTAAGAAAATATATTTAGAGACCCACATAAACCTTCCACTATTATTCTATTTGGTGTTGTTCCTAGTTGGTGCATAATGCATTAACTTCGTGGTTGCTCTACCAAAATTTGGGCTTGTAGTCAGTGAATATCCATGCCAGAATTTCAGTTTTAAGTGAATCATTTTTTTTTTGATATGGGTGAATCATTTAAGTACAGTACTACACTCTCTAATATGCCATATATATGAAAAATGATGATGAATGGGGTGAATCATAACAGTACTTAACAAAAAAAAAAAACAGTACTTACAACATAAAATTATTCAGGAAAAAAAAAAATTTCTACTATTTTTTTTTTTTGGCACAAAAAAGATGTTGATCCGTCTAAATATTTGTGGCCTTTAATTACTTTGGATTTTGGAAAATGGATTTGATAGTACAGCAATTTAATTGGCAATGGGGATGAACATAGACCATTAGCTAAAAGTCAGCAAAATTTAAAACAGTTACTGCAAAGGAAAGCTATGTCTATATTTACCCTCTGATCATACAAAGGGGTGCTCCAACCTATGGTATCGTGGAGTGCCCACATCAAAGCCTAAAAAAGTTGGTTTAATTATTTAATTATTTCTGATATATAATTGGCTTCTCTGTATACCCAATCCTGTTCTTTTCTGATAATCCAAAACTAACATCCATTTAAATCAGAATTCAGCACCACTTGCCGATTGCCATAGCTTTTATACCAAATTAAAGCCAAAAAAAAAAAAAAAAAAAAACCCAAGAATTTGAGAGAGGAAGATTTTTAAAAATAAATAAATAAAATTGTCAGACTACAGAAGCAGCTTTATCTTGTTTCTTTTTCTGACCTCGCTTCCAACCCCTTTCATAGTAATGATTCTATTGCCATCTCTCTCTCCCTCTCTCAACTCTTTTCTCAAGAAGCAATAAACTCGAAAACCCATCTCTCTCTCTCTCTCTCTCTCTCTCTCTTATCAGTTTCATGTATTTGCTTCTCTCTCTTTCTCTGTGTGAAGGTAAAAATCTTTGTTTCTCTCACAGACGTGGTGCAGAAAGTTTTGTGTCTCAGTCTCTCAGATCCCGATATAAATAAAGACCCTCTCTCTCTCTCTCTTTTACACCATTAACGATAAAACTGTCCCCTTGCCCCTCTCTCTCTCTCTCTCTCTCTCAAACAGTACAGACAATAGTCCACTCCGATAGTCCACTTTCAAAACACAAGGGTCTCTTCTGTGTGGTCCTCACCTCTTTCTTTCAAAACCCCATCTTTTTTTTTTCTTCTTCTTTCACTTTGATTCTTATATAATTACCACCACAACCAGCTCTTTTATTAGTCCCCTAGCTATAGCTATAGCTATACCTATACAAATGCAAGAACCAAACTTGGGAATGATGGGTGGTGGTGGTAGTAGCGGCGGGTTAAGTGGTGAAGTAGCAATTTCCGGTGACCACCTCCGCCAACTCAAGGCGGAGATAGCTACCCACCCACTCTACGAGCAGCTTCTCAACGCACACGTGTCGTGTCTCCGTGTCGCGACCCCGATTGATCAGTTGCCTTTGATCGACGCGCAGCTCGCTCAGTCTCATCATCTGTTGCGCTCTTATGCCTCTCAGCATAGCCATTCTCTCCCTCCACATGAGCGTCAAGAGCTTGACAACTTCTTGGTACCATGTTTTTCACTTTAATTCACACTAACCCTTTTCTGTAAATTTCATGTTATTCACTATTTGATTGTTTTAAGGTTTATTTGAGTTTAACTTCAGGGTTCTTTTTCTTTTTTTGTTTTTTTATTTTTGTTTATTTATTTATTTTTGTGTTTTTGTTTTGGTGGGTTTTGCTACAGGCACAGTATTTGTTAGTTTTGTGCAGTTTCAAAGAGCAGCTTCAGCAACATGTCAGAGTCCATGCCGTAGAGGCTGTCGTGGCTTGCCGTGAAATAGAAAATACCTTACAGGCCCTTACAGGTCCGTACCCTTTTTTTATACAGTAATTACTATTATTATGGTTTCTCTGAAATTGTTATCAAATAATCATGTTTAGCTTGTTTTTGATACAATATACTGCCAAAGAGAATCACTTCAATTTGTTTAATTTTATGTCGTTTGGTTGGGAAGAAAATATTTTGGTTTTTCTGTTTGATGAAATCGGTAGGTAGAGAGAGATAAGAGAAAAGTATTTTAGAGGTGCTTGTAAGTTTGGGTGTCTAAGCAAAGAGGTGGGTGCAGTAGGACCTACACTGAAAATTATCTAAAACATGTTGTTGGAAAAGGGTTAGTTATAGTTCGGTGAAGGTACTAGCTCCCACTAACAACAAGGCAACAACCGATAAGGTTGATTGGAGAATCTATTAATTTAGGTTTCTAGAAAGATTACTTACTATTATAGCTTTTAATGCATGAAATTTTGTTGTTTTTCCTATTTTCATTTGTTAGACTTTGCGTGCGTATGTGTGTTTGAGATTTAGAGAGGCTATTAGTGTAGGGGTAGTCATCATTTTGCTTACATGTTTTTGTCACTATTTATATATCAAAGATTAGACATCCACGATCACAGAGAATGTGTCATGGGTTACCAGGCGAGTGATTAAGATAACATGTTTTTAGGCACTATATTCAAAGGAGAAAATAGGACAATGACGACATTGAATGTACAAAATGGAGGTTGTAACTTGTAAGCCTTGTAGGGCATGGAATGATGGATCAATCTTTGGCTAGTTGGGTTATATGGTCTCTGATAAAAAGTACAATGGAAATTAATGCCATGCCTGCATGATTTCCATGCATCGATATTTGAACATTGATTAAAGTTTGCCTGGGTTTTCATTATCATAAAGATGTTTTGTTTTTTTAAAAAGAGAAAAAAAAAAAAAAAAAAGGAGGTTATTACTGCCTCGCAGAACGGCAGAATCTCTTACTTGAATAGTAGTAATTACTATTCAACAACCGGTCTTGAAAATCATTGATCTTGATCATAAAGGAAGTTAGGGTGATGTATTTTAGCTCGGATCTGATCACTAAACAAACTTTAAAGGAATGGTTGTTGACAATTGCATGGCTAACTAGAATAGTGGGCACGATTAATTTTGCATCCCTCCTAATTCTGCATATCTCAAAGTGTTTCAAATATAAATGTTTACCATTTAAGAATTTAGCGAGTTCTAATTAGCTTAAGTAATAAATTTTTTTATTTTCATATAAAAAATAGGAGATTTAATTTTCGCTTACACTAAAAACCAATTAATATATTAATTTATATTAAAATGAAACTTGATGTTCTTTTAAAACTCACGAATCATCTATGATTTGATTTAGTAACAAACTTTGTACAATTTTTTTTTTAATATACAGAATCAAAGAGTTCATTAGAAATTCATCTTCATGTTTGTTGTAACATTTAGTTTTGATTTATGACTGAAAATATTGATTAATAACTATAGTAGAAATTCACAAAGTATAAGTACAACCAAATTATAACTACTTAATGTAATTGTAAGTGAACTTTTGAATATAAAACAAGTTTTTTTTTTTTTTTAAACAAAAGTCCTAAGTGTGTAGGTTAAAGTGCATTTGGCACTCTACTAATCACGTTTTTATAATTTTTTTTTCAAAAAAATGAAGTTAAAATGTATACACATATCAAGAAAAGTATACATAATTGTGTAAAAACCAAAGAATCATTGATAATTGTGTTTTGTGGTTTATAACTAATCATTTAATATTTATTAACATATCATTAACAAGTGCCTTAAGGGATGACGAGAGTCCAATTTAGTTTTACCTCATTTATACTTTTTATTTTTTGGGGGAGAAAAATTACCCTACGGTTCTTTCTTTTGATACAATGTTTTCTGAATGATTCTACCACCTACTGCTCTCAGGTTGGGAAACATACGAGACTAGGGAATTTTTTATAAAAAGGGAAACTATTTTGAGTCCAAAATGCTTCTGGATTTAGAAAACATATGTTGGGATATATAGGTGGTATGATATGGGAGTTTGCATTTAGAACGTTGACTGTAAGAAAATTTTACTGTTTAGTTCAACTTTAACCTGTTATCAAGGAGTTAAATTTGGTCTCTTCTATATGCGACTATACCTCAGGTACTCAAAATCATCCTCAATTGGTCTCCACTTACTTTTTTTTTTCTTTTGATAGGACCTCCACTTGCTATTCAATTGACTGAGGCCAGGCCAATATCTTCATGGTCAATTTCTTTAGCAATTATGCCTAAAAATTAAATTCAACATGAACTCTTCTCTTTTTCAATTCCTTTTTTTCTCTTTGGCTAGCAACATTTTCAACTGAACACATGGTTTGCTTTGACCAGCTGTATATATGTCTTAGGGAAGCATTAATTTGAAATGTATAGACAAAATTAAATTACAAATTAATGAAAAAAAAAATCATAGAAATCTGGCAATAACCCCACCTAGATTGGTGTTCTAATGAATTTTTTGTTGTTGTTGATATATCTATAGTTGGGGATGGGACAATTGAACACTAGATGTCATTGTTAAAAACATCAGGAAGTGTTAGTTGATTGTTTAAAGTAACGTGTGTATATATCCATTTTAAGTGAGGAGTGGGGGGTTTGGCTTTGGTAATTATTAGATCACCTCAATTTTATTCTTTCTAAAGTGAAATGGTTATCTATTTTATTGAGAAAGCTAAAAACTTGAGCATTTTATTGGTGAAAAAAACCTTACTGATTCTTGGGCCACCAAAGATTGGTAGTCCTAACCATTCATGAAAACAATTTCTAATAGGAGTTATTTTTATTTTATTTTTTTTGTCAAAGTTTTGGTTCATTATTAACTATTTGATTGGTTTGGACCTCTATTTTTAGTGGCTTACCAAGTCAATTCTATATTTTCAATAAAAAAGTTATTCATATCAATAACTCTAAGGACACATCTAATGAATGTGTTAAGTTGTGATTAGTGCATAATAAAAATAGTGTTAGTGTTAGAGTTATGTGAAAATGATGTTACTCTCATCATAAGTTGGTAGATTAGCAAGGTGTTGGTGTGTAACATTTTTTTTTTTTTTGGTGTGTAACCTATATCTATCTTTCTTTCTCAAACATTGTAATATATTTTCCTAATCGTAAGGTAGTGTCATGGACCAACCTAGTTTTGTATTTTCACCCCAATGATGTTTGCATTGTTCAAATAATAAATATTTAAGTAATCTTGAGATGAACAAAAATCTTCTATCTCACTTTGGGTGTTTCATGTTATGCTTCACTAATCATAACTTATCACATATCAAAATTTTTTTTCTTTGACCGGGGGGGGGAGAGGGGATTAAAGTTCAAACACATGGCATAGTATAATTTGTGGAACATAAAATGATATATTTAAGTGAGACGGGGAATTACTAATTTACTCTTCATCTTGAGACCCTTAGAGAGTAAAGATAAAATGACCCAGCTACCAGCACATTAAATTGCCAGAGGCTAGAATGAGTGAAAAGTTCATAAACTTCTAATGGCTTGATGTTCATCCATGTTAAGCAAATCATGATGACTTGTAGGCTCTACAAAGGGATCCCCATTTTAGAGGAACTCTGGTCATCCTGATTTTGACATTCAAACCCTACTATGTGCAAATAATACAATTTACCAGATAACAGGATTTGAATGACAAGAAAAAAAATGTCAGTGACTTTATTATTTCAAGAGGGGCCTCCTAGTGTTATGTTTCTTCATATTAGGTGCCCACATGTATCGATCCTATAATAAAATGGTCCCACATGTATATGTTTGGTTTAAATTATTTTTGGTGCTTCATTTAGTTTTAAAAAATAAGCTGTATAAAAAAATATAGTTATATCTATTAAATTGAGGCTTTAAAAAAAACATGGAACTAAATATAATAAACAAAAAACTAGAAAATATGCAAAAAAGAAAAAAAAGAAAAGAAAAAAAAAGAGCCATTTAAAGGACATATGATCTATATGTTAAAACATTCAACCTAAAAAAAAAAAATTAACCTAATAAGTGAAGAGGCTTAGCAAGTATACATATATCCATTATCAATAACACATCCAACCGATGTGTGAATTTTTAATCAAGACAAATGAATCAACCGAAACCAAAACAAGGACAAATGGGAGAACCAGAAAAATCAGACTTTAAATTCATGTTAAAGCATCCAACCTAAAAGTTTAAACTAGTTGGTAGGGAAACCTAACAAGTATATATAGCTATAACCAAGTCCACACCCAACAACCGACATATATATGATCTTTAAAATCATGGATCACTATACCAGTTTGTTGAATTGACAAGGAAAGGTCTGCTACAAGATACATGCATCTACTGGTTGAAGGTAGGCCAGACTCCAATAAAAGTAATTTTTAAGAGATACTAGACAAAATTTTGGAAAATATGATCCATCACATTAAATATTTCAAGAAGATAAGGTGATTGAAATTATTTAATAATCTTGCTTCTTACAAGGTCGAGGTTTTACAGTTTCCTATTTTTTTTTTGTAAGTATGTCAGTGTTGTGCTTATAGATGTCTGAGGAATACATTTTTTTTTTTTGGTTTTGCTTTGTTTTCTCTTACACAATTGTTTTCCCTCTTTTCTAATGATTAGAGCTTAATTTTAGTTTCCGTAAAGTTATTTCAGGAAGTTACTTTGTATGAGATACTCATTTCAGTAGGGATTGAATTGTTTCTCTTCCTTGTGTTTATGAAATTTGGAATGGAATTCCCTCCATTTCCTTGTAGAATGGGGAGGGCCAGTTAACCAATTTATTTCAAGGTAAAAATTTAATATTACTAATACAGAGGTGAACATGATGTTATGTCATTTAAAATTAAATTAGTAATTATTCCATATTTGGTTGAATAATGTTTTAAATGAACCATTTACTCTTAAATTTATGTATATATCTAATTTAAAAAATTAGTAATTATTCCGTATTTGGTTGAAGGAAAAATAAGGTTGTTGACCATCATGAACCTAGATTATAAAGGAACTCATTACTCTCATCGATTTTGAGACAAAATTCTACCTTCATTTTTATTCTTTTACTTTGGATGAGGTTAGATACAAAATGTGTCTAAACGGGAATAATCTTTTTTTCCATCAATTGGCATTTGAACTAGCAAAAAACTTAAAGGATGATAAATCTAGAGGGTATTATAATATGTTTGCATACATAATCCTAGATTTTCTATTTTTAGTAATTTACTCATGTATTGCATACTGTTGTTTCATACCTTGTTTAAAAAAGAGAGATACATAAACAAAATAGAATTTGGGATAAAAAGATATTGGATGATGGCTTAACAGTGTGTAAAATATTTTCCAGGAGTAAGCCTGGGTGAAGGCACTGGTGCAACAATGTCAGATGATGAGGATGATCTGCAGATGGATTTCTCTCTCGATCAATCTGGTGGTGACGGGCATGACATGATGGGATTTGGTCCGCTGCTTCCAACAGAATCTGAAAGGTCACTTATGGAGAGAGTTCGGCAGGAATTGAAGATTGAACTGAAACAGGTGATATTCTAAAAACATTGTTGCAAAGGTCTAAGGATAAGTGGGCACTTAAAACAAATAAAACATGCAGCATTTGGATAGCCAATATTACTTATAAGTCTGTTCTTGCCATGAAGGGTAACAATTTGAGCACTTTTGCTTTCTGAAATTGAGGAATCAATTATAGAGAAGCCAACTAATGATGTCTTAAAATTCACCTTTGGACTTAATGAATGTGTGAGGGTAGACTATGATACATCTATACTGTTTTTCAGGGTTTTAAGTCAAAAATTGAAGATGTTAGGGAGGAAATATTAAGAAAAAGAAGGGCAGGGAAATTACCAGGTGACACAACTACAGTGTTGAAAAATTGGTGGCAGCAACACTCAAAGTGGCCTTACCCAACTGTAAGCAAGCAATCTCTCTTCTTTTCATTTTTTGCACAATCATGATGTTCAGATTTATGCTTGTTTGGATTCTAGTAAACTGTTTTATTACCTTTGTTATGTAAATACAAAGATGTCTTGGATTTGTTCAATAACCCCTAAATATTTAAAACGGGTGGTTATTTCAAAGACAAAGTGGAAGGACTTTATACATGTGTCTACATTCTACATAATTTACATGACACTGCCATACATTAACACAATAGATGAACAAACAATGTTAACAGCATAGTTACCTGATCACTATAACACATGGGAGATAATCTCATGGGAAAATTCACTTGCGAGTGGTTATGGGGTTGAGCAGATCCCCTATCAGTTAGTAACAAAATTGAGTGATTAATATTACAAAAATGAGTGATTGAGTAGACCCAAAAGAAACTAATTGGTATCTTGCCTCGGTGGTAAAAAATAATCATTATAGATCAAATTCCAAATATACCATATATATATATATTTTAAACATTAATTCGTTCAAACTCCTTAACTTAGGTGTTTGGTTAAATGGCATAGAATAGATTATATCAAGGACTTACGAACATTTCTTAGTAAAAATATTTTTGGCTCTTGTCATTAGGCAGACACAGAATTCAAATATTAATTATTAGTTTGTGAGAATTTTCAGTTAGCTCAACTTGCAAAATTTCATACCTACGAATGAAAGATCTAGGTTCAAATCCCACTTACACAAGAAATCAATTAATATTTTGACGTGATGATAAATCACAATAATCTTAAAGCGGACTCCATTGGTTTCTATAAACAAATATCAATTATTGCTTTTGGTTCTAAGCTCATTGCCATGGTCGACACAAAGTGCCAAATATCTAACATACCAACCACATTAACATTCAATTGAAGTACCTGGAAGTACAGTGAAAAGACTTTGAACAGTAACTATAAGAGAATGCTACTTTAGCAAGTTTATCTCTGACACAATACTATTACTGCCATATATAATGCTATAACAAATCATAACGTCTGAATCTGGATTAATTGTACATCCTTGACATTAATGTTATAATTAATTTCTGTGAATAAGCATATAGTATATGACACATACAGGAAGATGACAAGGCAAAACTGGTAGAAGAGACAGGGTTGCAGCTGAAGCAAATTAACAATTGGTTCATCAACCAAAGGAAGCGCAATTGGCACAGCAATTCTCAGTCTGTTACCTCTTTAAAGTCCAAGCGCAAAAGGTAGAAAAAAGCTTATATATACTCTCCAAACCAGGAACCCAAAAAAAAGACCAACTTACTTTATGTCAATATGTAGCTGTTATTGACCATGGGAGGTAAATAGTCTGGCTGACTTTTGTACGTGGAAGCTATGAAGGAACCTTGAAAGTTAGTTAAATTCAAAATCAGCACAAAAAAAGAAAAAAAAGAAGGTACAGGAATGTAATAGATGGAGTTTTAAATAACTTACATATGAGGTTGTAACTTCATGGTTTTAACAGACAAATGTACTTTTTTTTCTGATTGTCTTTTACATTTGTGTTGCCTCTATTTCCATACAGTTAAGTGAGCTAAGAGGCTGATCTTTCTGTAAAAAAGTTGCTGCAAACTTTTGATCTATTGAAAAAGTATTACATACTGATACCAGTGCAGAAAGAAGCCTATAACTCTATAAGTAACATTGAGGTCTGGTTTTTGCGATTCAATAAAAACACACACTTTAGTGCTTATTACCCACTGGAAACCTTGACTTGGATTATGGATCTCCTTGTCATGAGAAAAGGTGGACGGAAACAACAGAACTATAATGGTAAATTATATCATGTAGTGACTAATGAGTGTAGCAATATGAAATAAGTACATTGCGTTATTAATATTAAGCAGATAGCTATAAGCAATTTTGCTGGGAAATTTAGACCCTAGTTGCAAATGATTAACCAATTATATGCATAATCAATCAATTTAAGTTCATGCAAAAGAGGTTGTTGATTTTATAAAAGACAATCTTTCAGTGGTACAATTAGTTTGTTTAGCAGTAGAAAGGTTCTATATATTGATGAGTGGAGTTTCAAACTAATTAAAATTAGTGATATTATTTTACTAGACTGGAAAAAAAAAAAAAAAATTAGTGATATTATTCCTAGGTTCAATGACATCTTGTGATGCTGACAAATTAAAAAAGGATATCAATCTTTAAAAGAAAAGATACAATCTGGACAGTAAAAGGAGTACATATCTAACAAAAATAAAATAATGCAACAAAATCACTTCTCTGAACATCACAACCCATGATAAGAATAAGACCCACAATCACCTACTAAACAAATCCCATTCATTCTTCAAAAAGTCCCTCCCATTTTTGTCGCTCGGTCAAAGAAACAAAACTCTTATTCTTTTTTCCCACGCCCGCCGGATAGACACAGAGTTCACAAATCACAACTAAAAAACAATATAGATTCTTTCTTTCTCGTTAGCTGAAGTGGATTATTTTAATTAGTCTTCTTAAAACTTTACCTATAAAAGTAGGTCTTCATCAAATGGCTTTTTTAGATGGGATAGAATTTTAACCCATGGCATATCGGGTCAACATATCAAATTGATTTTTGGTATAAGTTCGAGTTTTAAATCTCTTATTTGGCTACAAATTTTTTTACCAATTGAATTAATTAAAATTTACAACGCTGTGAAAAAATTATTCTCCTCGTTTGTAGGAGTTCTCTCTCTCGTATACTACGAGACTTCTCTCCATTAGGGTTTCCTATGGGGCTACTTCTTTTTTCCCTTTTCTTTTGCGAATTCCACAATCATGGCAGATGACGTCTCATAGATTTTAGAGAAGATGAAATTAACTTTGGAGGAAGAAGAGACTATTACTATATGTGATGAAGGTCAAAAATAAGAATTAGAGAGCTGTGCTTTGAGTCTTATTGGCAAATTCTTAACCTGCAAACCTTTAAATAAAAAAGCAGCTCTGGTTACACTCAAAAAAGCGTGGGGACTGGAAGATGGAGTGCAAGTCGTTGAAGTGGGGTCAAACTTATTTCAGTTCAAGTTTAGATCTTAATTTGAGTTGGATAGAGTATATATAGGAGGCCTTTGGTGTTTTGATAATCAAGCACTGTTGCTAACCAGATGGAAATCAGGGATGACGACGACAAATGTCAAGTTTGACTCAGTATCTTTGTGAGTACAAATCTGGAGGGCTCCTTTTGATATGAGATCTTCTCGGGTAGCAGAGGAGGTGGGAAACCGATTGGGTAGGGTTTTGGAAGTGGAGAAGCGGCGCAACAATGATAGCCAAAACTTCTTTATGAGGGTCAAGGTAGCTATTCCGTTAGAAAAAGAAATACGTCGAGGGGCTTTTCTGGCAAGGTCGAATGGGAGGAAACACTGGGTGAATTTTAAGTATGAACGGTTGCCTGTCTTTTGCCATTATTGTGGACTTCTAGGGCATGATCTATGATACTATGCTAAATATTTTAGTAAAACAAAAACTGGGATTGATGTGGAATGTGGCTATGGGGATTGGCTAAAGGCAACCGGTGGAAGGGCACGATCACCTTAGAAACGAGGTTTTGTGAAGGAAGATAGCAGTGATGGAGACAAAGGAGTAATGGAGGGACCAAGTGGCTCACAGAGTACGGCGAAGGTGGATGAAAGTGGCGGCGGCGAGGAGAGTAACCCTAACAAAACGGTTATGGAAGTTGTGGAAGGTGCAACCGGATTGGTTGGAGTTGATTTGGCAGGTCACGGAGATAGGGTTGAGAATCATGGGTTTGGGGGAGTGGATAAGGAAAGCAGAGAATCATGCTCCTTAGTTTTAGGTGTTCAGAATTCAAGTCTAAAGGGGGGGACTGATTTGGCGCTAGCTATACAACAAGACCACGTGCACAACAATGAAGAAGGGGCTGGGCTGAGCAATATTAAAAAGCAACCTATATGGACTAGGCTTGTCCGTATGGATGTTGGGCCTGTGAGAATAATAAAAGAAGGAGCTAAGTCCATCTTGGATAAAAGAAATATGTTGGCTGTGTTTGCTAATGGGAAGGCAAAGGATAAAAATAGTAAAGGAAAAAGGGGGAAGGTATGTGAGGACTCAAACATGAATGAAGCGGCAGGGGTGTTGAATTACCCTTGCCGAGAGCAATGAGTCTTTTAAGTTGGAACTGCCAAGGGCTTGGGAACCTTTGGACATTTCAAAGCCTTCACAAACTAGTGAGGGAACAAGCTCCCGATGTATGCTTCTTGATGGAAACAGGGTTGGATAGAAGTGGTTTTGAGAAGCATTGTGGTGATTTATCGTTTAAAAATAAATTGATAGTGAAAAAGCCAAATTCGGATGGTGGGTTGGCTTTACTTTAGAAGGAGGAGATGGCCTTGGATGTTATTAACTTTACTGATAACCATATTTTAGTGAAGGTAGTGGAAGATGATGGTTTGTGTGGCACCTTACAGGGTTCTATGGATGGCCAGAGGCAAATGAAAAGCGGAAGTCATGGGCTCTTTTATCACATTTACGGTCTTTCATTGAGGTTCCTTGGTGTTGTATAGGTGATTTCAATGCCATACTTCATGCATCTGAGAAGCAAAGTGTCCATGCACCATATTATAATTAGATGGAGGATTTTCGGGTTGCCTTGGAGGAATGTGAGCTGGCTGATTTGGGGTTCATTGGGCATAAATTTACATGGACAAATAGGAGGCTAGGTTCAGCTCATACAAAACAACGGCTGGATAAAGCTACGGCTAATAGGGTGTGGATTGAAAAATTTCCTGCAAGTTCGGTCTCCCATCTGTTCAGCCACGCTTCTGATCATCTTCCGATCCTTTTGAAAACCATGAATGATAGGCGGGTTAGAGGAAGGGGGGCTGGTTGCTTCAAGTTTGAAGAGAATTGGTTGCTGTGGGCAGACTGTGAGGAAGCCGTGATTGAGGCATGGACAAAAGGTGGCTGTGGTAGTCCAGGTTTGAGTGGTGTAAGAGACCAAATTTAAGCTTATGGGGCTGAATTGCATGCATGGGGTTCTTCAAAGACTAAACCCGAAACAGAGGAGATTAAGAGGCTACCAAAAAAAAAAAAAAGGAATTGATGAATGAAAATGAGTTGACCGAAGACAGCAGAAGTGAGTTCCTACGTGTGAGCAAGCAGCTTGATGATCTATTGTTGAAGCAAGAGATATTTTGGCGTCAGAGGTCCCGAGTGTCATGGTTAAAGCATGGAGATAGGAATACTAAAATTTTTCATTCCAAAGCTTCCCAAAAAAGGCGAAGGAATTATATTGAGGGAGTCAAGAATGCTAATGGGGTTTGGGTGGAGGAAGTTGAGGAAGTGGAAGAGCTGGCGTCTGATTATTTCATGAATATTTTTAAAGCAGGCACTTGTGACAGAATGGAGGAATGTCTCAATACAGTTAATCATAAAATCACAGATGATATGCTAGAAGTGATATCCAGGCCGTATAGCAGTGAAGAAGTTAAAGCAGCATTGTTCCAAATGGGACCAACAAAGGCTCCTGGATCCGATAGTATAAATGCACTTTTTTATCAAAAATTTTGAAATATTGTGGATAATGAGGTGACTGATGTTGTGTTAGATTTTTTACATTCTGGTAATATGGAGCCTGATATTAATTATACTCATATAGTTCTAATTCCTAAAGTAAAGAAATTGGAAAAAATGGCAGATCTCAGACCAATTAACCTTTGTAATGTGATATATAAAATTATCTCAAAAGTTTTGGCAAACAGGTTAAAGCTGATCTTGCCATATAATATTTCTCCTACTCAGAGTGCATTTATACCAGGCTGCCTTATTAATAATAATGTGCTTGTAGCCTATGAGACTTTGCATGCCATGCATATTAGAAGAAAGGGTAAAAAGGGGGCATTAGCTCTTAAGTTGGGTGTGAGTAAGGCCTATGACATGGTGGAATGAGACTTTCTTAAGGGTATGATGATCAAATTGGGTTTTCCAGAGGTTTGGGTGGATAGGGTTATGAAGTGTGTTTCTACACCTTCCTTTTCAGTTCGGATCAATGGAAAAGCATATGGGAATGTCATTCCTTCTAGAGGTCTTCGCCAAGGAGATCCGTTGTCCCCTTATTTGTTTCTGATCTGTGCAGAAAGTTTTACCTCGCTCCTTGCTAAAGCAGAACTAGATGGGAGGTTGCATGGAGTGGCAGTCTGTAGGAATGCTCCTTGTATAACTAATTTGATTTTTGCTGATGACTCTTTGATTTTTTGTCAGGCTAATAAATGAAGTGCAGGTTGTCTCAAATACTCTACAGTTATATGTTGAAACTTCGAGCCAATGCATAAACCTTGAGAAGTCTTCTGCCTATTTTAGTAGCAATGTGTTTGTGGAGTAGAAAGCATGGATTATTGACAAACTAAAGGTGAAGGAAGTGGAAAAGTTTGATTCTTATTTGGGGCTGCCTACTTTGATTGGAAGAAGGAAATATAATACTTTTGCTTTCATTAAGGAACGGGTTTGGAAAAAGATGCAAGGTTGGAAGGGGAAGTTGCTTTTTAGGGGGGGGAAAAGAGATGTTGATTAAAGCAGCAACTCAATCTATTCCCACCTATACGATGGGGGTGTTTCAATTGCCCGGACAATTATGTGATGATTTGGATGCTATGTGTGCCAGATTTTGGTGGGGCCAAATTGGTGAGGAGAGGAAAATACACTAGAAAAGGTGGAGTTTTTTGACACAGTCAAAGAAAGAGAGTGGGATGGGCTTTAGAGACATAAGATCTTTTAATCTAGCTATGCTAGCAAAACAAGGATGGCGATTGTTGCAGGACAAAAACTCTCTTTTGTATAGCTGCTTTAAGGCAAAATATTTTCTGCGGTGTGAGTTCCTTGAGGCGAAGGATTGTCAAAATAGTTCTTACATTTGGAAGAGTTTGTTAGCTGCTTAATCGGTCTTGAGGAAAGGGTGCTATTGGAGAGTGGGTAATGGTGCTTCCATCCATGTTCTAAAGGATTGTTGGTTACCTACTTAGCCAACAAAAAGAATTCTTTTCCAACCTGAGGAGGAAATTTGGGAGTGGAAGGTTTCGGATTTAATTGATTGGTAGAACCACCAATGGGATAGAGAACGAATTCATGCCTTGTTCCATCAGTTTGATGCTGAAGCTATTCTTCAAGTTCCCTTGAGCAGGCGGGTTGTGCAAGATGCCTTGGTTTGGTCATTTACGAAGAATGGTAGATATAATGTGAAGTCCGGGTACCATGTGGCTAAGCAATTGAGGATGGCAGAGAGTAATAGTGGGGAGGCCTCGGTGCAAAAGGCAAACAATTCATTATGGTCACGGATTTGGAAGGCAAAGGTTCCAAATAAGGTTAAAATCTTTTCCTAGAGAGCATGTCAAAACATTTTGCCTACACAGGATAACTTGGTTCGTAGGAGGGTGATGAAGGATGCATGTTGCTGCTTCTGTCATAGAGCCACTGAAACAGTATTGCATGTGCTTTGGGAGTGTGGGGCTGCACAGGATGTATGGGCTGGTAGTGCAATCAGATTTCAAAAATTCGGCACCAAGCAAGAGGATTTTAGGCAGTTGGTAGCTGGTCTCATGCCAAAGTTGTCATTGGAGGAATTTGATTTATTTTGGGTTATCTGTTGGCAAATTTGGCTTCAGCGGAACACAGTCTTGCATGGGAGTGCCTTCCAACATCCATCACGGTCTTACCAACGTGCTTCAGATTATTTGAGAGAGTTTGTTGAAGTGCAGGACCATCTGAGTGTGCCAGTTTCAGTTCAAGCCCCAGCAAGTCAAGCTTGGCAGCCACCGCAAGGAAATTTCTTTAAGTTGAATTTTGACGGAGCCTGCTTTGATAATGGAGCTGCTTCGGGTTATGGTGCTATTGTTCGTAATGGGAATGACGAAGTGATGGCTGCTATTTCTGCCAAGGGTGGCGCTGTGAGGGATAGTGAAGAGGTGGAGGTGATGGCTTGCCGCAAAGCTCTTGAATTTGCTATAGACGTTGGTTTTATGGAGGTGATTTTAGAAGGTGACAATGCAATGGTGATGAAGATAGTATCACAGGCTCAACCAAACTTTTCTCGGCTTGGGCTAATTTATGAAGATATTTGGTGCTTGGCTGCAGGTTTTAGATCCATTTCGGTTAATTGTGTTAGGTGAAGTGCCAATAGTGTTGCTCATGCTTTGGCAAGATTTGCTAGATTATCTGATAATAAAATTATATGGATGGATGATGATCCTCCACTAGTAGTGGATACTTTGTATTTGGATTCTAGTCTTCTGCATTAGTGAAAGTTATTTGGTTCCGACTCTAAAAAAAGAAATAAGAAAAAAATTAGTTCGGGTTTGTGTACTTAATGAGATTTAATTAATCCATGTACGGGCTGCAGGACCAGATGCCATTAATTCTCTTTTGTCTAATCAGAAACCTTTTGTAGATGCACTTTTTTTTAGCCATTTTACCAAAGATTTTGTAAAGTTGCCACTTGCCAGGCCCAATTTGGGGAAGCACAATTATATTGGAGACACCGCGATACCCATTTACAGAAACAATTTATTTTATTTTATATTTTTCTAAACCAGTAGTATTTTCATATTTTGGGCTGCCTTGCTAATTGGGCGGTCCACTATAACTGAGGACAGAACAAACAGAAATAGACCTGGTTTTATTGCATTGACATTCTTACATAGAAAAATTATAAAAATTTAAAAATAATATGCTTGGGAACACTAGTGGTGATAACTTATTATATAGTCCATTTTATCATGTACCCTAAATTTGTTATGCACACTCTAATTTCAGCCCAGTGGTTTGTGATAAGTGCATCAACTTAGTTGTTTTTTTATTTTATTTTTTAATCGAATAAAATATTTGAATTTGAATTTGTCTATATCAAAAAGAGATCCACTGATGTCTTACTTTGATGATAAATAACATTTTACTTTGATGATAAATAACATTTTTTATGAGCTGAACATCATAAATTTCAAATCTTGCTGTACGTATAGACAAAAAAAGTTTACAATAACATTCTTTTAAATGTTTTTCAAAATTAGAGAATTTGCAATTCAATTTCTTGGGCTTTTTCTGGACACAACTTCGTTGCTGAAGACAAATGAGGCAATGAAAAGATATAGGATTAATTATAATTCAAGAGTCAAGATATCTAATACAAAGGCATACCACAATTCCACTAAAAAATTATGGTAACTTTTAAGGGAGGATGGAGCTTGTGTGTGTTTGTTTCTAAAAAAAAAAAAAAGGAATGGGTAATTGTCCCACATTGCTTAAGAGAGTGTGTTGTGTGTAGTATAACTTGTCTCACCCTCCCATAAAAGTTATCATGGCTTTTGAGTGGAGTTGTGGTGTGTTTTTGTGTTAGAACCCTTTTTTCTCTCCCTTGTGTGTGTGTGTGTGTGTGTGTGTGTTTGTTTCTCAAAAAAGAAGAAGAATGGGTAATTGTCCCACATTGTTTAAGAGAGTGTGTTGTGTGTAGTATAATTTGTCACATCCTCCCTTAAAAGTTACCATGACTTTTGAGTGGAGTTGTGGTGTGTCTTTGTGTTAGAACCCATTTCCATCTCCTTTGTGTATGTGTGTTTGTTTGTTTCTTAAAAAAAAAAGAATGGGTAATTGTCCCACATTACTTAAGAGAGTTGTGTGTAGTATAACTTACCACACCCTTCCTTAAAAGTTACCATAGCTTTTGAGTGGAGTTGTGGTGTGCCTTTGTGTTAGAACTCCTTTCTCCCTCTCTTGTGTGTGTTTTTGTTTCTCAAAAAATAAAAGAGTCAAGATATCTAAAAAACACAAACTTGTCCAAACTAGATTCAATACTAGAATTAAAGTTTGGCAAGACATTCACATGGTAGCTTGCAGAGATACTAGTAGTACTAGTAAATGGTATTGGTATTAGAGTGTGTGTGTATGGGCACATATTAACCATCTATTTTGAGAAAGTTTATATGAAGAATTGAAAAAGCTGTCAAAACAGTTAATTACTTTTTCATTTTTTTATAAAAATTTTCCTAAAATGGTTTACTAATATATACTCTAAGGACAGACGTTAGTAAATCTTATATATATATATAGAGTGTTTATGCCAATCTCTGTGGCAATAATAACACCTACTTTGAAAGATTTTGGTACAATCTTTTGTATAATGATGTTTATAACGGTGATTGGAAATAGTATCATTTCCAAGTTCATCTAGTATTCCGGCAAAAGCTATGCTCTGCTTTTGAATCAAAAAATAATATCCGCAGAGGGAATTTTTCATCCTCTGTCTATCCAATGGATGACTAGATGACCATGATTTTTGGATATACTGCTAGCCTAGAAGGCACTAAGAACTAAAAATATCTTTGAATACAAACCCAGCACCCCAGAGTTCTATGCTTAAAATCTGCAAAGGTGTCTCACAAGATTTTGCTAAAGGATATGATCTTGATCCTTAATTCACGTCCAACGATGAGTATAGGCAGAATAATTGAGTCAACTATTTGTAAGATAGATTGTAATATCGTTTGAGGTCCGTAGCCTATAAAAGGCTTGTAAGTTGAGGAAGAAGAAGGTAAAACTCAGTATAGAATCCAGCCTTCAATCTAAGTCTTCGTATGCCTTCCCATGTGATATAAGCCTTGCTTCGTTTCTATTAAAGGCTTGTAAGTTGAGGAAGAAGAAGGTAAAACTCAGTGTTTCTCTTCTTTTTGTTGTTTTATTTCAGTCATCTTTATTTATATATATATATATATATTTATATATATATGACACCTTAAATAAAGTGTCTGTGTTTCTTAGGTATTAGCATCTAGTTGTATACTTGCATTGCACAATAGTAGCTGGGGACAATAGTACGAGCTTGAGCTTTTTTTTTAGTTTAAATTTTCAGTGACTATATAAGCCAATTAACATGGAACCTGATAATTAATCAGCAACAATAGTCTCTCTCTTTCCAAAAAGTGAGAAATAATTAAAAAATGCTAGTGCGTCTTTTATTCATAGGGTAATTCTTGTTGCATACAGTGTGTATGTACACATAATGCGTACAACAACTAAAATTGTAACTTGAAATCATGATTTCAAACTTGAAAAATGTGACTTAATGTCACGATTTCAGTTGTTTGATATGGAAAAAATAACGGATCTTCCAAAAAGCAAATAAGAGATTTGTTAAAATTGCTCTATCAGTTCTTGTGTGATATGGAAAAAATAAAAACAAAAGGTCCAGAGAGAGAGGGGGCAAAAAATCAAGATGTGCTAAGAGTGATGCATTTGGCTTTATTATCAAATATGTATCGTGATTGCTACTGATGGCCAGCAAGTGGAACACAAGGGCCAATCTTGTTCATCAACAATCCTAAGAAAAGAAAGTACAAGATAAAAAAGAAGCAACAAGTTTATAATGGATGTTTTCTTGAGCAATATAAGAGCATCTCCAACAGGCTAGGTATAGCCAAAATATAGAGAGTGAACAAGGAAAAAACAGAAAATGAATGCTCCAACAGACTCTCCAAAACTCTTTTTTTTTTTTTACTAATGAACAGTAGCTCATTAGGTCTGATGAGCTACTGTTCATTCTTCAAATCCTTTTTTTCTATTATAATAATTAGGTGTTAAATAAAAAAATGTTGGAAGATGTGTAGTTGTTAAAAAAATAATAAATAATGAATGAAGAAATAATATTTAAATGAGATAGAGAATGAGATAGAGAGTCTGTTGGAAAGTGTATTTGAAAAAGTGAGTAGATAAAGGTAAAAATCACTGTTCATTCTCCAAACAGTACAAAAATTTACTGATTCTGCTGGAGATGCTCAAGGGTCCAATAGGTTACTTGTTTTGCGTGTACAAAGGAAAAGTCAATAAAGTTAAGAGAGGAGCATAAACAATGTGGTTTTACTACCTGTACTGAATTTTACTGTTTTCTTCCAAATTAAGAACTCCAACTAGCTAATTTTTGCAGCTGCTGGATGCTATTACCAATTTAAGTTTGGTTAAGGCCAGCCTAGCCTGAATTTGTGGTTATAATTATTGTGATATACCCTAATACCCCTCCAAATGATAAAAGAGCTCTGAACGAGCTAGTCCATACGCTTGTTTGATGCTGTGAATAACATTAACACTTGTTTATTTATTTAGACCCCGTAAATTCAGATTGTTTAACTTAATTAATTAACTAAGTAGTTACTTAGTTATTCAGATCTAGGTTAAACACAAACAATTATATCACTAAGTGCGGAAAAATAAAAAAGACAAGCGATATGATGATCTAGGAAAACCAATGAAACCGTCTAATTTTAAGGTAAAAACTCTGGAGATGATTTAACCTAAGCAATCCACAAGAAACAAATTCACTAAATAGAATGAAAGTGTTTACAATAAATTTTTTCCTAAATCTAATGCTACCTCTTGTAGTACTTACTCAAGTGACCACGCAGCTCCGAATTCATGGACTCTTCCATTTGACTTTGTTGCACATAAACACTCCAGTTTGTAACTTTGAGATCCCACTCAAAGGTTTAGATCATTAGTAGTAGTTGATCTTGTTGAAGCAACTTCTACAGTACCAGATCTTGAGTTTCTTCAAAGAATTACACCGATAGAAGATTTGAGAGAGTTTTGGGTACAAAAACCCTAGATGTACAATAGGAGGCACAAGATGCACTATTCTCTCTCTAAAAACCACTTTAAAACGTGCCTTAGAGTTTCTTTTAAATACTAGGAAAATTAGATCTGAAACCCTAATCACTTAATGGGCTTAATGAGTTGTTGGGTTTTAATTAAATTCTGCAGATCTGTGTCTCGATCAGTCGAGCCTTCTTCTCGATTGGTCAAACTTGGAATGTTTTGAATTCCTTGAACCTGCAACTCCCTTGTTCTTGTGTTTTGACTTGTAACACCTTGAGCATTGTCTAATATATCCTATAGACACTAAGATCTATATCTAGTCAAGTTTGTGTTCACGATTTGCCAATTGTTCTAAACTTTTAGAACCTAACAACACTCTTAATGATATTCTCTAAAAACCTTCAAGTTATACATATGTGGACTAAGTATAACAAGCAGATTTCATTTAGTCTTGTTACTAGTTAGTTTAGATATAGAATTTGAATTACTCACAAATTAAAGAGTTTTAGTTGGTGACACTTTCATAAATTTTTTATTCTCAAAAAATGTTGAAAGAACACATTCATCATTCAGTTTTTTAATTTTTTTAATTTTTTATTTATTGTCACTTTCATATTTTAAAATGTGGATATTTAGTATTAATTGTGGATATTGCTTGGAAAATAATTGATGTAAAATAATGGAAAAGGAAATTTCCCCTAAAATTAAAAGACTCATGACCCATTTGTGTAAAACCACTCGGAACTTTGCCAAATTATGAAAACTAACCAATGATCATTTATAGGAGAATATTCCTAGGATTCAAGAGTAAGCATGCATCCTTTTCATATCTCCACTATCTATCTTGTTGGTGACCTAGCATCTTCATGGTAAGATGGTGGAAATAAACCATGCATTCCTATAACACTTCTATCCGATTATAAAGTATAGCAACACTCAGACACTCATGGATTCTATAAATAGGAAAATATAACATGTCCCTCTACTCCCCTCATGACCAATATAGATGAGTCTCGTTCTTGTGTTTGTGGTGGCTGCTAGTCTTTGCAACCACATTATTTTTACTTCTCCAACAACATAACCAGTTGTGTCACACACATTCACACCAAAGTCACTACCATGGAACCCCAACAAATGTAACCAAGAACCTTTACTTCCTAAATTTTAACTCAAATCCATACCCTCAAGACAATATTAAGCTTCTAGGTAGCGCCAAAGTCTTAGATGGTATCATTCAAATCCCTGATGCATCATCACCAACCGTTGATCCTAAACACAAAGCAGGCCGAGCCATCTACGCTTCTCCTATTTGCCTCTTTGACCCATTTACCAAAACCCCAGCTTCTTTCTAAACCACCTTCTCTTTCAAATTCACTGCTACTACCATTGATGGGTCAGTTCCCGACTACTCATAGTGGCAACGGCCTCGCTTTTGATAGAGTGCCAGATGAGTTTACCGTTGGAAGATCAAGGCCTTGGCTCGGCATTCTCAACAATGCATGTAGCCACTACAAGGTCTTTGTTGTGGAGTTCGATACGAGTTACGATCCAGAGTTTGGTGATCCTAACGAGGACCACGTTGGAATCAAACTTGGCAGCGCTGTTTCCTTCAAGACTGAGAATTCATCAAAAGTTAATGTTTCTCTTCACAATACTACTATAGCTCATTGAGCTTGGATACACTATGATAGTCAATGTAGATGGATCGAGGTTTGTTAGGACATATGTGATTTGATGTTAGGAACATATGTCAATTTAGAATTGACTAATCCTTTGACAAAACGCACTTTACTTGTAATTGGGTAGATCTATGATGTGTTTAATACTTTAAGAAACAAAATTTCAAGTTCAAGTGTTAAAGCTATGCAAGTCTATCCAAGAAACAAGTGAGAAAGTGCTGGATTTTAAAGCTCGACAGCTAGCTCGATAGATACCCTATTTGTCGAGATTTATGAAATTCAGTTTTTCAGAGCTGATTTCACTCCAATCCGTGAGTATGTGTTTAGACTTTTTTTTCTCACAACCCTTTTAAGGGCCGTAAAAGGTTGCGCAAGCGTGAAGCAAAATTGTGTTCATGCAAATTGTGACCGGAGACAAAATTTGCCATAGTTCATCTTTCTTTTGAAGAAGCTGCTGTGTTTGTACACTTTAGGGTTTTGTGACCAAGAAGTTTCGTAATCTTCATCGTGTGATGAATTGAAGAACTTTGCAGCCAATATCTTTCTCAAGTTGGTGATCAAGTCACGTACTGAAATCTGCGCATCTATTGGTTAGTCATATACTGAGAGCCATGCACTGAAAATGAGAGATTGTCACTACAGAATAAGTCTAATTGGGTATTGAGGTAAGGGTTTAACTGTACGTTGGTATAAGGTACTGAGATTCCTTTACTTGTAACCGCTTGTTTTGATAATAGTGGATTCTCGAGAGTAGTGACCTTAAAATCACCCGGTGGGGTTTTTGTCGTGTAAGTTTTCTCCATTCGTAAACAAATCACCGTGTCAATTTAATTTCCGCTGCACTTTAGTTAACTGGTGATTTGTTTGTGCTACCACGCATTTTACATGTTAATTGAATTAATTAATTAACTTGGCTAAATCAATTGGTTAATTTATCACAAGGGGTCAATACATTTTTGGCCTATCAAGGTCCATCTCAGATTGGATGGTGAGCCTAAATCTTCACATCCAATATTATCTTTTCTGCCAAACCTCTCTCCTTTCCTTAAAGAATACATATTCGTTGGGTTCTCAGCTTCTATAAGAAATTTAGCGCAAATACATAGCATTTTATCATGGAACTTCTTGTCTACAAATAAAGCTTTGATCCCAATGCCTTCGACGAGAATTTGCCATTAAAATTTGGCTCATCAAGTCTCCAAATATACACGTAAAGGTCACACTGCACCAGCAAGTAGCTTCATGATCTTTGTTTCTGTAATGGTACATGGTATAGTGGCTCTAATCTGTCTCTATTTCAATAGTATGAAGAGGGAGAACACAGTCTTGTTGATAAGAAGCGAAGGCCCACACCACCAACAAAGACTCGTCGATATAGTATTCTCGAGGTTTTCCTAGCCACACGGCGTTATAGCAAATTAGAAATCGTGGGAATTGATTCTAGAGGTGGGTTGTATAGAGGCACACTCCCTAATGGGTATCATGTGGTGGTGAAAAGGTTCTCGAGTCAATTTTTGAAATCTTCACGCTTGGATTCAACACGGGTTTTGAAGAGAATTGGTGAATTAGCACCAATAACTCATCCAAGTTTTGCTTCAATTCGTGGGTGGTGTTGTGATAACAACGAGACTATTATTGTGTATGATTATTTTCAAAATGGAAGCCTAGATCGATGGCTGTTTGGACTTGGTGTTCTTCCTTGGAGTCAAAGATTCAAACTCATCAAAGAGACTGCTAAGGCAGTGTATTTCCTTCTCTCAAAAGGACTCACTCATGGAAGCTTAAAGACAAGCAGTGTCTTTCTCGACCCTAATTACCAATTTGTTTTGGGTGATTACGGATTCGTTTTCTTTATGAAAGAGTCAAGCTGGGTTAAGTCAGTTGCTAGCAAGAATAGGTATGTGTTTGAGTTTGGAATGCTTGTGTTGGAAACCATTACTGGGAAAAAGACAGACTTTGATGGAAGCAAAGTTGAGATGGGTATATTAGGGTTTGCATGGAGCATGTACGAGAGAGGAGAGAGGCAAAGGTTGTTGATGAGAGGGTCAGACCTCGAGCTAATATCAAACAGGTTTTTCGAGTTTTGGAAATTGGTTTGAGTTGTACTTTGAGTGAGAACAATGGGAGGCCTTGTATGGAAGAGGTGGTGCGGTTCTTGAATACACAGAAGTCCATTCCTAAGCTACCACTCAGTCGACTTGTTGAGTTGTTTAGGAATCACAATGCTGGGCTTGGGCTTGGTCTCTCTGCATAGGCAAAATGCAGTTGTTCCCAAGTTTCTCAAAGTAAGGCATTTAGTGCCCTATAGAGGAAATTATTCACTATTTTGGAGTACAAGAATATGATATTTCATCGTCTCACATAAATGTAATATCTTACTAATTAAATTAATGGTGTGACTTTGGATTTATGTAAGAGGAAAAAATATCATGCATGTCCTTGTATTATAATGTTACTTGTGTATATACGTCCATGTACATATGTGTATGTGTTTTTTTTTTTTTTTTCTTATATATAATAATATTTTCACTTTGGTAAAATCCAACTTTCATATATTTTGCATAGCTTTTTGAGTTAATAAAACCAAGTACCAACGTACGGAATTAAGTAAACATCAACAACAAGGATATTTTATTTTATTTTATTTTTTTAGAACTATTTATTTTCAGTAGCTTATTTGCATAATGTTTATTAAAAAATATAATTTTTCATAACTTTTATATTAAATGTGTTACATAAGGCTATAAAAATTACTTTATTTTTAAAAAAATTAAGTAAGATTATTTGAAAAAAAAAATTAAGACAAAAAGTAAAAAGCTAAACATTTTTCAACCATTCCTAAAAGCAGTAGTGCTC
Organism: Notholithocarpus densiflorus; assembly: GCA_030021035.2. NCBI lineage: Eukaryota > Viridiplantae > Streptophyta > Magnoliopsida > Fagales > Fagaceae > Notholithocarpus > Notholithocarpus densiflorus. The sequence goes on from JARYZH020000002.1 coordinate 10,042,217, forward strand.
TAATAATCTTAGTATACATCAACAAATTTGCAACTGCCTACCACTAAATTTAAGTCTTTTGCAATATATATATAAATATATATATATTTCATGTTCTTCAATTTTGCTTTGGTCCTGAATAATTTCATGTTCTATGGGCTTCCATAAAAGAAAGTTTTTTATGGGTTAATGATGTTAACATGGGCCTATAATTTGACAGCTCGCAGTCCCAACTGTTAATGGATCCAGTAGCTTTTCTGATATTAATTTCCAGCTTTGGTCACCACAAGTTTCACAATGCACCTACACTCCACGTTAGAGGTAAAGCTTTGGTCACTAGGGATTTACTTTGGGGAGCAAGTATTAACCATTTTTTTTTTTTAAATGCCAACTAATATTTATTTAGTATTGATAATATGTTGACTAGGAAAATGCTAAGGTTCCATAGAACCTTAGCATATATATATATATATATATAGCCAAAGTTGAGAGAAAATTCAACTAAATTGCAATTGGAGTTCAATTTTACACTACGTGTCTATCAAATTTTTTAATTGTTGTAGCAAGTGAATTATTAGGTACAAAAACTGAGTTTAAATTCAATTAAATTCTAAATTATATATATGTGTGTGTAAGCTAATATCATGTGTAATTTGAACATCTTCTCAAAAAAATGTATAATTTAAATAGTGTAATTGTGATTGTTTTTAATTTTACCCATGCATAAGCACAGGGTTACACACTAGTTTTACTAAAAGCTTACAAACTAATGTAACAACGAATTGAGTGAGAACCCATTAATAGCATAATAGATAAAAAAAAAAATACCAAAATTTTTACCAATTTTTTTTTGCCAAAATTTATAAAGTTTTGTCACCATTCTAAATATTTTTTTTTGACCAATCAATAAAAGAAAAGACAAAAAAAAAACTGTTTTTGAATTATTTGCAATTTTCTTTAGAAGAAAGATCAGATTTTGTAGTTAGGTTTCCCATAACTTACCAATCAAATAAAATCATATTTATTATCTAATTATATTACAAATATTTTTTGAACTAAAAAACTAATTAAAAACTAAGTAGCATTGTCAAGGAAAAAAATTACCCACACTTTTAACTTTGAATCCTAAACAACAAGCAGTCAAAACCAAACAACTTAACAACACAAGTTATTGGAATAGGAATAAAAGAAAAGTATAAATAATTAATCAATATGTTTTTTAAGTGTATGAAAAGTAAAAAAAAAAAATACACACCCCACAGCAAGGGCGGAGCTACCTGTATGAGTGGGGGGCCATGGCCTCTCCAAAAATTTTAAAAATATTTTAATATTATATATAAATATTTAACATTTTAATTATTAGCCTACAAAAATGAGACTTGGCCTCCCCAAATATTTGAGCTAGTTTAATAATGTTATTAAAAAAATATTTGAGCTAGTCCAATGATGCATGTTTATGAAAGTTTGTATAATATAATAAATTAGTATTATAAGTTGGCCCTCCCAAACAAAAATTTCTAACCATGCCCTTTCCCCACAGAGACACACTTGATCTCATAGTATAGGAGAAGGTATCTTATGCGTTGGGCGCATACAAAACTTTTGCACAATGTAGAGCAAGAATGGGATGCATTTGCTTATCGGGTTGTGTTGACTAATTTTAATATTTGAAGGAGTCAAATATAATTATTTTGAAATGTAATTTGAAATTTTTATGTATTATATCTATAATATTTATCAAAATTAAAAATCCAAGGGGGCCATGTTCCCGATCTGAGCGTAGTTTCATCACTAGCTTTGGTCACCAAAAGTTTCACATATCCCCACACTTCACATGAGATGTTTTAAGGTATCAAAGACCAAGTATTACATTACCATCAAGAAAGCAAGCATGTTTTTGGAGAAGTCTGTTCTTTTTTCGGGTTATTAGTCTCCTATAACAATGTCTTAAATATTCATTTTAATAAATTAATTCAATTATCAATCCTTATCGGATAGATAATTAGCCAATGTTAAACCAAACAGATAAATAATAAATAATATAAAACATATAATAAGCCTCAAATTGCAAACCTTCTAGCTATTCGTTGCCTTCCGAAAACTATTCGTTGTCTCCTTGATAGTTGATACCTTGCATTTAAACAACTCATCAACTATTTTCAACGGTCTCTCTCTCTTTGAGTGCTACTAATTGAGGTTTTAATAGTAGTTCCCAGTTCACACTTGTTAATATTTAGGCGAAAACACCATTTTGGTTCCTACATTTTGGGGTTATAGTCAATTTGGTCTCTACATTTTTGTAATAATCAATTTGGCCTTTGTTATTTTTAATTTATATTCAATTTGGTTCCTGCCGTTAACTTACTAACGGAAACGCCTATGTGGCAAACAGTGTGCACTGTTGGCACACTTTAAGCTTACGTGGTAACTAAAATAATAATATTAAATGCCACATCATCAACATTGGAAAATTTTGATTTATCATTTTTTAAGGAAAAAAAAAAATTAGTTATGGGAAGAACATGAACCCAGAAAAATCAAACCCAAATCCACAAATCTCAGTTCTTCAAGCACAAATCTCTCATCATTTTTTCTATAAAAAAAATCTCTCATCATTCAACACCAAATCAATCAATCAATAGCATATATGAAATCCAAAGTCCATTTTCCAATTCCTTGGTCACAATTACGTTAAGCAAAGAACACAAAAAACAAACATAAACAACAAATTCTTTAGGCAAATCCCACCCCTCTCTCTCTCTCTCTCTCTCTCTCTCTCTCTCTCTCTCTCTCTCTCTCTCTCTGGTCCCTTTTAATCTTACCTCAATTTATAATTCTTTCATTGAAAGGATGGAGATCGGAAACACCCTTGGCAAGTTGGAAGAAGCAGTCTTTGTGGTAGGCTTACTTTAGGGTAATATTAACGGGTGCCCTCAAGGCAATTGTTAATAAATCATTTTAGGAAAGTTTTGACACCATTTTCTTGGAAAATATAAAAAGTTGTCAAAACAATTAATTCTTTTTTTTCCCATAAAAGTTTCTAAAAATATTTCCCAAACTAATACCATTAAAACATCCGTTAACTTTTCCCTACTTTCATTAAGAGTACGTACATCCAAGAGAATCTCTAGCAACTTAGCCAAATTTTCATCTCATGAGAGTAAATAGTTTTATCTACTTACTATTTCAAATATATTTCCAATTGAAGCTCTATCTTTTCTCTATCCCCAAATAAATATTATTTCTTTACTATTTTATTATTATTATTATCATTACTTTTCCCAAAATCTGATACACTATCATTCAACAACACCCAAATCTCTTTTGCACTTTCATCAATCAACAACACTCACATTTCTTCTACCCAAAACTTTACCAACCAAACTTATTCAAAGCTTTCTTTTGCTTAGATTTTAAGGACCTATAACATCCAAATCTTTTATTAGAAAGAAAACACCCAAATCTTAAGTTTGAGAGAGAGAGAGAGAGAGAGGTTTAAAGGAAGCTAACATGATATAAACAAATAGAGAAATAAATGGTTTTTAGATGTTGACGAAGAAAGTCCTATATGAAAAAACTATGAATTAATTGTTAATAGTAAAATTAATATATAATTAAAAATGGTTCTTGTAGGTATTGTATAGGCACCAACCAAGTAGGATGCATGTTTATTTAAAAAAGAAAAAACACAAAACGTAATTTAATGTTGGCTACTTGTTTTTTTATTTATCCCAAAAAAAAAAAAATTTGATATGTACAAAACGTAGGTTGCATATTTTATTAAAACACTTATTATTACTTTATCTAAATAAGTTGATAATAAAAAATAAGTTGTAGTTTTTATTTAAAAAGTTTTTTTAAAAAGTAAATATGAATTAAAGTAAGGGTAAAGTAAATAAAAATTAAAGTAAGCTTAAAGTAAAAAACAGTATAATAAATAACCTTGAAGTAAGTAACAGTAGATACTTAACAAAAGATTACAATAAAAGCTTAAAGATTTTTTTTTTAGAGATAATTACAACATACTTAAAGATAATAAGCTTAAAATAAAGCACTTACAGGTTGAGATAGTACAAACATGATTTTCCTGAGCATGAATTGGGGAAAGATTACCTTCTAAAGGTAGCCTAAAGACTAAAGGGAAATTTTAAAGCTAGTAAGAAAAATAAGTTATGAATACAATTTGAAAGGGATGGCTCTTTTATAGGTAAAATAAGCACTATTTGCATAGTGGGGAGCAACTGAAATCAACAGTCATGGGAGCAGCATGAATCATTTAGGAAGTAATAGTAGCAAAAATCAACTTTTACTATTTAATTAGAATCAACCCTTGTCAGTAACAAGAATCATTCAAGAAGTAATAGTAGCGAGAACCAATTTTTACTATTCAGTTGTCATCCAAAAGTAGTTGAAAGCACAAAAACATATTGGCATTATTTGCATAGTGGAGAGAATTAGGAAAGTCTTTTATTATTCATTTCACATCCATTAAAAGCAGTCAAAAGTAGTCGAGAGTAGTTCTTCCAATAGGCCTCTCATCAGCAATGGTTTTAGCAGTTTTGTTAACATGTTCCAACAAAATTAGTCATCAGCTAAATTAGGGGTGGAAACAGGATCATGACAAAAAAGAGCCTGATCATAAGGGTAATAACGACCGTCTTTCTTAGAAATAGAGGCTTCTAAAGATGCTTCAGATTCTTGTTCATCTTCATCATCCAAGTCAGCATTTGTAACTTCCTCTTCATGCTTCCAAGATTGTTTTAACAAGGTAGTTTTACTAAGTCCATTGAAGGCAAACTTTTTCTTTTTTGATGTAGTAGATAACTTAGCAGATGTAGTAGCTTGAGTAGGAGCTTAAGCTTGAGCTTTGGCAATAAAGGTAGCAGTGCCTTGTGAGGCATTCGGGAAGTCACGAGTAATATTGTTAATAACATCCTAAGTGTGAGAGATTATATAAATATATATGTAACTTTTACAGGAGCTAAAAACCGCAACAATTTGAAGACTTAAAAGCTAGGATGCACAGACGCAGCAAAATGGCCGTCGCACCCGCGTCTAACGCGGCCCGACCTAGTGACGCGCGAGGGACGCCGCTGCCTGCGCGTCGAACAGCGTCCAGTTTTTTGTTTTTTTTTTTTGTTTTTTTTTGTTTTTTTTTGTTTTTTTTCCGAATTTGCGCCAACTCGCGCTGATTCGCGCAGAACCAGGCCGATTTGTGCCGATTCGGGCCGAATCAGATCGTATCGGCTGTAAAAAGGAAATCGGCCGGTAAGAAAAAAAAAAAAACTTATAACCGAAAATACCAGTGGATTTGATACGCCGATGTCGCTGTCTTCACCGGCTTAACCCCTTTCTTCTTCTTCTTTGCTTCTTCGTCTTCTTCTTCCTTTTTTTTGGAGAGCCTAGCGTTACCGTTCTGTTTTGTTTCTTTTTTTATATATAAGTTTTGTTTTTTTTTTTTTTTTTTTTTTGAAAAGGATTGTTAAATGCGTTTGGTCAGGGAGGCTTTATTTTGTTTTTTGTGCCTCTCACGTGAGCCACATCTCTCTCTCTCTCTCTCTCTCTCTCTCTCTCTCTCTCTCTCTCTCTCTATGTGAGTTTGTTTCAGGTGGACGTTGAGACCGATGTGGCAGTGGCAGTGATGGGACAGTCTAAGAAAAGGACATTCAAGAAGTTCAGCTTTAGAGGAGTCGATTTGGATGCTCTTATCGACATGTATACTGATGAGCATGTCAAGCTTTAGAAGGATATATGAGAATGTAAAGTAATCAAATGGGTCTGATCTATATTGTTTCAAAGGGGTTTGAAACGCAAGCCTATGGCTCTCATCAAGAAGCTTTACAGGGCCGTAATTACTTTTTAACTATTTGATTTTTGTTTGATTTTATTTTTGGATTTGCTTAAAGAATATGCTGGAAGTAAATTTGGGTTGGATTTTTCTGGGTTCACATTCTTCCTAGATCTATTTTTTTTTCCCCTTTAAAGCTGATAAATCAAAAATTTTCTAGATGATGTGGCATGTAATATTATTATTTTAGTTGTCACGTAAGCTTAAAGTGTGCCAATAATGCACACTGTTTGCCACGTAGGCATTTTCGTTAGTAAATTAATGGTATTGACCAAATTGACTGTAAATTAAAAATAACAGGAACCAAATTGATTGTCACAAAAATGTAGGGACCAAATTGACTATGACACCAAAATGTAGGGACCAAAATAATGTTTTCGCCTAATATTTAATCATGTATAACTTTGAGTGTCATCTTTCTCCTTTGTACTCGGACGTTCAACAATCTCTTTCAAATTGTTACTCATCCACATCAACTTACTCATTTTCAGATTTTCAACCCCATCATGTCCTCTTGCTCTTCCACTTCCGTTTACCCATTCAAATATTCCCAGTATATTACATATATATATTCCCTAAACCCCAAGATTATATTTTATATGTTATCCTTCTGGCACCTCTCATATCATCAATTTCAGCATGCCCATCTGGCCAATTATTTTTGCTTCACTTCTTAGCATTACCATTAGAGTTGAGCCCTTGGTGCAATGACAAGTGCCCTTCCACCCAAAGCGACAGGTTGCAAGTTAGAGTCCGCAAATCAGTATCTCCAAAAAATGGGTTAAGGTTCTCTGCCATAACCTCTTCTAGACCCTTTAATATGCACTAGGTAGAATCTTTATCTTTGCATTACCATTACCTGTTATCAAGTCAAATACCAAGTATTATAAAAAAAAAAAAAAATAAATAAATAAATAAATAAATAAAAAAACCAAAAGAAGAAGTCAAATACTAAGTTCCCAATAGATCAATTTTAGTTTCAGTTCTTTCTTTACAGTTGACTAAACTATTTCAGTGCCAATTCTTCTTTTGGTGTTGAACAACAAGACAATTAATTGCCTCTATTTATTGGGTATTCTCCAAGTTATGATGTTGACTTCTGTTGTCGTTTGGCTTACTTTTTAGTTGGTGTAGTTGTTCTTCAATCTGCTAAGTCAGCCAAAGTTGAGTTCTTAATTGCATATTTTGAGGCATAAAAAGTGTTCATGGCTCAACCTGAATATGCTCAAACATCATCATTTGGAGCCTCAAGCCATGTTCAGGGTCAACAAGCTGTGCCATTTCAGACCAACAAGGTTTCCCTTAAGGTTTTTCTGTTACATGGGAACTTAGATATCTGGGTCAGGGAGGCCAAAAACCTTCCTAACTTGGATACGTTACATAGCAGATTAAGAGAAAAGTTTGCCGAATTGAAGGTGAAGGTTCGCAGCAAAATTGAGGGGCATTTGTGTGATAATAACAGAACTAGCGATCCATATGTCACAGTATCAGTATCAGGTGCTGTAATTGGGAGGACTTTTGTGATTAGTAATAATGAGAACCCTGCTTGGATGCAGCATTTTAATGTTCCTGTTGCACATTATGCTGCAGAAGTGCATTTTGTCGTCAAAGACAGTTATGTTGTTGGCTCAGAGACTATGGGTACTGTGAGAATTCCAGTGAAGCAATTATGCTCTGGAATGAAAGTTGAGGGGACCTTCCCAATCCTTGATGACAGTGGGAAGCCTTGTAAGGCTGGAGCTGTATTGAGTTTATCAATTCAGTACACCCCAGTGGATAAAATGAACATTTATCATGGAGTAGATTCAGGTCCTGATTGCCAAGGGGTCCCAGGTACCTACTTTCCACTTAGGAAAGGTGGAAAAGTTACACTATATCAAGATGCACATGTTCATGATGGTTGCCTTCCCAATTTGAAGCTTGATGGTGATGTTCAATATGAGCATAGGAGTTGTTGGAATGACATCTTTGAAGCAATAACTCGAGCCCGTCATTTGATATACATTGCAGGGTGGTCGGTGTACCATACAGTTAGACTGATTCGAGATGTTAATAAAGCAATAGATTGCATGCTGGGGGATCTTCTGAAAACCAAGTCAAAAGAAGGTGTAAGAGTGCTGCTCCTTGTATGGGATGATCCTACTTCTAAGAGCATTTTGGGACATAAAAGAGTAAGGAACTAAAGAAATTTTAGTAGTATATGTCACCACTATTCTATTGTATTATTAGCACAATTTGGGATTTAATTTAATTCTATACTTTTCTGGTTTTAATTTTTTGTCTTCAAATACTACAATGGTTAGTGAATTTCCTAATCAACATAGGTTTTTGTTTTGTGTAGTTATGATATGAATACAATTTTGTTTTATTCCTCAAAATAACCCTTCTGAATGTATTCGAAATTTCAAATCAGACAATGTATTATCTAGTTTACATGTGTTTGTACACTTACGTTATTTATCTTTTGCTGAGTTTTTCTCTCTTTAATTGTATGGTCCACTTATGGCAGGAAGGTAAAACGCAATTCAAGTGGCTGAACCTAAGTAGCATATTATTGTTTAAAATTCAGATTTGAGGACAGTAATGTATCATTTTTCGCTTTCTTTTCTCATCAGTTTATTTCTTGCATCAAGTAGTTATTTCTATACCATCTATCACTATGTATTCACTGATTTTTATGAAATGTAGGAGGGCATCATGCATACTAATGATGAGGAGACTCGCCATTTTTTCAAGCACTCTTCGGTGAAAGTGCTACTCTGCCCCCGATCAGCTGGAAAAGGACGTAGCTTGGTCAAAAAGAAGGTTTGATATAGATGAGTCACCATATATTTATCAATTGTATAACTACATGCCATTTGTTTGAAAGCAGCAGCTGCAGAATTGTGTCTCATAATCTTACTTGATGCTGCTTGGATGAACCTATTAAGTCCTTTTTGTCTTTTTTGTATTTAGTGGTGTGGTTCTGAATTTTCATTTTACATCAATTTGCTTTATTTTTCTTTTCAGATTTTATATCGGTTCACCTATTTTGATTTTTATATATATGGATGTGTGCCATATAAACACACAAACATGGTATTTGTATAAGTGTGTGTTTAGATATGCATATGTATGTATTTATTTATATATACATGCATACATTTATTTCTCAAATGTGATTTTGAGTATTTGTACCTGCTTTGAATCTCTTGTTTCCTTATGTTTGATTATCAGGAAGCTGGAATAATCTATAGTCATCATCAGAAAACAGTGATTGTGGATACTGATGCAGGTCACTGTAAAAGAAAGATCATGGCATTTGTTGGAGGTCTTGATTTATGCAAGGGCCGATATGATACTCCAACACATCCTCTTTTTAGGACTTTACAAACAGTGCACAAAGATGACTATCGTAACACCAACTTCACGGTAAATCATTCATTTAATTTTCTTAATTGCTGTTAAGTGTAATTAATACAGATTTTGGAATCTCATTATTTTCCTATAATTTTCCTATGATATATCTAGCAAAGATGAATATTTTATTTAAAAAACTCATGCATTCATGTATGACTTTGTTAGTGTAACTGAAAAGATTTACAATTGGATATGTTCAATATGAAAGGGGAATTCCCTGAAACTACTTCCAATTGATTTTCTTTTGTTGGTTTAATTGATAAGTTAGTGGCACCAGAGAAAAGACAACCCCCCCCCCCCCCCCCCAAAAAAAAAAAAAAAGGGAATTGGGAGAGTCAGAATCTACATTACATAAACCTTGGTGGCAGTTGAGTGTGCTACCTTAGTGGTTACCCCTATAAAAGTTCTCTTAGCTATTGTGTTAATTTTGTCTTATTTTACACCTGAGATGTAAGAGACAAGGCTGAGCATGAGGAAATCAACTTTAGAATATATAATGAGTACCATGTGGCCTTTTTACCCCCACTTTAACCTTTATTTGGGTTCTAACTGAAATAGGAGCCTACTGATGGCTGTCCAAGACAACCGTGGCATGATTTGCATTGTTGTATTGATGGTCCAGCTGCATATGACATCCTCACCAATTTTGAGGAGCGCTGGTTGAAGGAATCAAAACCTCGTGGGCTTCGAAAGCTAATAGGATCATCATATGATGATGCTCTACTTATGCTTGAAAGCATTTCTGACATCATCGGGAAGGCAGAGTTTCCTTCCCAAAGTCAGAATGATCCAGAGGGTTGGCATGTACAGGTAAAATGGATGTCAATCTTCTATTGGAATTGGATTTTCCAATTCTTGATTTCTTCTTCTTCAAAAAAAAATTTTTTTGACTAAAATTTGTCACAAGTGAAGGTTTTTCGCTCAGTTGATTCCAATTCTGTGAAAGGATTTCCTGAGGACCCAAAATATGCTACTAGCAGGGTGAGAAAAATCTTTGGATTTTCAGCTTGCTTATTAAAATAAGGCATTTGATTATGTTCCCAGTGAAGGTTATGAACCGATATGTTTGCGGTGTTGCAACAGAACCTTTTATGTGGGAAGAATGTACTGATTGACATGAGCATACATACAGCATATGTGAAGGCAATCCGTGCTGCCCAAAAATTCATATATATTGAGAACCAATACTTCCTTGGGTCATCATACAATTGGGATTCTCACAAAAACTTAGGTGAGGAACTCTGACATATGAGGTTAAGAATAAAGAAGTGAGAGGCATAATTCTGTTCCTTTAGAACATCTTACTTGAAAATTCATCCTCTACTACTTTTTTCCTTTCATGAAATTTCGTTGAAAGCATGGAAATGGTATTCAAAGTGATTCCATTTCTGTGTTGAATGTTTCAGTCCTTGTCTATCTATTACTAATATGGAACGGGATGATCCAATTGTCATAAAATTAATTAGAAAAAATATTATATTTTGATAGTTATTTAGACTCTGGTTGATTGGTTTCAACTTAATTAACTAATTTGATTAGTTTACCAATTATGTATTGAGTTCCAATTCAGTGAAATAAGTACACAACCAAATCATAAATAACAACCCAACCGAAGAGTCCACTATAGTAAAATGGAAGTACATAATACAAGAATATATTTGATCCTAGTACTGGTACATATAGTAGGACTTCAAGTAACACCATGGCAACAGCTTGATTGTTGTAGTTGGTACAAAAGCTTCCACTTGAAACACCAAATAAATCTTCGACGCTTCTTGGTATAGCAACCCTTGGCACACACAGAAATCTCTCTCTCTCTCTCTTTTATAATGACCTAAGCAAGCCTTTTATATAATCTCAGGGACTAGGGCACAGATTCCAAGGCTTGGTAATCAAGTATGCTCTTTCAATTACTTGAGCATACTTTTGTCTGCAGGTGCTAACAATTTGATACCAATTGAAATTGCTCTCAAAATTGTTAACAAAATAAAAGCGAATCAGAGGTTCTCTGCATATATCATTATCCCAATGTGGCCAGAAGCTGCAAGCATTGTCAGGCAGCAGATTCTCTATTGGCAGGTAAATTTTCATTCTCTTTTCCCGTTTGATGCATGCAGTTGTCGTTTTATCATGTCTATCAGTTAGAAGAAACACTAATGTTTGAGACAGAATAGCATTGTTTGTGAGTTTATTGCCACATATTTTTCATCTGATTTTATTTTGATATCTGCAGCATAAAACAATGCAAATGATGTATGAAATGATTTATAATGCTTTAAAGGAGGTTGGACTTGAGACCAAGTGTGAGCCACAAGACTATTTGAATTTCTTTTGCCTGGGCAATCGTGAGGCACCAGATAGGGAAGAAAGTTTAGATGCGGAAGATTCCACTGTAGTAATGACTCCTCAAGTATTTCCCTTAGCTGCCCCAGTACAGTTTTCAGTTTTCTCTTTCCGTAATGTTAAGTTTCCATTTACAGTTGATCATTCTCTCACCTGTTTCAGTCTTGCTGAAGTGTACTGTTCTGTATGTTGGTTATGTAGGCACTTGCTCAGAAGAGTAGGCGTTTTATGGTTTATGTTCACTCCAAAGGTATGATAGTGGATGATGAGTATGTGATACTGGGATCTGCAAATATCAATCAACGGTCCATGGAAGGAATCAGAGACACTGAGATAGCAATGGGTGCATATCAGCCTTATCATACCTGGGCAAGCAAAGATTCTAGTCCACATGGACAGGTAAGCTTAACAAAATAGAACTCTCTGCATTTACTTCGCTGCTAGATATGTCTGCATAAATTTACATGTAAAAGATGCTATGTGTACTAGAGCGCTACTAGTATAGGGAAAACGATTACGTTAAGTTTCATTAAAGTTGAGGAAGATTTTGTCGGCATGATTAAATAGTAATTCATTGCAAAATCTTCTTGAATGATTATTTTTTTTTATTGTGTGAGCATTGAAATTTCATGAGCCACATCCGCAAATTACGTATGGCATGTTATGAGTAATTGTTTATCTTTTTGATCTGAATGACTGTTCGGTTGTCTATGTTTGTGATTATCAAAGTCTCAAAGCCATAAGTACTTAACCCAAAAAAAAAAAAAAAAGGAAAAAAAAATTGTTTTGAGTGTGGCCTTGGCTACAAATTTGCATGATTTTTTTGAAAAATGCTTTTAAATTTCTACGGCTCAAGATTTTTGGGAATCATAAGTGTATTTCTAGACATTCTTTTGAAGGCAAGGATTGGGTCCAATGTTCTTATGCTCTAGACCCATTGAGACGTGGATACGTGGCAAGTGTTTGACATGTGTCACCTAAACCAGTTTCATTCTTTTGTTGACCGTAGTAAATATCTTAATAATGAAGTGAATACAAACCCTCTAGTACAAATTCTCTATTTTACTTTTTGTGTTGCACTTTATTTTCCACAAATTATAGTATGCTATGTGTTTGATTTTTTTTTTTTAATCCATTTTAAAATTCTCTATTTTACTTTTTGTGTTGCACTTTATTTTTCACAAATTATAGTATGCTATGTGTTTGATTTTTTTTTTTTTTAATCCATTTTAAATGCTGGTTATTTTATAAGTGGGATAGAAAATTTGTATTCCAAGGAAGTATGAATTCGCACAAGCAACCACATTCCTACAAGAGATTAAATTCCATCCAGATGCAATGTAAAAGACTTTGTTACACCCTCCAATAAAACACAGCCATGTCAGATTAATGCTTTATTCTACGTCCTAGCTTCTTCTTTTTTCTTTTTTCTTTTTTATTTCTGGGCAAAGTGAATCAATTTATATGTACAACTAATTAATACAAGGTGTTTATCCTATGTAAGGTTTTTGGCCCTCATTTTATTTAAGGTTTTTGAGTTCATGTAATTGTTAATTTAAGGAAAATCAGAGTATATGGTATATACAGTATATATTTCAAGGATATCTTATCCAGAACAACTTTAGAGGGGAAAAAATAAAAGGCAATTCTTCAAATTTTCTAGGAATAAGTCAAACATAAAAATCTCATTCTCAAAAATATTGTCAAATCAAACGTGGATATTATTATAGCTTCAAGAATCTGGATGTGCTAGACATGACATTGGTCAGTCACTATTGATGCTCACCTCGCAAAGTATAAGATTAATATTGTCTTAAGATCCATTTTCAGTACACAAAAAGCAAAGTGCTATCGGCATTCATATTTTGATTTCTGTAATTCACCACTGTCTTCTTGTGCATGGATGCAGATATATGGGTATAGAATGTCATTATGGGCAGAGCACATTGGAGCTCTCGAAGAATGTTTCAAGCAACCGGAGAGCCTCGAATGTGTGAGGCAGGTAAGGTCCTTGAGCGAGCTCAACTGGAGTCAATATGCAGCTGATGAGGTAACAGAAATGAAGGGTCACCTATTAAAGTATCCAGTCGAAGTTGATAGAACAGGCAAGGTGAAGCCACTTCCTGACTGTGTAACATTCCCAGACATAGGAGGTACTGTAACTGGGAGTGGGACATTTGCATACATTCATGAAAATCTCACTATCTGATATAGTTGAAGATACCCAATCCCAGAATGGCTGTCAATTTAGTCCAATATAAGTTCCCCAGTGAAGAGTATGACACTCTGTGTTTGGCTAATGCCAATATCTCATGTCAAGATTCAGTCGTACACTGATTTTTTTTTTTAATAAAAAAAAACCTATATTTGTTATTTCTTTTCTTATATATCAAGAGGTAGGATTTGAAATTGCATTTGTTAATTTTAAAGGAAGTTCAAGTGGGTTTTCTTTTTTCTTACTTTTTGTAATTTTTGGCAAAGGCAAGGAAACAAAACAACCGACAAAAGAGTATTTAAGTTCTACGTTTGGCAAATTCCATAACAATGTAAATGTGTTTGTAACTGTCATTCACTTATATCTAAGATCAAAGTGTCAAGATGCAGCTTAAACAAGACATTCTGCTAGGTGTTCATTTGCCATTTGCCAGCCTCTCGATTGATCGAAATCAAAGTTTCTACAAACTTTCAATCACTGATTGATCAATCGAACGAGGATTTTGGCTCTTCAATCCAGCTTGATTGATTGAAGATAAAAAATTAAGTTTTCTGACATATTTTAATTACATCGGTGCTATGAGTTCTGAAACCCTACAAAGTCTACTCTATGTCGGGGGAAGGTTTGTGAAAAGGGCAAAAAATTGGAGAAATAAGCCCCAAACTCCCCTTGGGTTCTTTAAAATGTGATAAAGTAGGAAGAGTCAAGCCCAAAATTCTAATATTCAGTAAATAAAAGCTAATCAAAAGTGAAATAAAAGTGCTAGACAACAAAGGGTGGATAAATATGCATAATACATTAAATCAGAAATTGTTTCACACATATAGCAAGAATGAGAATTTAATAGAGGTGGAGAGAGAGAGAGAGAGAAGACTATTCTATGCTTCCACTTTCACCTCAAGACCTCAGAATACTACTGCTAAGTTGCTACGTGGGCTTTTGTTCTAAAAGTAGTGTTTCAATGGATGATCTTATATTAGATTGTGTTAGATTTGATGAAGAGGTTTTATAGTAGGTTTGGGATGTCCTTAAGAATTGGTCTGTGGATAATGAGAGAGGCCAAGGACCTTTATGGTGTGAAAATAGTTAGTGGTAAGGTTTAGATCTACCTTCGTTTTTGTCAGGTTTAGATCTACCTTCGTTTTTGTCATAATTAAGGAAAGACTTTGACTAAATGTGATTGGTCATTTGGTTGCATATTCCCAGCTCATTCGACCCCTTGGGAAGCAACTCTATGTGACAAGATGCATCAAAAGTCAGCCAATAAATCAAAGTACTCTAGGGGACCTAAAATGATTATCTAAAATTTCATTAACATAGAGCAAGAGCTACAGGTTTCCATTTGGGTGAAAATTGTAGGCATGTGACCTCCTTTATAAACTCTAGGTTTTGCAAGTGGCCCTAACCCACTTAGCAAGACCCACATTTTGGGCTTATGAAAATGGTCCCAAAAAAAACCTACACATACCCGCAAACCACATTCCTTTAAGTCCCCATTAAGTCACATGGCTTGGGCCATACAAAAGAAAATAAAATGAGATAAAATACATGAATTAGGCCCAATAAGAGGTCAGCGTTGGCTTGTATTGGGCTTATGGAATTTCTTAGCAAAAATGACCATCAACATACTCTTATATACATGACTTTTATAGTGATTGGAGAGGTAGAAACCCTAAACTATTCAAAGAGAAATTTGTAGCCTCCATCATGGTGAACCCATATTCCTTTGGGTTGTTTCATATTAGTGAGATCAAAGTTTGAAACAAAGAGCCTTCATCCCAATATTGCTGCTGTGGAGATCAAATCTTCAAGGGGAGTTGGTAGAGGTCTGAACATGATCACAAATGAGGTTCGTGAAGAAGGGATTCATATAGACGAGTTCAAAAGATTTAAAGGTGGTGTGGGGTCATGTTAGTAACTTAAACTACCGAGTAGCGTCTAGGGTCATGGGTATGAACTAGATTATAAAACTTCTGTTCATATAGTGGATTTCCATTTTTGGGCAGTAATATCCTTTGTAGTGGATTTTCCTTCAGAGTCGTTCTCCGTTGGTTTTTCACATTGTCATCATATCGTTGTGTTTCTTACTTTATGATTACTTCTCTATGTGTTTGGTGAATTGCTGATTTGAATTGTCAAAAATGTGATCATGTAATTGTTGGGCTTTATGGAGCCTAGTTTTGTTTGATCTGACTTTTGTAATTAGGGTTTTATGGTGGTGTGGTTGCCGTGTTTTTTAGTTTGTGAGGAAAAACTGTAGCTGCAACTTGTACTATGTATTCTTCCTTGATAATAGTGAAATCCCTGCAACTCCATGGATGTAGGCAAATTGCCGAACCACGTAAATACTGTCTTGTGCGTGTGATTGTTTTTTTTGGCTTGTGTTTTCTCTATTTTTTGTTTCTCACAGGTTGGGAATTTGGTTTAATTCCCTACAGTAATTGGCTAATTGAAAAAAATAATAATAATAACAACTGAGCAAGACACAAAATAAAAACAAGTAAAAGAACAAAATTAAAACACCTACTCACGTGATCATATAATTGGCTACTTGAAAAAAATAATAATAATAACAACTGAGCAAGACACAAAATAAAAACAAGTAAAAGAACAAAATTAAAACACCTATTCACGTGATCATATAATTGGCTACTTGAAAAAAAATAATAATAATAACAACTGAGCAAGACACAAAATAAAAACAAGTAAAAGAACAAAATTAAAACACCTACTCACCTAGCTAGATCAAAGGTCCTCTACCTTCACATATGCATCAAGTTTGGGGGATGTAGCTAATTGCCTAGGAGTTAAGTTGGCCATGTAAAGAAAAGTGACGCTTATATTATATACACAGAATAATTGGCTTCAAGTCTCATGGTAAAATATCAAGAGTTTTGTAATTCAATTGGTTAGCATCTTTTAGTCTTTTCAAAAAATTCAATGTTTTAATCTCCGCTCTCCACTGTACAATTGAGTTTAAAAACTAAAACAAAAAATCCCATTACAAAATTACTATTCGAGAAAATATAGTAATGGTCTAATAGAGCCGTGAAAGAAGAGCCAATTATGGCATTATACAGATCAAAGTCATTAGCGATACGAATTAAGCATATTGCGATAAACAGGTACCAAGTAACCAAGTTCAACCTCCCCTTTATCTCTCTTGGAACTTCAGTGTTTTCTTTTTCATCTCAAGTTGATTTTGTAAAAAGGGAAGATATATCGTTGGACTCTAGGTTTAATGTGTTACATTTATGAAATTTCAAGATTGAATTTGTTAACTTTTTAATTATAGGGTAACATAGCTAAATTATAGAGTTTAAATTTTAATAAAAAAATGTAAGGGGAAAGTCCTAAAATATCCCGAGTTTGCTCATTGTGTCAAATCAAACCTTGTTTTATTTTTTTTACCATATAAAATTCTAAACTTTATAAATCATCACAATCTAAACCCTTGGACATTATCTATTAATGGTCTGTTTGGTTAGGCATTTGAAGAGCCTAAAAGAGCATTTTTAAAACCCAAAACCCCATTTCGCAACAGCAACTCTTCATAACTTTTTTAAAATGCTCATTTTAAACTCAAAAAACAATTTTGCAATAGTCTATACAAACGCGCCCTAACAACCATTAATGAAGCAACCTATATGGTGAGAGGAAAATTTTCATTGACACCTATTTTATGTAAGAACAAAGTTTAGCTACCAAATTGGGCTACAACCTTACTCAATATATTTTTATTGGAAGTGAATTTTGACAAATCTACCATTGGATTATGTCTTCTTCTTATATACTCCACGCTTAAAAAATTTCTAGAAAATTAAAAATCTATAGCTATGTCATCAATAAATTGTTTAAATTGCAAGTTTTTGTAATTTAAAATTATGCATAAAATATAAGTTTATAGATCATATAGTAAATAATATCCGATTAATACAAAATTTGACATGTGTATTAAGAGCATAATGAACATGCAATTCAATAGTTAGATTTTCAAAATATGTAGTAATGTTTATTTTATTGAGTAAAGTTGTAGCCTTAGGTTACAACTAATTTTGTAGTTAAATTTTTTCCTCATGTAAATGGCATTATGCATGCAGTAAGTGGTTGTTTTCTTCTCCGCATGAGAGCGAGATAGTGACACTACAAAAATGTGCACACCTATAGATAATTAGTATATTCATTTATTCCATATGCATATTCCATAAAATAACAATTTGGTATAAATGCAAACTTGTTGAGATAAAAGCTTAATAAATAGATCCATATGACAAAATCCTAGACTATTCCATTTGAGGTTCCTACTTTATATATATATATATATATATATTGATTTTGTGTCAAATATATATATATGCAGAGTCATGCACATAAACATAAAAATATAGAATGACCTACTTTAAATTTATTATACTTTTATATATTACTATTGTAAGGACCCAATTTGGTTCCCAAGCCCAAGAGTCAAAAGGATTTTGGCCCAAAGAGCCCAATACAATGAATTTGTAGAGAGTGGGTCAGAAAATTAGGCTCTAATGAATTGGACAACAATTATGGTGGGTCTAGATGACCTGAAAGCAAAGATAAACAGGTTTTATCCAAAGAAAATCGTCATCGGCACAATCCGAGGAGATGTGTTCTTATATATATCTCTTTAGAATTTGATTACAAGTATAATTCCAGTTGTTACAGTGTTTTTTCTTTTGATTTCTCGATCCCCATTCTCAGTGTATTCTTTCCCTTTTATACTGTCTTCCTTCTTTCATCTCCACCTTGCACGTGTAGACTAGGTTTCTAGCGTTGATCCCTATCCCATCAGCACCTTCTTGAAGTATTTGGGAGTAGTTGTAAGGCTGAAAATTACTGTTCAGGTATCACTTCCACATTAATGTGGCCAGAGAGTTAGCTATAGAGCATTCAATGCGGTGGTAGCAACTTTCTTTTAGATATTTCATAGTTCCCCTTTATCCTGTGCTTCCATGATGTGTATCCTTATTAATAGAATTTCCCAGAACGTTGCTCTAGATGGCAGACCACACCTTCTAACCTCTTCTTTGCTTAGTCAAGGAGACATTTCTCCTTGGACCACCTTCCTAGGCCTTCATGACCAGACCCCACGTCTTCATTCGCTAATGCGAACTTCCATGACAACGTTTACCCATCCTCAGACTACTAGATGTCCTCGAATTGGGCCCCCGGCTCAACATATATATAGATATATATTACTGGGCCTATCATACTACAATAGCCCTTCGAAATTCTCCTCTCTTGCTCCTTGGGAAGAAAGAAGGATTTCGATATCACTACAATCACCCTGTTCTTATCATACATCATCTCTGTCTGCGTAGGTACCTTTTTAACTACCTAACGCACGCTCCTGACGCTTCGGCATCCGAGACACGCCTTCATTAAGTTTTTGCGGCTCCATGTCCCCCGCGTTCTACGATGCGATGCAGATTCAACGGCTGGGGATTTTATTGGAACTCGGGCGGGAATTTTCCCGCTTGTCTCTCTCTCTAATACAAATATCGCTTAAACATTTCATTCACTTCACTTTTGCACTCATAAATATCAAGAGCTAGTCCGAGGAGAGTTTCTTTCTTTGCGTAAGTCCTTTTAAACATTTTCATTTGCTTGCTCTTCTACTTTTCTTTTCACAGAGCCCTTTTCTCGTCGGCCTTCTTAATATCCCTTTACCATCTTAGTACCTTCAACCCTCCTTCATATATGGGTAGATTTGCTTATTTGGTAGACTCCGCGGAGAGTATAAAGAGCTTTAAAGCTCAATATAGAATCCCATTAGGAGTCTCCATTAGATACTGCAAGGAAAGGGACTAGCATTCTCAGAGGCAGGAGGGATAAGTGGTAATCCCAATGATTGCATTTATAGAGGGAGGGATGAGAATCCCTATGGGCACAGTCACTAGGGATTACCTAAGGGTTCATAGGTTAGCCCCCACCCAATGTGCCCCAAACATGTTTAGGATTTTAGGTAGCATAGACGCCCTTAATGAGAAAATGGGCTTAAACCTTACCCACCACAATGTCAACTGGGTCTATAACCTTCACCACTTAAAAGGGCAGGGATATTACCTAAAAACTAGGTACCCCGAGGTTAGGCTCATCTCATGCCTCCCTGACTCCAACAAAAGCATGAACAAAGACTTCCTAATCGTTTCAGGGGAGTGGCACGATGGCCTCCCCTACCCGACGAGAAAGGGGATACCAGGTGGGGTTTTTAGGTCTAGGTTTATTGCTTCAAAGTCACCCTTTTTTCCCTTTGACATATTCTGTACCCATTTTTCTCCGTTTGTGTTTGTAATTGAACTTTCCTTTGATTTGTGCAATTTTATTTTTTGACGGTGTTTTTTTTTGTTTTCCTAGGTTTTGCAGATAAGCACGCCGCCGTTCCAAACTTCAATCTTGTCAACCAGCTGAGCCTAGACAAGATACTTAAAGCCGATGTGTTTATTCATAGTGACGGTTAGTTACTAGCGGCCCATCTAATCCTCAGCTACAACCCTCTTTCGTCAAGTTTCTAGGTGCTGAAGTGCGTGATAAAAGCAAAGGACCTACGTTTGCACTTGATCAATGTTATTGTGTCGGGCTTCCTCAATCCAAGTCCGGGACCACAAGGTGTACTGAAGGTAAAGCCACTTTTTCAGTACAAGGCCAAGGACGAAGCGACCCCCTCACAGCCAGCCGCCAAAGAGGAAGAATAAGAAAAAGAAGAAGTAGTTGAAGTGCTTGACTCTAATGACGATTTTGAAGTCTTCAACCAATCTCAATCTCCAGAGGCTCCCACTGGTGACTTTAGTCATCTACCTTCAGCATAAATAAGCTAGACACAAGGAGATCCCTTTGTTCCAAAAGCTATGGGGATACAGTGCAAGCCCAGGGCTAGTCTTCTAGAGATCATGGAGTCTCAAGCTGGGGGCAAGGCACTCGAGGCGGCCGTTTTAGCTAAACACCCCTCTCTCCCTACTCCTCATGACCCTCAGCCTGAACCTGTAGACAAAAAGAGGAAACGAGAGCAGAAGGGGTAGGATGTGATGGAAGAGGGCCGAGGTGTCCCTCCCAAGGAGAATAAGCCTCAAAGAGGGGGCCAAGGTAGCCAAGACTACCCAGATGAGGTCCTCGAGTGACGGGGCACCTGGAGATAGGGGACGTGATCTTCGCACTAGGGTTCCAAACTGGAATCCCCCTTGGTGTTAGATGGATTCCCTCTCCCTGCAAACTCCTCAATAAGGGACTTCCAATAGGAGAAGGCCGGGTACGTAGTAGACGCTGTAGAGCAAGCCTTGCTACTACCTGACGACATGGCCAATCTGAGGACCATGAAGAAACACAAGGTGTTTCTAGGTCTGAAGAGAGACCTCGCCATGGTAAGTCTTTCAAGCTAAGTCTATTATTTATTATTTATTTTTTTTATTATTTATTTTTTTTATTTTTTACTTTTGCCTTTGCTCACTGCTAAGTTTCCTTTGCAGGCTATTCAAGCCACTTTTAGAGCCGAGGAGTTGGTGAATATCTCTCACCGACAAATGAAGGATGAGGGGGGTAGGCGGATTGCTGCTGTTAAGGCATTTAATGTGGCCAAGAAGAGGGTAAAGGAGCTGAACGCCAAGCTCACCGAGGCCGAGAGGGAGAAGAAAAGCGCTGAGGCGGCACTGGAAGGGGTGGAGAGGTAGGCGGAGACTCAGCGCAAGCAACTCAGCCAGGCCGAGGATGAGCTTGCTACTGCCAGGGAGCAAATCAAAGTGCTAAAGAAAAAGCTGGAGGATGCTGAGAAAGCCAGGGATCAGGCCGAACAAGACGGCTACGACGTGGGGGTAGCTGAGAGTAAGGAGGCCCTCAGGGCTAAGGTCTTGGGGGTATGTAGAGCATACTGCCTCCAGGTGTGGAATGAGGCCTTCAACCTGGCCGGGGTTGAGGCCTCCTTGGCACTTAAGAGAGCAGAGAATGTTTACTACCCCCTGCAATCCAGGCACCAGGCTCCTCAGCCTCCTAGGATGATGTAGCCCCTAAAGGTACGAGCCCTATTGAAGAGGTTCTGACCAAGGACCTTCCTCCTTCTAGCAGTCGTCCAAAAGGGGTAGAGCAAACCGGCGCACCTGAGAAGGAGAAAGAAGTCTCCAAGGAGGTCACCCTTGAGATGACAAAGCCCTTGGATGCACCCAAGGATTCTTCCAAGGGAGAGGTGGTTTCCTAAAGCCACAAGTTGGTTTTAGCAACTTTCCCCATTCCTGCCAAGGAAGAACCCATGAGTAAGGGTCCAGGATCCTCAGCAGCAGCAACCGCCCAGCCTACTAAGACTCCAAAAGACAAGCTTGTAATAAAGATGAAGCCATGAGTTGTCTTTTTTTTTTTTTTTTTTTTTTTTTTTTTTTTTTTTGAACTGTTGTTTTTGTTTCCAAGGTTTGTAATCTATTTACCCTTTTGTAATCCATTTGCCTTTTTCTGAGGCTCAACTTAATGATAATTATAAGTTTTTCTTTCATACTTGTGGTATTTACATGAATCCTAACATAGTTTTTGTTTCACTTAACACTTAACCAATGTGACAATCAGATATAACTCCATTTAGTTATTTGCATAAATGGTTACATAGTTGCTACATCCCACATGATCAGCAACAGGAAAGGCTAAACCTACTAAGTCTACAATCTTAACAAAGTATACCCTTAACTTCAAAAACATACACAATGGTAGAGCATCCATCCATGTCGGGCTCCACCTAACCCCCCACTTATCAGTAAGTCTAAGGAACTGGAGGGATAATCAGTTCTCAAACAGATCATAGATATACTTGATATACTTGCATATGCTTTAAGTGATGCTTATGAATGTCCATTTGATCAAGTCACTACAATGAAGGTCTCTGGCTGATTCTATTTGATACTTAAATAAATAATAAAAAGTATTAATTTACCTAAGGCATGTAGTCCGAGGAACCAGACATGACCAAGGTTCTGTTTAATACTTAGACAAATAATATGAAGTATTAATTTACCCAAAGTATGTGGTTCAAGGAGTCAGGCATGACTAAGGTTCTGTTTAACACTTAGGAAAAATGATTGAAAATATCAATTTACCCAAGGTGTGTGGTCTGAGGAGCCAAACATGATCAAGGCTCTATTTGATATTTAAATAAATAATAAGAAGTATTAATTTACCCAAAGCATGTGGTCCGAGGAACCAGGCATGATTAAGGTTCTATTTAACACTTAGAAAAATGATGTGAAGTATTAATTTACCCAAAGTATGTGGTCCGAGGAGCCAGACATGACTAAAGTTCTGTTTAACACTTAGAAAAATGATATGAAGTATTAATTTACCCAAAGTATGTGGTCCGAGGAGCCAGACATGACTAAGGTTCTATTTAACACTTAGAAAAATGATATGAAGTATTAATTTACTCAAAGTATGTGGTCTGAAGAGGCAAACATGACTAAGGTTTTGTTTAACACTTAGAAAAATGATATGAAGTATTAATTTACCCAAAGTATGTGGTCCGAGGAGTCAGGCATAACTAAGGTTCTGTTTAACACTTAGAAAAATGATATGAAACATTAATTTACCCAAAGTATGTGGTCCGAGAAGCCAAACATGACTAAGATTCTGTTTAACACTTAGAAAAATGATATGAAGTATTAATTTACCCAAAGTATGTGGTCCAAGAAGCCAAACATGAATAAGGTTCTGTTTAATACTTAAGCAAATAAGAAGTGTAACGCGTAATGTAATAAACAAAAATATGGCAGAAAAGACTTTCATTAATAATAATACCCTCGCAGGTTATTTACATTCCAGGGGCGTGGTACAACATTTTCATCTAGATCTTCAAGATAATATGCACCTATTCCAGCCACCGAGATGATGCGATATGGCCCTTCCCAGTTGGGCCCTAACTTTCCCCATGCTGGATTCTTTGCAGTACCCAAAACCTTTCTTAATACCAAGTCTCCAAGCGCAAATGGCCTTAACCTTACGTTGGTGTCGTACCTTTGCTTGAGCTTGTGTTGATAATACGCCAATTGAACCATGACATTTTCTCTTCGTTCTTCAATTAAATCTAAACTCTTCTCTAACAGCCCATCATTGTTGCTCGGAGTGAAAGAACTCGTTCTCAGTGTTGGGAATCCGGTCTCTAGAGGAATCACAACTTTGGCTCCATAAGTCATTGAAAAAGGGGTCTCCCCTGTTGACCTACGAGGTGTAGCCTGATATGTCCAAAGGACGTGTGACAGCTCTTCCACCAATTTTTCCTTTGCATTATCCAGCCTCTTCTTGAGTCCATTCACTATAACCTTATTGACAGCCTCGGCCTGTCCATTTCCCTGTGGATAAGCCGGGGTGGAATACCTATTCGTAATGCCCAGGTCATAACAGTACCTCTAGAAGGTTTTGCTATCAAACTAAAGGTCATTGTCCGAGTTGAGGGTATGAGGGATCCCAAACCGAGTGACAATATTTTTCCAGACAAACCTCTTGGCATCCACGTTCCTGATATTTGCCAATGGTTTAGCTTTAACCCACTAGGTGAAGTAATTCATGCCGACCAGCAGCCATATCTTATCCCCTACTGCCTTAGGGAAATGCCCTACAATATCCAAACCCCATTGAGTAAAAGGCCAAGGGCTGGATAGAGGATTGAGGACACCCCCTAGTTAATGAATGTTTGAGGCAAATCTTTGCTATTGGTCACACTTCCTTACGTACTCTTGTGCTTCCTTCTGCATGTTCGGCCACCAATATCCCTGAGTGAGGGCCTTGTGAGACAAGGATCTGCCTCCTGTGTGGCTTCCAAAAATCCCTTCATGTAACTCTTATAGGAGTAACTCTACTGCTTCAGGGTGTATGCATAGCAAATATGGTCCAGAAAAAGAATGCTTGTACAACTTTTGGTCCTCGGACAGCCAAAATCGAGCCTTTCTCCGCACTTTGTCAGCCTCGGACTTCCCCTTAGGCAAGATATCCTCCTTAAGGAATAGCACAATAGAGTCCATCCAGCTAGGTCCCACCCTTATTTGATGAATACAGACCATCTCTCTCTTCATCTCAGTAGGTTTGCACAAGTCTTCAATAAGGATAACCCGAGATAAGCTCTGAGCCGAAGAGGTTGCGAAAGTGGCCAAAGAGTCAGCATGTGTGTTTTCGCTTCTAGGGATTTATAGTAAGTTGAAAGACTCAAACCCTGATTGCAAGTGCCTAACCTGACTTAAATATTCTTGCATTCTCATATTCCTGGCCTCCAACTCTCCCCTCACTTGGCCTACAACCAGCCTCGAATTTGAAAATACCTCTATTGTTCTTTCTCCCATTTTCTGAACCATATCCATTCCAACCAATAGAGTCTCATACTCGGCCTCATTGTTTGTGGCCGAGAAACCTAATCTTAAAGATTTCTCAATAGTGATCTTCTTAGGAGATATTAAAACTAGCCCCACTCCAAATCCTCTTTAATTTGCTGCACCATCAATGAATACCCTTTAGGATAAAGGTTCTTGCAAGGAAACCATGCCAACTAATTTTCCATCCATGTCCTGCTCCTATACCTCCTCTTCCAATGGAGATTCAGTAAACTCGGCCACTAAATTTTTCGAGGATCTAGCCCTTGATAGAGGTGCGAGGCATATACTTAATATCAAAAGCCCCTAGGATCATACCCCACTTGGCAATCCTTCTTGTGTAATCAGCACTCTGAAGTAGTGATTGAAGCGGAAGTTAGGTTAAAATAACAACTGTGTGAGATTGGAAGTAATGAGGGAGTTTACGTGTGGCATGTACTACTGTCAAAATGGCATTCTCTAGTGGTAAATAACGAACTTTCGCCTCATGTAACGACTTGCTCACATAGTAAACTGACATCTGCACACCACTGTCAACCCGTATAAGCACCAAGCTTATGGCATGAGAAACCACAACAATGTAAGCAAACAAAACCTCATCCACCTTGGGCCTGGACATAACAGGTGGCCGAGAAAGGTATTCCTTAAGCTGCTGGAAGGCCAAGACACACTCCTCGGTCCATTAAAATCTCTTCCACTTATTCAACAACTAGAAGAAAGGTCTGCACCTGTCTACTAACTGAGAGACGAATCGGTTTAGAGTAGCAATCATCCCTGTCAACTTCTGAACCTCCTTGGGATTTCAAGAAGATTGCAAGTTGTTAATTGCTCTAATCTGATCAGGGTTGACTTCAATTTCACGGTGAGTGACCATGTAGCACAAAAACTTACCCGAGCCAACGCCAAAAGAACATTTGGAAGCATTAAGGCACAGTTTGTGCCTCTTTAGTATTTCAAAAATATTCTCGAGGTCTCCCATGTGCTCAGACACCACCTTACACTTCACCACCATGTCATCTATATAAACCTCAATATTTTTGCCTAATTGTGGCTCGAATATCCTGGTCATCATCCTCTTATAGGTAGACCTTGCATTCTTCAATCCAAAGGGCATCACCTTGTAGTGGTTATTTCTAGTAGGAGTGACAAAAGCCATCTTCTCTTGATCACCCATAGCCAGTGGTATTTGATGGTATCCTTGAAAGACATCCAAGAAGCCCATCCGATGATGGCCTACAGTTGCATCCACCAACTAATCTATCCAAGGCATGGGGAAGGGGTCTTTTGGGCAAGCCTTGTTCAAATCTGTGAAGTCAACACATACTCGTCACTTTCCACTCTTCTTCTTTACCACTACAGTATTGGCTAGCCACTCAGGATAAAACACCTCCTTAATAGCTCCAGCTTGCTTAAGCTTGAGCATCTCTTCTTTGATAGCCTTAGAATGCTTTTTAGATGAGTGCCAATGTGGTTGCTTTTTAGGGACAACCGCCGGGTTGATATTTAGATGATGACAAATGAGATTTGGATCCACTCTAGGGGCTTCGTAAGCACTTCATGCAAACACATCAATATTCTTTCTAAGGAACACCATCAGCTCTTTCTTCTTCTGAGGAGGCAACTGAGCTCCGACCTGGAAAAACTTCTCCTTATCGTCACTTATAACCACCTTTTCTAGTTCCTCACAGCTTGCCCCTTCTAACACCGCATCCATAGATGACACTGGGATCCTTGATTGCTATAAGCCCGCCTGAGCAAGGGCCGAGGACTTATCTTCAGGCTGATGCATAATTGCAGCCACCAAGCACTGCCTAGCCACGGATTGGCTTCCAACCAGCTCCTCAATCTGGTCCCCGAACGGATATTTCACTTTCAAATGCAGAGTGGAAGAAACGGCTCTCAGGGCATGAAGCTAGGGTCTTGCTACAATGGCCGTATAGGGAGAATAAGCATCCACCACAATGAAGTCCACCTCTACCACCTCTGAACCTGCTTGCATGGGTAGTCTAATCTGGCCCCTTGGAACAAAAGCTTTCTCGTCAAAGCCTAACAAAGGTGAATCCTAAGCTGTCAAATCCTCAAGTTTCAAGTTTTGCTCTTTGTACAAATCAGGGTACATAATCTCTGCCCCACTGTCCTGATCCACCAACACCCTCTTCAAATCATACCCTCCTATCCTGAAGGTGACCACCAAGGCATCATCATGTGGCTGTATAGTTCCAACCTTGTCCTCATCCGAGAAACTCAACACTAGTCGAATCTCCATCCTAGCCCTATTCGGCTCAGGGTTAGAGTCCTCGGCAGGTGGCCGAGCTACAGACATCACCCTAGAAGGGTGAGAACCAATTCTCCCTGGAGCAATGAAGATGACATTAATTGTGCCCAAAGGTGGTCTTGAAGAAGTATCTTTTTGAGATCTAGATCCTGCTTGGCCGCTTTGCCCACTGGGTTGATGTAGAAATTGCTTTAACTTTCCATCTCTGACCAACTGTTTCAGATGATTCCACAAAGTTCTGCAATCTTCTGTGGTGTGCCTTCGCTCCTGATGGTATTGACAATGAAGGATTTGATTGTGCTTCATTGGGTCTCCTCCCATTTTATTTAGCCATCTAAAGTATGGCTCATTCTTAATCTTTTCCAAGACTTGATGCACTGGTTCCCTGAACAATGTGCCAACCACCTAGGTAGCAATAGACCCTGACTGCCTATCAAAGTCTCTTCGGGGCCGATTATTGTTGTATCTGTCCGACCTAAAATCCCTCATATCTTGAGGGATAACCTTAGTCTTCCCTTTCCCTTGTTGCTGGTCTTCCTCGACCTGTTTATACTCGTCAATACGGTCCATGAGCCGACGCACACTCCTTACAGGCTTCTTGGTCAACGACTTTCTCAAATCATGCTCGGCAGGTAGGCCAACCTTGAAAGTCCTTATGGCCACATCATCATAGTCCCCATCGATCTCATTGAACATCTCCCAGTATCTGTCTGAGTACGTTTTCAGGGTCTCCCTTTCTTGCATGGTCATAGACAACAAGGAGTCTAAGGGCCGAGGAACCCTATTGCAAGTAACAAATCGGTACCTAAATGCCCTAGTGAGCTCCTTAAAGGAGCTAATAGAACCTTCTCTCAGACCATCGAACCATCTCATTGCCACAGGCCCCAGACTGGATGGGAACACCTTGCACATCAAAGCCTCGTTCTTGGAGTGAAAGGCCATCCTCTGGTTGAAGTGGCTCACATGTTCTACAGGGTCTGTTCGACCATTGTACATGGTGAATGTTGGCTGAGCAAACCGCCGAGGAAGTTTTCCTCATTCAATTCTGCGTATGAAAGGTGATCTGAAAATTTGGTTTAACGCTCTGCTCATAGCGTCATTTCCCAAGCCTTTGCAAGACGAGCCCTTATTTCTGCGCTTATGGGGGTTGTCCTTATCACATGAGAAAGACTCACTAGAGGGAGTCCTTGACCTGGGCTTGTAACTGCTATCTCTACCATTGTTAGAGGAGGAGCCAGAATTGGAAGGAATTCGTCTTCGTCGCTCGCGGCGTAACTTCTTTCTCAAACGATCAATCTCCAGTTGCATGGTTCTGGTATTCTCCTCATGAGAGACGTGGCTCCCACTTTGAGACTAACTCCTGCTAGTATGGGTGGTATGCACACTAACTTCCCGGTCCCTTTTTCGCTCAAGATTGAGAAAATGATCTTAACATTGGGACCCCATAGATTCCTCTCGATTCAGACCTGAACCTACCATAACTGAACATTAAACTCATTACAACACAAGAAATTCCCACAAACAGTGCCAATTGTAAAGACCCAATTTGGTTCCCAAGCCCAAGAGTCAAAAGGATTTTGGCCCAAAGAGCCCAATATAATGAATTTGTAAAGAGTGGGTCAGAAAACTAAGCTCTAATGAATTGGACAACAATTGTGGTAGGTCTAGATGACCTGAAAGCAAAGATAAACAGGTTTTATCCAAAGAAAATCGTCATCGGTACAATCCGAGGAGATGTGTTCTTATATATATATATATATATATATATATATATATATATATATCTTTAGAATTTGATTACAAGTCTAATTCCAGTTGTTACAGTGTTTTTTCTTTTGATTTCTTGATCCCTATTCTCAGTGTATTCTTTCTCTTTTATACTGTCTTCCTTCTTTCATTTCCACCCTCCACGTGTAGACCAGGTTTCTGGCGTTGATCTCTATCCCATCAACACCTTCTTGAAGTATCTAGGAGTAGCTGTAAAGCTGAAAATTATTGTTCAGGTATCACTTCCATATTAATGCGGCCAGAAAGTTAGTTACAGAGCATTCAATGCGGTGGTAGCAGATTTCTCTTAGATATTTCATAGTTCCCCTTTATCTTGTGCTTCCATGATGTGTATCCTTATCAATAGAATTTCCAAGAATGTTGCTCTAGATGGCAGACCACACCTTCTGACCTCTGCTTTACTTAGCTAAGGAGACATTTCTCCTTGGACCACCTTCTTAGGCCCTCATGACTAGACCCCACGCCTTCATTCACTAATGCGGACTTCCATGACAGTGTTTACCCATCCTCGGACTAATAGATGTCCTCGAATTGGGCCCTCGGCCCAACATATATATAGATATATATTACTGGGCTTATCATACCTATAACTATAGTGAATTTCAGTTAACTAAATTAGCAAAGTCTCTTGTTAAAAAAAAAAAAAAAAAAATCATAAAAACTAGTTGGTGTGTTTGACCTAATAATAAAAAATAATTCTATTGTATCTATAAAAATAAATTATATATATATATATATATTTATATATATATATATTGGGTATTCTTAAGTATTCCCTTGTATATGTCCAGATGGGTTATAAGCTAGTAAGAACATAATGTTTTGATTGCCATTATTTATAACTGAGAGGTTTAAAAATATCAAAACTAAAGAAAGTTGGGGTTGGAATTGGAGTGGTGTTGCTGAGTTATCCGTGCATATAATTATCCGTAAATTATCCTGAAATATTATTTATTTGAGGTTTAATTGAATGAATTGTCCTGAAATATTATTTTTTTTTTTAAAACAGTTTTTTCCCAAAATGTTATTATTTTTTGTTCGAGGCGGCTAAGGTGAAAGAAAGCATTTATTTTTATTATTTGATTGAGAAAACGAGGGAAAACGCAAACCTAATTTTCTAAACGAAGCTTCTCCTCTTTGTTTTGTCCATTCAGGCATTCTGCTTAGACGCCCTTGAATTCAATATTCCATAAATAAAACAATTTTCAACGGTCTCTCTTTCTCTCTCTTACTCTTTGTGCTGCGTGTGTTTGCATATAATAATCTGGTGTTGAATGGTTCCCATTGCCCACTTGCTAATATTTTATCATGTTTAAATTTGATGGCTATATTTCTTCTTTCTACTCGTTCCACAATCTCTTTGAATTTGTTATTAGTTATTACTCTTTCACAACACTATTTTTCCCATTACCCATTTTCAGATTTTCAAGTTTGAACCCCACCATCAACATCAACATCAACATCAACATCTTTTTCTTGGTCTCTCACTTACGTTTACCCAGTCAAACCTCCCCTGTATGATCTACAAGTAAATGAGATTGATAGATTTGAAGGTTCAAACCTTCAAAGTCAAGACTAGTGGCGAAAAGATTTATTCAGAAAGAAATTGTTCGACTATGAAAAGATTTTTTCACCAATAGTTAAGTTTGACTCTATCTAGATTCTTTTATCCATTATATTTCATTTGGATGAAATATGGTAATGGATATCAAGAAAGCTTCTTTTAGTAGCAATCTTGAGGAAGACATCTATATGATGTAACTAGACTTGTTCATAGCAAAGAACCAGTAGTGATTAGTATGCAAGTTGTTTAAAGTCCATTTATGGACTAAAGCAAGCATTTAAATCATAAAATATCATTTTTGATCAAGCAATCAAATTATTTGATTTTGATCAAGTATTAAAAGGCCTTATGTGTGTAAAAGCTATATAGAATAATAAATTTCTTAATGTATGTTGATGACATTCTAATCATTTAGAATGATGTAGAGTTATTGTCATCAATGAAATTTTTTGTTGTCTAGTCTAGTATGATATAAAGTACTTGGGAAAGACTAGTTACATCCTATGAATTAAACTTTGTTAAGATTCAAAAATTAGGATGTTGGGTCTATCTCAAACTGCTTAAATAGATTAGATTTTAGCCAAGTATAGCATGTATTACTTCAAGAAAGGATTCTTTCCTTTTAAGTTTAAAGTTCCTTTATATAGGACTATAATCCTAAGACATATAAAAGGAATAGCGTATTAAGACGGTTCCTTATACCATATCAATAGGAAGTCTTTATGCTATGCTATATACTAAGCTAAATATCTATTTTGCAGTGGGCATAGTAAGCAAATATCAATTGAATCAAAGATCACTTAATTTAGTAGGAGTAAAGCATATAATCAAATATCTTAGGAGAATGAGGGATTATATGTTTGTCCACAAAAGTGAGGTTTTGATAGGTATTGGATGTACAAATATTGATTTGTTGTTTGATTGTGATTCATGAAGTTGGACTTCAAGATATGTGTTCATCCTGGGTGGTGAAGATACACATTAAGCATAAGTATTTTCTCATTAGAGAGATATAAGTACGTGAAAAGTAGTAGTAGAAAAGATAATTTATGCAATAAATCTGGCTGAAACTTGTTTCCAAACCTTGCCTTAGAGTGACTATGAATTACTCTAAAGGGAGATAAGTGTCGAATATATGGTAAATTATCTTTGAGAGCAAGTGGGAGATTGTTGGGGTTTATGCCCTAAAATCCAATTTATTGGCATGTCATAAATAATTAATTTGTTTAATTATATGAGACTATCTATTTATAAACTAATGGGACATTATCTTAGTCCATAAGATGCATATAATGTGATTTATGTAAAAAGTCACAGAAGATATAAATCACAAGTTATTTGTAAACTCAGAATTTTAGTTCGTAGTCGGTGATGAAATTAGGCATTTCATCTGCGAAGATTGTAACATATCAACTAAGATGATTTGTCTTGATCATGGAAGTAGAGACTTCTAGTTGGTATGTTGATATGTTTTAAGAGTTAAGACATATTGAATTGGACCGCTGTGAGATTTATTATTCTCCTAACGACTGTTAAATTAATAGTAAATCTCACGACTTCTATTTACATCAACTCTAAATCCTAAGAGAATAATGGACATGATCATAAGATATAGGTTGCTTTAATATATCAAGAGTGAGATCTATAAGTTACGATTAAAACCTCAGTATGTTGGGCAACTATATTTAGTGTTGATGGAACATATATTCTCAAGATGGAATTCATAGTCTCTTAACGGAGATATAAAATATTCCCTTGAGATAAGTTTAATGGGTTCAGTTATTCAGAGAGTTAGGCCTAACCACTTTAGTAAGTAGTTAGTAAAGTATATATTTATGAAATTGAATTTCATAAATATATAATGAATAACATAAAGGATTAAACCGGGTACTCAAGGATAAAGATGTAGTAATCTTCAAAGTGGCAGTCTACATCCATAACTTTGTATTACTACGAATATTTTAATGAAAGGGTTGTATGTATAATAAAGTTTTGGGATATAATTTATTAATAAGGCCTAGAGTGCAATTATATTCATATAGTGGTATTGAATATAATTAATGGTAACTTTGGACTTGTCAAGACTTGACTAAAAAGCCCAAGGCCCATTAGAGCTAGAGTCTTATTTGTTCCCTTTTAGTCCCACTCCAAGCCACATATTAGAGTCCAATTAGAATGGCCCAAAAGGCTAGCCCAATTAGATAATCAATTATATATAAGGAGAGAAACATACATAAATATAATGAAGTGGTTTTTCATTTTGATCACATAAGGAATGCAATGATGTATGTGAGTCTTGGACACTCTTTTATTCTCTCATTGGAAACTGATTAAGAGACCACACTTCTTGAGCATTAAGTGGAATTGGAGTGAAGATTAAAAGTTTTCCCAAGTAATTCTCAAGTCTTGGTTTTGAATTTCACTGCATCAAGGTACGCTTCCTATTCTTTGTTCTAGAATTCAAGGTTACATGTTATCTCTCATAAATGAAGTAGATCTGTGATTGATGCTTCCGCTGTGTGTTTTGTATGAGATGCAAAACTAGATTTTCCAACATTACTTGTTCCCTTTTGGTCTCACTTCAAGCCACATTCTAAAGCCCAGTTGGAAAAGCCCAAAAGGCTAGCCTAATTAGATAATCAGTTATAAGGAGAGAAACATACAGAATTTTGTAAGTTAATGAAATAGGTATGTATGTGAGTGTTAGACACTCTTTCATTCTCTCTAGAACATACACATAACTGATTGAGAGACCACACATCTTGAGCATCAAGTGGAATTGGAGTGAAGATTAAAAGTATTCCCAAGTATTCTGATCTTCAGTTTTGAATTTCACCGCATCAAGGTATACTCTCTTGTTCTTAATTTTGAAACTTACATAGCACATGTTATCTATTGTGAATGAAGTAGATCCGTTAATTTTCCGCTGCGCACATGCATATTTCTATCAAAGGTATAAAACCAAGGAGAGGAAGATTGGGTGTAAGAACACTACCTTGATTATTGTGGAGAAAATATGAGAATCTAAGGTGTTTGAGGGTGTTTGGATGTGTTTGGGTGAGAAATTATAGAAAGAGAATCTGCCTAGAAACTGCCCAAAAGTCATTTTTTTGGGTAAAATGAGGGGTCTAGGGGTATTTATTTTGAAAAATGCTCCTTCGGCTTCCAGCGCACCTTGAAGGGTCACCAACTACCCTGCTGACGTCAGCAGTTTTGGCTTTTTCCCTGTTCAAATTTGGACATGTATTTAAAGGCCTTACGAAACTCAAATTGAGCTGATCTTAGTGTCCATAGAAAGCTCTAGATGTCCAGTTTCTAGAACACTAAAGAAATCGAAAATCCTATGGTCAGATGAAAAGTTATGGCCTCGGGAAGTGTGCTGACGTGCTTTTCACGGTTTTCTAGATATCTCAACTGTTTTAACTCCGATTTCGACCCATGAATAGTCGTTGGAAAGGGAATTTGATAATCTTTGTAATGGAGCTAGTCCAAACCCATTCTAATGGACAGATCAAAATTAGGAATTCTGGTGCCCTTAGAGTCAACCTAAGGTCAAACTTGGTCAAAGTTGACAAAAATCACTGAATAGCTCGGATTTGATGTAGAAACATGAAAAATGATGTTTTGGGATGATTTTGACCGACTTTAACTTCCGATCAACCCAAGGTTGACTAGGGGCATTTTGGTCAATTTAAACTAAAATGGCACTTCGAGTGCTCCGATGCTCGAACGGGTTGCGTCACGTTAATCTAGACATTTCCACGGCCCCATGGACAAAAGATAATATTTTTGGAATTTTCGAGGTCTAGCACATAAATCGAGGGCAGAAAAAATATCGTGTCTACAGCTGCCACTTCTTTATCTGACATCTCGAGTGCAATAAGAGGTGTCAGATAAAGAACGTGATTTCGCATTTTTTGCCCCAAAATTGCGTGCGGAAACTGCGCTGTTCATGGATCGAGATAGGTTTTACCTGCCAAGGTTGAGCTGCTGCAGTTGATCCGGAAAAATTTCTCTGACTTGGTCCTCGAAATTGCGCAAGAAACTC
Organism: Notholithocarpus densiflorus; assembly: GCA_030021035.2. Classification (NCBI taxonomy): domain Eukaryota; kingdom Viridiplantae; phylum Streptophyta; class Magnoliopsida; order Fagales; family Fagaceae; genus Notholithocarpus; species Notholithocarpus densiflorus. Next base: position 10,077,027 of record JARYZH020000002.1, read on the forward strand.
TTCATCTTTTTTTTTTGGTCAAAGGTCAACTGGTCAACTTTGACCGGGTCAACGTTGACCGACGGCCATTGTAGGTGTGCCGGGCAAACCCAGCAGCCCTTCAAGGTGCGCTAGGCAACCCAGGCCGTACAAGGCCTATAAATGGGCCCCAAAGCTTCATTTTGATCATTCTTACTTCATTTCTCTGAATTCTCACTTCTAAAAAGTTCTCTAGAGCAAGTCGCGGTCTAGCAAGGCTAGCTTTCAGCTTCAGTCTCCAGTTCTGCACTTGAGGTCAATGTCCATTTTCTCTTTCTTTTTATTTTCTGTAATGGACCAAAATGACAAAAATGAAATTACAAAAATTTAAAATAACAATTGTCCAAATTAAAATAGTGTAATTTGTATTTTTTTTTTTTTAATACTAAGAAGTGTAATATCCTAAACATTTGGCATTCAATATTGTCCACATATATAGGATCACTGTTTATAAAAAAAAATAGTGACATATGATATAATCGAAAATTAGAGGTTATATATATATATATATATATAGAGAGAGAGAGAGAGAGATGGCTAGTATTTATAAATAAGAGAGTTTATACAAAAGTAGCACTCCCTCTCCAAATACATTAAGTCTTATACATAACAACGATAAATAAAAGAAGGGCAACTATCACATTCTTCTACTTTGCTCGCTTGCTCTCTTCCCATTTTTGCTAGTCTATCCACACAACTATTAGCCTCACCAAATACATGACTTGGATGAGCGGTCTATTGCTGGTCCAATAAATTCCTGCAATCATAAACCAAAGCAGCAATATCAGATGCCAAATATAACATAGGACTAGGGCTATCCAAACCCAACTGGAGCCCAAAAACCTGGCCAAACCACCCGATATCGACTCGATTCCAGCCCGAACCGAAGCTCTAGTTGGTCAGCGACAGGTCTTTGTTTTCAAGAACCGACACTAGCGGGTTAAGTGGTGGGTTTCCTTCTCCAAAATCTGAGCCACTCGACCCAACTGGAGCTATATACGAAATCTGACTAAATCCGGCAAGATCAAGCTAAATTCGGTGAGATCTCGACCATATCTAGTGAGATTTAGCCAGATCCAGCCAAATCACAGCAAATTTCGGCAAAAATTTGCAAATTTCGGTAAAAATTTTGCAAATTTCGGCGAAATTTTTCAGTTTACAGCAAAGTTTACCACCGATCGACCGACCCAAGCACACTCGAACTCAAAATTGACTTAACTGATTGACGTTGGTGATCAGTTTTGGGTCCCTCTGCCCTCCACCCAACGCCAACGGGTCAAGTCCAGGCTAGGTCCAAAATCGACCCGACCCGACCCATGGACAGGCTTACATAGGATGTTAACTAATTAATCATAAGGTGTGAACCTACTTCCAAATGATATGTTTATATTATAGCCAATAAAATTGGAGGTTTCTTATTTGTTTCTTTCATTTCTTTCTTCTTCTTCTTCTTCATCATTTTTTTTTTTTTTTAATTTATTTTAACTGCAACTCTTTAAAGTGATGTGTTGTGATTTCCCTAAACCATCTTACTAATCTAACCTATAAATACATTGGTTAATTTTATTACGAAACACTAATAAACTATTAAGCAAAACTAAAACTAATTTCCTAAATAGTTAACAAATTTATGGTATAAAAAAATAGATATTATATATTCAAATATGATGTTACTTTAGATAAATTCTCATAGATCAGCACTCCGTTTAACGACTGAGACAGAGAGTTCTTTTGGACAATAGGAATCGTATCGAAGTCAACAGGGTATAATATACAGTACTCTGCAAGGGCATCAAGCGCGATCCTCGGCGCACGATAAGTTGATAACAAGTAACAACTCACTATCCTCTGTGCACGATAACAAGTAACAACTCACCATCCAGCAGATCACAAGCGGACAACACTTTTCTTAAATAGATATACTACCCGCACAATAAAATAGGAAGAAAAAAAACCCATGTGATGTAGTGCTTCTCATTAGCTTTGCATTAATTATATTCATAACTTTTTTTTTTAAAGTGAAAAATAGATATGATCGGATCAAAATCAGTGTATGATTTTTTTTATTTTTTTATTTTATGACAATGTATGAAATTTATAAGTGTGAATCCCAAATTAAACTAAAAAAAGAGTGTTTTAATTTCCAAGATAACTTATTCATGATTTGAAATTTATATTCGCCATGCAAATTACAAAATGCACTAAAAAAAAAAAAAAGAGATAAAGTTTGGGTTCAATGTTCAATTGTACAGAATCCATCATGATTATGACATATGTCTACTTTTAGTCACGTATCATTATTCCAATGAGTCCAATATACTAGATCCAAGCCAAGTTAAAAAAAAAAAAAAAAATCAAGAATGACTCCAAGTAGTTTTGATTTAACTAATAATAAGAGTAATATTATATTTCAATTCCACTTTTAACAAAAAAAAAAAAAAAAAAAAAAAAAAATCTTTCAATTGGTAAACAAATCCAACAAGGTATGATCTAGGAGTTCAAGTCAATCTTTCAAGTTATAAATATATATATTTATATATATATATATAAAGCAATTTCATGCAACTATTTAAGGGATTAAGAATGAGAGGGGCTTCAAAATTTTAAGAGAGAGAGGGGGAGGGGGGGGGGAGGGGGAAGAGGCAATAAAATGTAAAAACAAGGGTGAAAAGTATTTTATTTAACTCCAATAATAATATGGAAAAAGTAAGCACACTACAATCATGGGAAGAGTAGTGCCTAAGTCATAATTCAAATCACCGAAGGCACACAAATTATCTTATTAGAATAACTTTATCAACCAATTAATCCTTAGGAAGATTAAAACACAAAAGTCAAAACAGGTGAAGTTTCAACCATGGTTTTAAAAACCGATACTGTTAAAGAATCGGTTTTGGTCTTGGTTCTCAGTTTTATCCAATTTTTGACTGATTTTGGTCGGTTTTGGGACTTTTTATCAGACCGAATTAGTGCCCGATACTGTTCTCGATTGAACCGATCGGTCCAATCTGGTTTTTAAAACTATGGTTTCAACTTTGAACTTTGCCCAAGAATGTATTCTCCAAGGAGAGGAATCCTCCTTCCTCTTGTTGGAGTTGTAGACCCCACCATTTATTGCACACTGTGACTTATGTCTATTACATAAGAACAATTCCATATAAGGAAGGACTCATAGATACAAATATGAGACAACAACCATAATCAATAAGTAGTTTATGCCTTAATCCTATTTCCTAACTTACTCATTTTTTTTCTAGGGGGTCAACAATGACAGAGCTAGAAATTTGTCATGGGGGATTAGTAAAAAATAAAATGATATATATATATATATATATTTTTTTTTTTCTGTACATACAATTTCCATATTATATACAATAATCTAAAATAATATTCTAATTACAATTCAGTATACAATACGACTATATTATACAATAGTCTAAAAAAGTTATTAATAGTTTAGGGATCGGTAAGACAACAAATATAATTAAATAATTAACCATACATTTTTTTTCAAATTAATAATAACTTATTATATTTATATGTATTATCAATTAAATAAATAAAAAATGATAAAGAAGAATAGTAACACACCTAGGAGTAGAACTAGGACTCTAGGGAGTAAATGTGAAACTAAGAAAAAAAAAAAGTAACTAATATAAGTTTTTGCTTTTAAAGTGTATGGCTTTTTAATCATACACGTGGTCACTCTCTTGGAATTTGAGAAAGCACTAAAAGACTTTTTAGACTTGGAAATCTATAGAGTATTTATCAAACTATTTGATCAAATAAAGAGAGAAACTAGGAAAATATAGAAGAGGGAAAGAGAGATAAGGAGAATGGGAAAGAATAACATATGTAGATAGAAATCTATTGTTTGTAACAGTAGTGTAATTTTTTGTTTATGAAAAAAAAAAGTATAGGGAAAAACAGCTTCATTTTGTTGTTAACAGTAATGTAAGCCAGAGTCCCGGAGAGAAGATTTATTTATTTTAACGAAGAAGCAAAAATTTGAAACATTTTTTAAATAAAATTCAATACACAATACTTTCACAAAATTTTTATAAAAAAATCTAGGTGGCAAGTTATTAATGGTAGGTAAAAAGTGATCTTAATTGTGGGTCCAAATAAAAACCAGTTACAACTTGCCATATAACATTTATTGTGCAAATATTGTGAAAATAGCATTAAGATGATCATATTCACTTTCTCAAAAAAAGAAAAGAAAAAAAAGATGATCATATTCAAATTTATTTTAGTTGGGTTCAAATAAAATTTAGGGTCAAGGTGTTCAAATTTTTATTTTAAGGTAGATCAAAACAAAAGTTAAAAAAAAAAATTATATAAAAAAAAATTTAACAAGTCAGGGGGTTCAATTGAACCCCCTGGCTTGAACATAACGCTGCCACGGCGTAAATATGTCAAAGATATCCTAAATACAAGAAAATAAATAAAATGTTGGTGACCTCAAATGCTTTCTATTTTTTAATTGGGAAATGTTAACGGATGCCCTAAGAGCATTGATTTATGAGATATTTTTAGAAACTTTTTATGGGAAAAGAAAAAAGTAAAGAATTTTTTTTGACAACTTCCTATATTTCCCACAAAAGTAGTATTAAAACTTTATTAAAATAATCTATTAACAAATACCCTAAAGACATTCGTTAACATAATCCTTTTTAATTTTGGTGCCATTTATGTATATAAAAAATCATAAGAACTAATAAATGCTAAAAGTCTCGTAACTTAATTGATATATATTTTTTGTATTTTCAATAAAAATGTCTAAAATTTAAATTTCTCCTACTCTATTGTAAATTGACTATTGTTTATTATAAAAAAAAGGGGGGCAATTTTCAGAAGATTAGAATCAAACAAATAAAACTTCCCAATAAGCGATTATCTTGAAGTGATCCAACAAATTATGCCATTCAGTTTGATTAAATGCTTTTGCTTGTTTGCTTAAAAAAAATGTTTTTGCTTGTTATCTTCCTAACTCTATTCAAGAATGTGTTATAAATTTTGGACACGTCAAGTCAAGTGCACTGAGCTAAGCCTTACTCATAGTCATAAATATTAACAATTTTTTCAACAACTAAAAGTGATACTGGAAATAAAATACAAATAAAACAGTTCTTTTTCTCATGATTTTGGCTTTGGTCTTCTTATTTATGTAAACATTTTTTTCCCATTGACGTAAAAGTGATTATATGTACTTATTTTCACTATAACACTTAGTCATTACAGAACTCGTGGTCCTAATGAAAAGAGACATTGCCCCCAAAACTTTCTAAATTTTTGTTGTAATGATTATTTCTTTCGGCTACTAAAAAGAATCTCAAATATACATTCCCAATTTGACCAAATAACTTTTGACATAAAATATAAACTTTTCCATGTCAACATTTTTAAAATATTATGGTTAGCACTTGTATTTGGGCTTGCATAATAATGAAAACATTTTAGCCAATTAAATCTAAAATTTACCGTTCCTAAAAAAAAAAAAAAATCCAAAATTTACTAACATTAGGTCACATAGAATTGTGTAAAAATATATGATTGCTACCATAATCTTGTAAATTTACACTAACAATATTTATTTTGCATTTAGCTTTTTTATTTTTTTTCGTATACCCAGAATAAAGAAAGAGAGTGGATGATAGTTGTTGTATATGAAAAAAGAGAAACAATTAAAAAAATATAGAAAATTTGATATCTTAATAAAGATATTAAATTCTGTCTAGACTTGGTGTAAACCAAAGGGTTTACACCCTCCAATAAAGATATGACACATCATCATATTACTAAAACATAAATACATATGATCGTACATGATAACATCTCAATAAGCACTATATTTCAGGTTTTAAGTAATATCTGATGTGGTGTTATTAGGTATGATAAGATGCATTGAGTTTTAAGTAAAAGATTGATGTGACAATCTCTTATTGGATGGTGAAAAATATGAGTTTTACACTCCATCCTTACCAAATTCGAGCTCTTTAATAAAATCAAATACTATATAATAAAAGTTGGATTTAGAAACCATGGTTGCGCCAAGTGGTTTCACCAAATTATAACAATATTTTGGATAAAAATAATTTTTTAGATGGAGAAAACAACTTATTTATTTTTATCAATTTATTTAGTTAAAATAACAATAAGTGTTTTAACAAAATATGCAACATGCATCTAAGTTTCAGTTGATAGAAATAACAACTTATTTGTTCTTATCAATTTCTTTAAATAAAGTAACAATAAGTGTTTTAACAAAACATGCAACATGCATTTTAGATAAAATAACAATAAGTGTTTTAACAAAATATGTAACATGCATTTAAGTTTCAGCTGATAGAGACAACAACTTATTTGTTCTTATCAATTTTTTTAAATAAAGTTAATAAGTAATAATAATTGTTTTAACAATATATGCAACATGCATCTAAGTTTTAGTTGATAGAGACAACAACTTATTTATTCTTATCAATTTCTTTAGATAAAGTAGCAATAAGTGTTTTAACAAAATTAACATGTAACATGCATCTAAATTTCAAAAATTTAAATTCTACTCTAACTAAAAATCTATTATCAAAATTTCAAAACTTATATATATATATATATATATATATATATATATATATAAACACCAATGGTCCTTCCATAGAATCTCTCTTGCACCCCACAGTTTTGTTTTTGTTTTTTTGTTTTTTTTCAAGTTGCAATTTACTCATATGTATTTGTATTAGATAGATATACATGTTATATAGATTCATAGGAGTTGATAAATTTATATGATACTCTCTCTCTCTCTCTGGAACAATTTTTTTCCTAATAAACAACTACTCTCATTAATTATTAAATTAATTTTTTATTAATTATTGGGATATATAATAAAATTTGGGCTTAAGAGCTATGGTTGCACCAAGTGACTACTCTCACTAATTAGTAAATTAATTATATATTTTTGTTAGGATATATTTCCTCTAAGGGATTGTAGGGACTGGGTCTGAGCACTTCTGCTGTTGGAAAAGTGGATTCAGGCCCAACTAGCCCTAAACAATGAATTTGTAAAGGATGGGTTTAAGAACTAGGCCTTAGTGAGGGTTACAACGAATAAACATGATTATGGGAAGACTAAGTAACAAGAAAATGGGCTTTAAGTGTGAAAATCTGTCTTGGACACCGGTTTGAGGAGTTATCTTGTTCTTATTATCTCCTCAATGCTTGGATACAGATGTTACAAAGATGATACAGGTTACTATAGTGTTTTCTACTTCTAATCTCCGATCCTCTTTTTGGAGGAGTTCTTTACATTATATACCCTTCTTCGGCTGATCTTGGCCCTCCATTTGTTGATCGTGCAGATCACTACTTGAGCGCTTGTCCCATAAACCGCCGTCCTAAACCTTCTGTGAGTTGCAGCAACCAAAGTAACACTGTTCAGGGGTCATTTTCTCATTAATGCGGCCAGAATGTTAGTTGTGGACATTTAATGTGGAGGTGACAGCTTTTCCTGGAATTGCTTCTCTTCCAGGCTCCTATGGCTGACCTGCTGTACTTGTCTTTTTCTTGAGACGCTCTACGAGACTGCCCTTGATGGCGTGCTGCTCTTCTCTTCTATGATCTTGGTTTGCCGAGGACATGGTTGTCCTTCGCTATGCTTCTTGGTAGTTAGGATTTCCTTCATTCGTCCTCAAGGATTTCTTCTTCCTTGGCATGGGCCTTGGGCTTAGTATAAAGTGGGCCGGGGTGGCCAAATTCTTTGACCCCACAGGGATAATATTTAATAATTGTTTAATTTATGTTAAACTTTATCATTTAAATTTAAAATTTAAATTCTATTCAAAATAATAGTTTATTATAAAAAATTTATAAACTTAAATCCCACACAACAACCCACGTTTTCTTTTTATATATATATTAAAAAAAAAAAAAAACCCCACATTTTGATTAAGGGATAAGATTTAAAAATAATTTAAAACAAATTTAAATTCTATTCAAACTAAAAGTCAATTATAAAAAATTTCTAAACTTAAATCCCACACAACCCATGGTTTTTTTCCCCCTCAAGTTGCATGATTTAACAATAATTTAAACCAAATTTAAATTCTATTCAAACTAAAAGTTTATTATAAAAATTTATCAACTTAAATCCCACACAACCCACATTTTTGTTTTTGTTTTTTTTTTTGTTTTCCCTCAAGTTGCATCCTATTAAATTAATATTTTATTAGGATATTAAGCTACAAAGCTTTTGACTAAGGGATAAGATTTAACAATAATTCAATTTAAATAAAGCTTTATCATCTAAGTTTTTAAATTTAAATTCTACTCCAACTAAAAATCTATTATCATTTTTAGAACTTATATATATATATTTAGTCATGATTTTTTGATACAATCCCTCTTAACCAATAAATCATCCCTATAATTAAATCCCACACAATAAACCCCACGTTGTTGTATTTTTTTTCTTCAAAATGCAACTTACATTTATGTTTTAATCTAATAAATTCATCTTACTTATTGTTTTTTACTTCTGAATTTGAGTGCAAGATATTATGCAGAATGAAGTTTTACTATAAGAAAGCAAAACAATGGACACCCATTTAAGTTCTTGGTTCTCTTATGTAAGTTTTTATTTAATTTTTTATATTCTCAATTTTTGAACTCTTTTGTGTATGTTTTGATTTTTGGTTTTGGTTATTGTATTTAATTTGTGAGTGTGTTGACAATTAGACTGCCACTAGGAGAAAATTAGTATTAACAAACTGTTTTGTTTATTATTGTTTATGTCATGGTTAGGGCATAGATTAAACATAACCTAAATAGGAATAATCAAACTCATTCCATATCTCATATTAAGAAATTAACATAAAGTACAAAGAGAATTTTAAAATATGAAAATAAATAAACACTGATAAAGTCTAAACTCTAAACAATCAAAACTTAAAAGTACATTTTTTATTAAAATTATTTACTTATTTTATAATTTATTATTACTATTTATTTAATAGTTTAGTTTTAATTATTTTAAACTTTTTGAGCTTACGTATGATTCTTCATTAAGCTGTGCATCACATGGAAATAATACTAGTATAGTATAAAATAGATAATTAAAAGCTTATGCAAATGCTCTTAGCTCATGCAAAAATTTCTGTCTACTTGAGCATGAGAACATACTTTTTATATTTAACATACTCACTTTTCAAATCATCCCACATCAAATTATCTATTTTACTCTACATTTACAATATCAATCTTTCTTAATTTTTTTAATTGTTTCTCTTTTTTCACACATAACAATCATCATCCACTCTTTCTTTTTCATCCTTAGGGTACGCAAAGAAAAAATAAAAAATAAAATGCAAAATGAGTATAGCAACCCATGCATTTTTACATAACTTTACATATAGTCTAATGTGAGTGAATTTTGGACTTAGTTGGCTAAAATGTGGTCATTTTTTTATTATACAAGCAATGATGTGAAAGCTCTTAGCGATCGATTTCAATTAGTCTATGAAAAATTAATTACTAACTTTAAAGTTTTAAAATTAAAGCTTTATTTTCTGGAAAATGAATCCCTTTTTCAAAAAGCAATTTTAGAAAATTATCTCATTTTCCTATGTTTGGTAATGATCTTAAAATAAGTTAGAAAACTATCTCCTGACTTTCCTTATTTAGTTTTGCATGAGATAGAGTTGATTTCCTTATTCAGTTTTCAATGAAATAAGGTTGTTTTCTAGAAAATTTTAGTGGAAATTAACTCTATATTACACTAAATTAAATATGGGAAATTAAAAGATAGCTTTCCTTTAATGCTCTGTTTGTTTCGAAGATGATATTTTCTAAAAAATGAGTCATTTAAAAAAAAAATGATGTCAATAATGAGCTTATAGAACCAATAAAAGTTTGTCAACACAATTGTTGTGAAAATTATTATGTTTGTTTGTGCTTTTGAAAGTTTCCTACTCCCTCAACTTCTTTTCAACAACTTGTCTTGACAACAAAGATCTCAGGATTGCCACATCAATAGAAGCTTCTTTATTTTATTTATTTTTGTCACTAGTCATGTAAGCAATTTTTATGTCAGTAATTTTCATAAAAAAAATAATGATATTGACTAAATTAATACAAAACTGAAAAGATAAAGATCAAATTAAAATATAGTGTAACTAAATTGATACGAAACTAAAAGATTATGGACCAAATTATGATATAGGTAACATTTGGATATAGATTCTGCGCGTTTGCATCTGCATTTTTTTTTTTTTTTTAGAATCGTGTTTCAGCTTTTCCAGTGGGTCTCGTGAACACTGGTTCCGTGCACTGTTTACGGAACTCACAAATCTCTTTTTTCAACAAAACTTTTATTAAAAATGGGTTTCACAGCACTATTCACACATTTAAAAATTATTTTACTACAATATTTTTAATTTTCAACAAAATAAGCGGTATCCAAACACATACAGAGTGAAAAAAATAAGCACCAAATAAGATGTTTACCATCAGTAAATTAAAAAACAAAAAGCGTGAGGCCGGATTTATATTTCCCTTTATTAGTCCAAATCTCAGGCAAGTTTTTTATTTTATCGAAAAAATTTATTTCCTCACAACGTTAACCAAAAAAAAAAAAAACCATGATAAAAAGGAGTAAGGTCCCCATTTCTGATAATTCCTCAAACTCTTTACATTAAATTAAAGCAACGCCTAGGTCCCACCATCACTGTCCTAAAAAATATATCAGTCTATACTACAAAGATCCCATATATCTTCCCAAATATTGTTATTCACTAATATATATATATACTCCCACCAGATCCAAATCTCTCACATTCTCACATTTCTTACATAATATCATCATCTCTATCTATCTCAGATGGGTTTTCCAGCAAATGGAGATTCAGATAAGCCGTACAAATTCCTGATCTATGGTCGCACCGGTTGGATTGGCGGTTTACTGGGCAAGCTTTGCGAAGCTCAAGGCATCGACTTCGTCTATGGCTCTGGTCGCCTCGAGAATCGCTCGTCACTCGAAGCCGACATCGCGGCCACCAAGCCAACCCACGTGTTCAACGCCGCCGGCGTCACGGGCCGCCCCAACGTCGATTGGTGCGAGTCCCACAAAGTCGAGACCATTCGAACCAACGTTGCTGGAACACTCACTTTGGCTGACGTGTGCAGAGATAAGGGTATTGTCTTGATCAACTACGCCACTGGATGTATCTTTGAGTATGATTCGGATCATCCACTTGGATCCGGTATCGGGTACAAGGAGGAGGACACCCCTAATTTCATCGGATCTTTTTATTCCAAGACCAAGGCCATGGTACTGGGTTTAAACTTTAAACTTTTTATTTTTATTTTTATTTTTTTATTTTTTAATTTTAATTATTTTTTGGTGGTTGGCTAGATATGAAATGTCATTGTAGATGTAACGTTTTAGGTAACTAGGGCCTTCTTAAACATGTTAGATCTGACATTTTGATTCGTAAGATTTTTTTCCTGTCTAGATCTGACACAACGATTTGATTGGATTTGTAGCAGTTACGTAAGCATGATGTTTCTTAGTGGTACATTTTTGACTTCATGAAATTGAGCTGAAATGTCGCATTTTGCATGATTGCATATATTGAAATGAAAAAAAAGAAGAAGCATATATCGAAATGATACCAAGAAATGTTGCATTTGCTTGTGTGTAGATTGTTGTTTTATGGTGCGTTGTACTTGTTCAATAAATTAAAGTTTGTAATCGAACCTATCATTAAAAAAATGTGGAAAAATAAAATGGTAACGAAAACATGGATCTTAATTCTCAGTATGTTTATTTTCATAAAAAAACGAAACTTTATTTTTTAAGAGAATATATTGGAGTAAGGGTACATGATCTTAGACAATTAGATCAACGATTTGATTTGATTTGTAAGTTACTCATGTAATAGTAGATCGTAGCTAGGTCGTGAATTCCACGATCTCATTATCCACCTTAGTCTTAATAAGTGGGGAGGTGGTGTCATTTTTGAGCTTAAATCTCATTGGCCAATTGGATCAGCAATTATCTGATTAGTAAAGTTCAAATTTTAGATCCAAAATTTTCATCTAAAATCCTTCTCAATTTTAGATGCTACTAGGCTTTTGGTTTTGATTGAATAGTTGAATAAGAAGTTGATGGTTGCCTGGTCATAATTTTCTGATATGACAATGATGGTTCATCTTTTGTGACTATTATACTTTAATACACATTAACCATACTCACATTCATCCTCTTGCATTCACATTCATATGTGGTAAAATAGAGCAAGATGAATAGTTGATGGCTGTTCTGATGTATAGATTGTATGGTACTCTGACTCTGGCTCCTTATTTGATATTTGAAAGGTTGAAGATCTGCTCAAGAATTATGAAAATGTCTGTACCTTGCGTGTTAGAATGCCTATCTCATCTGATTTATCCAACCCTCGCAACTTCATCACAAAGATAACTCGATATGAGAAGGTAGTTAACATTCCAAACTCAATGACGATCTTAGATGAACTACTCCCAATCTCGATTGAAATGGCAAAGAGAAATCTCACTGGAATCTGGAACTTCACGAACCCCGGAGTGGTCAGCCACAATGAGATACTAGAGATGTACAGGGAATACGTTGACCCCAACTTCACATGGAAGAACTTTACTCTTGAGGAGCAAGCTAAGGTGATCGTTGCCCCAAGAAGCAACAATGAGCTTGATGCCACAAAATTGAAGCAGGAATTCCCTGAACTCTTGTCCATCAAGGAATCACTCATTAAGAATGTATTTCAACCAAATAAGAAGACTGATGGAGCTTAATACTTTTAGGTTCGAATTTTTCACTTTCCCTGCTATTTATTTTATTTTGTTCTTGTGGGGTTTGATAAGAGCTCCCATCATATGAGTTCCCCCTCTTCCCACACAACACTCTTGATTGCCCTATTTGTATTTGAATGTCATATTTGTATCCAATTGGTGATGAATAAATTGATTGGAAGTGATATTTCAAGTTCTACATTCTTATAATGTTTATTTATTTATTTCTCTGTATTGTATGGCTAAAACTGCTTTATATTTGAGAGTTGGGATTTTTCTGATGTTTGGCATTTGCAATTTAATTGGGAATGTGGTAGATTAAATACTTCATTGGTGACCTGTTTTTGTTTATGATGTATGGCAGCTGCTTTTTGGTTGAGATTAATTGCTTAAGTATTAGATTTTCAATCTGTGTCATACAATTTCTAATTCTTAGTGTAAGTAGTTGCTTTTTTCTTCCCTAATTTTGTAGCCTGTTGTAATAATCAATTAATCACAATACTATAGGATTTTAATTGGACAAGACAAAGGTATCATGTTTTGGTTTGTTATGGGGGTAAAGATACATTTAAACCAAAAAAGTTCTTGAGACATGCAGCACGGGCACGCAACATAAGTTAGCTGCCCAGGGCCAAGGATCCTGTTATTTTTGTTGCATGAATTAGTTGCCTTTGAATTCGTAATATTTTCCTCTCTTTGGGTCTAAGATCAGTTGTAAAATGGGATTAGATTGTTACTTATAGACAAGATTGCTGGTGCTTGGTGGTAGGACTAATAATGTTCAAATCTTTTTTTTTTAGAATAATAATGTTCAAATCTTATTGATTCTAAAAATACTGGTTTCTTTACCACAGCAGTCTGGTCTTTGAAAGATTTCATCTTTCCAAGGCATGAGAATGTTATATTGGAAATCCAGGGCTGTCTACCTTGAGAGAGGTAGATAGGCATGTGAATCAGTAGTAAACCATTCCTGATTCCAAGCTTTTCCGAACTTTGTAAATTGTTCCAGAAATCTCCTCACCTCTAGTTCTAGTGTGGAAGTATAATGATTGAACAGAGAAAATTAAATATTTGAAAGTCATTGAAAAAATATTAAAAAACATAGGTTGGCTCAAAATTGTCATCATTTATGGTCTCCTTCAAATGAGAAGACAACAATAGCAGTAATTGACATGCCATCTCAAATGCACAAAGACCTCAATGTCAGTGTCCGAGCATTCCATTCTTGTGTATCCTCCATCCTTGTGTGATACATGGAGGAATCTTTAAAATCTGAGACATGGAGAAGGAAGAGTGTAGAGAACCAGGGAGAAATGTGTAAACCGTCTCACCACACTCCACATGATTGTTCCAGATATAATTGGCTGCTGTGTAATATTTGGGCCATAGTCCTGCACTGTAAACGATTTTTTCTCTCCAAGGACAGAGAACGGCGAGAATGATGTGCATACTGAGAGTGTCGGTTGAGTTTGGTGAGCCAACGTTGGCGAATGTTCTATTGAATACAACTTTGATTCGGTGGTCATCTTCCATGGCTAGGCAAAAATAGGGATGGCAATTTTTGCCCGACCTGCGGATATTCGGTCCGGTCCGACCCTAATGGGCCGGATTATACCCAGTCCGTTTAAAAATAGGGTCGGGTTTGGGTTTTTAAAAAAACCCAAAGCGGGTACGGGTCGGGTCTGGATTTTTACAAAAACTCGGCCGAACCCGAACTCGGCCCGACTTGCTTAAAAATAAAATTACCAAAAAAACCCTAGTATATGTATATATAAACTTATAAACCCTAACTTAGTCATTCTCTCATTTCACTTAGCCCTACCCTAGCCGCCCCTCCCACTCTCACTCACTCTCCTCTCATGTCTCATGCCATCGGCCACCGAATGTCAGCCGCCCCTCTCTCATGCTTTCAGCCTCTCAATCTCACTCTCTTTGCCGAAGAAGACGAAGACAAAAATCTAAGATTCTCGCTGCAAAGCCTCTCCAATCTCACCCAGTTTCGTTCAATATTGCTCCCTATATTTGCTTTGCACCGAGTTTAATGATAGCTGAAGCCAACGACCACAACCACGGTGATCACGGCAATGATTTTTGATGTTCTTCTTCCATTTTTTCTTTATTTGATTAGTGGGTTTGGGGATTTAGATTCTCTTCGTTTAACCTGTGGGTTTGGGGATTTAGATTTAGTTGTTAAGATTTGATGTTCCTTGCATGTGCTTGTTTTAGATTTTGATTTCAAATGTATTTGGTTTCTGTGAATAGTTTGATTTTAGCTAGAATAGGTGCTGATCAAGAGGCAAATTTCCTTTTATTTTCCAGTCTGCCTGTGGACTTGCTTAAGACCTTAGAGGATGACTGTAATGGAGTTTATTTCAACAAACTTTGTACTGATTTGGATGTAGTTGTTTAGTTTAATGATATCGTCGTTTTTAACAAAAAAAAAAAAATTTTGATTTCAAATGTATTTGGTTTTTGTGAATAGGAAATTTGAATGGGTATGGTGGATTTGATTTGAGATTTACTTGGATTTGTTGTTTGTGCTGCTGTGATTTTTTTTCTCAGGAAAACATAATTTTTTTTTTTTGATTGGGCCATTGTTAGGGGCTGAAGATTGGGCCCTGAAGTGGCCTGGCTGGGCGGGGCCTGGCGAGGCGGGTCTGGGCCCCGGAAAAAAATCCGTTTAATAAACGGACCGGGTCTGCGGGTCGGGTTCGAGTATGGAAAAACCCGGTCCGAACCCGACCCGTTGCCATTCCTAGGCAGAAATGAATGAGGGATAATTAAGGTCCTAAGCTCTTCTAGGCTTCAAGGTGTTGCAAAAGCTGCTATTGTCTCTAGTGATGACTGATGAGTCTTAGCCTGGTGGTATTGTAGCCTTGCTTGCAGAGGAAGAGCAAGTCTATATAGTCTGCATTAGCCTGGTGGTATTGAGGGTCAACTTTTATGTTCATTAATTTTTTAAATATATTTTTATGTAATTTTTGTAATTTTAGGAGTTCCGTTTTTATTAACTTGATTCTAACTTCTAAGTGAATTTCTATGCTTTTTTAAAAATCAAAATTAGGTTGTATTATTTAAGATATGTTTAAGAATTTTGTGTTTTTGAAAAATAAGGTTTTTCGGAGCATAGGCTTGTAATCTGTAAAATGGAAGCAACAATTCGCTTTCAATAAAATTGAAAATTTTATTTATAGAAAATTGTAGAGTTCTAGCTAGAATGATATCTAGGTTTTTCACGTTTTCCATTTTATGAGATAGATCAACAATGCTACTGATAGGGAGAGACAAGAGAAGGGCGGAAAGACAGAGAGGTGCTTCCAACATTTACTTTCATTATTTCAATTTAGAAATAGGGTACAAATTTGACGTCATCTCAAATGCACGTAAAAACCTCAATGCTAGTAATACTAATACACAATTAATTAATTAATTAATTAATTTATTTATTTATTTACAACTGCTAAGTTGAAAAGTTATTATTGATTTTGATGCAAGTACACCACTGACAACCATGATCATGTTGAGAGAGTAAGAGCCCCAAACTATGGCCAAGTAACTTTATTGTTTATTATTAATAACTTGCAACCTCAAAAAGTTGTAAGAAAATTTGTGTGATAGACTTATTGTCAATATTTGTAATTGAGGATCCCGTTCTTTTGATACATGGAAGAACCTTTGGAGTGGTTTTTCCTGAGACGTTGAGAAGGAAGGGTATCCATATTGAGAACCTGGGAGATTTGTGTAAACCACAAGTGGGCTTCTCACCATATAATCTCCATATTTCCACATGATTGCACCACATATAATTGGCTGCTGTGCAATCTTTGGACCATAGACCTGCACAGTAAACGATTTTTTCTCTCCAATGGTAGAGAATGACAACACAGATGGTTCCACAGTGTTGAGGTCTAAAAAAATCGTAACGCCAAGGCCCAAAAATAGCACAATGGGCCAACTCTATAGAAAGTAATATTAAAGTGGTTGAGCTCACCACAAGGGAAAAGGATGGCAAGCCCAAAAGATCTAAAGCCCAGAACCCATGAAAGTGTAGGCTTTAGAAACAAGCGAAGGGAAGAAAAGAAATAGGCCTAGCTTGCCAAGATCAGAAAATCCAAAGAAATCCAGTAGAAAGAACTGGCTCGAGATCCTCAGGGCATGCAACACAGATAAGATGAGATGGAGAAAGTTCAAAAGAGCACCAAGAAACACATGAAACAAAGGATAGACACGTCCTTCTCAGCAACCTAATGATGCAGAAAGGAATCAGAAAAGTTTAGGACTAACAATTTATGAACAAAGGGGTGGTACCTCGGGGAACCCAGAAGGAAGAACCACGAAGGGAAGTAGTTCAGAAAACTTTCAAGCTGGCAGAAAGGGAATCAGCTCATTCAAGAAAAATGACAAAAGGAAAGGTAGCCAAAAAAAGCTGAACCTGAAAAGGTGAGGTGTAGAAGCCTTGAAGGAAGAGAGATTAGAAGTCAGCTCTCTAGGGACATCCCAAGAAGGAAAGTCAGCAAGGAGCTTTTAGGGAAAATGCATCAAAAGAAGAAAGTTATGAGAAAATTAAGAAGGGACCAGCCACCGAAGTGGTTGGCATGACATAGGCACTGGTACCCAGGGGAACGGAGGGAAGGAATCAGTGATACCCCAAGACCTCAGAACGACGCTATAAAAGGAAGAAGCAGCCAACATTAGAGGGGCATGGAGCAATAGAAAATCACAACAGAATCATTGAGAAAACTCGGTAAAAAACTCAAAGAAAGCAGGGAAATATCGCCCGGTATCCCAAAAACAGCCACTGTAAAACATACTTGGATTCAAACTTTGCAAGTCTTAGAGGCTTAGATAGCCATCTAAGTCTGTAATTTTTGAGCTTATTTGGACTTTGTAACATGTCTTAGTGAGCACATTGTAATCCACAATTAAGAAAAAATAATAAAATATTTTGTACTGATCTGAGGATCCTTAACAATTATTTGTGTGTTTCTTATTTACTTAGTTTTCCTTTGCTGTTTTCCTTACTGTTCAATACATATATTCTTGCTTGCTAGTATGTACGTATTGTAGGATTCTTGCTCTGCGCACCACTTGGTTTGTAAACAGCCCAATTAGCTGCGGTGAACCAAGCCCAATCCCTTCAAACTACAACAAAAGGCCCCGAGGTCCTCGCTTCAGCTTGGACTTGGACACCGTCCAAAAAGGGACCCTCACATACAGTAACAATAATAGATGCTGGCATGTATGTACTAAGAGTGTAGGTTGAGTTTGGTGGGCCAACGTTGGTGACTGTTCTAGTGAATACAGCTTTAATCTGCAAGCCATCTTCCACGGCAACAGAGAATCAGGGATAGTAAAGGTTCCATGCTCTTCCAGGCTTTGAGGTATTGCAAAAGCTACTGTTGTCTCCGATGATGAGTCTTAACACGGTGGTATTGTAGCCTTGCATGCAGAGGAAGTCTGTGTAATCTGCCTCATATGCATCATAGACAAGCCTAAGGTCTACTGCTTGCAATGAGTTGATGTGCCCAGATCCATAAGCAAATTCAAGGTCTTCATGCTTCTTTGGGTCCATATCAGAGTGAGAGAGAGTAAACTACGCTTTATAATGTGTGTCCATATCAGAGTGACTTTAATAGTCTATGAATTCAAATTTCCCAACAAAACAGTAGAAAGTAAGGCATGTTGCATCATTTTGCCATTTTCTTAGGTTTTGTCATGCTAATTTGTAAACCTTTTATAGTTAAATTAGTGGAAATTTTAACATTTTCTATAACAAAATTTACTTGAACAAAGTCATGTTCTAAAAGTCAAGTTTATTACTTCACCTGTGGTCATGAGGGCAGATTTAATGGCAGCAGGTGACCGGTTTGGATGGGCAGCCTTAACATAGGCAGCTGCACCACTAGTGTGAGGGCAAGACATTAATGTCACAGACTCTATCTTGAATTTGACACTTCTAGTGTTGTCCATGTCCACGGAAGGTGGTGCCACTGGGGACCAAGCAGCAAGAATATCCACTCCAGGGGCGGTGAGATCAGACTGCATATATATCATCCAAACATAATTTTAACATATCAAGCCATGTTCTAAAACTGAAACTAAAATTATAAATGAAAACAGTTTTGTAAACTAAGTACTCATTTTCTATATCACCTTGAGAATGTTTGGGGCGATAGGGTTGGGTCCCCTAGAAGAAAATGATACAAATAAGGTGCCATGACATCCTTCCATGTCTCACCAACCAGAATAGTGGCAATCGGTTTTCTGACAAGGGTTTGAAGTATTTCATTAGGATATTGAAGAAAGTAAGCAATTTATGCCATCAATGATTTATTTAAAGATAATTAGTATAGCAATTTATTTACTCTGTTGATCTGATGTAGTTTAAAATTTTGAGGCCATCTTCCACACTAAATACTGTTGCTGGCAACGGGAAGCTGAAAGCAACATCAGTAAATGATGAGTCAGCCATAATGGTTCCCACACCATTGGATGCCAGTGCCATTGACAGTTGCTTCACAAAAAACAATCTTTTCTTGTACTTTGTATGAATTTAGGACACCATCAAAGCAACCTTTTGAAATATCCAAGTCAGCACCTGTAGAGTAGTTTGCAGCATCTCCACCCCAAATCAAGGGAAATGATGTTCCATTGAGGTTGAAGCTATTAATGGAGAGACCCTTCATTAGATCATTCAAACAATTAGTATGGTATTAGTGAAGATTACTCTATTGAAATGCATTATTTTAAATAGAATAACTTCAATAAATAAAAAACTCAACAGTGTAGGCTTGCCATTGCCAAGCACAACTTGAGCAACAAATTTCCTGTCAATGGTGCTAGTAGCAACACTTAATATCCAAGGTGCATGATTGATGACGCTTAATGGGACAGGCCTTGAGTTTCCAGCAGAACATGAGGTCAAGATGCGTTTTCTCATGGCATGGAAAGACCCAATAGCAACTGGTTCTTCGAAGTATGGATGAAACCCATTGAAACCAAGGGACACCGAAATAATGTCCACTCCATCTGCTATTGCATCGTCAAATACGGCTAGGGTGTCTGCTGAGTAACATCCAGATGACCAGCAAACTTTGTACATTGCAATCCTTGCACCAAGAACTCCACCTCTTGCAGTTCCTTCTGCTAGCCCAAAGTAGCTCGCTCCAGCTACCTCCCTCCTTACTGCTATTGAGGATGTATGCGTTCCATGACCTTCAGAGTCTCTTGGTGATTTGATGTCTGTGATGTCATATTTGCCATGACTGTTGTAGTAACGGGCTCCAATGATCTTGCTGTCATTTTAGAATTTCTATGAGTTGCTATCAAAGATGAATGCCTAACAGATGAATGTCATTTATCATGTCTTAAGTTTGTGTCTCAAATTATGGAATAGCTACCTATGTCCCTTGTCCCAAAAGTTGCAAGACAATCACTAATGATTTTGTGTCCCTAGTATGGAATAATCTTCAAAATGTAGTGGCTCATCTTATTTGTGCTAATCACAATTTTGACCTTTTTAGTTGTTAGTTATTTGCCATCAATAAAACAAACTTGTATCTCTACTTGTTAATAATCTATTCCTTCAGACAGTCACTAACATGACCCATTTTATTTTCTCTTAAATTTTCTCAATCTCATTCATTCTTGAAAGCTCGATTATGTGTTAAAAACACAAGAGCTGTTTGGACCCCCAATTAAAAATTATGGCTAGATTGCTTTTACTCTAACTTATTTAAGTGCGGAAACAAGAGTAAATGAAACGCAATCAACCGATACTACTCTAGTGCATAAACATGAACAACAAACAATAAAAGTAAAGCACAAGAGTAAGGGAAGAGAGAATGCAAACACAAGATAACACGCCGATGTGTTATTGAAGAGGAAACCAAAGTACTCGGCGTAAAACCTCTCCGCCGCCCTCCAAGCGGTAATCAATCCACTAGACAATCAGGTGGGATACATGGGTTAGTAAGAGACCCTCCAAGCCTAATCTACCCGATGCACCTAAGCCTTCCAAGCTCTTACTCTAACAAGGCTTCTCGGAACTGTGTCTTGTCTAACTTTCTGGATCTCGCAATATGCCTGATTGCATCCGCCAAGCCTCACTGGCTTCTTTTGGCAATTCCCCAAAACTTCCCAAACTCCAAAACACTCTCTACACTTTGAATAGGTGTGGGTTGTGTTTGGGTACAAATCTCCTCTCAAGGTATGACAATGGGAGAGGGAAGGAGAAGAGGTTACAATGATTTCTCTCTAAAAGATGGGTGTGTGTGTTGTAGAAAACCTATCTAGGGTTTTTCTCTCTGAATGGCCTCTTATACATTTGTGGATAATGAGGGTATATATAGTATGGGTGAAAGGTAAGAAAGTCACTCTTAAAAATCCTCCAGACAGAATGTTTCGCAACTATCTCGCAAGAAGGCCTTACCCGCGAGACACTCGCGAAAACAACAGCCTGGCACGACTCTTCAGCTTCCAGTCATGTGCTCCTCACATGCCCTTTTCGTGAGAACCCTTCTCGCGAACTTCTCGCGAGCTAGTCGCGAAATGCACTGATCTTCAATTAAGCTTGAGTCTTCACTAACTAAATACTAAATCCAATACAATAAAATCCCACAAAATATAAGGAACAAAATTAAAGCAATTATAACACTTTTTGTCATGGAATAAAACCAACATAAAATATAGTTATAAATCACAACTTTACAATCTCCTCATTTGGCTATTCCATGACAAAACAGCCTATAACAGACTCTAGACTTAAACGTGAGTTTGGGAACAAAGGCAAAACTCACTCACACCTAAATCTAGAAGCTGTGAAGCTTGGAACATATATACCTGTAATTTGAAACACTTGCACA
This sequence comes from Notholithocarpus densiflorus, assembly GCA_030021035.2. NCBI lineage: Eukaryota > Viridiplantae > Streptophyta > Magnoliopsida > Fagales > Fagaceae > Notholithocarpus > Notholithocarpus densiflorus. The sequence goes on from JARYZH020000002.1 coordinate 10,098,734, forward strand.
AAACACATTAGACCCTCAAGGTAAATCAAGTGATAAAAAGACATGTATAATGTAACAAGTAAATTGCGATCAAGTAAACATTATGTGAAACATGTGAGCAACTTGATCATACACCAAAACAGTCATATGGAAATGACTACAATGATCATATAGCAAAGCAAATGATCATCCGAACATGCAACCAATAAAGCACAATAGCATAAGAATGTATACATGTCCAACACATAAACACAATGCGATGAGAGCAACAAAGCATAGATAGCATAGATACAAAAGATAACTCAAAGCACTATAAAGCAACGAGAAAACAAGCATAACGTAAAGCAAACAAAACAAAGTTTTCTCATAAAAAGATGTCTTTTCCCCCTTGGTAGATGCATCTCCCCTATGGCTTTCTCCCCTTACGAATGTGCACGAGGTAGAATTTCTCCCCCTAAGAATGTGCACATGAGTCATATAGAAATGATGAAACACACCGGTATACTCTCCGGTACACTTACCATTCTCCCCCTTTTTGTCACAAATAGACAAATGAATCAAAAAGAAAGAGGGAAAGAAAAGAAGATATGAACAAGGGTAAATGATGATGTATGAAGGGTGCAAGATGAATGAGAAAATGAGGCTCAAACAAAGATAAAACATCTTAAAGACACAATGCTACAAAGCATAAAGTAAACATGGCATGCTAAGGATGATGGAACATGATATAGACCTAGGCATGACATAGACACAAGAACATGTTATATGTGCTAAAAGGTCTAAAAAGACTTAACTAGCATGAGTGAATGCAAAACATGTCAAGTGTTAGAGTGTGTGTAGCAAGGTGCATCTAGTGTGCATGTGAGATGCATGACCAATGCATGAACAAGCAATCACGGGGCAAAGTGTATAAAACACACAACCAATGATCAAAACATGACAAGCAAGTTCAATGAAGGGTAAACCCAGGAATTGGAACTCATTTGGGTCCAACCAACTCAAAAATGCCACTTGAGCATTATATCAAACACATGGAATGCAACACTACACTACATATGTGGACAATGCATGAACATATGAAAATATGCCTAAATATAAGTTTAATTTGCCACAAAGGGCCAACACAGATACAATCAAGTGAAATGGGACAAAGCCCAATCAAGATTTTGAAAATTTTTTGCCCAAAATCATAGTTCCCAACCCCTTTTTCGAAAATCCCCAATCCAAGAAACCTAAAACAAATTCTGCATAATCTAAGAAAGAAATGCAAAGAATGTTGAAAAACATACCTTTGAGTTGATTATGTAGAGATTTGTACTTGAAATTAAAGGGTTTTGAGTGAAAAGTGGTTTTGGGTTGAGAGAGGTTCGAGTGAGGCAAAGGAGGGAACTTAAGAGTGTTTTAAAAAAGTCACATCAACCCTATAAAACTGAAAACACGCGTTTTTTGTGGGTTAGATAGTTGCAAAATTACTCGCGAAAAACACCACTAAAGCAAAAACTTTCGCAGGAAGCTTCTAGTCGCGAAACAATCGCGAAGGTCTATGTATGAAATTTGTGTTTTCCAGTTTTTGCTTTAACCTCTTTTCGCGGGATGCTCTTAGTCGTGAGCTTCTCGTGAAAATATACCTAAATACAAGTTTAATTTGCCACAAAGGGCCAACACAGATACAATCAATTGAAATGGGACAAAGCCCAATCAAGATTTTGAAAATTTTTTGCCCAAAATCATAGTTCCAAACCCCTTTTTTGAAAATCCCCAATTCAAGAAACCTAAAACAAATTCAGCATAATCTAAGAAAGAAATGCAAAGAATGTTGAAAAACATACCTTTGAGTTGATTGTGCAGAGATTTGTACTTGAAATTAAAGGGTTTTGAGTGAAAAGTGGTTTTGGGTTGAGAGAGATTCAAGTGAGGCAAAGGAGGGAACTTAAGAGTGTTTTAAAAAAGTCACATAAGTCCTATAAAACTGAAAACACGCGTTTTTCGTGAGTTAGATAGTTGCGAAATTACTCGCAAAAAACACCACTAAAGCAAAAACTTTCGCGGGAAGCTTCTAGTTGCGAAACAGTCGCGAGACAGTCGCGAAAGTCTCTATATGAAATTTGTGTTTTCCAGTTTTTGCCTTAACCTCTTTTCGCGAGATGCTCTTAGTCGCGAGCTTCTTGCAAAAATGCCTCTAAACAAGTTTTTGAAGAACAACATAAAAATGCATTTTGAACAAAAACTTAAAGCACGAAAGTATAAAATTACTTTAAAAAACATATAAAATACTCAAAAATATTTTTGGGTTTGATCGACAAGTAATTGAGCATACACATCACATTTGAACATGTACAATCACACAAATGAGATAAGTATTAATTGAATCAAAGTCTTATTTGTTGTGGGTGAGTACCAAATGTGGAATATTCCTTAGACCAGAGTGAAGGTTCAATGATCAATTCAATCAAGTCATACATAACTGGTACTAAGTCAAGTTGTCTATCTCAATTATAGAAATGAACATATATGACATCCCACAAGAAAATGATTACAAATCTTAGAAGCTTTTCATTTGGCTTCTATACAAATCATAACATTTGATCATTTTTTAACAATACATCTCATTTTGAGATTGGTGCTTGAAATTTTTTATATTTCAATATTGAGAATGAGCCTTTGGCTCTTTGAGCACCATACATTTCAATAAAGAGTCGTTTTCCCTTTTTCCTAGTCAAATACTAGTATGTGCGACAGCTTTTGCAGTTCATTATTTCTTTTCATGTTGAGATTTACATTTGGTAAGCTATAATGCAAAAACATAAAATAAAGGTGGGAAGAGATATAGGTATAAGTCTAATCTATGCAAGTATCAAAACCATCAAGATTATTAACTAATCATTCATGACAAGCTTAAAGATCTATTTACAAAAATCACACATAGATTTCAGGATTTCTCTCACAAAGATATATGTGCATACATAACAAGCTAAACTCGTAAATACACTACACCATTAGTACAAAGGTACTGGGCCAAACTCACATGTGACATGTGCTCAAACATATACAATCAAACAGAGACATAAAACAGAGACATAAAAGTAAGATAAAAAACAGAGACATAAAACATAAAATAGAGACATAAAAGTAAGATAAAAAACAAAATCAATGCATACAAATAAATGCAAGTTGCACAAATGCATGAATATATAGCATCTAATGCATGAAGAGTCTTATAAAGATCGAAAGAATTAGATCAAGGACCAAAGGAGCGTAAGCTCAACCATAGGAACCCTTCCTCATCCAAATGGAATGATTGTTTGGAATGAGTGTCTCATGAGAAGTGAGACGAGGGTTGGAAGAATGAGAATCGGAGATGCACATAGACAAGGAGTTAAGAGCATTAAACACTTTCTTCAACAACATGCTATTTTCACTCAAATCCGGTTTACCCTTTTTAGTACAACTTCCAAGAAGCTCAAGTTTCTCTTTTCTTTTGATTCTTTTAAGAGCATGAAACTTAGAGCAATGCGGTCTTAGATGACCAAAGGCACCACCATGGTGACAAACAATGTGTTTAGGCTCACTAGGCTTTTTGGAAAAGGATCTAGCAACATGAGTTTGTTCTCTCTTTAACTTGGGGCATTGAGGTCTTATATGACTGATCACACCATAATGGTGGCAAGTTGGAACAATCTTAGATCCACTCAATTCCCTAGGATGGGTCCTAAACAAAGGCTTAGGCTTAAGGGCCTTTCTCTCCACCTTTTGATTTCTTTTATGTGGAGAAATGTACACCGATTTTTCCTTTAAGATAGAACACACAATAGACACAAAATCGGGTACTACAACATGATTGCAACAAATATTTTCATCCTTATTAGCAATAGGTTCAGCAATCAAACACTTGGCATGCATCTTAAGAGATTCATTTTCACATTTTAGCTCATCAACAAGTTTGTTAGACAAAACAAGTTTAGCATCCAAGTCCATATTCAAACACTCAAACTCCTTTAGTTTTTCAAGAGACTGTTCAGCAAGTTTCTTATACTTTTCAACCAATTTATTGGATTCATTGAGCTTAGCAATCAAATCATCATTTTCATAAATGAACTTGCTGAAATTCTCATGAAACTTCTTAGCCTTTTTCTTTAAGAGTTTGAAATTTTGAATATCAACAATAACACCCATAGATTCATGTAACATGTCATCACAAATATGAGGATTAACACTCATAGAGGCATTTTTACAAACACATAGCATGTTACAATCAACAACATCCATAAAAGCATACAAAGCATTATCCATGGCAAAACACACACGGAGTTAAGGATCACACTTAGGTAATGAAACCCAAACAAGTGTACTCGCTCTGATACCAATTGAAAGCTCGATTATGTGTTAAAAACACAAGATCTGTTTGGACCCCCAATTAAAAATTATAACTAGATTGCTTTTACTCTAACTTATCTAAGTGCGGAAATAAGAGTAAATGAAGTGTAATCAACCGATACTACTCTAGTGCATAAATATGAACAACAAACAATAAAAGTAAAGCACAAGAGTAAGGGAAGAGAGAATGCAAACACAAGATAACACGCCAATGTGTTATTAAAGAGGAAACCGAAGTACTCGGCGTAAAACCTCTTCGCCGCCCTCCAAGCAGTAATCGATCCACTAGACAATCAATTGGGATACATGGGTTAGTAAGAGACCCTCCAAGCCTAATCTATCCGATGCACCTAAGCCCTCCAAGCTCCTACTCCAACAAGGCTTTTCGAAACCGTGTCTTGTCTAGCTTTCCGGATCCCACATTACACCCGATTGCATCTGCCAAGCCTCACCGGCTTCTTTTAGCAATTCCTCAAAACTTCCCAAGCTCCAAAACACTCTCTACACTCTGAATAGGTGTGGGTTGTGTTTGGATACAAATCTCCTCTCAAGATATGACAATGGGAGAGGGAAGGAGAAGAGGCTATAATGATTTCTCTCTAAGGATAGGTAGCTCTCTCTCTAAAAGATGGGTGTGTGTGTTGTAGAAAATCTATCTAGAGTTTTTCTCTCTAAATGTCCTCATATACATTTGTGGGTAATAAGGGTATATATAGTATGGATGAAGGGTAAGAAAGTCACTCTTAAAAATCCTCCAAGCAGAATGTTTCGCAACTACCTCATGGGAAGGCCTTACCCGCGAGACACTTGTAAAAACGACAGCCTGGCACGACTCTTCAGCTTCCAGTCATATGCTCCTCACATGCCCTTTTTGCAGGAACCCTTTCCGTGAACTTTTCACGAGCTAGTCACGAAATGCACTGATCTTCAATTAAGCTTGAGTATTCACCAACTTAATGCTAAACCCAATACAATAAAATCCCACAAAATACAAGAAACAAAATTAAAGCAATTACAACACTTTTTGTCATGGAATAAAGCCAACATAAAACATAGTTGTAAATCACAACGTTACAATTCTTACCCATGGCAATGCTCACATAAGTTCCAGGCAGAAAGAGAGCTCACTTGTTACAGGTGAAGTTGGTACCTTGGCATTTACCCTTCCATTTACTAGGTGGAGAGCTGAGCCCTTCATCATTGAAGCTATCCGATTCTAGCCAGATTCCTGCAACACAACAGATGTGAAAAAACTCAAATTTGAGCATTTGCTTTGTCTTTTATGCAAAGCAAAATGGTGACCTGTGTCAAGAAGCCCAATAATGATGTCTCCTTCTTGAGGGCTTCCAAGTTTGCCTTTTAAGGGGAATCCCATGACCTTGTAGTGTGAAGCTTTAATATGTGGTTTGGAAGCACTGAATTACACCTTCCATTTTTGCGACACATTTCAACTGCTTTTAGCACACAAATAGTAGTAAAAATTCATTCCTTCACGCTAGTTTGCACTCACCTGAGAATTTTGCACCTTCTTCATCAGTTAATTTAGCTACAAATCCATTAAAACTCTTCCCGTAACTATAGATTAGCGAGTCTTTGATTGTTGAAGTACTGCAATTGAAAAAAAAAAAAAAAAAACTTTGAAATAATTCAAAAGCTAAAGTTGTTATGGGAAGGGATTTATATTAGGAATGAAGCATATTACAATATGAACAACTTCTATAGTTAGCCTTTCGGGTAGTTCCAGTTATAAAAGTGATGACCTTGAAGTGTAATTTTGTTTTTGAGTGTAAACTTACTAGAAGTCTCTTGATTATCATACAAGCTAAAACTGTCATATTGCTCACATTTCGCCTCTCAATCTAAAATTTTCTCCAAACTATTCTGTAGATTGTCCGTCATTGTTTTCGTGTGTCAATCTCAATCATGTACAAGATCACTATTTGGTTCCTGTTGACACGTCTTTAAATAACTACTCATTCACTCTGCATAACATTAGGATTACCTAAAAATGTCACATTCTAGGCTCTAGCATGGTTATTAGCTACTAGATACTTTCCCGCTACCTTGCAAATTCATTTGAAATAATTTTTATATTTTTTAATACCTATTTGTAATATTCATTTTACTATGTAATATAAATATAAATATATATATATATATTTATATAAAAGATTGTCATAGAATTGGTTTCCAAATATTAAGTAGAATTGCTCTACAAATCTAAAATTTTGAAACTGGAACAATCAAGATTTTTGACATTTGTAGGAGGCTAATATATTATATTATTTGTAAACTTTATTTTTTAAATTGATTAAATGATTTTGAAATTTGAAATTTATAAATTTAAATTCAAAAAAATTGAAATACTCAATTTTTTTTCTTCAAAACGTGTGTCACATGATTGCACTAACTATAGGTTGCTTTTAATTGCCATAGTTATGAACTATTAGAATTATCTCCAAAAAAAAAAAAACTCCTAATACTAAAATGTCTGAGAATAGTTTATCTAGTTTTTTGTTGAAAGTGTGTTAAAATATAATTGTACTTTGAAAAAATTTGAAAAAGTAAGAAAATGCAAGGAAAAGTGAGATTTTAAAAAACTGTACATAAAAATTAAAAGCTGAAACTAATGCCAAACAGGTTTTAAGTATAGAGTGTTAACTTAACTAGAAGACTGTGATATGTTAGAAATATTGAATAAGTGTATTGTATTTCTCAAGTAATAGAATATACATGAGTGCCTTTATATAGGAGGCAAAGTGTGCAGTACAAGTAAGTGTGCTATACAAGTAAACAAGGTGGGCCTAAAGCCCACATACCCTAATACACGTTAACAACCCCCCTCAAACTCAAGGTGGATGTGAGACCAACTTGAGGTTGTCAACCAAAGTACGAAGGCGTCCCTTAGGATGTGACTTGGTGAAGATATCTACAAGTTGATCTTTAGAGGAGACTGAGATCAGCTTGAGAGCACCATGGACAAGATGATAATGGATAAAATGACAATCGATCTCGATGTGTTTAGTCCGACGATGAGAGACAGGATCATAACACCGATACCCCTTTTGAGTTTCGCCATAGCCAAGAAAACAACAAAGCCTTGACCGAGGCTCAAGTTTGTTATGATCATGTGGCTAAAGAAGAATGAAACAAGCAGAACCGAAGGAGCGAAGGTGGTGATAGTCTGGAGGTGCCTAAAAAGGCGCTCATATGGAGTTTGATTTTGGATAACAGGACTTGGAATGCGATTAATAGCATGAACAGCATGAAGAGCAGCTTCGCCCCAAAAAGGAGCAGGAACTTTGACAGAGAGAAGGAGAGCACGAACAGTGTCATGAATATGACGAAGTTTTCGTTTAGCTCTACCATTTTGCTGAGAGGTATTTGGACAAGTTAGTTGATGAACAGTGCCATAGGAATGCAAAACAGCTTGGAAAGCATATTGAGTGTACTCAAGAGAATTATCAAATCGAAAATTTTTGATACATTTGGAAAATTGAGTTTCAACCATTTTTGCAAAATTAGAATATACTTGCGATAATTCAGAACGATGTTTCATATGAAAAATCCAGCTATAGCGGGAATAATCATCAACAAAGACAACAAAATATTGAGATCCACCAATACTAGAGACAGAGGAAAGCCCCCAGACATTAGAATGAATTAGGTCAAAGATATCAGTGGACATTGATTCACTAGTATTGAAAGGCAAAGCTGGTTATTTTCCTAACTGACATGAAACACAATCAATTTTTTGTGGACATTGAACCTAACAAACCTCTAAAAGCCAAGTGTTGTACCCGAGAGGAAGATGCGTGACCAAGTCGGGCATGCCAAAGTTCAAGGGGAGGAATAGAAGAAACTGCAGCAACTGCAGCAATGGAAACATGAGCAACAAGTGGAAGACGAAGGTTGTCCACGGGAAACATATGCCTAACTCTGGGACTAGTCCCAAGCTCCTGTCCTGTCCTCGAATTCTACACAATACAACCAGAATAATTAAAGATAATGCAATAACCCAACTCAGCTAATTGTCCCACAGAGAATAAATTGTAAGAAAGGTTAGCAACATTAAAGACCCCAGGAACCGAGAGGTTGGAGGTCGAAAATGAACCTATATTATAACCAAACATTGTGGAACCATTTACTGTGCGAATATTAAGATGGTGTGGTGCAGGTTTAAGGTCAGAAAATAAAGACGAGTGAGGTGTCATGTGATTGCAATAAGCAGAATCCATAAGCCAAGAGGAAGGAGACATACCACATAAAGCTGAGAGAGAAGAGGAATAAAATGCATTACCAACCATACGAATGACATTAGTGATGATATTTTTAAGGTCATCTGTGGAAATGGTGAAAATGCATCCTGAAGACTTAGACTGTGCAGAGACGGGAGCCATTGGTTGGACAATCTCATTTTTAGCAACAGTAGTAGTAGAAATTGAGACAGCTGATTTGTTGCGATGATAGCAAGTCTCAATATTGTGGTCAAAACGTTTGCAAAAATTGTAAAAACGTTTGTTGGATTGTTAGCGACGATTATTGCAATAAAAAGAAGACCTATCCTTATTCTTCATTTAGAATCAAAATATGCAAAAATGGCCTACAAAAATGAAATCTACGTGAAAAATGAGCACTTGGACTGCAAAAAGTCAACTTTGACAAAAAGTCAACTGTCAACGCATGTTAAAGTCAACAGGTAAAGTCAATGCTGGTCAAGGTCAACGGCGGTAGATCAGAGATGACGTAAGTAGCTGACTTGTGGATAACGTAAGTAGCTGACTTCAGGATGACGTCAGCTGATGACGTGGCAGTGATGAAGAAGATAGCCGGCACATGGAGGTGCATGGGGCACGTGGATCGTCTCGCCGAAACTTTGAGCAGCGTGTGAGAGCGCGTGAAGGCTTCGATGTGGAAGTTTCCGGTGGTGTTGAGTAGATCGGTTGACGGTTTACACGATGCTATATCTTGTGTCGTAATCGAAGGTCAGAGGTGACAGATCAAATGATGGCAGTGGTCTTGGCGGCGAAGAAGGAGCTTTTGGCGGCGGAGATTCAACCCTAAGGACATTTGACAGCGGCGGAGCAGTCGAGAGAGGGCACTGAAAGGGCTTACTGACCGCAGAAGTTGAGGTAATGGAAAATACTGACAAAGACAAGATTGCAAGACACAAGAAAATTAGAGCAGTGGCTCTGATATAATGTTAGAAATACTGCATAAGTGTATTGTATTTCTCAAGTAATAGAATATACATGAATGTCTTTATATAAGAGGTAGAGTATGCAGTAAAACTAAGTATGATATACAAGTAAACAAGGTGGGACTAAAGCCTACATACCTTAATATACGTTAACATTATAAATTTTGACATTAAGTAGTGACAGGCTAAAAGTTATGACAGCTTCCAAGTACTCTCTCTAGCATGGAATGATGCATTGATGCGACAGAAAAATCTGCGAGCAATAATGCGTGCAAAAGAATATGTAGCACTGCCTTGGCCGTTGGTGTTGAACTTTATTCAACTTAAGTTAATGTCTTACGAGATAAAAGTCTAAGGTTTATATACAAGAAATTAAAACTTGAAATAATCACTGTTTGCACCATGATTTGTCAAGCTTCACTGGCAAAATGGCATCTTTTGTTGTTTCTGTTTTGTTATTGTCACAAAATTATTGTCACCAAATTATGTTTAAAAAAAAAACATTATATGAAGATTATGCTATTGCCAATTTCAAAATGACCAAATAAATAAGCTGGTTATATTATTGGTTTAGTCGTCTAATCACTTCAAATTTATTTTGTCACTAGCTCAAAAATTATGTAAAATTATTTAGGCGTGCCATCAAGATAATTGTCCGATTGTCACTAGTTAGAACTTAGAACCTTACTATTTCTTTTTGTAATAACAATATATCATTATCGTTTATCAAAAACAATATATTATTATCTTTGTCTTATTTTTTGCACGTATGTGTCTTGGAATCAATGACTGTCCCTCGCCTGCATATGGGAAATCCGGAACACTTTCCTTTGATTTGATTTCATTGCAAACTTTACAAGGAGATGCACTAAACATGAGTAAGCGGTCAGTCAAAACAAAATTTTTATCCCTAATTTATGTATTAGATTCTGATTCCATTTCTAGACTATCAATTATTTTAATTTTATGCTTAAGGATTTGAAGAGCATGTTTGGTAAGAATATTTAAATATATTTTTATTGTTTTGTAATACATAAAAGGGTGGGTCCTACACTTGAATTTATTGTTTGACTGATATTCTCTGTTTTCTAAAAAATTGTGTCCTATTTTCCTTATTCAAAATAGAATTTTGAATATAGCTGAGAGGATGTTTTCAAGATAAAGAAAATGTTTTTAATGGTATAGTTGTAAATAAATTGAAATCAGTGGACCCCACATATTTGTTCAAACTCTTATATATCTTAAATTAATGAACTTATTTTTATCACAAAAAGAATTCTCACATTTCAAATTTGAAACTTATTATTATAAAAAAGAAAGTAACATGAACTCTATTCTTTTATCATTATCTACCCAAAAAAAAAAGGTAATCTACAAATTCTAAAGGTTACTTTTTGTAAATTTTTTTATAAAAAAAATTTCAAAAATAGAAATGGTCTACCTAACAAATTTTTTTTTTTTATAGTATTTTGAAAAAAAAAAAAAAAGCATAGACCTCATGCGAGAGTGCATTAGGTCCTATCAAGTGGCGCTCTAATTTTACATTTAGTCTTTTTTTTTATCTCTTTCATTAAGTATTTTTTATTGTTATCCAAAAGTTTACATTAACTTATTTTACTGTTATCTCATTAATTGCCTAAACTTACACCACACATTTCTCTGTTCTTCATGTCTTTTAGCATACCCACTATTTTAGTATTTTAAAAAAAGCTAAAATAAAATAAAATAAATAAGGACTAATAGTAGTAACTAACCAGATAAGGCCCCAGAGAGTGATAGAGAGACACAAAAATGTTGTGGATTATTAAATAAAACGCATTATTTCACTATATATTACCAAAATAAAAGACTTGAGACTAACAAAACATTTGAAAGAGAGAAAAAGAGGAATTTGAAGGATCACGACCTCTGTTATACTAGCCTCCCACCACCATCAAGACACCAAAACCCCTAAGGGTATTTTTTTTTCCTTTTTTCTTTTTAAATTAGGGGCTTAAATATTATTTACGCTTAGGTAATTTTGTTGGATAGTTTTTGTTTTGGGTATATATGTAGAGAGAATATTTAGTACGCAATGTAAAGCCATATTCTACCATGGTTTAATTTTAAATCATCTATAAGACACATGCATACACACTTGCTCACACCATGTCTTAATGTCGCACTATCGATGAGTGGAAGACAGTAGAGAGTTGGACATACTTTCATTTCATGGTATGAAATATGTGAATATAACACAAATTAGTTGATTTTCATAATCCTGTTACTCTTTTGCATTTATTTTTGGTTTCATGATTTAAAAAAAAAAAAAATTAACCTTACCTTAAGAATGCTACAAATATGCAGTGAAACTACTAAACTAATTTTTAATATCTCAAAATGTATATGTTTCTTTACTCTAATTTAGTGTACTTTTCCTTTGTAATATATGTACAATATTATCTAAAATTGTCTTACATAAAATATCACAATATTATCTGTGTATCGTACGGGCAACTTACTAGTTGTTCTTAAAACTAGGAGCCAAACACGTATAATAAAAAAATTATTATATGAAAACTAGTTTCAATTTCAATTTTTTGAAAATTGTTTTATACTTTTTTGAAAACAAAAATAAAAATCTTCGTACCAAATAAGCCCTAAAACATTGTGGGGCCTTTTTTGTGACTTGTCAGCACCAAGTCCAATGGCTAGATATAGGCCCTCTAAAAATCTTGAGCTTTCAAGGCCTAGAGGGTTTTGTTGGTTAGTCACGTACTGGGAGCCGTGCATTAAAATTGAGAGATTGTCACTATAGAACAAGTTCAACTGTACGTTGGTATAAGGTATTGGGATTCCTTTACTTGTAACCACTTGTTTTGATAATAGTGGATTCTCGAGAGTGGTGACCTTAAAATCACCCGGTGGGGTTTTTGCTGTGTAGGTTTTCCTCATTCGTAAACAAATCACCGTGTCAATTTATTTTCCGTTGCATACTTAGTTTATTTGGTGATTTGTTTGTGCTACCACGCATCTTGCATGTAAATCTAATTAATTAATAAATTTGGCTAATTAATCAATTAATTCATCACAAGGGGTCAATACATTCTTGGCCTATCAAGTGGTATCAGAGCAGGCACACTCTGATTAGGGTTAATCTTTGCTGTGTGATCCATTGACCCCTGTTTGTCATGAATAGAAGATAGTCTCTTATTATACCTCATTTATTTGATGGCACTAACTATGCATATTGGAAAGTACGCATGAGAGCTTTCTTGTAGTCTTTAGATGAGAAAGTGTGGCAAGCTGTGGAGATAGGATGGACTAAGCCTACGGAAGCGCTGGCTGACTGGGATGATGCTAAGATCAAGGCGGCAAACTTCAACAGCAGAGCATTGAATGCTCTATTCAATGCAGTCACAAATGAGGAATTCAAGAAAATATCCTCTACTGAAACTACTAAGGAAGCATGGATCATTCTCAAGACAACCTATGAAAGAACCAAGGCTGTCAAGGATTCAAAACTTTAGAGGCTCACTACAAGCTTTGAAGAGATCAAGATGGAGGAGGATGGAGGAGGATGAGTCGTTTGATGAGTTCTATGGCAAGCTCAAGGATATAGTAAACTCAGCATTTAATCTTGGGAAAACCATTCCTGAACCCAAGATTGTGAGAAAAGTGCTCAGATCTCTACCTGAGAGATTCCATGCCAAGATCACCGCGATTGAGGAATCAAAGGATATTGACAAAATTCCTTTGACAGAGTTGGTTGGCAATCTGCAGACCTATGAGTTGGGTTTGACAAGGATTGAGAAATCGAGCAAGAGCAAGAGCATGGCATTGAAGGCCAAAAGCAGTGATACTGATGAGTCTTCATACGATGAAGATTCTATAATGAAGTCCTACATTACAAGGCAATTCAAGAAGTTCATGAAGAATGCCAATGGGAAGGGCTTCGACAAGGACCGTAGGCAATCCAGTTCCTCATAGTTCAAGAGCCAAGATAAAGGGAAAAAGGATGCTAGGGATAGCGGTCAGTACATTGCTCCCTCAAAACCAAAGTGCTTTAGGTGTTAAGGTTTCGGTCATATGAAACAAGAGTGCCCTACTTATCTCAAGACTATCGGAAAAAGTAAGGCACTTACTGCTACCTTGAGCGACACAGAGCCTGAGGATGACTTCGATAATGAGGATGATGGAATCCTAAATGCCTTCACTACCATTGTAAATCCTATTGAGGGGATTGTTGAAGATATGGATGAAGAAAAGGAATTGGTAGAGTCTAAGTTTGAGAAGATGGATGAACAAGATGACATCCATACAGCCTATGCAAAGTTATACAAGGTCTCAGAAAAGCATGAGAAATTTTATAGGTTGGCCACCAAAAAGCTTAGTGATGTGGAGGTTGAGCGAAAACAAATCTCTACAAAGTTTGATGAAGCCAATCAGACTATTGGATCACTGAGATTTGAGAATAATTTCTTGGCTGAGAAGACCAAGAAGCTTGAGGTAGAACTATTCCAAGTCAGAGCTTAGCTGGAAAGGACTTCAAGTGCTAAGCTCAATGAGATGCTCAGTCTTCAGAAATCTGCTTCCGATCGAACCGGTTTAGAGTATGATTTCTCTTCTCCTAGTATTGTTTCTACTAGTACTACTATTTTTGTTCCTCCTGCTAATAATGTTGAAACTGAGAACAATGATGTTAAGAATGAATTAGCTAGTGAGAACGTAGACAATGGTAAATCTATCTTAGGAGCACCCCGTAAACTTGATAAAAAAGAGATTAATAACCCTAGGGCTAAGAAGGGAAACTCTCAAAAGCCTAAGCAGAAAAAGCAGCATTTCTGTCATCACTGCGGTGCCGCTGGACATACTCGACCTAATTGGTACAAGTGGTTAGCCACTTAAAAGAGCAACAACATGATTGTGTCGGGAGACCAGAGTCAGTTTCCATCCTCTGTTGCTCCTCTTAGAGATATTCTCAAAGTCCTCATGTTTCTTTCAAACTTGAACGGTTTTAACTCTTCCCCTTCACCGCTGGATCAAGGGTTTGCTAAACGGAAAGGTTCTTCCAAGATGTGGAATGAAAAGGGTTCCAAGTGATTCTGTCACTTTCTCTTTCTCTCCCATTCGTGATTTTGTTTTGCATTACTTGTGTATTTTGCTTTACTGTTTTGAGTCAGTCTAGTTTTATGCATTACTTTGTTTAACATGTTTTAGGTTGGTTATTTTTTCAGTTTTGTTTTACTTTGTTTTTCATATAAAAATAAAAATAAAAATTGAAAAATCAGAAAAATACAAAAACAATGTGTGTTATGTGTACATTGGTACTTGTGTACCTTGGATGGCCATTGAAATAAAATTTTCTAAACTTTGTATCTTTTGTAGCTTAGATGAGCATCTCTATGCACAACTAAGAAAGTGAGCTTTGTGACTCGTGTTTGTGATGAGTAAGATTAAGTGATCTCTTGTATTTAACACTCGTATCATTCTTTTTGACGTGAATGACTAGAAAATCCTAAGAGAAAGGCATAAATAACCATCTCACCACTGTTACCCGCTAATCATGAAATGACATTTGTATGTTTCGGCATAGCAAAAGTGGAATGTCAAATGCTTAACACAATTGGGTATTTTTTTTCTATCTCATATATGCCCCTGCATGGTTTGCTTAAAAAGAAAAATATGCAAAGAAAAATAAAAGAAAAAAGATCAAAATGCTTTATATATGATTGCAAGTGTGTATTCTAGGAGATGTGAGAGTTATAAAATATACCTCGAAGATGATAGTCCCCATCAAACAGTTATGATTGTGTGTGAGTTAAAGTGATTTTCTCATATCTCAAATCGTCATAACATGTAGACACTTATGCAATCTTGCGATATTTTTCACACATAACACGCAATATTCTTTGCTACTCTTGATACATGTGCAGGTACAATGTGATTTGGCCATCACAATGAATTCTTGTGTTAATGTATGCTCACTAAACTATCTTAACTTGTTTTTGAAATATATAATTGGTTAGACTTGTTTAGTGTGTGGGTGTGTTTTGGATCTAAATGCTTGACATTTTTCTTGATTGAGAGATGATTTTGAGAACTTAAAATGTTGTTTGGATCTTTGGTTGAGTAGCATGCTTGATTGCATTCATATCTGTGTTTTTCTCTCCCTTGAAAAACTGTTTTTAAGCAATCTCGATAACTCTCGACAAATAAGCTATCTATCGAGACCCTTCAGCTTCTTTTTATCGCATTTTCAATAGCTCTCGATAGCTAGTTCGATCAATCGAGAAACTTTATGTCTCTTCAATAGCTACTCGATAGCTACCTCGATCCATGGAGCTTCTTTGTTAAGAAAACCTCTCTTTTGATCCTCGATAGCTCCTCGTTAGCTCTTCGATAGCTAAAAGGCGCGTTTTAAACCTCAATAGCTTCTCAATAGCTCTCGATCGATCGAGGTTTATGATTTTCCTATAAATTGGATTCTCGCGATTTCTGTCTCAATTCTCCTCGATCTCTCTCGATAAACAGACTTCTCTCCTTCTCGCAATCACCCAAAACTCAAGCTTTTCATCTTCCTCACTTCATTTTTAGTCTCAAGATCTTTGTTCCTCACCATGATACTTTCTTCATCTTTATTATGCATTTTCATGATCTTTGACCTAACTTTTGGGGTTTTTGAAATTGTTTGAAATTTTTCAAAACTTTTGAGTTTCTATTAAAATTTTGGGATGGGTTTTTGTTAAAATGATCTTTAAACTTCATGCATTGCATCACATGTGCATTATAACAATGTTTCATGCATTTTAGATGTGTGTTTACTTTGTTGCTATGTTGTGTGCTGGTAGGTTTGGATTGGGCTGAGCCCATGATGAATTTATATTTGCATGTCACATGTTCATGAATTTTCATGCATACGTACCTTCAATTCTATATATTTTGATATATTTGTTGTTTGGTACTTTTCTGATTATCTCCCTCTCTTTCTCTCTTTCTTTCCCTCTTACGTTAGTTGCATCATGGCACCTAAACGTAAATCTACTCCATCCTGGAACCATCTTCGTTCTGGGGCATCTTCTTCTTCTTCTCCATCTGACCCCACTCCCTCTCTTGTCCGATTCCGTGATGAGAAGGCCAAATCGGACTTCTTGGAGAACTTTTCACGACGCAGCATTCATTCGGAACACCAAGTCGTTCTGTCAGACTTCTCTAACACTGACCTACCCACTGTCATCCATAGTAGGGGTTGGGAGTCACTTTGTAGCGTCCCGGTCACATGCCCTTCCGTGATCATACAGGAGTTCTACTTCAATATGCACGGATTTGATTACTCTATACCTCAGTTTTCTACTCGTGTTCGGGGTATACGCATGGTAGTTACTTCGGATATTGTATTTGAGGTACTACACATTCCTAGGGTAGCGCATCCTAACTACCTTGGTTGTCAGTGTCTGAGGTTAGTGTCCAAAGATGAACTCTCGTCTCTATTTTGTAAGACACCTTCTTCATAGGGTGACCATCAAAACACCTCATGCTCGGCCTTTGCTAAAGGTCCGAGAATCCTTAACATGGTGATGACATTCGTTCTTCATTCGTTGTCACACTATAACACTATCACAGAGCCTCGTGCTTGGTTTTTGTTATCCCTCATTGAGGATCTCTCTCTTGACTTCTCTTCACACTTTATACTCTCCCTTATAGATGTATATAAGGACACGACGACTCGTGATAAGCTCATTTTTCCTTCTGCTATCACGAGACTCCTTCACCACTTTTTTGTCTCTTATCCCGAGTCTCCCCACTTCTTGTATATGTGTGCCATTGACGCCGCTACCGTTAAGCGGAGTCTTGCACAGCTTCGCTTGAGGCAACCCCGAACAGAGACAGCAGCTCCTCCGGCTTCTACCGCTCCATCCACTTTTGCTCCTTCTTCTTCAGCGGGTGGAGTGACACTTGAGGCCATCATGGCATAGCTTGTGTGCATGGATGCTCGCGTTGACACTCTCAGCGATGAGTTGTGTCAGGTGAACACCCATGTCGGTCGTATCGCACAACGACAGGCTATGATGGGTGGTTTCACAGTGGCTTCCTCTTTCGAGGCATCTGAGGATGAGAGTGACGATGGCTCCGGCAGTGCTGATGATGCTAAGGATGATGATGATGGCTCGCCTAGTGATGATGAGATGTCTACTTGATTTACTTGCCCTTTGTCACTCGTGACAAAAAGGGAGAGTAGTTTTGAGATGAGAGTAGTCATACTCATAGGGGGAGGGTTAGTATAGGAGATAGGGGGAGTGTTTATATTGAGGGATGTAGTGAGGACTTTATGTATTTTTTTCTTTTCTCTCTATTTTAGATACATTGTTCATGTACCTTAGAACTTGTGATCATTTTGTGATAGCAAACCTTGTACTTGTTGATATATATACATTTGAGGTTGTTATTACAATTCTTTCACTTATCTTTACATGTGTTGTTTCTTTTCTCTCTTTATGCACATGCTTCTTATATTTTGTATGCAATCTATTATTTCTGTTTTACACTAAGATGCTGTGATGAGTTTTGTTTAAAGTATTTTAGAAATACAGGTTGTCAAAGTCTTCTTGCCATGAACTCTCTTCTTGCAAATTTTTCAAGAGTTTGTGTTAGGATAGATTTTATTGTATTCAACAAGTGAGTATGAGTTGAGTGATTTATGACTTCTCTCATATGTTCATTTGTTTGTTGTGGTTTTGTCGCGAATTGCCAAAGGGGGAGATTGTTAGGACATATGTGATTCAATGTTAGGAAAATATGTCAACCTTTTATGTAATTGGCTAATCCTTTAACAAAACACATTTTACTTGTAATTGGGTAGATCTAGGATGTGTTTAATGATTCAAGAAACAAGGTTTCAAGTTCAAGTGTTAAAGCCATGCAAGTCTATCCAAGAATCAAGTAAAGAAGTACTGGATTTTAAAACTCAGCAGCTAGCTCGACAGCTAGCATCTATCGAAGTTTAAAAGCTGCTGAAGCCCGTGGCTCGACAGCTAGCTCGATAGATGGCTATCTATCGAGATTTATAAAGTTCAGTTTTTCAGAGCTAATTTTCATCTAATTTGTGAATGTATGTTTGGGCTTTCTTTTCTCACAACCCTAAACATATATGAGGATTATTTTAAGGGCCGTAAAAGGTGACACAAGTTGCACAAGAGCACAATTCCACAAGTGTGAAAAAAAGTGTGACCAAAAACCTAGTTTTCCCTAGTTCTTCTTTCTCTTGAAGAAGCTGCTGTGTTTGTACACCGTAGGGTTTTGTGACCAATGAGCTTCTTAATTTTCATCGTCTAGATGAACTGAAGAACTTTGCAGCCAACATCTTTCTCAAGTTGGTGATTAAGTCACGTACTAGGATCCGCGCAATTGGTTAGTCACGTACTGGGAGCCGTGCATTGAAAAAGAGAGATTGTCACTACAGAACAAGTCCAATTGGGTATTGGGGTAAGGGTTCAACTGTAAGTTGGTATAAAGTACTAGGATTCCTCTACTTGTAACCGCTTGTTTTGATAATAGTAGATTCTCGAAAGTTGTGACCTTAAAACCACTCGGTGGGGTTTTTGCCGTCCCATTCGTAAACAAATCACTGTATCAATTTATTTTCCCCTGCATACTTAGTTTAATTGGTGATTTGTTTGTGCTACCATGCATCTTGCATGTTAATTTGATTAATTAATAAACTTGGCTAATTAATCAATTAATTCATCACAAGGGGTCAATACATTCTTGGCCTATCAAATACAAATTTGAAATGTCATCCCAAATGCACATACAAATCTCAATAATAGTGATGTTAAAACACAATTTCTTCCGCAACATATTTCACAATTGTTGCGTTGAAAAGTTGTTATTTCATAAGTCCACCACTTACACAACCGCAATCGTGTTGGGCGAGCAAGAGTCGCTTTGTCACAGTACATACTTATAGGCTAACGGGTCACAATTTGGCCATGTAACTTTATTGTTTATTGTTAATAACTTGTGACCTCAAAAAGTTGGGGAAAAAAAATTGTATGAAAATTTGGGCGCCTAGACTTATTGTCAATATTTGTGTTTGAGGATCCCATTCTTGTGATACATGGAAGAAACTCTGAGATTTGCTTTCTCCTGAGACATTGAGGAGGAAGGGTATAGAGTACCAGGGAGAATTGTGTATACTACAAGTGGGCTTCTCACCACATAATGCCCATATTTCCATATGATTGCACCAGATATGATTGGCTGTTGTGCAATCTTTGGACCATAGACCAGCACTGTAAACGAATTTTTCTCTCCAATGGCAGAGAAGGACAACACAGACGGTTCCACAGTAACATCAATAGAGGCTGGTATGTATGTACTAAGAGTGTAGGTTGAGTTTGGTGGGCCAACATTGGTGACTGTCCTAGTGAATACAGCCATAATCTGCTGGCCATCTTCCACGGCAACAGAGAATGAAGGATAGTTAAGGTTCCATGCTCTTCCAGGCTTTGAGGTACTGCAAAAGCTGCTGTTGTCTCCGGTGATGAGTCTTAACGTGGTGGTATTGTATCCTTGCATGCACAGGAATTTTATGTAGTCTGCCTCATATGCATCATAGACGAGCCCAGGGTCTACTGCTTGCAATGGGTTGATGTGACCAGATCCATAAGCAAATTCAAGGTCTTCATGCTTCTTTGGGTCCACAATATAAGCTATTCATGACAAAAGTTAGGTCACTGAGAGAGACTAAACGATGATTTATAATGTTTTTCCATATCAATGTGGCTAATTTCTTTCATAGTCTATAATGTTGAATCTTTCTGCCGTTTTCATAGGTTTTGTCACGTCAGTTTATAAACCTTTTATAGTAAAATTAAGGAAATTTAACATTTTCTATTAGGAAATAGTCTTGAAAATAATCATGTTCTAGAAGTCAAGTTTGTTACTTCACCTGTGGTCATAAGGGCAGATTTAATGGCAGCAGGTGACCAGTACGGACGAGCAGCCTTAACATAGGCAGCTGCACCACTAGTGTGAGGGCAAGACATAGATGTCCCAGAAATTATGTTGAATTTGACACTCCTAGTGTCGTCCGGGTCCACGGAAGGTGGGGCCACAGGAGACCAAGCAGCAAGAATATCTACTCCAGGGGCTGTGAGATCAGGCTGCATATATATCATCCAAACATAATTTTGACATTTTAAGCCATGTTCTAAAACTAAAACTAAAACTAAAATTATAGAAGAAAACAATTTTGTAAACTAAGTACTCATTTTCTATATCACCTTGAGAATGTCTGGGGCGATAGGGTTGGGTCCCCTAGATGAAAATGATACAACATTAGGTGCCATGACATCCTTCCATGTCTCACCAACCAGAATAGTGGCAATCGGAGTTCTATCAAGGATTCAAAGTATTTCATTAGGATATTGAAGAAAGTAAGCAATCCATAATGATTGATTTAAAGATAATCAGTAGAGAAATTTATTTACTCTGTTGATCTGATGTAGTTTAAAATTGTGAGGCCATCTTCTACACTAATTATTGTTGCTGGCAAAGGGAAGCTATAACCAACATCAGTAATGGATGAGTCAGCCATAATGGCTCCCACACCATTGGCTAATAGAATGCCAGTGCCAACGACGGCTCCTTCGCAGAAAACAATCTTTCCTTGTACTTTGTATGAATTCAGGTCACCATTATAGCAATATTTTGAAATATCCGGATCAGCACCTGCAGAGTAGTTTGCAGCATCTCCACCCCAAATCAAGGGAAGTGATGTTCCATTGAGGTTGAAGCTATTAATGGCGATACCCTTCATTAGATCATTCAAAGAATTAGTATGGTATTAGTGAAGATTACTCTATTGAAATGCTATCTTTTGAATAGAATAAGTTCAATCGAAAACTCACAGTATAGACTTGTCCATTGCCAAGCACAACTTGAGCAACAAATTTTCTGTCAATGGTGCTCGCAGCAACAGTTAATATCCAAGGTGCATGATTGGCGAGGCTTTGTGGGTAAGGCCCAGAGTTTCCAGCAGAACATGAGGTCAAGATGCCTTTTTTCATGGCATGGAAAGACCCAATAGCAATTGGTTCTTTGAAGTATGGACTAAACCCAATGAAACCAAGGGACACTGAAATAATATCAACTCCATCTGCTATTGCATCGTCAAATGCTGCTAGGACGTCTGCTGAGTAACATCCAGATGACCAGCAAACTTTGTACATTGCAATCCTTGCACCAGGAACTCCACCTCTTGCAGTTCCTTCAGCTAGCCCAAAGTAGCTTGCTCCAGCTACCTCCCTTCCTGCAGCTGTTGAAGATGTATGGGTTCCATGACCCTCGGAGTCCCTTGGGGATTTGATGTCTGTTATGTCATAGAAGCCTTCACTGTTGTAGTAACGGGCTCCAATGATCTTGCTGTGATTTTAAAATTTATGTGAGTAGCTATCTGAGATGAATGCCTAAAAGATTAATGTAATTATGTCTTAAGTGTGTGCCTCAAGTTATGTAATAGTAACCTGTGTCCCCTGTCCCAAAAGGATCTTTGACTTTCACTTATGATTTGAGTCCCAAGTATGGAAAAATCTTCAAAATGTAGTGACTCATCTTTATTTGTTTCAATTTGGACTGCAACCTTTTTTAAGTTGGTGGTTATTTTCCATTAATACCAAAAACTCCACAATGGTATCTCTGCTTAATAGTCAATGCCTTCAGAGTCACTAACATGGCCAGTTGATTTTTTCTTTGAAATTTTCTCAATTTCATTAATTCTTATTCATCTAATGAGTAATGACTAATGGTGTTTATACCCATGGCAATCCTCACATAAGTACAAGGCAGAAAGAGAGCTCACTTGTTACAGGTGAAGTTGGCACCTTGGCATTTACCCTTCCATTTACTAGGTGGAGAGCTGAGTCCTTCATCATTGAAGCTATCGGATTCTGGCCAGATTCCTGCAACTCAACAGATGCAAAAAAACTGCAAATTTTAGCATTTGCTTTGTATTTTTGCGAAGCAAGATGATGACAATTGTGTGCTTAATATAATAACCTGTGTCAAGAAGCCCAATAATGACATCTCCTTCATGAGGGCTTCCAACTTTGCCTTTGGAGGGGAAACCCATGAAGTCCCATGACCTCGTAGTGTGAAGCTCTAGTATTTGGTTTGGAAGCACTGAAATTACACCTTCCATTTCTGCAACACATTTCAACTGCTTTTAGCACACAAACGGTAGTAAAATTTCATTCCTTGCCACTAGTTTGACACTCACCTGAGAATTTTGCAGCTTCTTCATCAGTTATTTTTGCTGCAAATCCATTAAAACTCTTCCCATAACTGTAGATTAGTGACTCTTTGGCGGTTGAAGTACTGCAATTGGAAAAAAAAAAAAAAAAGGTATATGCTTGAGATAATTCAAAAGTTAAAGCAATATGGGAAGGGATTTATATTAGGAATGAAGCATGTTACACTATGAACAAGTTAAGCCTTTTGGGTGGTTTCCAGTTATAAAAGTGATGACCTTGAAGTGTAATTCTGTTTTGGAGTGTAAACTAGAAGTCTCTTGATTATTATATAATCTAAAAATGTCACATTACTCACACTTCGCAGCTCAATCTAAAATTTTCTCCCAACAATTGTTTAGATTGTCTGTCACTGTTTTCATGTGTCTATCTCTATCATGTCCAAGATCACTATTTGGTTCCTGTTGACACATCTTAAAATAACTACTCATTCGCTCTACATAACGTTAGCATGCACCATAATACCTTGATAGATATAAGCTCCCTTTGCATTATCACATATCAGCTTTGAGGCTCTAGCATGGTTATTAGTAATTACAGTAACTGTACATAGCTTTTCATTGCCGTAGTTTTGAACTATTAGAACTCCTAACACTAATTATAGGGTGTTAACTTAACTAGAAGACTTGTGATAAATTATGACATTATGTAGTGACAGGCTAAAAGTTATAACACCTTCCAAGTACTCTCTCTAGCATGGAATGATGCGTTGATTCGACAGAAAAATCTCCTTGAGGCTTCTCTCCCATGTATACAATGTGAACCTGTACGTAACACAAACTCCTTAATAAAGAAACCATGTTGAATTACTTTTGGACATTAAATAGACTAAATTTAAACTATGAAAACCAATGTACCTTCCTTTCCTGGCCATGGCAACTCATCAGAAGAGCTGCAAGTAATAATGTGCGCAAAAGATTATGTAGCACTGCCTTGGCCATTGGTATTGAACTTTGTTCAACTGTAAGAGTCTTAAGTCGATGCCTTACGAGATAAAACTCTATGGTATTTATACAAGAAGTGAAAACTTGAAATATCCGCTTGCTGTTTCTACCATCATTTGTCAAGCTTCAGTTGTTTCTGTTTTGTTTTAGTCCCCAAATTATTGTCACCAAAATATGTTAAAAAAACATTGTGTATATGAAGAGCTTGCTATTGCCAATTTCAATTGACCAAATTAATAAGCTGATTATATTACTGTTTTGGTCGTCTTTGCACTTCAATTTTCTTTTGCCACTAGCTCAAAAAATATGTACAATTATTTAGGCATGCCGTCATGATAATTGTCCGAGTCTCCCTAGTTAGAGTTTTACCATTTCTTTTTGTAATAACAATTTATTATCATCTTTGTCTTATTTTTTACACGTATGTGTCCTGGAGTCAATGGCTGGCCCTCGCCTGCATATGGGAAATTCGATACACTTCTCTTTGATGATTCTGTCTTGAGTATTGGAAATGTTTAGCTTTGTTTAACAGGAAAATATATAGTACAGTAAACTACTCATTCATTATTATTTTATATTTTAAATTGGATCAAAGACTTATATTTGTCGAGCAGAATAATATACGGCCACTCTATGTTGGTCTATGTTTTCCTCACCCATGTGCTATGATTCTATTGCAGACTTAAAAGAGTTGCAGAAAACATGAGTATATTGTATGTCAAAGCACAAATATTGCAGAGTTAACAAATTCAGCCACTCCATGCATCAAGAGGAGTGGAGTAAAAGAGATTTTGGGGGAGATTACAAACCAGCTACAGGAGAAGCAGAACAGATTACACAAACTCGACATGGAGCCTAGGACTTAAAAAAAAAAGGTTTTTAATGGTTAGATAGATATCATGTATGTATGACTTAAATTTATATTAAAATTTCATTGACTATAGTTACACACAAATTTTTATGAAAGAAGATGAATTAATTAATACATATAAAGGATGTGAGGCCTAATAGTTTATATATATTTATATATATATATATATATATATTACCTGTTCAAAGGTAACAGTAATTATCCAAAATTATTTGACTAAAATTGTTTTTTTTTTTTTTTTTTTTTTTTTGATAACGACTTAAATTGTTTTAAACATAAGAGTAGGTAGGTTTTTTTTTTTAAGTTAAAAATTGTTCTACAAACCAATAATATCTTTAACATTAGTGGACCACTTCATGTAGCAAATGTGAAGAATATCCATAATTGAAATGTATTCCTTCATACTTCAAAGTTCAAACTAATGATCTATCCAGTGTTGGGTTTTTTTTACTTAATAATACATATTTAAAAAATTATTTAACCAAATAGAACTGCCTAAGTTATTCTTGAAGGAGATGTCCTGTTTGTTATTGATTCTCTTCCTCTTCTCTCCTCCTTGACCAAGCTTCACTGGTAATTTCTGATGACCTGAACCTGTTGTTTCTTTTGCAAACCTTCTCCTTTTGGACTGCTTCTCAGATGTTGGTTGATTCCCTTTTGGTTTATTAATAAAACTAGTCGCTAACCCGTGCAATATACGGGATAGTTAAATTTAAAATCACTTATATTTATAATAACAAAGATAAAACAAATGTGTGACTGCATTAAAGATAAATTAATATAAATGAATCTAAATGCTTAGAAAGGCTTTTAAAATAATTTCCCAAAAATTGGAGAGATCAATTTGATATTGTTAAGGTCTAAAAAATAATAATTGTGACTTCTTAGGATCAAGCACGCTATCTACTATAGTCAGACCTAAAACACTATTATGCCATCATAAAAAATAAAGGATTTTCAAATTTTAACATAAATATCATTCTAGAATCCCATCTATTCTTTTTATTCTTCTAAAACATGCACCTCTAAATTCTAATTAACATGGAATATGAGTTTAAAGGAAATAAAATATCAATAAGAGCCTAATTAGCCCAGCAAAAATAAACTAAAAGAAAAAAGTGAATACAACATAAAAATAAAGACGGTAATTTTTTTTATTAAAAAAAAATCAAGGCAATGAGAGAATTTTATGCAAAATCTACATTCATTTTTGCACCAACAAATCTATACAACTTCATATTACATATAAATTAACGTTATTTTCTATTATAAATTATTACATATAAATAAACCTCATTACATAAATATATTCTACACTTATATGATTTTGGAGATCATTCACCTAACAATCTTCACCCAAGCATCCTCCTTCTAGAGTCCCATCTCTTTTCTTTAAACCTACATATGAACAATTTTAAGTGAAATAGTTTCAGCCAATGATTTCAAGTAAATAAAAGCCACTTTTGCCCAAATCTAAGTGCCATTTTTTTCTCCTTTTGGAGTGTGGGTGGGTTTTGCCTTTTGTAATTGCATGCTCTTACTATGCAAAACCAAAAACAAAAGATCCTAGAGTTTCTTATGTTTCGACATCTTATAGCCTTACACATCATCAAACACCATCAGCATGAGATGTTAATTCTATGAAGCAATGTGAAAAAGAGTTGGAAGACATTATCTGGCAAACTGACTGAAGCCATCCTGTTCATATATTCATTGCATGCATGTGTGCAAAATAAAAAATAAGTTTTGTTTTCTTTGCTCACCATGACCAATATATATCAATCCTAATTGAGCACATATGAGTTCAAAATAAAGATAGCAATTTCAATTTTTGTCTGCAGTGATTTTTCACTTTCATCAACCAAGACCATTCATTATAATGAAGAGCTATGTCATTGTAGAGTTTATACATGGTATAGAATACGAGTAATGGCAATTGACAACATAGCCACATGCATCTTATTTCATTCATATATACTTTAGTTCATCTTATTCGTTGAAGTCAAAATTTACTTCTCAAAGCAATGAAGGACACCACAATGATGCAATCATTTACAGTAAACTTAATCCAAAAGTTCAAACTCTGAATTTGAGTATCATGAATAACCTAAACCTGAAACAATAGATTATCCATGAAAACCGAACAAATTGTGGATAGAATCTAAAGCATTCAAAAGCATCAATCATTGCTTGGTATAATAGATATATAGAATCAAAATGGTTAAAATATTATTTTGATCCCTAAACTTTATCAAAAGTTTGTTTTTCATCCCTGAACTTTAAGGAGTTCATTTTTCGTCCCTAAACTATTGAAAAGTTCGTTTTTCATCGCTAAACTATTGAAAATGTTTTATTTATGTCCTTAAACTTTACTTTTCATCCCTAAATTATTGAAATCAGTTCCTTTTTAATCCCTATTTTTGTCTCTAAACCATTAAAAAAACTCTTTACAAAGTTTAGGGATGAAAAAAGAACTTTTTAAAGTTTATGGGCGAAAAACAAATTTTTGTCAAAGTTTAAGGGCCAAAATAGTATTTTACCCAATCAAAATTCATGGCTATGTATAGCAGATTGCTTTATAGTTCCTATGCTACAATAAATTCCATGATAATTGTTATGCCAATTCTTTGAAGATAAAAAATCTCACCAAAGTGTACTTATAGGAACTTGTTTGGACTTGTCAAACTTCATAAGGTCGGAGATGTGAAACACAATTTATACATTATAAATAAATTGAAACTAAATAAAACTCACCAACATTCTACCTTTTCATACTAGAAAACCTATCAGCATCAACCACTACAATTGGCTTTGATGCTCCAACAACCATTATATAGTCCTAGGACATCATTCCAAATTTAGAGGTTAGAGCAAATGGCTAATAATTTACAAAGGGGCATAACAACCTCATAAAATCATAATAGTACATTTAAAAATATAAATAAAAAAATAAAAAGCCTACCTATTATGACCCACAGCCTCAATTCTCCCTTTCTCTTTTTTTCTTTATTTTGTTGGTAATACTGCTCTTTGATGAAATCAACAATAAGCAAAATTAGTCAAAGCAAGCAATGAAAAAAAATTTCAAACCATTCGTAGGAAGTGCAAAGCAAGCAAGAAAGAAAATTAAACCTATAAACAATATGCACAAAATTTGTTGTATATCATAGTAAATGACATATTATTCAATTCATGGAGTCATAAAAGTAGTTAAGTTGTCTACAATCAAATTTATTTTTTATTTAAGTAAATATATTTGGGAAATTTCTATTATAACCAAATTAATCATTTGCATAGAAAAATTAACTTTTTTACAACCATAGTATAGCTACTTAGATTTATCACAACATGAGGAGGGGAAAAAACTTTGAATAGAAAGATTTCACATCAAATTTAAAAGAGATTTCATTGAGCATATATTATGCAACACCAAAAGAACACCTATAGAATAGATTAATTCAAAGCAACCCAAAAAGACGATTCAAGAAAAAACACTTACCATTTCATCTCATCAAGCAATTACATTCCCAACAAATAGGCCAATGAGTACAGGATATTGGCCAACAGCTTTGATGACCTTGAATTAAACTGAATTTCTGCATTTTGATTAAACAATGAGAAAAACAGTATGAGACCCAAGATAAATAAAATAAAATTTAAATTTAAATTAAAAAAAAATTTCATCAAATAGTAGAGAGAGAAACCACCCCTTTAGAACCAAACACAATCTTGAACATTTGCTAGGTTAATGAATGACTTTAATTACCAACCTTAAAACTATTAAAGGTAGCTTCTGCTTGCTTGCCAATTCAAGATCTGTCAACCAAACCAAAACTTACAATTGGAGAATGTATATGTTTTCTAAAAGAATAGAATCAAAAGAAACCTAAAATCAAGTTCAAAGAATAGGTGTCATCCATAGAAGCCAGTAATTCATTTTAAATTGGAGAAACATAATCCAAATAAATAAAAAAAATTGTTGGCAACTTTTGTTATATTGTATGAAAAATGCCATTTTTAAAAAAGGCCAATGAAACATCACTTAAGAATTTTATCAAACTATTTGTGCACATGTAACACTATGAAATTTATCCAAGTTTAAAGTAGGGGTTTAAATAGTAGCACAAAAATTATGAATTGATGCATAATTCAAATGTAACAACAAAACTCTAAATAATCACTATCTAACACAGCCAGTTTGCTTCAAAATAAAGGATACCATTTAACCACATATTAAAACAACTTTAAATATAACAACTTGCTAAGCATGGCCTCCAAATTATTTGCAAATTAAAGATTTATCAACCAACTAATTATCGCCATAGTCTCCATATATATTCACCCATCCATTTCTTGATCCAAAAAAAAACTACTTTCTATTCTTCCCATATGTTTCGATTTGCATTTCCATGAATTGGGCTTTATGTAATACTACAAAATAATTAAAAATTCTTCAAATCCCACATTCAGAAATAAAACATTTCTTTCATATAGTAAATTCAACGAAACCCACCAAACAAAAAAGAAAAAAAAAAAGTTTTGATCTTTGGAGTTATAAACCTGTTGGGAAGCCTTTAAATCATTGTGCAGGACGACTCAGTCTTCTAGGTTGGAGAAACGAACAGCCTAGGAGGCGATCATCAAGGCCACTCTCGCCTTCAACAACACCGTTGTCAATAGCTCCAATTTAAACAGTTCGGATTCAACCATCATGCTTTTTCATCATTGTTAGATTCAAAGAAAGGCAAGAGGTAAGAAGAAGGAAGGGTTGTAGAATAAGAGAAGGTTGCTTTGGCGTTTTAGATAGAGGGACAGAGAGAAGAACATAGAGAGAGATAAAGAAAGAAGTTGAGGGAGAAAGAATATGAAATGTACAAATTTGTAACTTCCTAAAGCTGGAACGTTGTGTTTGTTGGTTTTTAAGGGAAAATGCTAGTGAGAATTAGATTAAGAGTTTGAAACTGTAGGTTTTGGCAAAGATGAAGAGAGAAACTGATATAGATAAAGATATATATATATATATATATCTATATATATATATATATATATATATAGATATAGTGGTGGGAATTAATAAACGGGATTTATGGTAGAGATAATGGTGGGAATTAAATTAATAAGAAGTAGGCTTTATGGTGGAGATAGAGGTGAGATTTGTAACTTCCTAAAGCCAAAACGTTGTGTTTGTTGGTTTTTAAGGGAAAATGCCAGTGAGAATTAGATTAAGAGTTTGAAACTGTAGGTTTTGGCAAAGATGAAGAGAGAAACTGATATAGATATAGATATATAGATATAGTGGTGGGAATTATGGTGGAGATAGTGGTGGGAATTATGATGGAGATAGTGGTAGAAATTAATTTAATAAGAAGTGGCATTTATGGTAAAGATAGAGGTGAGATTTATTTTATTATTTTAAAATTGATAAAATCTATTTTTAAATTGTTGGGAAAATACAAAAAAAATATTATGAAAATGACATGGCTGCTGACGTGACTCAATGTGAGCATAGCAACATTAAATGCTACGATTCAACTTTTAGTAATATGTAGATAGATTTCTTATGCAGGATAAAATAAATAAATAAATATAAATATAAAAAGCCAACATTATCATACACATAAGGACTTTCACACTCTCAAAAGGATTTTCATCATTTCAAGTGAAATAGAGTTTCAATCCACAATTAAAAATCTGGTAGATCAACACCATATGCAAATTATTTGGTGATTGGAGTTAAATGAAAAGAAATAAAGAAATATAATACGACATTACTATTGGAAAACTTTGGACAACCCACAAACCAACTCCTACTAACACCAAAACACCAAATGAACATCTATCATAAGACCATATCAACAGGTCTACAACCACAAACCCAAACATAAAAGAGATAGAAGGCCATACAGGGCTAGAGCACTCTAAGCTTTTTATTGTGGTGACTAAGAAACTAGCAAGACTAAGCTAGTTTTTTTATCAATTTGGTGGAGGGAAGAAAATGGCATCAGAAGTCCTCTTTGAGGAGAAAAGCTTCTCTGTATCAGCATCCACATCGAATGAAGCCTGGAGAACTGAAGGAGATAGAGCCTTCCAAACAGAAGTCCTTCCAGCTAAATGAGTGAATATTGGACTGCTACAGAAAACAAAGTCATATGAGTCATAAAAAACTTCACTAGAAACAATTATACACAATTTAATATTAAATTGCCTATCCTGCTGAGTTCTTTATGAACAATCGTCTCCCACACTAGCATATTAAATAACCAGAACGCCTAAAGACTAAAAAAAAGCAGTAGCTTAACACAAATGTGACAATGTGTTGTGGAAAAAGTCTTACTTGGGGGTGGTGATGATAGAGAACCACTCCATACCCTCAGGAGAGGCAATCTTTGAAACAACAAAAAACCTTGGCACGATGAACAAATTACCCGCCTTAAGAGTTGTTTCCAAGACCCTACGGCCATCAACACCGACAACCTGAACACGGCCACTACCCCTAACAATATAAGTCACCTGCAATGCCGAGTCACAAGAAAATCCAGGAGAGCACATGGCACTTCCATCCAATCTAACAAGGTCAGCCCCAAGCCCAACTTCACCAACCAAAGGAAGGTTATTAGTGTTCAAGACCACAACCCTTCCACCTTTCTTAATGTCCACATCTAATGGAGCCTCCTCACAATTCAATGCCATACCCAATCGATGTTCCTTCTTTGGCTCAGGCATTTTAAAGTTCCCATCAAGCTTGACAATTCCATTGCCTGATTGCTTTCCGACAAGGGTTTTCACAACATTCTCATCCAAGTCCCACGCTCGGCTCACAAACTCAGTAGAGAACCCAGTGAAGATCCCATTGGAACCGGTCAGGAAAAACTCAGTAAACTCACCAGCTTTGTGAGCTTTTGAAGTATCTCCCAAGAAAAGAACAATTAACTCAGTGTCCTCTTCGTTGTACCACCATGTAACCACGCCAAAAGGAAGGGCAATGGCATCACCCTTCTTAATTGCGAGGACCTTCTCTTCTGATTCAGGAAGCACAATTCCAGCTACACCATTTCCTATGGGAAAAAATATATATCAATGAGGAGTAAGTTAACATATTGCATAGTACCACACAATGAATGGCTGAAAGAGTTTGGATCATACCTGTAAAAAGTTTTGTAGACAATATGTTCAGCAAAATTACTAATTACATCATTAAAGAAAATTAATGATTGCTTACTCTTCTGCTACGTATGGACAATAGCAGAGTACTAAATTACTACTCTTTTTCAATTTTTCAAAGATCAAGTCATCAAATCATTCCTATCCAAAAAGTCTTTGTTCTTTCCAACATTTATTTATTCCTCCACAATAATTCAAACAACCAGATTACTTTGATTGTTTGTTTTCCTTTTAATTCAATTAAAAAATCAATCACCTAAAAAGTTTGGTGAAGTTTAGAATAAAAATTCAGAACATGACAAAAGATGGAGCAATCAAGAGCATAATAAAAACAGAAAATTATAACAAAATTATATAAAAACAAGCAATATTCCATCAAAAGACTGACCAAACCAAATTTTAGTTTAACAGATTAATTTATCACAATCCAAAATATTTCTCACGATGCACTAAAAGATACCTAAAAAATCCACAAATCACAAACCAGCCCAATTAAGAAAAAAATAAAAAGTAAATTCCATTCAAATTTTATTCTACAAATTGTTTACCCAACAAAGAACCCATCTATTAAATAAATTAATCATCGAATAAAAATTATATTAAAAAAAAAGCAGCATACCAGTACATCAATAAATCTAAGTATATAACCACAACAGCAATAGAACATACAACATAATATTGATCAGACAATAAAACTTAAAACCCACAAACATAGACAAGCAAACAAGCGAAAAAATTATAAAAACAGAAACCGATTAGATATATATACCTTGGAGTACATAAGCAACCTTGGCAGAATCAGAGTAACGAGGAAGAGCAAAACCATTCTTGTCAAGGGCCAACTTGGCAGCACCAATATTCCCTTCACGAAGCATGGGAAGCTCAGATGGAGACCAAGCGTGGTACGACCCTCCATTGCCACCGTACACCTTCTTAGCCAACTTTGGAGATAGATCAAGCTCCATTGTTTTTCTTTTACTCTTTTTCTCTTTAAAACCAAAAATAAAAATAAAAAAATAGAATACCCAACAGTCTATGCTGTGCGTGAAAACTGAAAAGAGAATATCAGATATTTATAGTAGCGGCCAGCGGGAGAGTTATTTTTGTTGTAGATAAGTATTGCTTCAAAAAGAGAAAGATTCTGAGATAAAGACTGGCTGGGAGAGTAAACGGATTTAAACAAATAATATGCCAGGCAAGTTGTTACAAAAGTTGAAAAAGCATGGAAAACATCGTTGTGGTTGTGAGTCCAATCAGTTTCTGAATTCGACGCATGGGAAACGCTAACTGACCAGTGGAATACAAACAAACAACAAATTTTATCCATTCTGATTTTTACATTTATTGGATTACAGATAAATTTTCTTTTATTTATTTATTTATAAAATCTAAAACAAAATAGTAGGTAGAGACGTGTTTGAATTTTAATTAGGAAAACATTAGGCTAAAGTAATTAGGAAACCCATCTTTATTATCTTTCTATACTATTTTTTTTTTTTTTAGAAACTTATCTATTTATACTACTAATAAGATGATTCTCCTATTTTATCTTCAATTTTTGTTGTACCAAAATATCTTCATACATATTTTAAAATAACATACCCTTTAATTTAATTTTATTTGCTATAAAAGACAACAAAAATGTTTTTTTGAGAAGGAAGACAACAAAAATGTTAAAAGCCTAATTTGACATTATTCAAACCATCCAAGACCCTATAATCACGTTCATCTCACTACATATTAGAATTCAAATCCATCTATTTTCTATTTGATAAGTTTGTTTCTTATTTGAATTCAAATACTCTGAATTATCCTTTAAAAAAAAATTTATTGGTTACTTTAAAGAAGGAAAAAAAAAAGAATGGTTCTATTCAAAAAAAAAAATAACCAAGCACGTTTTTTTTTTCTTTTTTAATTTTAATCTCAAACAAATCTATACCACTAATCTATACTACTTACAAACTAAATTACCCTTACAAGCAAACATAAGAGTTAAAAAGTTAACAAATTGTAATTATTAAGGGGAAAATAAGTCATAT
The DNA here is from genome assembly GCA_030021035.2 of Notholithocarpus densiflorus. Classification (NCBI taxonomy): domain Eukaryota; kingdom Viridiplantae; phylum Streptophyta; class Magnoliopsida; order Fagales; family Fagaceae; genus Notholithocarpus; species Notholithocarpus densiflorus. The sequence goes on from JARYZH020000002.1 coordinate 10,132,591, forward strand.
TACCGATTTTTAAAATCCTTAAGTTTAGATAAACTTCTACCCTCCCACTACAAAAATTCAAATCTCTTTAAGTTTATCACAACTAAAATTTTGGGTATATCTACTTCAAAAATTAAAACCGTTTGAAAATTCTCATCTATTTGAGTTTTAATTAAGTTTCTCATCTATTTAACAATTATCACTAATCTCCATCCCTCCAACTTTTCTTTTCTCATGCCAAATTCAAAAGTTAAAATCACATTTAAAACTTTATTTTAAAAAAAAAAAAAAACTTCACATTTAAAACTATTATCATCACAATTGGATAAGATATTATCACTTTTAAAATAAGAAAACTACCACACCCAGCACAAAATATTTTCCCTCTTCATTGCACTATATCTCCAATTCCTTCATTTTGTGCCTATGATTTTGATGCTCGGTGGTGTAGACATCAAAATTTTTATGATGTACCCACAACCATCCGATTGTTCATGATAAAATATTTGTGATCAAATTAATCTCCAATTGATGAGGTGGATGATTAGCAAATGAAATCAAGTCACGTGGCAACATCAAATAAGAAAGCCATATGGCAACTTCAGAAGAAAAAACCTATATGGAAAGTTCTTATTAAATGAAAGACCAAATTAAATTCATAATTAATTCTCAATAAATGCTGAGAGAAAATTCCAAATCAATGCTATTGAGTTGCCTATAAATAGAGGTTTCTCATATAAGAGAACTTGGAGAGAAAAACCTAACCAACACTCTGCCAAAATAGAGAGTCATCTCTAAGTCCGAAAGAGCACCCTTGCTCCCTCAAAATCAAGGTTCATTTCTACTTCTTCAAATCAAAGTAGGGATTTTCCTTCAATTTAGTTCGAGATCAAGCCAACGACCCTCAACTCCAAATCAAAACTCAAATATATCCAATCACACATCAAACTTGGAGACATCAAAGTACGATTCAAAATCAAGCTTCATAACCCTTCAGATCATAAAGTTTCTTGGAGATCGAATCAGAAGAGTTTTATTATATTCTTTCATTGTAAAAAGTCATACAGAGGATTGTACTCACATATAGGAATGAAACTACTCAAGGGCTAAGGGGGGCCATGCCCCCCCCCCCCCTCCCAACCTTTGAAAAAAAATATACTAGTATGTATATTAACAAAAAGAATTTTAATTCTGGCTCTTAAATTTACATACTTGGCCCCCCTCCCTAGGGGTGTCAATGTTCGACCCAACCCGTGAACATGACACGAACCCGACACGGATTTTTTCAGGTTAGGGTTGGGCCTTAATGGGTTTGGGTTATAAACGGGTCAACCCAAAAGCGATACGAAAAGAAACGTGTCATAAGCGGGTCAACCCGCGTAACCCGCAATAGACACATTTGACACGCCAATTTATTTGTGTCAACCCGAAATGACCCATTTAACACAACCCGTTTAACTCGTATAACAAATAAATATTTATTTTATTTTAGATTTGTCAAATACCTTTTATATCCAATATATATTTTAAATTAAAAAAGAAAAGTGAGTAATTACAAAATTTTACAATGGATATAATTGGAAATTGAAACTTTATAGACCCTAGAACTATTAATACTTTTTTTTTTTTGGCATAGAACTTGCACAAATGAAATTGGATGAGCTTGTGGAAGATGTTATGAATTTGGACATCAACAAAGAATCTATGGATAGTAATCGTGGTCATAGTCAAAATTAGTCTACTGTTTGCTCAAATTCTTTCAATATTGATACTTAGCATTTGGCGAGTTCCAAGGATATTATATTTTTGTCGAACTATGTTATTTTATTTTTGTTAAACTTTGTTATTTTGAATTTGGGTTGAAGTGTATGCACTTCTTTTGGAGTGTAAAGAACTTATTTCTAGATGAATGTTATATTTTTGTTAAACTATATTATTTTGAATGTGGATTGAAGACTTGAAGTATATGCACTGCTTTTTTGGGATGTAAAAAAAATTATTTCTAGATGGATGTTATATTTAATATTATGCAGGTTGAAATGGGTTGTGTTACATTTGTGTCAACTCAACATGACTTGTTTATTAAACTTGTCAAATGGGTTGGGCCAGGTCAACCCGCCTTATTAACAAGTCGGGTTAGGGTTGAAGGATCATGACACGATTATTAAATGGGTCAGGTTAGGGTTGAGCCATTTAGTTAAATTTCCCTACCTCGACACGACACGAATCCGACACGCTAACCCGAATTGACACCCCTACCCCTCCCCAAAAAATTTACAAACTAACCCAAGAAATCCAACAAATAGATAACAAGAAAAATCTTTTAAAAAAAAAAAAAAAAATTGCACATAATAAGAAAAATCTTTGGACAAATCATAAATCCGGTCTAAGCAAAAATAATAACAATAAATCAATTACAAATCCTAGCAAAAAAAATCACAAAAACCCAATAACCTTTACCCAATTTCTCCCTCTCACTTGAGAACTCTATGCCCCTCTCAAATGACTCCACCATCATAGCCATAGAAACAACTCCTATGCCACATATTGATCACTTCATCCACACATTAGTTAGACCTTGAAAATATTAGGTTGTGCCAATTAACTTGCAAAACTCTTGATTATAGAATTCTATTATTAAATATTTTTCAAAAGAAAAAATACAAATAATAATTAATAAATTAATGCTAATAATACAACTTTGTCAACCTCTAGTATTGATATTCCAATTTTTTAAAATCTTTGAATAAAGAATTTCAGCCCCTCCTAAGTTTGAATCCTGGTTCCGTCCCTACTCACATATATATAAATCAATATAAATTGATAATTTGTTACACTATTTCATAACCGTGTGATTCTTCTTTTACGAAAATTGTGTTTACAGGTGGGTTTTTCTATATTTTTCATGTTGGTTGATAATGGTTTCTTACTTGATTAGATGTCTCTTATCAGTCCAAATTTTCTTTCATATTTACCTTTTGAAAGTGCATAAGTACTTGATTTTTTATTTGAAAAAAAAAATAATGAGCATATTTGACCCTTTTTTTGGTTATGTGCTTAGCTATTCTGATTTTGGAATAGTATTTGATTCTCAAAAAAAAAAAAAAAAAAAATGGAATAGTATACGATGGGATTAGTATGCCTTCACATTCATTGGATTAAGGTATGGTTTTTTTTTTTTAAATTTTATTGTCATTCTATCATTTAATTTTGAATATTGTTCGTCTCCATCCTTTACCCTTTTTTTTGCGTAGTTTCAGATTCTAGAATACAAATTTATTTTATATTGGGTGTTCGTTTAGAACAGCTTATTTAACTGAAATTGAAAACTTTTTGTTAAAATGGAGAAGAAAAAGTTTAAAAAATAAGCTAAATAGTACAATGGAACCATGAATAGTATCAAAAAATGTAATGAGACCCATAAATAGTAGCAAAAATAAGCTAAGAGTGGAGATAAATTGAAAAATTTAGCTCATCCTAAATGCACACTGAATGTATAATTTGAAGTAGGAAAAAAATCCAAAGCAAAATTTGATTCAAACATGCGCTGGAGAAAGGTATGGTCATTTTCTCCCCACCTTTTACATTTAATTTTTTATCCTATCATTTCACTTTTGTTCAATTGCTCACCTCATTGCTTTACCATTTTTTCTTCATAATTTCATATTCACTTTTTTTCATTCACTTTTTGCTTTTTTATTTTATGCTATTCATGGTTCTTAAGAATCATGAATAATATATGGAAAAATTGAAATAGTTTGGGTAAATAGTTTTGGGAATAATTATTATTTTAATCAATAATCAATCAGTGTTAACTGGCCCACTTTTTGATTTCTTTACAGGTTGAAAAGATAGATTAAATGTCAATAGGCCTTTTTTAAAATGGCAAAATTTTCATTCACCCCAATTTGATATTTAAGTATTTATATGATTACATTTATGCTTTGTTACTCATCGATTTGTGATGCAACCTAACATAAAATAAAAATAAAAAAATAAAAAATAGACCAACCACACAAAATAATGACTTCATTTTTTTTTTTTTTTGATAATTTGATAATTACATGGGGGATTAGAACACCAGATGTTTCATTTAGAAATACCAATTGAGCTAAGAAAAATGCATCACTAAACCAAAAAAAACAAATAAATAAAAAAGAGAATTATTGCACGCGTAAAGCGCGTGTGATGAGTCTAGCATGCATATAGTATATTTCTATAGTTCTTCTATACTACCATAACTTTTAACACAATTTTTGTTATAAAGTAATGAAATGGTTCCTCTCAAAAAAAAAAAAAAAAAAAAAAGAGTAATGAAGTGTTTAACTTTGAACTATAGACATCCAATTTCAGATAGACTCATCATATTTTCTCACCATTCACAATTAATTATCTACTGGATAAATATATAGATAAATTTTGAATTAATGATGTCTACTACATGATACCAATATATAAATATATATATATATATATAATAGGTAAATCTGAGAGAAAATCCAATTAGATTTCAAATTGGAATTCAATTAAAGTCTAATTTTGTATCACGTGTCCCATCTAATCTAAGTTTTTAAATTTTTGTACCAAATGAGTTAATTCAATGTAAAAATTAGATTTCAATTAGAGTTTAATTTTGCTACATGTGTCCCATATAATCTAAGTTTTTTTAATTTTTGTGCCAAATGAGTTAATTTAGTGTAAAAAACGAGGAGTCCAATATAAGTAAATCATAAAAAACATAATTTTTTAATAATTTTATATTTATGAGCCTTTTTTTTTTTTTGTAAAATTATACTCCCTCCGTCTCAGTTTGTTTGTCTTGTTTGAAAAGTCAAATTTTTTAAGGGAATATCATTTATTGTTTTATCCGTCTTTTAAAAATATATAAGTTTACAAAACTACCCTTAAATAAATTTATCAGTTTTTTTTTTTTAAAGAGTTATTCTTAATGAGGTAACTAAAAAGGTGACCCAATTAGATTGATTTTTTAAATATTTATTAGTTCCCTTTTCAAATAGTTTTGAAAATAAGGTAGGGGTATAATAGGAACATTAGTAAATTAATGACTTTTATTTTTAGAAACAGAACAATATCTTGGGACATTCCAAAATGAAATAGAGGACAAACAAACTGGGACGAAGAGAGTATATAATAATAGGTAAAGCTGAAAGAAAATCCAATTAGATTTCAAATTAGAATTCAATTAAAGTCTAATTTTGTGCCACGTGTCCCATCTAATCTAAGTTTTTAAATTTTTGTGCCAAGTGAGTTAATTCAATGTAAAAATTAGATTTCAATTAGAGATTTTTCTACATGTGTCTCATCTAATCTAAGTTTTTTTTTTAATTTTTGTACCAAATGAGTTAATTTAGTGTAAAAAACGAGGAGTCCAATATAAGTAAACCATAAAAAACATAATTTTTGAATGATTTTATATTTATAAGCCCTTTTTTCTTTGTAAAACTAAAAACAATTCAAATTTATAAGTCATCTATATATATATATATATATATATATAAAGGTAAAACTTAGAGAAAATCCAATTAGTTTTGTGCCATGTGTCCTAAATTATTTATTTTTAGAGAGAATTTTATTTCTTAATTTTGGAATCAAATGTGGGACCATATCATAAATATCCATTCAAGTGAGTTATTATGTACAAAAACCAAAGAGTCTAAAATTAATGAACATAAAAATATTTAAAAAATGGACAATTTACATTTTCTACCTAATAACATTCTTACAAGACTTTTTAAAGAGTTAAAAAAAAATATAAGAATGACTATCAATAATATTTAAATTATATATGTAAGAATTATACTATGCATCTTAGTGTGTATCTTTTAAATATATTCATGCATATGCATGGGGTTGCAAGCTAGTTTTATCTAATGTGCATGTCACCCAAATTTGCATATTGTTGAATAAGAATTCAAGTGTTTTTTCTTCCTCCTTCTCAAAAAAAAAAAGTGTTTTTTCTTCCTTAAAATTAAAAGTAGAGTGGAGAAAATATTCAAAATAACATCAATAGATGAACATTTAACTTTTAAGCCACTAGTTTCTCAAAAAAAAAAAAAAAAAAAAACTTTTAACCCTCTAGAATTTATTTAATATATTGTTTGATGATTATAATTATAAATGTTTGGATTAAAAAATTACAGGTTAGAATTTTGATTTTTTTTATTCTACCCATTGTCAGTTAGTGAAGAAATTTATTCACGAAAAAAGAAAGACAACTCATAGGTTTATGTATGAATTTCAGTCATTGCCTTAAGAATGACTTATTCCATGTGGTTATAAGGCATTGTATATAGCAACTAAGGATGCTCTTCAATATTTATAAGTCATTTATATGCCTATATTCCTAATCCATTCTTTTGTTTTGAAGTAAAATATTTTCTCATTTTTAGGTATTTACTAGCCGCGAATCCATGCACTGCAAATGACAATTTTTTTAGAGTGGTCTCATTAAATTTATTTTTTACAATTTGGACTAATTTAATAAAGAGTAATGTATTTCATAATCATAAATGTAATATAGGAACAATCATAAATCATAAATATATTAATTTGAAAATTAATATTTTTATTTATTATAAGAATAATCATAAATCATAAATATAAATATAAATTTTGTCGTACCAAAATGAAAACAATATAATTTTTCTTAGAAATTCAAAAGGCAAGTTAATGAAAATAGTCATTTTTTAATAAAAGTTACTAATAACATTTTGTAAATCATTAAAAAGAATATAAAATTTGAAAATTATTCTTTTAGTTTTAAACAAATTTTCTCAAACCTTATTTTTTCTGCCCAACAATCCAAAACACCAAAAATAAAATAAAAAATAAAAAATAAAACTTAATATTGATTAATTGGACCAATTAAGAAAATAATTTGTTGTTGATAATCTATAATGTTATTTTCTTTGCAGAAATTGCAATTTCGTCCACCCAAAACATATTATCAAATAAACAATTATTAGCAAAATTTAAGAATTAAATTTCTATATATATATATATATATGTGTGTGTGTGTGCATTGTTATAAAATAATAATAATAATAATAATAATAAAAATACAATCGCAAAAGCTAAAATATGTCGTCCATCCGATTATTTTCGTTTGATTAAGCTTTGCTTTTCTCTGAATAAATGGCAATATAGAGTACTTCTAATACAACTTTTAAGAGTACTTTGTCCACGCTCAAAGGATTAAAAAAATAAACAAAAATTAGTAAATCTCATAGCTTAACATCTAAATTGATAACTATAAATAAATAAATAAAATCAAATTCTAACTTGTAAAACAATTAATTATTAACCCAAATCAGATCAAACCAATGGGATAAAGAAAAAGAACTCGTGATCGGAAATTGGAATACCAAACTACCTAAATATGCATAAAAGTCGATACAAATTTACCAAAAAGATAAACAAATGTGATGTGACAATTAAATCAACAATAACAAAAAGAACCATTAGTAGAAAAAAGAACTGGTTGAACCAATTAAATAATAAATAATAAATAAAAAACTCCACTAAAACAAAAACAAAATTGGAGAAAGAGAGAGAGCATTGACCTTTCTGTCGTGGATAATTTAGAAGGAATAGGGGAGAGAGGTGGAAGTGAAGTAAGAAGAAATTTATATGAAAATTAAGATGGAAGAGGAAGGGTGGAAGTAGATGAAAGGTTGAACAAAGTAAAACTATAGAATTTAAGAAGATATAAAGGAAAAACAATTTAAAATCTAAATTAAGAAAATCAAATGAAAATTGCCAAAAAAAAAAAATTATTGGAGGGATGAAAGATTGAACTAAAAAGACAATGGTTGATGCAGATGAAAAGTTGAACAAAATAAGAATTGCAAAAAAACAAAAAACAAAAAATAAGAAAAATAAGAAAGATGCTTAAGATGTAGTGTATAAAGAACTTTATAAAATTTATTACAACACTTTCATTATTATATATAGTATAGATATGTGTAGACATTATTTTTACTTTTTTATTCTTCATTGATTTCATTATTTAGTCATAAACATTTAAATTAAAGTAGATAAATATGTAAAGGAAAAATTATATATAATGTTAAAACCACCCAAGATGAATGCGTAAAGTCAATAATCTATTTATATATATATATATATTTTTAAATGAATAAAAATAGATTCTAAATTAAAGTAGATGAATATGAAAAGGAAAAATTATATGTATCGTAAAACCGCTCAAGATGAATGTGTAAAGTCAATAATCTATTTATATTTTATTGTAAAAAAAATAGGACTAAAAATTACATTGGAAAAATAATAATTTTGTGGTCAATGATGTGGCGATGAGGTGGCACAACAGGAGCTTAATAGCAATAAATGCTATGCTTCAGCTTTTGAATATATATAAATTTGCAAGTAAAATGTAGTCAAATTTATAAAATATTTTCCATTGAACGTAAAATCCTTTTATAAAAAATTGTAAAATATCTTAGCATTAAAAAATTGGTAAAATTTTTACAAAAATACATAGTGACTTCCCTCACCGCATTTATGGCTAAGTCATCGGTCTAGTGGGCTAGGCAGCTAGTGACCAGAGTGACTACTTCGATGATCACCGGAGCCACCACTCTAGTGACCAATATTGAGGGTTCGGCCACCGGAGTAGCCACTCTGACGATGGGTGCTAGCATTTCAATCACCAAAGACACCGTTTTGCAATCGATGTTGGAGATTCAATAACCGAAGTTGTAATTCCAGTGGTAGGAGACACTGTTTTGGCTACCAGTGATGGCGGTCCGATCACCGAAGACACTGCTTTGGCAGCGGTCACTTAAGCTACTAATTTTGGTGGTTTACTTGAAAAATTTTACTTATCATATCAAACACCTGTAAAATATTTTAGGTTTGAAAATATTTGAATTCAAAACAAACGAGTTTTATCACAAATCATAGTTTACTTTTGCTTAAGTATATAGTGGAGTAATTAAATACAAAAGTGAAATTTGAGAGAAAAACTAGATTACTAAAGTCATTGCTCTCCATCCAAGCGATTTGTTGAGAATTGGAGTATTGAATTAGTCTCTTTGAAAAGAAGGGGTAAGCCTATTAGTCACTTTGTGCACTATGTGAGATTTTGTAGTCACAAGAGACCAAAATGGCTTTCCCCCTTCTCTTCCCTTTATCAACAGTATGTTCTAAAACTATATATATCGTCCAAACATGATTTTACCATATCAAGCCATGTTCTAAAACAAAAATTATAGTTGAAAACAATCTGTATACTAATAATTCAATTTCTAGATCACCTTTAGAATGTCTAGGGCGATAGGGTTGGATCCCCTAGAAAAAAATGTACAACATAAGGTGCCATGACATCCTTCCATGTCTCACCAACCAGAACAGTGGCAGTCGGTTTTATATGGAGAATTTGAAGTATTTCATTAGGTTAATAGGATATTGAAGAAAGTAAGCAATTTATGCCATCAATGATTGATTTACAGATTATTAGTTTAGTCATGTTCTAGAAGTTAAGTTTGTTACTTCACCTGTTTGGACAATATGTGCCAGATATTATGTTGGAAATCTCCCTCCATCCAAATATGGGGTTATTTTTGCAAGAATGTTTCTAGGAGTTCAGTTTTATTAATTTGATTCTAAGTGTATTTTTAGGTTTTTTTTAAAAATCAAAATTAAGCGTATTATTTAGGATACGTTTAAGAATACTTTCATTTGAAAGATAAGGTTTATGGATCCTTTAAATAGGCTTGTAATATGCAAAACAAAAACAACAATTCGCTATCAATAAAATTGAAATTTTTATTTATAGTAGATTATATAGTCCTAGCAAGAAAGATATTTAGGTTTTTCACGTTTTCTGTTTTGTGTGACATAGACATAGTTATAGATCAACAATGCGAGTAAAAGGGATCAGAGAAGGGCAGAGATACAGAGAGGAGCTTCCAACATTTAGTTTTATTATTTCAATTATATTTCAACTCATAAAAAGGTACAAATCTGACATGTCATCTTAAATGCACATCCAAATCTCAATACTAGTAATGCTAAAACACAATTTTTTTTCACAACTTTTGAGTTGAAAAGTAGTTACTGATTTTCATATAAGTCTACCAACAACCATGATGATGCCAAGTGAGTAAGAGCCACTTGGTCACAGTACTTATTTATAGGCCACACTTTCGCCAAGTAACTTTATTGTTTATTGTTAATAACTTGCAATGTCAAAATGTTGGAAGAAAAATTGTGATAGACTTATTGTTAATATTTGTGTTTAACGATCCCATTCTTGTGATGCATAGAAGAACCTATGGAATCTGGCTTTTTCGGGGACATTGAGAAGGAAGGGTATCCGTATTGAGTACCAGGGAGAATATTGTAAACTACAAGTGGGCTTCTCACCACATAATGCCCATATTTCCATACGATTGCACCAGATATGACTGGCTGTTGTGCTATCTTTGGACCATAGACCTGCACTGAAAACGATTTTTTCTCTCCAATGGCAGAGAATGACAACACTGATGGTACCACAGTAACATCAATAGAGGCTGGCATGTTTGTAGAAAGAGTGTAGGTTGAGTTTGGTGGGCCAACATTGGTGACTGTCCTAATCTGCTGGCCATCTTCCACGGCAACAGAGAATGAGGGATAGTTAAGATTCCATGCTCTTCCAGGCTTTGAGGTATTGCAAAAGCTGCTCTTGTCTCCGGTGACGAATCTTAACGTGGTGGTATTGTAGCCTTGCATGCACAGAAAGTTTATGTAGTCTGCCTCATATGCATCATAGACGAGCCCAGGGTCTACTGCTTGCAATGGGTTGATGTGACCGGATCCATAAGCAAATTCAAGGTCTTCATGCTTCTTGGGGTCCACAATATAAGCTATTCATGACAAAAGTTAGGTCATTGAGAGAGAGTAAACGATGATTTATAATGTTTTTCCTTATCAGTGTGGCTAATTTCTTTCATAGTCTATAAGGTTCTATGCTTCCAACAAAACAGTAGATAGCCAGGCATGTTTAATCTTTCTGCCATTTTCTTGAGTTTTGACATGTCAGTTTATAAACCTTTTATAGTAAAATTAGGGGAATTTAACATTTTCTATAAGGCAATAGTCTTGAACATAATCATGTTCTAGAAGTCAAGTTTGTTACTTCACCTGCGGTCATAAGGGCAGATTTAAGTGCAGCAGGTGACCAGTTCGGATGGGCAGCCTTAACATAGGCAGCTGCACCACTTGTGTGAGGGCAAGACATTGATGTCCCAGAAATTATGTTGAATTTGACACTCCTAGTGTCGTCCTG